>OY757313.1:98626638-99876638 GCA_963583905.1 Stenurella melanura
ACGAATTCTGTTCCATACTCTTCACCCGCCTTTTTAGCTTCTTCTTAATAGCTATAAGCGCTCGAATCCTATCTAGTCCGTGCTGCTTAATTGTAAGCATTACTGCTAGATTTAAAATGTGGTGTTGGCGCCGTAGTCCGGCAGCTATACGCCAAACTTTTATAGTTTATATTCATTTTTGAACCCGTATTTATGGGCTCCCCGGAGGCGTGTAGAGGAGACAGAAAGGTGTAACTTTTATGTACGTCATTTCTTATGATATCCCGAAGGCATATTCAAATTTTTAGCGTTTTCCATCGAGAACTTTCCATTTTATTTGGTGATTTGTGAAATTTTCAATTTTTGTTTAATTCTGAGTCTAAAATGGCTGTTTTGCTCTTGTAACTTTTTTTTGGACCATGGGAAAATTGTAACTTTTTGTACATGGTCTCAAATAGTCATAACAAATGTTTTGCCGCAAAGTAAAAGTGATATTCATTCGGTTGGATCATGACCAATTTTTAAATTTGCCGCACTTTTCTCTGTACAAGCAAAAAATTGTAACTTTTTGTTATCAACTCAGAAATATACAGACTATCGTATACCGCAGTTGTTAACAGGTATTCATTCGGTTCTAAAATCTTTATTATTTCGTGGCCCCTGGGCCAAAATCAACCCACTTTGGGGGCTTGTGACCCCCTACCGACCGTATATTCCTCAATATACCACCATTGTTAGCAGTTATTCAAAATAGTCGATTTTGCACACGGGCTCTTAAGCTATAAGGATCACATAAAAATTAGGGCAACAACTGGAATAAAGGTTTTGCCCCAACGTTTTCCTTGGGAACTTCAATAATAGGATACTCCACACACTTTGTAGGTAAATTTTTTAGTTATAATTACTATTTTTTTAATTTTAGTCACCTTCAAACGATGTCAGCTGGCCGATAAAATATTCGACAGCATACAATATGTTTGTCTTTTTACAACTTTGTTCAACTTGCAACTCTGTACATATACATTTTGTATTAGGATATTTTATATATGCATATTTCGATAGGATCGAATAGACAGACCGATATTTTCAGAATCCAGAAGTCGATGACAAAAATAAAATTTTTCTCTACGATCGAACTTTACGGTTTTAAAAGAGCACCTGACAAATTCAGTATATTCTTCCTTCGTTTCTGCGAAGAGTATAATAATGAAACTCATTATGTACATATTATGCGGTTATGCCTGGAATGTATAGGGTCTGTGAATTATTTCTCGTGTATAATATAATAGAATATTAAAGCTACTGGTACAGTAGATAAAAGCTGGAAAAATATGCGAATATGAATATGTTGAGCTGTCATGCCCGAGAATTGATCACTTAGTCCCTACTGTACAAAGTTGTGCTGAACGAAAATGAACAACGATAAAACTAGAAATATGCGGCATGAAACAATTCAACATTTCAGTATAAATCTTGAGTTTATTTTTAGCGTTGCAAGGCAATTTTAGTTAAATCTAATTATACAGAATTAGGTAAATGTGTTGGAACACCTGGTTTCCAACTAAAATGTGTGTCACTGAAAAATAAAATAACTTTGGTTTTCAACAGCTATCATATTCTTTGATAGATAGCTAGATATATACATTTTATTCGTTCAGTTGTATAAGAGATACATAATACTCTAGCGAGTGTTGAAGATGTCAAATAAGCTAAACCTAGTCTAAAATGACAGGAAAAATAAAACTGATTAGAGATATACATAAGTAAACAATACACATTAAAAGTACTATATGAATAATAAAAATGTTATTTAAAATTGAAACATTAAAAGGTAACACAAAAATGTTGTATACTAAATCGTCATATTGATAAAAAAAAAAGTGCTTATCAGAAAATATTATTATCATCTAGGTATTCGTCCAGTGTATAGTAAGCTTTCTCCAAAAGAATATTTATTAATTTCTTTTTAAGTTTTCTGTATGATAAACTTCGTATATTTAGGGGTATTTTATTATATATTTTAATTACAGAAAATGGTACATTATTTTAATATAGGTATAGTTAGGTTTATCCGTATAGTTAGGTCATTCTTGTTTCTTGTATTATACAAGTGATTTCTATCAAATTCTTCAAATAGTGAGCTATTTTCTGTTACAAATTTTATTGTCTCATAAATATAAAGACTTGTTAGTGTAAGTATTTGATTTTTTATGAAGATTTGTTTGCAGATATGACGTAAGTTTTTTGAACGGCTAATTTTTTTAAGTTGATTTATCCACTCCAACGAAATTGTAAAATAAAACTACACATGCTGAATATTTGACACGAAAATATTGATGCACCTTTTCAATTTGGTTTCCGTGAAAAAAAAATAAAAAAACAAAGAAAATGTGAAGCATAAGATCGCTTTTCGTCACGTCATGGTAATTTTTATTCAATAACTACCGAGTTCAGGATTTACCACCGCGAAGCTGGTATCACCAGCAATATGGCCGCAAACTAACGCAAAGTCGTAGCATTTGTTTACAAAACACGGTGTAATCGAACCGTGGTTTTTTCTAAAATTAAATAAGGACATTTTTTAGTAAAATGGCTGTAACGTTCGATAAATTTATGAGCTACGTTTTGTGTGCAATCTTCAACATTGTTTTATTTACGTACGCGCCTACAAACTGCATTACTTTATTGGTCAAAGCCTAATTTTGTTATTGATTTGAAGTGTCAAAATTTGTGCGCTTTAAACGTCAGTTATTTACAATAATTTTACATATTACTCAAAAAGAGTAATATAATTAAACAAATGATACTGACAGTAAAAATGAGATTTCTTTGATACGGCCAGAGGCAAGGGAAGCTACAGAAATCGCCTCATTAAACTTGTTGCCCGAAAAATCGAGAAAATCATATATGATGGCGTATGAATCTTTCTAAATTGGAGAAATCAAATGAACATGAATTAAATAATTATTAAATATTTAATAGTCGTGGACAAAGTATACTATTCTACTCGTATCATTATATGTGCGGTGCAATCCTATGATCGAAACATAAGAGAAGATTAACAATTAATAAATTCCAATATGTTGATATTATGTGGTGTCAATGAGAGAAAAGTACAGAAGTTTACATGCAGGTAACTACGGAAGCGCTGAAGGGCCAAGATAAACCTCTTTTTCTATGTCGCTTGTTAGACGAGTTTAATTCGACTAACAGTAACATTACTATTGGGCGAGTTTTATTGTAATTAACAGATGCACGATTCTTAGTTGCGTTTATTTCGGCTATTAGACGTGTTTAATTCGACTAACAGATGCGTTACTATTAGGCGAGTTTAATATCGACTAACAGGTGCACGACTCTTACGCACGTTTATCTCGACTATTAGGCGTGTTCATTGTTCTGCGCCACTCCAAACGTTTGTTTTGGTTCTAAATTTTCAGAGTTCTAGAACCGTTCTTGTCATGCGCAGTAAAGAAACAGTCATGCGTAGTACACTAAAATTCATAATTTCTTAAACTGTGCAAGACGGGAACGGTTCCAGAACTCTGAAAATTTAGAACCAAAACAAATCTTTGGAGTGGCGCAGAACAATGAACACGCCTAATAGTCGAAATAAACGTGCCTAAGAGTCGTGCACCTGTTAGTCAATATTAAAATCGCCTAACAGTAGCGCATCTGTTAGTCGAATTAAACACGTCTAATAGCCGAGATAAACGCAACTAAGAATCGTGCATCTGTTAGTTACAATAAAATTCGCCTAACAGTAATGTTATTGTTAGTCGAATTAAACGCGACTAACAAGCGACTTAAAAAAAGAGGTTTGTTTTGGCCCTTCAGCGCTTCCGTAGGTATCTTTAGTGCTCCAATAGATCTGAAAAGGTTATGGTTGAGATCGTATTAGGATTAGTGCCGTTATGTCTGAAATCGAAAAGAGCACTAAATTGTGTGACATGATCCACCGAGTGGGGAGGTTCCAGCCGCTTCCAGTAGCTGCCGATTTTTTTATTTTAAAGTCACTAACATATGTGAAACAAAACCACGATCAGGGTGCATTAAAAAGAAAATGAAATATAAACACAATTTGCTGTCACAGGATAGAATTAGAAATCATATGAGATGAAACAAGGAAAATAACTGAAAATAATTACTCTACCGGGCGTAACAGGATTATGGTATATCCCCCTTTTCTCCTTTAGTTTTGAAGATAATTGACTGAAATGTAGGATACACTACATACATAATAAGTGGCACTTTTTAACATACAATTGATTTTTTACTTCCCTCGCATACCGAAGGGAAGTATTGTATTCTAGAAAATATCACCCTCCGAAATTTCTTCGGATTTTGACGTTTCAGAACACGTAGATTACGAAAATATAGGTCTTTCAGTTTTTCAATTCCGCCAGTCTGTCTGTCTGTCTGTCTGTCTGTCTGTCTGTCTGTCTGTCTGTCTGTCTGTCTGTCTGTCTGTTGGTGCATTAACTAAAAAAACTACTTGACGGAGAGCAGTCAATTTTGGTAGCTAGTTGACGCTACTGTCAGCGAATAAATGGTTAAACTTTCACTGGAAAATATACAGGGTGGACCGTCCTAGGGGAATAAATAATGGACAATTTTTTTTTTGCTCTAATTTAAAATTTCCACGTTTCGTAACACGCTAAACCTATTTCAGAAAAAAAAAATGAAAATTTTTTACACCAACATTTTTGAAAAAAATTTCACTACTAAAACAGATGAAAAAATTTTTTTCGTTCAGATTTAAAATTTCTACCTTTCATGGCATTCTAAACCTATTTCAAAAAAAAAAAAAAAAAATTTTTTTACCAACATTTTTGAAAAAATTTTACAATAGATGGAAATTTTTTTACTTGGTTCAGATTTAAAATTTCCACGTTTCCGTGGCATTATAAACCTATTCAAACAAATTTAAAAATGTTTTTGAAAATTATTCAAAATTTTTTGAAATTTTTTTTATCACTATAGAATAGATGAAAATATTTTTTTTGCTCAAATTTAAAATTTCCACGTTTCATGACATTCCAAATCTATTTCCGAAAAAAAAATTGTGACATTTCTTTACCATTTTGGAAAAAACTTTACCACTAGAATGGACAGAAATTTTTTTTTTTGCTCAAATTTCAAATTTTCACGTTTCATAACATTCTAAGCCTATTTCAGAAAAGAAAATTTGAAAAAATTTTTATCACTAAAATAGGTAAATGGAAATTTTTTTTTCTTTGCTCAAATTTAACATTTTCACGTTTCATGGCATTCTAAACATTTTTAAAAAACATAATTCGCAATATTTTTTTACCACTACTATAGAATAGCAGGGAACTTGCCTTTTTGCTCAAATTTAAAATTTCCATGTTTCATGATATTCTAAACCTATCTCAGAAGAATAAAAATTTGAAAATTTTTTACCCACATTTTTCAAAAAATGAAATTTTTTAACCACCACTATACTTCCACTCCACTACGTGAATGTGGAATTGAAAGTGTGACAGATGGCAATAATATTGTCTAAATGTTATTTGTGGCATTATCTTCATTTTTTTTCCTTCTTCAATTCTTTGGGACTTCCTGCCACATGTATGTTTTCTTTCTAAGCGGTGCTAGGGGAATCTACAAAATATATCACAATTAACCAGTATGTTACTGGCAAAAAAACCTCTACGCCCGTGACGTTTACGTCAAAGGATCAGTTAAAGGTTGGTTTTGATAAATAAACAACACAAATAAGTATAAAAACTTGAAATTAAATATTTCGCCGACGTTTCGGAAATCTAATCTGTTTCCTTTCTCAAGGCTTTTTTTGAAAAATCTTTTTTGCTGTGTATGACAAATACACAGCTCTAAGAATGTTTGTTATATTCAATATCCATAGATACTTACTATTTACATAGAACTGTTGATATAGTTAACAGTTTTTTAGTTTCTATACAATGTTAAGTTTGTGAAGTTCTTCTTTTAACATTGGCAGCCAAGTTGTACAGACATCTACGGAACAATTCGACACGCAATTATCCTCATTCAATAATATTATCGCGGATTCTTTTATTTTTCTTTTTTTGCTATCTGCCTCTTTTGTTAAAATTTTTGCCGAGTCCCGAATTGTTCCGGATTTCGATTTTTGTGGCATTACACGGGTCATTTAGAATAAATCGGAACCGCCATGGCACACTTAAATCGAAAACTAAAAATTATATTATAAAAAAAATTGATGTTTGAAATGTCACTTATTTGGCATCATTGGATTCGGAAAATTATGCAGAATTCAAAAATGCAATAATATATAGGGTCTTTTATTTAAAAATCGAAAGTTAATGTCACTTCCGGCAAAACCGGAAGTGAAAAAAAAATCAATTTTATGTCAAACAGTGCCGCTTATTATGTATGTAGTATATCCTGAATTTCAATCAATTATCTTCAAAACTAAAGGAGAAACGGGTATACCATGTTACACCAAGTATATGACGAAAAAGACGCTAATAATAATAAAATATCGAAGATATATCGTGGTATCAAAAATGATCTTAATCAAGGATTGGTGTTTTAGCTTACGTCATCCTATGATGATGATTACGTCAATAATTCTTTGTTTACCAAAACATCGCAAGCAGTTCTGTTGTTGGTTTTTTTCTTTGCTACCTTATAATCATTTTTCTGTTTTTTTTAACTATGACTTTCAGCACAAAACTTGCATAATTGAAGCCTGTTTTCGAACTAGTGTACTAGTTAATAGAATTTGGGAATGCATTCAGCATCTATGTTTGGACGATTTTCAGGAGCACTTCTCAGACTTAGCAGTGTTATTAATTGTGTTGGTGTGTTTCGCCAAACTCACTGTGTGACTTGTAAAAAAGGTCCTGGAGGCCAACCGTTCGTACAGAAGTTGTTATTAATGACGTTCGCTGACGTATGGAACAAGAGCATGTAAAGCTTTTGAAACGTCTCGCTCAGGAAATTGGACTTTCTTATTAAATATGCCGAACAATTGTAAAGGACTTGAACAAGCATCCATACCAGTTGCAATTATATCTCTTCTCCAACAAATCACCCCAGAAGTCTTGCGTATTGCCATTGGTTTGTTAATGAATGTTTAATGAACGACGTCCTGCTAAACTTGACGATTTATTCTGATGCTTTATCTTTTGGGGTAAATTAATTCTCAATATATGCGGATGTAATATGCTGATAATCAGCATATTTTTGTTGAATCTCCACTACATCCTCAAATAGTTGGTGTTTGGATGGCAGTTTCTCGCAGGAGAACAATTGGGTCCATTTTTTTCAATGTAACTGTCGATTCTAAGAAACACAGAAACATCATTATGTCTGTATTTGTTCAATAACTACACGATGCTGAACATGATCAGGCTATTTTCAGCAAAAGGGCAAGAGAAAGTATAGCTTTTCTTAGCATGTTTTTTGATAACCGGCTGACAGGTAAACCACAAGCTGAGTTTCAAGATCATCTTGATAATTTCCCAGCATATAGGGAAGTTATTTTAGTGCAAAAATGGAAATCAACATTTTCAATATATTTTTATGTTTCAAGGTCACTACAGTATTTGTCAACTATTTTGGAAAGAAGGTATGAGTGTATGTGTATGTACGTACGTACGTGCGTAAAGAATTTTCTCCTTTACGAAATCTTGCGAATAAAAATGATAGTGACTTCGTTGTGGTTACAATCGAAGCATACTAGCGTCTATGATCTGAAAGAAGTCTTATCAAATTCGGTCCAGCCGTTTTTTGTTTCAACAAAAAGACTACAAAAAGTGAATTATAGGGTATCTTGAAGAAGATTTAGCCGATCTAATTTGTTCTGGTGGCAAATATTATGTTTATAGATGTTTTTAGAGAGTTTTTATCAAATATCCTCTCATTTTTTTATAATAGTAAAAAATCGAATTATTTGGGCCATTACATCCAGAATATCAATAAAATGCCTACTTTTCTGTGTTATTATTATTATTGATATGCATGTCATTCTAGGAAGTTGATCGTATGAACCTCAACAACCTTGGTTACAAATGCCACATTTGAGACTATTTGAAGTCATCTTGTTCCACTACTTTGGAGTACTTTTTTATCTCTTATAGATATATAGGACTTTCAGAACGCCTGTACCTAATTTGTATGAACTGAAACAAAGAATTAAAGAATGTGCAACTTTAACGCCGTTAATATTGCAGAATGTTTTTCGAAGTGGGAGGAGGTGCGTAAACTTGTGCATTGAACATGGCGGGGAACAATTTCAACAGTTTCTTTAAATTCTCTTTTATGTTAACCTTTTAATTCCGGCACTGATCTTTACATGTCGAGCCCGCAAAACGGAAGCGGGAGGCTCTTGCGGAACCGTGCGGTTCGGGTAAACTTATGCGCGTAAACATACTTCATTTAGCCATGTAAATTCAAATAATCAGTCGAATAAACATTTCTTTTTTTCAAAAACATAAGAAAACATGGACTTTCACAAAAAAATGCAAAATAAAAACAGATATGAACTACAGTGTAAATATGGCCTTGCGTAAATATCCGGTTCCCGCGCTGGGAGCACGAAAAATGTTTGCGGATTTAACCGGTTCCAGGAATTAAACATTAATAACGTTAATAGTCTTTTATTTTATTTTATTTTATTTTATTTTATTTTATTTTATTTTATTTTATTTTATTTTATTTTATTTTATTTTATTTTATTTTATCTCTAGAATTACAACACATTTGCACATTGTTGTAGATGACAGTGTGGGACGTACCTTGAAAAACTTTGATATACTCATTACAAAAAGATGGCACAAGCTAAGAAAGAAGTTTTTAATATGATGACCATCTCTGACCAAGGTAGTTTTTGATATCACAGTATATGGTTGCTTCACGCAGGAAAATTTTTAACAAAAAAAACGTTCTAGACAGTGCAGCAAGAGCGAACGGCAATACTAAAATACGTAATTTATGGTCTAATTTTATTTTATAAAAACTGACATTCAAAGAAAAATTGTGATTGAGAAGGAAGAGTTTAAAGAGAAAAACCAAGAAAAGAAGTGACGAAAATAAAGGAAAATAAGGATAAAACATGGGTAAATATAGGAAATAATGGCAAGCTAAGTATGCTTACCACTGAGTTAGCGCCCAGTAAGATTTTATAAACAGCTATCCTTTCTTACTCTTATACCAATTATAGTACGGGAGGCCGTAACCAAGATCTTCGCCTGATCGCCTGATGAATCACGACCATATAGATTGATAGATTATGACATAACCAACAAAAAAGTCCTTGGTGACGGAAATTTTTAGTGGGGCGAAAACTATTTAATTATTTATTGAAAATGTAAAAAATACAAGCTCAAAAATGTAATTCCCTAATGTCCGTTTGCGTATTATGTGTCTTTATTTACATGAAAAATATACACAGAACATGGTAACGGAAATTTGTAGTGAGGCAGAACAATACTGGAGGTCGGAACAAAAAATTTATAACAATTTCTTTTGGGGTCTAATCGCCTAATGTCCGTTAAGAAAATTATTATTTAATTGATAATATTTTAAGTAAAAAAAAAATACAAACGGAAGTTTGAAGTGGGGCGTTTGTCTGTAAATAAATTTTGAATATGAAGAATTTCTCGATGTAATTTTGTTACACCCTAATGTCCGTTCTCTATCGGAAACGATTTTTTTTTGTTAAAAAAAGGCCAGAAAATTTACAACGGACATTTTCAACGAGGCTGGGCTAAAAAAATCGATTTCCGTCGGACTAGAAAAAAAAATCTCAATTTTCATCCAGTCCCAAATAGGAATCGAAGAATAGGTTTAAAAGAAGTACACAGGAGGATTTTTTCATGCACAAAAAATACAAAATATTTTTTATTTTCATATAAAAATAAACGTTGAAGCTGCGTAGGGTCTTTCCAAGTATAAACGTCCAGGTGGAGTGGCATGTAATGGCGCGCTCGCGCAGAGCGCTAGAGCACGTCTTTCCAAGCATCAACCGCCGGGTGGAGTGGCATGTGCCAGTGCGCACGCGCAGAGCACTAAATATAGATGCCGCCGCGCTGTATTACAGATCCCTGTACATTTCATTTCATGTGAATACACCCCATGAGAAATGTCCGTTTAGCATTTTTTTTCTCGTGTATTCGGTGTATACTTCAATTTTAAAAAAAAGTGGCCATTAGGGAGTAACTTTTTTACACGCATTTTCTTTACATTCTCCTTTCTCGCTTTACCGATTTCGCCCCATGCAAAATGTCCGTTCTGTGTGAATTCTTATTATTTTATATATTTTTTACAAGATTCCACTGAAAACGGACATTAGGCGATGAAAAAAAAAATGACATGATTTGTTACGGACGGAAAATTGTTTCCCAATTAATCGCCCAATTTTTGGTCTCTTTGTAAGAGAGATTTTCTGTTTGTTTTGTAAAAAACTACCCATTAAACCTCGTCATATCCATTAGGGGATAACAGGCTTTTTTGGTTACGTCCTCCCGCACTATTAGGGTCTAAATTGATTTAGATAACTGATTTTAAATGACCCCAAAAAAAACATTTGAAGAATTTTATGTCGTGACCGCAATAGCCATTCAATATGCCCTCTTCGACCTATCTAGTAATGCCGCTGAGACGAGATAATTCTCGATCCGGTCTCGTCTCGTGTCGAAATTCGAGATCGAGAATCTTTTCAAAATTTTCGAGATCGAGATCGAAAATGGTCAAAATCTCGTCTCGTCTCGCGGCAACACTAGACGCTATCCATCTCTGTGAAAACGTGTCATTTCTCTATTTTCACACCTTAATTCCATATAATTATATGCAAATGCAACTTCCTGGAACTGTAAAAGTTCTATAACAATAGCAACAAATGAAAATATATTACCAGAAAATACTAGTAATTATTCAAACTTTTACAAAATACTTATCACAAATAAGTTTAAAACATATATCTTTCTTATAACAATAACTTATTTGTGATAAGTATTTTGTAAAAGTTTGAATAATTACTAGTATTTTCTGGTAATATATTTTCATTTGTTGCTATTGTTATAGAACTTTTACAAAATACTTATCACAAATAAGTTTAAAACATATATCTTTCTTATAACAATAACTTATTTGTGATAAGTATTTTGTAAAAGTTTGAATAATTACTAGTATTTTCTGGTAATATATTTTCATTTGTTTCTATTCTTAATTCCATGGCCTAATATAACATTTCATCTAGTTTCCTTTAATTATCCCGGTCCACCATTTCATTTTTGAGGCTATTGGGTGTCTTTATCCATCGATTGAGGATTTTGATCACCCCGATGTTGACAATTATACCAATTTATAAAGCCATTAAATAAAACATTAATTCTTCGGAAAATACCATGCAGTTAACAAAGTTAATATTGACTTCAATTATGTCTAGCAATTTCTGACAATACTGCATCTTTCTACAGCATCATCTTTATTTAGTGTATGTACTAAATGGTTTTTTTTATACCAATTAAATTTATTTGTGAACATAACCTTATTGCTAATATTCTGATATGTATAAGTGGCCAGTTTTTGGTTCTTCTGGCAGGTTAAGAGTATTAAGTGCTTTTTCTCATTTGTTTCCTACTTACTTCGACTAGATTTTGTTTTCTACTAGATGGGTTATTTTGCAAGTACATCTTTATGTGATATAAATATTGAAACATTGTAAAAGCTCAGTAAACACAAAAAGATACCAAGAGAAGGGTCTTGTGAAAATTATCGGCAAAGCATAACATTATAGATATGTTTTATATATTTAACTAATGTATTGTCCACCTAAGTTGGCAAAAGTAATATAATTCGTGTAAATTGATGGTTTGTCAAAGCTTAAATTATTGAATTAAAACACTCCTGATTAAAACAAATAATAAAGTACCAATTTATATTATTTCTATTACTAAACAACCGAAGAAATGTTACCGATACTCATAATTTTAAGCACTAGTGTTATTACATACTATAATTCAGTAATAATTGTTATTATTGGTATGAATTTATTTAACAGTATTGTCCTTTAAAATGGTGAGTATAAACAAAACTAGGTCCACAGTTAATTTGTTTATTTTGTTTAGACCTAAAAATACAGAGTGTAATTAGTTTCATGTCATTAAAAAAAAACTGGTGGTAGGGAACGACAAGACAAACAAAAAAACCTTATATAACATGCGGTCTAAAAGCTTATAGTTTTGGAGAAAAAAAATAAACAAAAATTTCGCAATTTTTCAATATAATCTCTTGAGAACTGCTGGAATATTGAGGTAGGTTTAGATCGTCGCGCGTGTCTTTGCCTTATACTCTGACTCTCCCTTGCGCAATATTTTAGTTACTATGGGTGTTTCGTTATGTACACACGTCCAACCCCGCCGTTCGTTGTTTTTGTTATTTTTGAATTTCGGGTCACTGTGTATTTATAGTTAAGATTTATTTTATTGACTTTACCTTTCAAGTCGTTAAATTCTTGATTACGTACAGACACAACTTACTTGTTCGTTCTTTTTGTATTTCGTTTTGGATTTTGGACCAAGTTTTTCTTTTATTTTTCTTTATTGACAACGTTAGTTGATGGTTTATTGTTTAGTGTTGAACGGAGTACGTATGTCCTTAATTCGACGTACCGAACTGTGTATTGATGCAGATGCAGAGATTTCCAATGATTTACTTAGGTAAGCTTTTAACCCAGGACACTCATTTATGTTACAAACGTTAATAAATCACATTTAAATATTCTAAATTATAAACATTAATACAATATTTTGTTCCAAATTAAAAGACACACATGTAAAGAAATGCTCTGTTTAAACTTCTATGGCCATTATTTGCTTGCAGTTGTGCAGGAAAAGATAACGAATTATTTACCTCTTTATAATTGCCTTTGGTTGAGGCGGTCCATCAAAGGCGGTCGATGATCCAAACAAAGCCTTTGCTTTGACACCGCGTGTGACGCCGAGGGCTGCACTTTTTTATGACAATTTAAAAGTTGTATGATTGGGAACTACAAGTCCTTTGACCAAGAAAAGCAGTGGTTCTCAATTATTTTCTACATTAATATTAAAAAAATATTTAATATGTTAACCCAGGTCAGTTTTCTCAAAGTGCCCCTAGAGGGAAAAGTCATAAAGGTTTTTTGTTTGTCTAGTCGGTCCCCATTACCAGTTTTTGAAACTGATTACACCCTGTATTAATTTACGATTGAAGTGTTTATTTATTTCTAGCTGAAGTAATAGTAATCTTGTATGATGGTGTATTTTGGATATAAATTATTAATTAGCTCTCAAGAAGAAAAACTACTTAATTATGTAAATATGCTTGCGATCTTGTAAATCAAAATATAATGTTAAATGACCTCAAGTGTATTATATTTAACCACACAAATATTCAACGGAAACCATTGCGTGTAAGGTATTTGTTTAAAACGCATTAAAAAGTATATACGACAAGGCCACTTTATCAACGTCTCGGCGAGGCGAGGGTGGCTTTATCTAAAAATTTTCATATAGAATTAATTGATTCATTATTATTTACATTTACTTAAACATATATTTCTCGAAGTTTTTCAACTATGTAGGAAACCTTACTAAAGCAAGATTATTAATGATTGTGGTTGTGAATGGTCTTTCATCTTATTTGTTTGACGAAAGTGGTCGTTATATAGACAGCCATATAATATATAATAAGAATGTAGAAACCAAATATTGTAAATGATATATGGCTAATGAAAAATTGAAGGAAAATAAAAAAACAGATATGTTAGTTATTTTACCAAGTGCCCTTATTATTTATATAATCCTTCCTTCAAGACAAAACAATGAATGTATATCAAAAATACCAATCCGATCAAGAAATACTTATCCATAGCGTGTGCCAAGGCTTGGTGCTAGGACTGTTGTTATTCATTATTTATATTAATGAGTTATTTTATTTTCGATCCCTGATAAATGTGTTCTATTTGCAAATGATACAACTCTGCAGTATTCTGATTCAAATACACACAATTTCGATCTGCACTTAAACAGTTTAGAATTTAATGCCGAAACTTAACAGCAGGGCTTTCTTTTACTTTACTGAGGAATATTCCTGAGAGTAATTTGAAGTAGCCAAATCACATTGAGTATTTATGCTCAAATTTATCAAGCACAAATCTTTTAATTTAAAAATATCATTAGTATTGAAATACTGATTAGCTTTTCTTCTCGCACTTACTGTAGAGTATAATCTTAGGACACGCTTCAGATGCAATAAATAAATTTTGGATTGCATAAACAAGCATTAGGAATAATATCTAAATTCTTTTAAAAGGCATGATTGAACATTACTTCTATCCTAGGTATTTAGACACTCCACTATAACTTGCCATAATCTGAATCTGACTTCCTAGCACAAAATTTTAAACTTAAATTAATTATTTACTTTTTGTATTACATGTACCATTATATTGCATGCTATCCGGCTAGTAACATCCTAAATTATTTATGTTTTTTCTTTACTCTCTCTTCCGAGTTTATTACCATATTTGTGATTTGTTTTTACGCTAGTATATGAATGACAATTGTTTTATAGTTTACAGGGTGGACCATTAATAATATGCCACAATTTAAGGTTACATTCATTGGACCAAAATGTGAGGATTAAACCAAACATGCTTTAGTAAATTGTTATTGAGGAAAAAGATACATGGTGCCAAAGTTGCTTAGAAGTAGGTTTGATATGTCTTTGAATATCTTCACACAGATTGTAAAACAAGAAAACTCTTTCAGAGGCTGGTTCTCAGAAACAGATCTCAACGGTATTGTGGCATGGCATCATAAAAACACTTATTTTTATCACAAACAATTTAATGAAACAAATTTTGATTCTACAACATCTTTATAAATTCACTCCTCTAACTTAATGTCTACAACAATAGTTTTGTAAAACGTCAGAATAAATGCTTACAATTATTATTTTATTTTTCTGAGTTTATTTATCTCGTTCTGGTTCTTATTTTGTTAACTTCTTTCCTTTTCGGCATCAACTATACATCTTCCCTTTTCACCATCAATTATTATTCTTGTTTCCTGTTCACCACCAATTATGCTTCTGGTTTTATCTGCTTATATTTCTTTCTCTTCCGACTTCTCCCTTTTTACATAAACTTATCTTGTTGTAAACTACTATTCACTTCTATAATCTTCCGTATTTTTTTGTTCCCCTTATTTTATTTCTACTTTAATATTTTTTACTTCCATATTTCCCCTCATAAAATTTTATTATCACCTCTTTTTAAAAAAAAATTAACAACTCCTTTTTTTTCGTTGTTATATCCACTTCTTTTTTTCTTTCCTTTGTCCTGCACACTTCTAATTTTTATTAATATTCACTAAATTTATACAATAATAATGTCCTAAATATTTAAGTGTAGTATCGGTTGCATATCAACAATACTCTTGATTTCTGTTTATGATAATTCATCAATTTTAACTCTTATTTTCCGAGATATTGAAATACATAACAATATATACCTTTGACACCCTATATCTTTTTCCACAGCAACAATTTAGTAAAGCATGTTAGGTTATATCCCCATATTTTTGTCCAAAGATACAAGGGCACATTAATAATAGGCTATTATTAATGATCCACCCTGTATAATATATTTGAGGCACATCGCTTATTATACTGTTATACACATATATTAACAAACATAATATTGTTATATATTATTGTATTTTGCTACATATCTATATTGATATTGTATGTTCCTATATACATGATTTAATTAAGACTTACTACAAACATAATATATAGTCAATACAAGATATTTTATTTTATGATTGATCGGCGGTGGTCTCATTAAGGAATTTCATCAAGCTACGTCTAGTGCACAGTAGGCCAATGTCTCAAAAACTAACAATGCATATTTTGTCGAAATTTTACTAAAATTGCTAGTTATGCATTTTCGATGCAGCTGATAGCGAATCTGCTGTAAAAAATAAAAAATATACATAAATATTCGTTATGCCTATGCAATTACATAGAGGTTTTCGGGGTCATTGATATCGAATCTAATAGCAAAATATTTTCTCTCATTATGTGGAAGCTGAGTTCAAAGTGTGTCGAACTCGGCGACAGACGCGTGTTTCGTGGCTCCTACAAGATCTCGAGATAAATCCGGATAAAGCGGCAACAAAACGTCGAAATTGAATTGAATTAAAGCGTAAACAATTCTGCATTGATTCATATAAATTAGCACGAGTCTAGCTATTTCATATAGTTCATATTTGATTAAATTATGTTGGTTGAATAAAGCAATACAAAAGAGTGTATATAAACAACCCGAGAAAGTGTAATCTGCTTGACCGTAAAATCTGTACCTGGATGGATTCGGTCCCTTCTTCAAGTGGGTGATATAAAATAAGCAACATTCATCCAGATGTGAATGAAACAGATAAGTTTTTGTTTACTTTATTTTAATTTAGTTTAGCTCATTAATGAAGTCTATTTCCTTATTTAAATTGAGAAATTAGAAATTAAAACTGAAAAGATATTTATTTTATTAATCCTTGTCACAGGGCAGTTTATTAAACAACAGAGAAAAAATATAGGTAATGAAATAGAAAATACCCGGAATCGGAAGGCGGCAGTACAAAATAATTACTGTAAATTGAAACCGATTGTTTCAAAGAAACGACATACCTACAGGGTGAGCAAACAACCCCTTCGAACCTTTTTCCTCAAAACGCGCAAAAAATATTGTTACCGCGAGATAGAGCCCTTCCCAACAACTCCACCGCAAATGAATATTTACCTCTGGAAGGGGTAATAAATAAAAACAAAAAATAATATAGAAGCTGCCAGATTCAGAAATAGAAGAAACAGAAAACTTGGAAGACGAAAAATAAGATGGTGATAGATGGAAACTTCAAAGAAGTATGGACACTGAAAAGAAGCATCTCGCTAACACCTTCACACCCTAGCCGATGATGACGATGGAAATTTAATAGAAGCATGAAAACTTAAAAGAAGCATCTCACAAACACCTACACTTCCCATCCTGTATTCCCACCCCATGCGTCATGCGGCTCTCGCTGCTGACAACCAACAAGCATGTCCAATATCCAACCCGGCGTATGCAGCCAGTCCGGCGGTATATAAAACATCTGAGATTTGGTTCCGGCACGCGGTTTGGCCGTTCGTTGGGCGGTTCGACAGATGACCAAGCTGCGTGTTGGAACGAACCTCGATGGATGCCCGGAATCGGCAGCAATGCCCACCTTACGCTGGCAAATCAATTAATCAATTATGTGGAAGCTAAATAGGAGCACACCAAAAAGAGGGGAATCTGTTATTAAGGTGAAATTTTATTTCATAATTTTAGTGTTTACCTTTTTTAATGTCAGTGTACTTAATTTTTTATAACATTGTTTTCTTGAAGATTGTTGCTAATAGCTTACGCAAAATCAAATGAATTCGACAGATTAGTACGGCCCGCATTTCACCCTCTAAATGAAATATTTTTACTCTGTCTGACAGTCAAATCAAGGCATTAGTTGGGAAGCATGTATTTGTCAACTAAATATTATGAAAGAGGTAATCTGATGCAATTGTTTCATGCACATAATCTGCACCGTCCAGTGCTTGACCAGCTGCCAGCTTAATGCAATATAAAGGCGGCACGGCACATTCGTCTAAAAGGGGTAAAACAAATTATACACACATATTTGCTGGAGTAACATTAAAATACAGCAGCAGGCTTAAATGACTTTTACTTTAGCACACATATTGATTCACAATAGTACTCGATAAGAACCTTTGCAGGACTCGCCTCTTGACTTGCTATAAAATAGTACATTTTACACTAGCAATATTAATAGATATTGCGTTCATTTTAATCTCTAATTTTCTTCAATGCGTTTTCCTTTGATTTATTTTTTAACTGATACCAACAGACTTGTGCTTATCATTTTTGTTGTTTTAAAACATTATTTCATGTATAAAAAAGCATAAATATCGAGGATTTGACGTTTGCTCTCAACCTAGTGCTTGTAGCGACTTTTGCTTTAATGCGCTTACATGAATTGGAACCAAGTGTATAGCATATTTTCATGCCCATTTCCAATCAATATTGCATTGCACTCATCGTAGTCGTAAGCAAACTTCGAAATGTATAAAAACCACGTCGCGCGTCGTCTTGAGAATTCCATTTTCTTTCAACGCGTTTAAACTTACTCTTAACAAAATGTTTTGTTACTTATTAATTTAGGCTCTTTTTGTTATACTATTAGATTGCACTAGAACGTATATTTATAGAAATCGTATATACAAAATTTTCGAAGCCATTCGATAGACTATATCGCATTGGTGTCTGTTGTTATTTTTTCATTCCTATCTTTCAAACGGGAAGCGATTTGTAATGTATAGTGGCTTTCAGTCTATCGAACGCATTACTACATTTGGTTTTCCTCAAGGATCAATCCTTGGACCCAATTTGTTTAACATTTTTGTTAATAATGTAAACATAAATATATACATTTTGTCACACAAAGTAGAGAACCCTCGAATCCAAAACAAGGGCTGTCCAGAAGGACATTATACATATGAAAAACTCAAACACATCCATTACCCATAATTTAAACTTGATTTCTGAGTTCGCGAATGATCTTAAAATATTTAGGCCATTCTCTGGGAATATGCACTTTCTTCAAAATTCGGAGCTACAATTCAATTCAATTCAATTAAAAAGTTTTTATTTTTATTAACCTATACAACATTTCATTTGACGCACGTACTCAGAGCCAGCCATATATTCACGGTGCGAAAAGGCGAAGATTTAAGTGGCTGGATGAATACGGTAATACGGTAATACGATAAAACTTAAACTAATTAACAAATAAAACTCCTGTCCTTTGTATACATGATTTAGAAAATCTGATGGCAAAAAAATTTATATTATAAAAAATATTTAAAATAATTAATAAAAGGTACAAAAATGTGAAAAAAAAGACAAGCACAATCGTTGATAGTAGACACACAGGTGAGTTCTAAATGTCTACCTGCTCCATGGAATTCGTCGGCGATGCCGCAGAGTTTTCGGATTTTAAACTTTAAACTTTATTTAACCTGGCGAGGTGTCAGCAAATGTTTCTGAAGAGAGTTTTAAAAAATAAAAAAATTTAAAACAAAAATGTACAAAAAGATAAGAAGAGAAAGATGGAAAGATAAAATTTTGTTATGCAAGAATGTCCAAAAATTGTGGCTAAAGTGGCTGCCGAAAGATGGGCAGCTTCTTATATGATCATTTGTGGTTTATTCTAAAAGGTGCTTTATGCTGTCTTATTCGCATTATGTTGTCTGTTAGCGGACTGTCGTTTAATTTAAAAGCATAAAATTTTTGTGAAATTTCACAAACGTAGTGGAGTAATGTCGTGACATAAGGCGTATAGATCCCTGAGGGGGATGTATCACGTTGTGTTAGTGTTGAGCCGCATGATCCTGTGTTTAAGGACTTTTAACTTATTCATTGTCGGTCTCGGTATGCCGCAACATACCGGAGCCGCGTGCGTTATAGCAACTTCGCTATTCCTGCCCAGGAGCGGATACAGTCTCCTGGACCTACTTGTTCGTTAATGTGTTTCATAAACGTTACTCGTTTGTCCAGTATCCCTAGGTACTTCACACTTTCTTCCCTAGACGGCATTTGGGTGCCCTTGATCAAAATTGGCGTAATAATTTTGTTTTTAGTAAAATTACCTGTGAAAACTATTGCCTCTGACTTTTCAGCGTTGACCTTAATCTTCCAATTGTCATAATACGCCGAGGCACGCGCATTCAGCAGGATTGTAGAATGTAGATCCTTGTGGAGCTACAGAAATATTTTTGCAGGACATGAAAAGATTTGAAAAAACGTCTACTTTACTAATCTGAGTGGTGCAATTTATAATATTTATGTTTTATAGGTAATTCAGCCCTCGAAAAGCAAGGAGGTTTTTAAAAAAAAATGTTTGACGTTGAAAATAATGATAGAAAATTATTTTTTAATCTTTGGGACGGCGTCTTATTTTTTGAGTAAATACAAAAATAAATGTCTCGAAATTTTTTCCAAAAAGTTAACTTTTTTCTGTAAAACTGGATCAAAAAATCTTCAATTCAAAACTATGAGAATTTTTAACTTCAAAACAACGCACTTTATGGAAAAAATTTAGAGAATAAAATTATTTGTAGAGGATCAAAGAATAACTGTGATTTTTTTTTAGAAATCTTTGATCAATTTTTGGAAATTTCTAGCAATAATTGCGATGGAAGAAAAAAATAAAAAATTGAAGTTTCCAAATATTGATCAAAGAATTCTGAAAGAATTCACAGTTACTCTTTAACCTCTTACATACAATTTTTTTGACCCAGTTTTACTGAAAAAAGTTAACTTTTTAGAAAAAATCTCAATACATTTTTTTTTGCTTATTTTTACTTAAAAAGTAAGATGCCGTCCTAAAAATAAAAAAATAATAATTTTTTTCAACGTCAAACATTTTTTTTTTAAATCTTGTTGCCTTTTTAGAGCTGAATCATGCATAAAACATAAAAAATATAAATTGCCCCACTCAGATTCGTAAAGTGGACATTTTTTCCGATCTTTTCATGCCCTGAAACAATATTTTTGTAGCTCCGAATTTTGGATACAGTGGGGTCGTATTTCCCAAAGAAGGGCTCATATGTATTTTACAGATATTTATATTACTGTTTTTATATATTTTTTTCCTGGAGTACTGTGCTGTTATGGAACATTGCCATGTACTGAAAATACGCTGAATCGAAATGTATGAAATTATAATAAATAATTTGCCTTGCTAACTAATGCCTGGCTCCTTATTTTTGAATAGAGTATAGACTCTGCTTTCTAATTAGGACTAGTAAAGATTTCTCAAATATTATCATCTTAAACAATTTGTATTTTACTTTTAATATTGTCTATATTGGCTATGATTATTTATTAGTGGCATACATATATTTTCGTGCCCTTTTTGCCGCTTTTCCAAAATTATTCAAAAATTTCGTTAAAGAGACCTCTGCGCCACATGGATCAGGCAGAGGTTGATTTTTGAATATTTCTCGATTAATAAAAATTCTAAAAATCTAATTTAGGAACATGCGTAAGATAACAGTCCCGTGGTCCAATGGGGACTCGTCGAAGATTTTAATGAAAGAAAAATATTTTTCAAAAATGTTAACAGCCTTTAGATTTCGCATTCAGTTATTACAACTTTATTTCAGTGTATATATTTTCAGGTGTAAGGCATTTTGTAGTAATTAAGAAGTATTCAAGAACCAATCTCTGTCTGATGCATCTGAAACAGATTTCTTTCATTGACATTTATATTGCTAAAACAGTGGTAAAATACTCTAAAAAGAGCAAGAAAATGTACCTTAATTCGTTCTAAACTTAAGTACTTATGAGTTTTTTGTTTAGTACTTCCATTGCATATTAATTTTTCGAAACGAGAGGCTTTGCGAGATGCTCTTAGACTACTGTAGACTATGTATAAAATTGATTGCTGTAAATTATTATTAAACAAATTAAATTTTCGTATTCCAATTTACTTTCCTGAAGATCTCAAAACTGAGGGCAATTTGAGATATATACTGGGTGTAAATGGAATTACTTTCCGGTCGCGATTTCTTCATTTTTTACGTATCGAGATGAATCTTCAGGTATCCCATGTTGCCAAAGCGACATTTCTTATCCACCAATTAAGTGTCTACTATCGGTTTTACTGGAAGCAACCCCAATTTGTGATTTTTAAATAGGATCCTCTTATATTCTTACATTTTTGGAATTTAAAGATCAAAATCTGATCTGCATATGACTACTAATTTCATGACCGTTAACGCCATTTTTAAATTTTTACTGACAATTTAAATTTTTAATCTAGTATACCTTAACCCACCTAAAATTGTTCTAATATCCATAACTAATTTAAAAAAATATGCATTTCTTTGTTGATGATTATTGTCATGGAAAGGCTTAAAGTTGATAAAGTCGGTTTTTTTGAAATCATTCAAAATTTTCATTTGTAGGTATATCACTTTGATACTAGTTGAATGTAATTTTTCAGTACGAATCTAACGATATATCACAACACAATATTCATCAATGTTTTTCTTTGCAATTATTTCTCTCAAAACAACAAAACTAATGTTAATAACAGTTATTATCAAACTCAGAGAAAAAAATCATATTACTGTTTTGGTGATCGAATTCTGAATAACTTTCAAAATGTCCGTCTGTCGGACTGTCCGTCCGTCAAGTTTTTTTCTCTAAGCACGATAACTTAAGAAAGAGAAGTCCGATCTTATTGAGATTTAGACAGTAAATCAGAGGAAGATCCCTATTTATTTTGAACAAAATCAATCAGTACAGTAAATAACAATGTTATTATTAATTTTAATCTTAAAAATATTTTTTCTTTATTTTTAAGTGTATATATTTCATAATATAAGTACCTAATATCCGTGGATATACGATTTTTATGCCAGCGTGTTATTATACGGACTCAAATATTTTGAAGCGATAAGAATTGGTCTGCTGGTGAACGCTTTCCGGTCAGTTCTAGTTGTTTTTTATATTAACGAGTGCTGCATCAATTACATTGGAATTATAAAATTAAAAATTTCTAGAGCAACTTTATTTACAAAAAACTGTGAAGAGTATCCTATAGAATGTAAAACAATTATATAAAAAGTGCAATAAATTGGAGAAAACTACTCTTGTTTAATTATGTGTTGAATTTAATAAACTATATTTTTAGATTTATATTGAAGAACAGTATACAAAAAAGAGTTAGTAGAGATTTTAAAAGTAAATTATTTTCAAAAAGTACGTGATTGATTTGTTGAGTTGATTTGACACCAATTAAAAGAGTGCAACGAAAGGATAGAACTCTGAAAAGTCTAAAACAAGAAATACCTACCCAATATTACGGCTTAGAAGCTGCAAAAAGCAATTCAGCATGTTATTAATATAATGAATAATTATTTGGAATTGTGTCGTTTTACAAGGGCAATAACTTTATTATAAATTTAAGTAATGATTGCAAACTTTTATTATATCTGCAATTCTAATGCAAATAATTTCGAAAAAGTGAATCAAGGAGAAGTTCTCTATAACTTATTTAAGCGTACTGTGGCTTTGTGACTGACGATTTATTAACACCTCCCACAAATAGAGCAACTTTTGCTGTTTGTGTAGCACCACAGAAATTTTAAATTATTTGATAGGTACGTGCTGATGATTGTAAATAAAATTCATCTGCGGCGCAGCATTTCTACCGGCTTGCTACGGACCCCTGCAGCAAAATTATAAGGTGGCGGCCCTGATCTTCTTTGAAAAATTCTTTAAATCTTGATTATTCCCAAGTACATTCTTGTTTAGGAACATACACATATTTGCCTAAATTCCCGGCCATAAAGCATTTATATATTTTTTTATCTCACAATTTACTAATAATAGATTTATTATTAGTAAATTGTTTAGTTCTAGTTTAACACGAGGAATTTATTTCTATTAAACTGACGCGGCAAATATAAATGATAAATTGATGTATAACGGAAGGAGGAATGGGAATATTAAATTTCACTGATAGTGTAAATGTAAAGTGCATGTATTTGCAAAGTTGCAAATGACAGGAGACGGAGTTACGGATAACAAGTAAGCGGAAATAGTCGCAATAGTGTCAGACCAGACCCAGCCTGGTTCTTTCTTCGGAAACTTGATAACATCATGCAAGTTGCATGCTAATTAAAATATGTATATTTAATTTTAAAATACAATTTATACAGTAGGAAGGAGTTGACTATTTTAATCGAAAAATGATTAGTCATTCATTACTTAGAAGCTAAAAATTAATGAAACAACGTTTTTTTCCTAGAATTTGCTCAATATTTTTCATAGAATACAATATGGAGTAAGCGTGTATATACATAAAATGATAATGATTAATATTATAATATTATAATTTGGAGCGACAGAAAGCTCACAAAACGCACAAAAATCATATTTACTAACGCGCTAATTTTATCCAATTTTCCTTTCACCTCCGTGATGATTCGTACATTAAAGAGGTAGACAGACGACCGATTCCTCTCATTTCCTCTAATTTTTTTACCACAGGAATTGGAGACAGGTCAGTATAGAACAACCGATGGTTTAGGGAAAACATGGCAGGATGCCTCCAATACTCAAAACTTTGTGCTGATCTCACCAAGGAGCTAACGAAAAAGAGCTTTGATGAGTCTAGCTCCTAACATACAACTACAATAGATGGCATGATACTGTGAGATATACTATACAGCAAAGTAGATCCAACTAAAGCAATACACGCATCGTGAAAGTCTGCCAAGATTCTGTGTTGAAAAAACCAAGAAGCTTGTAATTTGTCCCATGATGATTTTACTTGTTTTAAAAATGAGCTGTTCAGATCCATTTGAAGTGGGGTAATTAGTAGCGTTACAGACACTTTAGTACGTTAATAACATGATAACTTTGCCTCCACTGGATAATATGGAAAGGGCTACCAGATCAAAATCTTTGATATATCGTTGAATGGGTTTTACTCTGATTGAAATTAAATACTTGTGTATAATGCCAGAAGTGCAGGAATACTACTGATAATTCTGAAAAGAAGCATCGGAAGAAAGAGCACTCTTCATTCTTGTCCATTTCCATACAGAGTGGTATTTGGTAGAATATTTTTATAAAATACAATTTAATTTAAAATTGCTCTCTTTTGTGAATAAAGTAAACTAAAGTCCTGGAGGGCAACAAAACCTCATCAAATCACAAAGGAATGAAAATGTAAACAATTAGAGATGAGTTGCTAGCAGAAGTAGTTTAAGCTTGTAATTAAAAGACAAGCTAACCATTATACTCTTCGCCGATTTACTACACTTGTTATATAATTGTTGCACATTCTATAGGATACTCGTCGCAGTTTCTTTGTAAATGATATTATTTTCAAACATTTTTTGTTTAATTACAAAACTAAATTTTTTTGTTTAAAAAATTAATAACTTTTTTATTTATTGATATGTTTTGTTCAAAAACAATGGGGTTCTTGATCTAGCTAACACTAACTTACTATCCATATTTCAGTGCTATCGAACTTTTCGTTTTTAAGTTATCGTGCTTACAAGAAACGTGACAGACGGACGGACGGCCAGACAGACAGACACACAGACAAACAGACAAACACAGACAGACAGACAGACAGACAGACAGACAGACAGACAAATGGACAGACTGACATTTTGAAAGTTATTCAGAATTCGATCACCAACACAGTGATATGAAAATTTTTCTCTACGAGCAATATTAACGGATTTAGAAATGTGCTGATCGAATGCTATATACTCTTCGTTTTGTATTTGCGAAGAGTATAATAACAGCTTTACCCCATCTCTAAAAAGCAAAACAATGAGTTGTGTGCCCTCCACGCCACCAGCGTGACGTCAACCGAAAATGGTCTATTAATAATAATCAGCAGATAGGAAATGTAAGGTTAGGACGAGGTAAACATGATGAGATACAGTAAGGAATCAGTCACATTGTATAGTGGCTCGTGCCACGCTACTATTTCAGAGTAGCCAACAGATCAAAATATTCCAAAAAAAGCACATATTTATGAAACTAGCTGTGAGAGGTTTCTCTTTAAAAGGCAATTAGCTATAACTTTAACTATATACAATCTGTCTACGGCAAAGCGATATTATAGGTGTAAATAACATTTTTTTTTACTGTGAATACAATTTTCTGTATTCCGCACTTGCTTGAGCAAAAACCTATTTTCAGTAAGTTAGAATTTCAAAAATGTAGAGGGCGCTGGTGACAGCTTAAAAATAAAATTCTCTTCAGGTGAATTGCCATTTTTGTGCAAGATATTGGAGAATTTTACAAGAAAAACTTGCTCAAATTTAAAAATATAGCGTTGTAGCTAATTTGATAACTATACAGGGTGATTCACGTAGGCCGTTCGTTATAAGATTTTCAATTTACAGTTGGCTTAGAAACTTGAAATTTCATATGTAGCCATAATCTATCTTGTCAGTTCCACCTAAAATATTTCCAACCCTCGAGCTATACAGGGTGTGCCAAAAGTTGAAAAACCTCTACGGAACCGTCTACATGAATCACCCTGTATAGTTATCAAATTTAATACAGCGTCATATTTTTCAAATCTGAGCAAGTTTCTCTTATGAAATTTTTCAATATCTTGCACACAGAAATGGCAGTTTACCTGAGGCGAATTTTATTTTCAGGCTGCCACCAGCACCCTCTATAAAATTTTGAAATTCTAACGTACTGAAAACAGGTTTTGGGTCAAGCATGAGCTGTATTCTACAGAAAGCTGTGTTCATAATAAAAAAAATGTTATTTACACCTATAATATCGCTTTGCCATGGACACATAAAAGTGACTTCATTATAACAATTCTTGGTTGTCAAAATATGTTTAACCATCATCGGACTGCTATGTTTATGGTGGGTGGCCCTTAACAGAGTTAAAAAAAGTATTTTGCGCACGGTGCGCAAATTCACCTTAAAAATGCCACATTCAATTAAAACACACTTGATCTGAATATGCTGCTTCCGCTACATCCGAGAGTGCATAAAATAAATCCTACTCGTTTTCAGTATCTATTTTTTAAATCAGTTTTATCGTAAAATTCGATTATTTTGCTTGTTGACACAAACACAGTCAAGCACAAGCAAACATTTTCTCTTTCATATATAGTAACAAGAATCAAAGGGTACTTTTTATACTTACATTTGCATTAAAATTTGAACATTTTAAAACATTTTTGTTATTTTTAGACCGCAGCGCAGTTAAATGAAAATAGGTTTTGACAGATGCGTAAAAAGTATGTTGTGCAACATGTGTGCAAAGTATCTTTTTTGAATTCAAGGGATTAACCTTTCCATTGGTTCAACGAAAAATCACTTTACACATTATTTTGGTAAATAACAATTTTATTACTATTAACAACTTTTCTGTACAATCAATTACTTAAGTTCTAAGTCGAAGTAGTCTTCTCTATACTAATTTTACGGTTCCTCCCTCTGTTCTTGTAAACTCATAGTCTCGAATACAAAATACCCCAGATTAGTTAGATTTTCCTTTCAGAAAGTGTTATCCAATGAACAGTGTCATTTATTATGTTAAACCAATCTCAACAGTGTACAATTGATGAAATAAGTAGGTACCCTCCAGGTATTCGAACTTATGAATGAAGGGTTTTCACAATTTATCGCTAAGGGTTGCGCAACCACTAATATCGGGTGCCGTTGACTCTTTCTACCCTACGAAATCACGTATATCGTCTATGGTTACATGGCCGCTACAATATTTTATTCATTTCATTTTATTCTTCTATTAATTTGTTTAATAATGATACCATACTTCACGAGATGCTTTAACTTTAAAGAATCTATGGTTATTTATTGTACTAGAATGAATGTACGATGTTTATATTTAGTCAACTAGCAGAGTTTAAGGTGGCCATTCCCTAGAAAGAGACATCCGATAGGGAAATATTTATTATTTTTACCTATTACTTTTTTTTCTTAATACGTATATTTAAAAAACTATAAGAGTACCTAAGTAGAACTATAACAAGACTATTACTATGAATTTTCACTCAATAATTTCAGTGGTTTGCAAAGTAGCTCGATTTAAAACTACGAAATGGAAAGATTAACATAATTTTTAAATTTAAATCGAGCTATTTTGCAAACCACTAAAATTATTGAGTGAAAATTCATAGTAATAGTCTTGTTATGGTTCTACTTAGGTACTCTTATAGTTTTTTTAAATAAACGTACTAAGAAAAAAAAGTTATGGCTAAAAATAATAAACATTTCCCTATCAAATGTCTCTTTCTACGGAATGGCCACCTTAAGTCCAAATTGTGGCAGATGTCTTTGCAACTACAATAAATAGTATAATAGTATAAAATGGAGTAATCATTGACTCAGGATGTAGAGATTGGCATAATAGTTATAGTAGAGGAGTTGGGTGAGGTTTTCGGCACGTCATCGTTTAATGCCCTATCAGATATTATTATTGTTTAATTAATAACGATTCACAAAATTGACTCCTGGCTGGGCACCTCCCGTCATTACGTCATAAGTTGTCAAGTTTTAAAAAATAATGTAGGTATAACACGTGATCTATTCAAGATTTGTTTAGATTGAGAATGTATACTTAAACACATTGAACACAGGAAAGTACTCCCAGAAAGAGACTTTCGTCAGTTAATTAACTAGAAAACAAAATCTTTCAAACTCAGAAAAAGTTGAGATTTCTGTTATATACAGTGTGAACCTAAAGAAACGCACAAAATTCATATCTTTGGTACGTGTCATTTTTCAAAAAAATCCTCGAACAGGTCGATTTTAGTTTTGTAAATGCTACATTTTGTCACTATACCAAAATGTATGACGTCATTGGTTTTTGAGTTATGACGCCATCATAAATTTTGTTTAATGGAGACAGACATTTTTGTTTACTGTTTTTGGTGGTATATTCCTTTAGCTTTCTGGTGATATACAAAAAAAAATGATATTACCTGAGCCATTCTTTTGGAAAAATGACATTTTATGTAAAAAGAGCTTACCTTTCGCAAATTCATGAGTAATGTTCCACTTTCTTATGGACTGATAAATCTTGTTGTCTACATTTTTTTTTAACTACCATGAAGATATTTGACATAAAAACAAAACAAAGAAAATAATAGAGAGATACAGGCCTTTTTGTGTAAAGTATCGATAACTTTTTTGTACCTGGCGCGTGTGAAACCTCAGTTTTGTGACACTTCTGAGACAGTGTAAAACTAATGAATGCAATGCCACGTTTAAGTGAAAGAGAACGCGTAGAACTTTTGATGATGGTTGGATATGGTGATAAGCTGAGAACTCATCGGGAAGCATGTGATGTTTTCAATGCCAAGTATTCCGAAAAGCAAATTTCTAGATCCACTGCAAGTAGATTGGTGGCTAGATATGATGAATCTGGCAGTGTAGCTGACCTCCCTCGATCTGGTCGCCCTAGCACAAGCAACGAAATCAAATTAAATATTCTTCTAGAAAGTGAGGAAAACCACCATCTTTCGACAAGGCAGCTGGCTTTAAATCATACCGTGAATCAAACTTCTGTTGTACCTCTATTGAAAAAAGAAAAATACCATCCATACAAAGTGCAATTAATTCACGAATTCAATGAGGACGATCCAGATCGGCGCTTACAGTTTTGTGAACAGTTGATGACCTTGTGCGATGAAAACCCAAATTTTTTAATGAACATTGTTTTTTCTGATGAAGCTACATTTTCTTTAAAGGGGACTGTACATCGGCATAACTGTAGGTACTGGTCACGCGAAAATCCTCATTGGTCTCAAAAAGCCCATAAACAGCGACGAGGCAAAGTAAACGTGTGAGCAGGTATGATTGATGACCGTTTATTGGGACTTTTTTTTTAAGAAAATCTTACGGACGCAAGATATTTACAGTTTTTTCGAGTTGAGTATTTCCAGCCTTAGCAGTTATGTTTCCGAACAATGGAGATGAAGATATTCCTGCTGAAAACGTCTGGTTTCAGCAAGACGGGACCCCACCTCATTTTGGGATAGCAGTGCGTCAGTTTTTAGATGACACTTTTACTGGAAGGTGGATAGGTCATCGAGGTCCGATTGAGTAGCCCCTGCGTTCACCGGATTGAACCCCCTTAGACTTTTTTCTTTGGGGTTACTTAAAGTCAAGGGTGTATTTTAACAGACCGGATACCACAGGAGAATTGAAAGACAGAATTGGCTTGGAGATGAGACGAATTGCCCATGAGATGATTCAGAACAGCGTTCAAAGTGTCTACACCCATCTTGGTCAATGCCAAATGGTTGAAGAGTCGCAATTTGAGCAATGGAGATTATTTTTCTCTCACAATTACTTATGTAAGGTATCAATCAATAAAAATATTTTTATCCAAAAGAATGGCTGAGGTAATATCAATTTTTTTCATATCACCAGAAAGCTAAAGGAATATACCACCAAAAACAGTAATCAAAATTGTCTGTTTCCATTTAAAAAAAATTATGATGACTTCATAACTCAAAAACCAATGACGTCATAAATTTTGGTATAGTAACAAAATGTAGCATTTACAAAACTAAAATCGGCGTGTTCGAGGATTTTTTGACAAATGACACATACCAAAGATATGAATTTTGTGCATTCCTTTAGGTTCACACTGAATTTTATCTTAGAATTCTAAACTCATCATTACAAGCTCTTTCTATTTTTTAAAACGTAAATAAATGCTCCCTTAACAACAAAATAATGTTCCCAAAAAGGGATTTGGTGTATATGCTAAAAACCAAGGGCTGAAATTTTTTTCCACCCCCTATCATCACCCCTATTACATCATTAAAGGAGTTAATAAAATAAAATTGACACATTCACTTGAAGTTATAACGACATATAGAACTAGATTATATTTTCAGATGATTCCGTTGGTTGGTGAATAAGTAAAGCAAGCTAGTAAGAGTCTAGAAACTTGGGATTTGGATTCTAATGTATTGACCCTTCACTTTTACCGCGAATATCTCAGAAACGGAGAAGCAGAAAAAAAATTAAGAAATGATGTGTTCATTATGTGTCTATTATTTTAAATCATTCACTAAAATTTTAATAATGTACATTGAACAGTTTTACTACGTTATATTGAAAAATATCCTAGTTTTTAAGGAAATTTTGACTATGCCAGTTTTAAATCCGTTATATCTTGGAAAACATGCCGATTATGTAAATAATATTTTAGATACCGATAAAGCACGGCATTTTTTGCACGAGAAAATTTTTTCATCATTTTTTATTCTAAAATTTTGCAGTTATTCTCAAAGACGTGATCTCATGTTTATTCGGTTATTTATCAATGTATTTAAAAATAAAAATGAGAAAATAATTAATTACCTATATAGAATGCAAGCATTTCCAGAAAAAAGAAGTGGTATATATCAGATATTAATTTAGTTATCAAGCACAATAGATAATATTATGGGTAAGCTTGCAATAATATTATCAAAAAAATTTAAATACATTGATAAATAACCGAATAAACATGAGGTCACGTTATTTTAGAATAAAAAATTATGAAAAAATTTCCTCGTACAAAAAATGCCCTGCTTTATCGGTATCTAAAATATGACTTACATGGTAGGCATATTTTCCAAAATATAATGGATTTAAAACTTGTATGGTCAAAATTTCCTTAAAAAGTAGGACATTTATCAATATAACTTAGCAGAACTGCAAAACTGTCCAATCTACAATATATAAAGTTCAGTGAATGATATAGAATAGGCACATAATGAACACATATTTTTTTCAATTCTTTCCACTCTTCCGTTTCTGAGATGTTCGCGGTTAAAGTGAGGGGTCGATACATTTGAATCGTATATTGGAAGTAAAGGTCTGAAACTTTGTTATATTTTGCACTACCACTCCATTATTAAAGGAATTAACAAAATCAAGTTAAGATATTGACTTGAAATTGGCTCTAATATTTGTCGATAAACCGTTGTCCTTGATATCATTCATTTTATTATTATTCCCATCATCAAAAAGAAAGGACGGTTAAATTTTAGCATTTGTAATATTTTTACTTCCCTCGCATACCGAAGGGAAGTATTGTATTCGAGAAAAAATCACCCTCCGATATTTTTTAAGATTTTCACGTTTTAGATCGTGTAGATTACGAAAATATAGGTTTTCCATTCCGCCAGTCTGTCTGTCTGTTGGTGCACTAACTAAAAAACTACTTGACGGAGAACAGTCAAATTGGGTAGGTAGCTCACGCTACTGTCAGCGAAGAAATGGTTAAACTTTGACTGGAAAATATACATGGTGGACCGTCTAAAGGGAATAAATAATGAAAAAAATTGTTTTTGCTCAAATTTAAAATTTCCACGTTTCATGACAAATAGGTTTATTTCAGAAAAAAAAAATTGAAAATTTTTTCACCAATATTTTTGAAAAAAATTTTACCACTAAAATAGACGAAAAAATGTTTTCTTTGTTCAAATTTAAAATTTCCACGTTTCATGGCGTTCTAAACCTATTTAAAAAGAAATGTTTTGAAATTTTCTTTACCAACATTTTCGACAAATTTTTACCACTAAAATAGATAGAATTTTTTTTTCTTTGTTTAAATTTAAAATTTCCACGTTTCATAGCGTTCTAAACCTATTTAAAAAAAAATTTAGAAAATTTTTTGACCATTTTTGAAAAAATTTTACCACTAAAATATATGTAATTTTTTTTCTTTGTTCAAATTTAAAATTTCCACGTTTCCATGGCATTCTAAACCTATTCAAACAAATTTAAAAATTTTGTTTTTAAATTTTAAATCTGTTTTTCACTACTTAACTACAGAATAGACGAAAAATTTTTTTTTGCTCAAATTTAAAATTTCCACGATTCATGGCATTCCAAACCTATTTGGAAAAAAAATTGCAACATTTTTTTACCATTTTGGAAAAAAAATTACCACTAGAATAGATAGAAAAATTTTGTCTTTGCTCAAATTTAAAATTTTCACGTTTCATGACATTCTAAACCTATTTCAGAAAATATTTTCACCAACATTTTTGAAATATTTTTTACCACTAAAATAGATGAAAAGATTTGTTTTCTTTGCTCAATTTTAAAATGTTCACGTTTCATGGCATTCTAAACCTATTTAAAAAAAATTACCACTACTATAGAATAGAAGGAAACTTTCCTTTTTGCTCAAATTTAAAATTTCCACGTTTCATGACATCCTAAACCTCCTATTTCCGAAGAAAAAAATTTTGCAAATTTTTTTAACATTTTTGAAAAATTTCAAAAAAAATTAAAAAAATTTACCACCACTATACTTCCTCTCCACTGCGTGAATGTGGAATTGAAAATGTGACAGATGGCAATAATATTTGGCATATGCACCTATTATACTTTTATTGAAAAATCTACAGGGTGGTCATCCCATGAAATAATTCAGTCATGGTGGACATTTGTAAAGGTATTTGCGCAAGCCATATTTGGCACTTTTGCTGTTGGATGAGTACTCTATATATTTTATTGACCAAAACTTATCAGGTTTTCTTTGTAATAATAGTAATAGCTATATTCCGATTATTATTTTCAATGTTATTTCGTAATTATTAATTTTTTAGAGTGACAGATATGCACAAATAAAGAGGGAAGTTTTGTGTAAATACCTTTACCGATTTTTTTACCACTACTATAGAATAGAAGGAAACTTTCCTTTTTGCTCAAATTTAACATTTCCACGTTTCATGAAATTCTAAACCTATTTCAGAAGAAAAATAATTTGAAAATTTTTTTACCAACATTTTTGAAAAATTTTCAAAATAATGAAATGTTTTAACCACTACTAATATTTCCACTCCACTGCGTGAATATGTAGTTGAAAATGTGACAGATGGCAATAATATTTGGCATATGCAACTATTATACTTTTATTGAAAAATGTACAGGGTGGTCAGTCACCCCAAGAAATAATTCAACCATGGTTGGCATTTGTAAAGGTATTTGCGCAAGCCTTCCATTAGGCACCTGTTATTTAGTATTGAATTTTTGCTGTTGGATGAGCACTCTATATTTTTTTGACCAAAAGTTATCAGGCTTTTTTTGTAATAATAGTGATAATTATATTCCGATTATTATTCTCAATGTCATTTAGTAATTAATAATTTTTTAGAGTAACCGCCATGCACAAATAAAGAGGGAAGTTCTGTGTAAATACCTTTTCCGAATTTGTTAAGATAATTTTTACGTTTATTATAATACATAATTGTTTCGAACATTGTTTTCCTAGCGAATGTATAATCATTGCTATTAACAGAAACTAATAAAAAGAAACAACTGAAGTAATCTCTAGTAGAAACTAATAAACGAAGACAGATTGGCGTGCTTATTAACGCGTTGCATTCAGTCTCACAGCCAAACTAATTGAATCTTTCCCGTAATTCATCTTGTTCGCTGACTTTTTAGGAGGGTGTTTGTATTTGTTCGTAATATCTTGATAAATTAAATAAAACTATAAACTGTATTCTTTTTTAAATTTGTTTGATAATGCAACGCCATCAAATTTATTTCCATGTAGCATAGTTATCCCAACCTCCATTAGTTAAATTGCAGAGAAATTTAAAACCGGGGCGTAGAGTTTTAAAAGTGTATTAGTTTGGTCAGAAAATATTGAGAAAGAAAACAAACAAGTGGATCAAATATTTTTATTGTTTTAACCATTATGTGTGATTGTTTATTTTCATCAAAAGAAAGAGATAAAATTCCAACCGCATATCCAATGTGTATGAAGTATATGAAATTCTACCTTCTGTGCATCTAGAAAATAGTCTCGGACATAAACGAACTTACATATTATGCAAGTTAAGCATTTAGAAAATAAATCCACAATTATTCGTTTATTACAAACTCCTTTAAATAGTCATAGAATCGAAAATGTTAAAAATATAGTCCTATTAGTTTTTATAGTTGTATAATTAATAAATACGGCGTTGGAAAAGGTGATTTTATTATTAGTTGACAACTAACAGTAAAAAACGACAAAGGTAATTGTTTCAAATAATAACTTGTGCAACATTGAAAACGTCAAACTAGCTAAATTAAATATATGTTATAAATTATGATACATATAATTACTCATTGTCAGTCTTATACAAATTAAACTACAGTTTGTCCAAGGTAAAAACTGTGCAAGAGTTTGTATAAGAATTGATTTAAATTACAAATTTGCGAATTCAACTTAACCCAATATTATAATTTAATTTAATACACACATATTGAGTGGTTGTGCCAGTGTCTAGTGCCTCGTTCTTTTCATGAACGTGCTGTGTCGTTCATGGTGCTTCTTAAATGGCACATTTTGCTAAAATATAATATGAATTATGCGGTTTTAACACCTGCTATCTCTGTAACTAAGAAATATAAATACAAATCTGCTGCGTTGAATAGAAAACGTAGCACTAATAATGGTTTGATTCAATTTTATCATTTTGATTGAAAATTGAATCAAACCAAAGATTTACCATTTTCCGATTAAGATTTTAATTTAAGATTACCATTTAATAATTACAAAAATACGATGGGCATATATCCCCGTTAGTGGAGGTCCAGAGGCAAAGATTTTGAATCGACGAGGTCTATTCTTGAGCCATGACTAACGAGTATCTATCTGATTCTTTTCTACTAATTAATTTAATTTATTAATTAAGTTTCCACTGATAAGAAGAATTATCATATTACTTTCGTTGTCTGCCATACTCTAAGGAACAGAATTAATAATACATTTAGCTGGTACAAATATGTCAGATAATTGCACGCTAGCTCCTATACTATTATAATAAGAATTTGTGTTTTTTTTATGGTCTTATTTATATTTACGACCTGGCGTTGCTTGAATTGTCGCTCTTTGCAAATTAAATCTGCAAGATGTTTACTTTTAAGCCATGATTAGTAAATGTCATGCGCTTTGATTTCAAACAAATAGCGTCAATTATCGTCAATCGTCACCTCCCCTCATGTACTTTGTGGCAAAGAGAGAAAGAAACCGTGTGAGAAGGATGAGAAGCCTAATGCCTCCCGCTGCTATTACATTACGCTTATGGAACTTGTCTCCTCTATTTGTTAAACTCTTTGGACTAGACATGTGTCACTCAACAGCGCGCTACTGCTACTATCTCGTTATAACATATTAAAAACGCCAGTAAACATCCATATCCTGATTAAGAGTAAAAAGTGAAGACTGTATTAGATTGTAAGATGTAGTCATTATATGAACTACATTTAAAGATAAAAAACGATACAATGTCTATTGTTTCTTGAATTCTGAAATTAAGACTATCATATAGGCTTTACCGTGAAGTGGAATCCACTGATATGCCAATTCTGTGTCCATTTTTACTTCCCTCGTATAACGAAGGGAAGTAATAAAGACGTTTTATTATTATTATTATTATTATTATTATTATTATTATTATTATTATTATTATTATAGTATGTATTCGAGAAAAAATCACCCTTCGATATTTTTTCGGATCTTGACGTTTCAGACCACGTAAATTACGAAAATATAGGTTTTTCAATTCCGTCAGTCTGTCTGTCTGTCTGTCTGTCTGTTGGTGCATTAACTAAAAAAACTACTTGACGGAGAGCAGTCAAATATGGTAGGTAGGTGACGCTACTATCAACGAAGAAATGGTTAAACTTTCACTGGAAAATATACAGGGTGGATCGTCTAAAGGGAACAAATAATGAAAAAAAATTGTTTTGCTCAAATTTTAAATTTCCACGTTTCATGACACGTTAAACCTGGTTCAGAAAAAAAAATAATTCTTTTCACCAGCATTTTAAAAAAAAATTTACCACTAAAATAGATGGAAAACATTTTTTCTTTGTTCAAATTTAAAATTTCCACGTTTCATGGCATTCTAAAAACCTGTTTAAAAAAAAGTTAATTTACCAACATTTTTGAAAAATTTTTTACCACTAAAATAGATGATTTTTTTTTTGTTGAAATTTAAAATTTCCACGTTTCATAGCGTTCTAAACCTAGTTAAAAAAAATTTTTTAGAATTTTTTTTTACCATTTAAAAAAAAAATTACCAGTAAAATAGATGGATTTTTTTTCTTTGCTTAAATTTAAAATCTCCACTTTTTCATGGCATTCTAAACCTATTCAAACAAATCTTTTTAAAAAATTGAAAAATTAAAAAAAAAATTTGAACAAATTTTTAATCTATTTATCACTACTTACTATATGTAGAATTGACGAAAAATTTTGTTTTGTTCAAATTTAAAATTTTCACGTGCCATGACATCCCAAACCTATTTCGGAAAAATAAAAATTGCAACATCATTGGTAAATTTTTTTTCCAAAATGGTAAATTTTGGAAAAAATTTACCACTAGAATAGATGGAAAAAGTTTTCTATTGCTCAAATTTAAAATTTCCACGTTTCATGACATTCTAAACCTATTTCAGAAGAAAAAAAAATTAGAAAAAATGTTTGAAAAATGTCAACAAAAAAATTAATTTTTTTAACCATATACTTCCACTCCAATACGTGAATGTGGAATTGAAAATGTGACAGATGGCAATAATATTTGGCATATGCACCTATTATATTTTTATTGAAAAATGTACAGGGTGGTCATCCCAAAAAATAATTCAGTCATGGTGGACATTTGTAAAGGTATTTGCGCAAGCCTTCCATATTTGGCACCAGTTATTTAGTATTGAACTTTTGCTGTTGGATGAGCAGCCTGTATATTTCTTTGAGCAAAAGTTATCAAGTTTTCTTTGTAATAATAGTGATAACTATATTCCGATTATTATTTTCAATGTCATTTCGTAATTATTAATTTTTTAGACTGACCGCCATGCACAAATAAAGAGGGAAGTTCTGCGTAAATACCTTTACCGATTTTTTTATTTGCATGATGACAGAAAATAAGGAACTATGCTATTTCGACACCAGCCAAGAAAATTTTGGATAACTCTGGAATTATTCCATGTGCCATCGAACAGATTTCTTTATGAACATCAGAGTCAAATAAAAATTAGATAGTGATTCTTTAGGCAGCGGCATTTTTATTATAAAGCACTGATTATTCGTGCCTTTTTATTGAAAATGACTCAGTTTAATGTCATAATTTCATTTTTGATCAATTTTACAAATGCCTGGATGAGCTAATTTTGGACAGTTAAGACTTTGAACGAAGCTAAATAATTGCGATGAGGGACGCCAGGCTTTCTTTAAAAGATATTGCTAATCGTATGAGTCGCAATATAGCAACAGTATTAAAAGTTAATCTAGGTGTTGTAAGGAAGATTGACATACGATAACGTGGATCTGAGTGGAATGGATCGGAAAAAATGCCAGCTACGAATCTGAACCGAAATGGATTTTCCACAACTTACAGGTAACAATTTTAGAAAAATAACGACAGTGAATATATTACTGAATTAGAAATTTTGGAATGCATTCCTACCGACGATTATGGTACCTATTTACTCCACGTCATTCTTTTGTGAGGTTGGCATGACATAACATAACGAAATAGAAATAAAGTAAAAGAGCGAGACACGGACATGAAGAAGACCCAAAGGAATTCGCTATTGAACGAGTTTTGTAATTAAAGTTATTCACTGAAGTCGATATTTGTATTTTAATGTTTAAGTCATTATTTATTACCGTTGTCATGAACTTGTGCAAATTAAAAAACAAATTAGTGTATTTTCTGATCAAAAATCCACACGCCTCATTTTCCTTCTGCTAGCGTTATATCCATGCAAAACTTAACTTTACTATTATCTAAACACCAACTCCTGTAACTTCTCATTCTTGCTGAATAGTAAGTTCGTAAATTGGAGAACATGTATAGTGTCCCTTGGAGCGCATAAATTACTAAGGTAAAACTTTCCTCTTTCAGGTAAACTTGAATGCGTTACAAACGTGCTGGAATCCATTTCATTGATTTATTTATAAGGGCTGATAATTCAATTTTTTAACAGGATAATTCACGCCCTCCTACGGAAAGGGTGATAAGCTTATTATAAGAAGCTAATGTGGTGGGGTTTGTGTCTTGGGATAAGAAACAACCCGACATTGATCATCTACTGACAGCATCTACTAACAGAGCGAGTGAATTCATTGAAAGTCACAGTATAGATCCCCTCATTACTATAAAACTTTTTAATTCCACTTTTCATGAAATTTCAATCAGTTTAACATCACTAACAATTTTTATTACAATTTATTTCATGTGTAAATGATACCATAAGAGCAGTAAACTTCTCATCAAATTACAGCGATAATTTGCGCTAGTGCAATTTTTTCTATATTCCTTTTGGATAAGGGTCCTGTAGCAAAATTATGAACTTCTATATTCTTATAATTACTATTATTGGAGAAGATGTGTAATAGTTTCAATAGTTCTAGCAATAGGCAATATATTAACATTTATTCATACATCTATTAAATTTGTTCTAAAATGCCCTCTGAGAACCATTTTAGCTCAAAATCGTCCAAACAAAATGGACGCTCAAGAAAACTGTCGACATGAATTTTAAACTCTTGTGGAAATGTAAAAGTTTCAGTTAAACTGCTCAGCTAAATAGGTGCAGTGTTACATTTTTTATTCAAGTCAGTATAGTTTATTCAGCAATTTGCTAGTTACAAATACTGCTTTTCCATCGTATTATAATAGTACCGGAGCCAGCGTGCAATTACCTGACACATTTATGTATGCTAAAGACATGATCAATCATTTGTCTTAGAGCATAATAGGCAAGAAACGTGATAGGAGAATTTTTCTTAGTGGTGGAAACTTAATTTATAAAAGAAACTAACATATAAAAAAATCAGCATGACATTTACTAATCATGGCTTAAAAGTCGACATCTTGCACATGTAAAATGTCTGCCACCATACCGCCCATAACTGAAACGTATGCCTGCCTATGGACCTCCACTAACCGAGATGTATGGCGATTGTATTTTTGTAATAACTAAATGGTAATTAATCGATAACATAGAAATCACAATGATACTTCTTTGTCATGCTCAGTGACATAGCGTGCAGGTTTAGAATGTTTGTCACTGGACCTCTACAGAGATGTATGACAATTGTATTTTTGTATTTACTAAGTGGCAAGTAATCGATAAAAGAAATTCGCTTGACGCAAATACTTGTAAAAAACATCCTGAGTTATTTAGTGAAGTTTCCATCACTAAGAAAATTTGTCTAGTATCACTTTTCTGTCTGCCTTGCTCTATTATAGTCGGGCAAATATTTAATAATGACCCTGGAAAAATATGTACACAGATCCGTTTCATAAAACGCTGAATACAAATATCGAATAAGAAATGTCTGTGCCTGTATGTGTGCGTGTATGTGCGTATGTATAGACAAACCGTTTCTTGTTAACACGTTAAACTCTGTTACACTTAAAATTTTTATATCAAATTTGGAAAATAGTAATATGTAAAATGGTCTGGTAGAATACCCTTGAGGGCGGTTTGGTCGGCTGAGAGGGTGGTAAAATTCCCGAAGGGCCGGTTGCTTTGGAGCCGTTTCAGCCCTACTCTTTTGAAAAATAGATATATTTTTATACTTTTTACATATTTCAATAATCGTCTCTTACTAAATATATTGTTAGAAATACTTTGTTTGCTCTTGTAACAAAAGGGATCCGGGCCGGTGCTGATGCTTCCTCGGGCTGGTTATTCCTACCTCATCCGCCGCTGATACCCTTTACTGAAATTGGGCCATATCCGCCATATAGGGTAATCGCCCAATACGTGTAAACTGTTATATTTTTATAAACTATAATATAATTTATATTGAAACGTTATAATTTCTTAAGGGAAAATAAAATGAATCATTGATTTTAATTTACATTAATGATTTACTAAAAAAATACACAAACAGCGGCAGAGCAATTGATATCAGGGTTGTGAGTAAACTTTACAAAAACTTTCGTCAGAATAATCATGTAAACAAATTATTAAAAATCCTGCTGACATATAGCAAAATACAAAGCAAAGTGGTACTTAATTAAGATCCATATATAGTAAATAATTAAACTAAGCTAAGCACGATCTGGCCAGAGCGGTAAAACAAAGAATTCTTACATTAACATAAAAAAGGCCCAACTAAATTACATGAGATCACACAAAAGGAAATACTACAGTCTGTATGTAAAATTAATAACAAAAATGCCTAAATGCCAAAAAGGCCCGACAATTAATAATTTCGACATAAACTCAACTCAAAATAACGGGACGGTATAGCTACGCTACCAAACGAGGTTATTCACGCGCTATTATCTTCTCATTGGGTACGAGAAGTCTTAATCGAACACTGGATACAATAGGAAATATTACTGGCCAAACGTGGAATGAGGTATTGAAGCCATCAATAATTCTGCATTGTCGCAATTGGCTTCAAACAGCAACGATTGCATCACGAGAGGCATACATAATATAAAAGACTATACTTACAGCTAGTTTGACGAAAACATTGCCTTGCTCTAGCTATGGGCAATGGTACACAATAACACAGAACATATAAACTAAAATAACTACTTTACTGATTCTATTCGCAGTTATTAATCACTATATATCGATATTTACAAAGATATGGCAGCTTTTCATTCTTAAGGCCTACACGGCCAACCGCCTCTATGCCATCTTTTCAGCGTCTCCCCTCTGCCAGAGTCGGCGCGTATATCGTCTACTATTCGCTAAACTTGGTGGTACAAGCTACTACGCTATTGGTCAAGCATTTGTCATGACTAGCCGATAAAATTTAAACGCGTATAATGCTAAGATCAATATCTTATAATTTAAATTTAAATAGTAAAAGGAATAATCGCGCGCTTTATCTAATTTAAGGTACTGAGTGTTCTTACAAAACGTGACCGTTACAATATTATAATTATAGAGGAAAATGTTACTTATTAATATAAGGTTTTGACTAAGCCCACAAAAGTACGAAATTGCATTTGATATTGAAACTGTACCATACAATGTGTTTCAAGGCTTCGAACGAACTTGAGAGATATATCAATTTTACTTTGTAATTTTATAAGTAAATGTTTTTACTAAGACTGTTTTAAATTGACTGAAGTTCCTTTTAAATACGATAGCTTATATTACGCTCAGATTTTATGTTTCTTTGGAATAGATTTAATTAGCGTAGTCAAATAATTCCTGTTGATATTGGGCCTAGATACGTCATACAGGATGATTACCAAAAGCGAGAAAACTTTCATATTTTGTATTAACTATGTTTTGTTATAATTTTACACCAAAAGGTGTTCAGTTCAGCGGGATACGGAGATGTACAAGATATCGAACGCAGGCTAAGACTATTATGAAACGAGTAAAAGTTTCAGTAGGGCGTTACCAACTGCGACTATTTAAGGAATTTAAACGAAGTAGATATTTGCCGTGTATTTAACCTCTTTAGCATCCAGTAAAAGTAAATTGTGTCGAATTCTAGTAAAATGTTAATCAAAAAGTATTCGCAGTCGACCCTGCAAGAGTGCAACTTCTACACATTTCTTTTTAAACATATTGTTATGTTTTCAACATGTTTCGACATTTTAATTTTGATATACAATGCATTAAGGCCTTCACTAAAAATTAATTTTATATGGTACTTTCACTATTTCTTGCTTGATATGTGAATAATGTATAAGCTTGATACTTTCCTTTCAAAGTTCTGTAAATACAGCAAATTATTTGCTATTTAATATATTGGTATTAGATCTGATTTTTGGATTATTTGTTCAATATTTAATCAGTTACACATGGACATTTCTTTTACTAGATAGACAAATAGAGTATATCACATTCAGGATTAGTGTCATTATTTTATTTTGCAGTATCTGCTACGAGATCTGCTATCTGTAAACTTTAAATATCATGTTCGCTACAATAAATTAATAACAACATAAAATAGTTAAACTGTAGAAAAATAATAGTATTTTTCGGTTATTTTAAGCTGTACAAAAATACACAATTATTTTCTCAACGAGAAATGCATGTGTTTTGTAAAATTTATGTGTAAATTCAAGACAATGTCTAAATATTTTATTTCTTTCACAAAGTTTATATTATATTACTTATTTTTACACTACCTTGTTACTACATAGTTAATTGTGTGTTCTGTTAACTGGTTCATCATATCTACTGTTTCCTCATAATGTTAACCAGATATTGAGAAAGTGCATTTATTGTCATCGAAGAAATTCATTCAAAAAATTCAGTTTCACAATTTATTAATTACCCGAAGCTTAAAAAAAATCAACAATTCTTTACGCGAGACGTAACAAAACCACAAATGTTGTATATTATTACAGATTATAGACCTGTCATTTTCAAATGTTGCTGCTTAAGCCACCCAAATAGTTTAAGATGAATTAGAACACTGAATGTATTTCACAAATATGGCAAGAACCATTTGCAGTACTACTACCGAGTTTTTAATTAGCAGTATTGTTTGTTGCAAATGATTGAGTAAATTTCCACTTTTATTATTACTACTATATGACTTTCTTGAAGTATAAAACAACAACATTTTTGACTTACTTTCAATAAATAATACAAGCTCCTCTTCTCTATCACTAAAAGAGTTATTTGAATTTTTAACTTTTATGATACAAGGAATGTTCTAAAAATCACCAGTATTCGAAATATTTAAACTTCAATATATTTTTTTTAAGTAACAAAATGCCATAACTTTTTTAAAATTAAGAGAACTTACAATTATCTACAAAATTGTTTTATTAACTTTATTATTACCAGTTGTTGATAGTTTAAAAAATGCTTAAAATAATATTTTTTCAAATTTTTTATGAATATATGTGCCCCATTCAAAAATACATAATAATGTAACTTCCGATCAAATCAGAAGTTCAACTAAACTAGCCCTTTTGATTATGAAAAATGTTCCAAAGGACCTCGTAAAGGACTTATTATCTAAACTTTACCGTTCTAAAGTTATGGCATTTTTGTTACTTAAAAAAAAATTATGTTGAAGTTGAAATATCTTGCAAACCACTTATTTTTCGAAAATTTCGAAATTGTGAGAAAATATGGGTGAAAAATGTACTGCTGAAGACGATGAAGCTTTGGTAGACTTAATAAGACAACATCTAACATTATATACTGTTATTGCTAAAAGTTACAAAAATTTAGTTGTAATAAATAACATGGAAAGAAATAGGAGACAAAATGAAAAAGCGTCCTCTTCTAACATTAAAAGTACAACCAATTTAATATCTATGCTCTGATCCATGCAGAATGCAAACGCACAGGTCGACGAATAAAAATAAAGTCATTTGTAGCCAACCATTTAGGATCAAAATTGCCATGCTTGTCGGTCGACAGACAGTCGTTTCTCCGCGACCGATTGTTGGAGGAAACCAAGGTTTATGGTCGACTTGAAAACTGCAACCCGTCTGGTTGCACAAACCGGTCTCGACAGCACTCCATTCTTAAAATGAATAGACTATACTAGAGCTTTTCCATTTAGTAAATGATAAATTTTACTTGGCGTTTAATTCTTTATTATGAATTAAATTACGAAAAGTTTCGTAAAACAGAGGGGTCTGTTTTTATCTCCGTAAAATTCCACAATATCGATTTTAAGTAACTTAGATTCTACCTTATGATGTGTAATAGTGTTGATCCGTCTCATTATTTTTAGATTTAATTGCACGCTGCTTGAAAATCAAGTCTGATGTTAAAACGAATTTAAATTAATATTATTAATTTCATCTAATGCAAGTTTAAGATCCTTTAAAACTTTATCCATCTTTATCTAAATTCTGTTTTGAAATTGTGTAATAGTAAGCTTCACTACATAAATCTTTAATTATTCACGATTAAAGGAAATAGTACCAAATGTATAGTAAACGAAATACATATAGTGACACGAAGAAGCAAAACGAGCGGCGGTGTCCTTTGTCGGCTCACTATATCTCTTACGTCTACTATACCCATATAAGCCATATACCTATATATTAACTATATGCTGGTAACGCACTATAAGCCACTATGTGTGGAACTGTGACCAGAGAAGGAGATAGTTTTCTATCTCTGCTGGGAACTTGGGACTCAACGCGCACGCTCTGACGACATGATATGATAAAGGAGTAAGGAAGCGCGCTCTTGTAACAGACCAGTGGCCAATTTATCCGATTAGATTGTGACCATTTACCTTCTATTATCAGTTTAACTGTCACAATCTCGCGTCACTAAGGCATGCGCACTATACCCAGAGAAAGGATAAAGACAGGCTTTCTTTGGCCTTGGTCAAGTTACGAACAAAACTCATAGTATATAGTTAATATATATATGACTATACCATTACAGTGTGGTTCGGACTCCACTATAAACTGTAGGGCCTCGTTTCTCTTTACCTTACACAAAATTATTCTGGATTTTCAAGGAGTTATTTCGGTGACTTGAGAAGCGGTTAAGAAAACATTTTAAAACAGTAACATATTAAGACTACTGAGTAGGTTAAATGTACAATACGCGATATTTATCTACATCCTGCTTATACATAATACGGGTAACGCAATGACAAGTTTTTGAGACGAAGTACAATCTTTAAGAAAAACAAGAAAACTATTGAAGCTGGAATGTGAGCTAATGTTAACGCGAATCGTAATAAAACCAATGCTCAAGAATCTAAGTATAGATTATTTTTCCACTTATGCTAAATAACGACTAAAAGAATAGATTAATATGTCTAAAACTTGCCAGTTATTGTTGTGATGTTCCATGTGTCCTTGTGTCCAACGAGATTTTGGATAGGAAATGTAAGAAAACAGATAGTTTTTAATAAAGTAAATAATAAACTAAAATTTAGATAAACCACTAAACAAACACTAAACAATAATTATAAATCACTTAACAATGTCTCTAATATTAAACGAATGCGAGAGCTACGGCTATTCTACACGACGGGACAGCGATAATCTAACTCACTTCTACTACATAGCGTATACCTACCTACAAAAACTTGCTTTTTGTTGTGCTTCTTGTGAGCCTTTTTTTATATACACCAACATACTTTAATTTTAAATTAAATTATCGTTTTGAAATAATAAAATATGCATTTTCTAAAGGCATGTCACCAGTTGGATCTTTACAAATATTTTAATCACTTTGAAAATGTTCTGTGTTATCCATCTCGGTTGTTAGGGTAGAAAGAAATGTTAATTTTGATATTAAACAATTATCCCGACTTTGGTACGATCCATTTTTTTATAGAACAGGACAGCTCACTTTTATTTCGATTTACTTACCAAATGTTTGCTTAATAACTTAATCTTTCAATTATTTCAAAACTTATAAGCAACATTTTTGATTGCCCTTACGCACGAAGAATGACCCTGAAAAGACCGATGTCTAAGGAATCACTACTTCCACATCCAGATTTTGTATCCAAATCTCTCTATAGAAAACATCTCGAGTATAATTGCACTCTAGTATGTGGAAACATTGATAATTAATCAATGGTGGAAATAATTGGTCATAGAATTTTAGTAGTACTTTTGAGGCGTTGGTTCTTAGCACTTACGCCAAAAATTAAGTTTCTGGAATCCTATTAGCTTGCTGTACTCATTTTCCTTAGTTACACCCTCTCCCCCGCCCACCCCTTCAGCGGAATCATCTCTAACAGATGTCAATATAATACATACCTACGTAAGTATACTAAATACAAGTGAATATCTCAATTTTATTTAATGGAATGGAGGTGGTGGGAGATTTGAAAAATATGATAAGAAAATCTAAGACCCTGGCTCCTAGTATATTCACCAAATCTCAAGTTTCTGTACTCTTACCAGCTTGCTTTACTCATTTTCCCCTATTTACCTCTAGTTACCCCCCACCCCTTCAACGGAATCATCTCAAAATATAATCTAGTTCCAGATGTCGTTATAATACGCACGTGTACTGAATTTCATGTGAATATCTCAATTTATTTAATAATGGAGTGGGGTTGGCGGAGGGTTTGAAAAATATTATAAAAAAAAATATGGGGCTTTGGCTTCTAGTATTTACACCAAATTCAAGTTTCTGTACTCTTACTAGCTTGCTTTACTTATGTTCCCCTATTTACCTCTACTTACCCCCGAACTCTTCACCGGAATCATCACAAAATATAATCTAATTACAGATGTGGTTATAGTATATACATGTACCAAATTTCAGGTGAATATCTCAATTCTATTTTATCAACCGCTTTAATAATGGAGTGAGGGTGGTGCAGGGATGATGAAAATATTATTAAAAAATCTGAGGCCTTGGCTTCTAGTATATACACCAACTGCCAAAGTTCTGTACCCTTGCCAGCTTGCTTTACTTATTTTCCCCTACTTACACTTATTCAAACCCCCCCCCCCATTTACCGCATAAGTTCAAAAACAATCTAGTTTTAGATGTCGTTAAGTACATACGCGTATAAACTTTCAAGTCAATATCTTAAACCGTTCCAGAGAAAACGTGGGGACAACATAAGTTACAGACAGACAGACAGACAATTTTTTTTCGCTCAAATTTAAAATCTCGACGTTTCATGACATTCTGAACCTATTTCAACAATAAGAATTTTTGATTTATTTTTGCGATTACTTACTGTAGTTCCACTCCACTACGTGGATGTGGAAGTAATTATTAAAAAGAACTTTCAAAGAAGAATAGCTATTCACCAAGTTACTGCCTATGGTCATCATGGATGAAAAAGTGAATATACTGAAATATTAAACCTTTTTTTATTACTTCCCTCGCATACCGAAGGGAAGTATTGCATTCGAGAAAAAAATCACCCTCCGAGATTTTTTCGAATCTTCACGTTTCAGATCATGTAGATTACGAAAATACAGATTTTTCAATTTCGTCAGCCTGTCTGTCTGTGTCTGTCCGTCCGTCTGTCTGTCTGTCTGTTGGTGCATTAACTAAAAATTTACTTGACGGGTAACAGTCAAATTTGGTAGATAGCTGACGCTACTGTCAGCGAAGAAATGGTTAAACTTTCACTGGAAAATATACAAGGTGGACTGTCTAAATGGAATAAATAATGAAAACTTTTTGTTTACTCTAATTAAAAATTTTCATGTTTTTGGCATTCTAAACCTATTTAAAAAAAAATTTTGAAAATATTTTTTACCAACATTTTTTAAAAAAATTTTACCACCAGAATAGATGGAAAAAAATTATTTTTTCTCAAATTTAAAATTTCCACGTTTCATGACATTCTAAACCTATTTCAGAAAAAAAAATCGGTAAAGGTGTTTACACAGAACTTCCCTCGTTATTTGTGCATGGCGGTCACTCTAAGAAATTATTAATTATGAAGTAACATTGAGAATAATAATCGGAATATAGTCATCACTATTATTAGAAAGAAAACCTGACCACTTTTAATCAAAAAAATATACAGAGTGCTCATCCAACAGCAAAAATTCAATACTAAATAACAGGTGCCAAATATGGAAAGCTTGCGCAAATATCTTTATAATTTCCATCACGGAAAGTTTCGTTCTATTCTATGGTAAAAAAAGATTACAAATTCAATTTTTTTTTAATAGGTTTAGAATGCTATGAAACGTAAAAATTTCAAATTTGAGCAAAAAATAATTTTTTCCATCTATTCTAGTGGTAAAATCTTTTTCCAAAATGGTAAAAAAAATCGGTAAAGGTACACAGAACTTCCCTCGTTATTTGTGCATGGCGGTCACTCTAAAAAGTTATTAATTACGAAATGACATCGATAATAATAATCGGAATATACTTATCACTATTATTACAAAGAAAACATGATAACTTTTGGTAAAAAAATATACAGATTGCTCATCCAACAGCAAAAATTCAATACTAAATAACAGGTGCCAAATATGGAAGGCTTGCGCAAATACCTTTGCAAATGTCCACCATGGCTGAATTATTTTTTGGGATAACCACCCTGTATATTTTTCAATAGAAGTATAATAGGTGGATATGCCAAATATTATTGCCATCTGTCACCTAGTCAAGTCCACATTCACGTAGTGGAGTGGAAACACAGTAGTGGTTAAAAAATTTCTTTTTTTTTGAAATTTTTCAAAAATGTTGGTAAAAAATTTTTTTTTCTTCTGAAATAGGTTTAGAATGTCATGAAAAGTGAAAATTTTAAATTTGAGCAAAAGGGAATGTTTCCTTCTATTCTATAGTAGTGGTAAAAGAACATTACAATTTTTTTTTTAATTTTCAATTTTTTTAATTAAATAGATTTAGAATGCCATGAAACGTGGACATTTTAAATTTGAGCAAAAAAAAATTATTGTCTGTTCTATAGTAAGTAGTGATAGATTAAAAAATTTTTATTATTTTATTAAACATTTCAAAACAAATCTTTAATTTGTTTAAATAGGTTTAGAATGCCATGGAAACGTGGAAATTTTAAATCTGAACAAAGGAAAAAATGTTCCATCTATTTTAGTGGTAAAAACTATTTAAAAATGGTAAAAAAATGTTCTAAAATTTTTTTCAAAATAGGTTTAGAACGCAATGAAACGTAGAAATTTTAAATTTGAGCAAAGAAAAAAATTTCCATCAATTTTAGTGATAAAAAATTTTTCGAAAATGTTTCTTTTTTTAAATAGGTTTAAAATGCCATAAAACGTGGAAATTTTAATTTTGAAAAAAGAAAAAAAATCATCCATTTTAGTGGAAAAAAAATTTTCAAAAATGTTGGTGAAAACATTTTTTTTTCGTTATTTGTTCCCTTTAGACGGTCCACCCTGTATATTTTCCAGTAAAAGTTTAACCATTTCTTCGCTGACAGTAGGGTCAACTACTTATCAAATTTGACTGCTCTTCGTCAAGTAGTTTTTTTAGTTAATGCACCAACAGACAGAAAGACAGACAGACGGAATTGAAAAACCTATATTTTCGTAATCTACGTGATCTGAAACGTCAAAATCCGAAAAAATCTCGGAGGGTGATTTTTTCTCAACTACAATACTTCCCTTCGGTATGCGAGGGAAGTAAAAATGTTTCAATTTTTTTTTCCGAAATAAGGTTTGGAATGTCATGAAACGTGGGAATTTTAAATTTGGGCAAAAAAAAAATTTTCGTCTATTCTATAATAGTCATGGATTTAAAATTGAAAAAAAAAAAAATTCAAAAAAAAAAATAAATTTGTGTTGAAATAGGTTTAGAATGCCATGGAAACGTGAAAATTTTAAATTTGAACAAAGAAAAAAAATTTCCGTCTATTTTAGAGGTAAAATTTTTTCATAAATGGTAAAAAATATTTAATTTTTTTTTTTTGCAATAGGAATAGGAATGCCATGAAACGTGGCAATTGAACAAAGAAAAAAAAAATTCATATATTTTAGTGATACTTAAAAAATTTTTTTACTTAAATGTTGGTGAAAAAAAAATTTACTTTTTTTTCTGAAATAGGTTTAGAGTGTCATGAAACGTGGAAATTTTAAATTTGACCAAAAAAATTTGTTTTCCTTATTCCCATTAGACGGTCCACCCTGTATATTTTCCAGTGAAAGTTTAACCATTTCTTCGCTGACAGTAGCATCACCTACGTACTAAATTTGACTGCTTTTCGTCAAGTAGTTTTTTAGTTAATGCACCAACATACAGACAGACAGACAGACAGGCTGACTGGCGGAATTGAGAAACCTATATTTTGGTAATCTACGTGATCTCGGAGGGTGATTTTTTCTCAAATACTTCCCTTCGGTATGCGAGGGAAGTAAAAATTGAAAATTGTTTTACCAACATTTTTGAAAAATTGTTTACCACCAGAATGGATGGAAAAAAAAGTTTTTTTGCTCAAATTTAAAATTTCCACGTTTCATGATATTCTAAACCTATTCCAAAACTTTCGAAAATAATGAAAAATAAAAAAAAAAATTGTTTTTGCTCAAATTTAAAATTTCCACGTTTCATGACATCCTAAACCTATTTCATTCACTACGTGAATGTGGAACTGAAAATGTGACAGATGGCAATAATATTTGACATGTGCGCCTATTATAGTTTTATTGAAAAATGTACAAGATGGTCATCCCAAAAAATAATTCAACCATGGTGGACATTTGTAAAGGTATTTGCGCAAGTCTTCCATAATTGACACCTGTTATTTAGTATTGAATTTTTGCTGCCGGATGACCACTCTGTATATTTTTTTGACCAAAAGTTATCAGGTTTTCTTTGTAATAATAATGCTGACTATATTCCGATTATTATTCTCAATGTCATTTCGTAATTTTATAATTTTTTAGAGTGACCACCATGTACAAATAAAGAGGGAAGTTCTGTGTAAATACCTATTTTTTAGTTATTTTGTCATATATAATTTAGGAACTTGTTTCTATCTGCGTAGGTACTCTTAATTGGAATAATTTGCCATTGTGTAGTTATATCGGAATTAACCACTAAATTTTGCTTGATAATTGATGATTTTAATACAGCAATGAGAGAATTCAATGATATATTACAAACTGTCACAAATTGTGATTTTACTTTAAAACTCATTTACAAGTTTGAGGAGATTCGTCAAATGACAGACAGCGAAATATCTTGAAAACAAGATATGTCAGTGTATTTACTTTACCATTATGCATTTACTTATTTATATTTAACTTTAATAATCCGGCTCTAAGGGCCAATTTTGTATTTTAATAGACTCGCTGGTGTTAACAAATTATAACACAATTTAATAAAAGTCTTACCTCATAGACAACTCTCTCAATGACCTATTGTCGCAGCATTCCCTGTAAAATATAGATGTTAAGCAAATAGTTGAACTAAACAATTTCTAGATTTTAAAACTTGAGTAGTAAGTAGTTCTGATAATATCAGTGGCATCTGACATTTTAGCTAAAAAATGGGTTGCTAGCTACATTGTGACGCTATTGGTTGTTGATTCATAAATTGAATACCAGGAAGACGCTGCCAGTATAATGAAATGAGCACATCCTACATTCCATTTAAATAGCTTACGTCGATTTCTCAATATGTTTAAATTTTTTCTAAATACTGTTTCGGTAACCGTGAATTTCCAAAACAATATATGTATATTAACATTTTTTTCTTATGTTGATGGAAGGAATTCAACTTCTGAGTGATACTAATTAATAAACACACTGTATACCTAAACTAGAATCGTATAAATTGTCAGTTTACAACAAAAGAATTTAACCCAAAGTTGTCCAAATTGTTTTAGATAATATGCTGTTGATCTTTTAGTTGATATTCTCATTTGTGCAACTATAGAGCTATAAAGCTATATTGGACTTAACTTACTTTTGTTCCAGGACAAAGAAATATTATCAATGATACAAATAATTTTTGATATAACTATTTTCCAGTAAAGATTAACTAATTTTATTTTATTTTTTCAGCTCCAAAAATTCCCACTTCGACAATGGCAGACTATCCAACTGCTGCCCCGAATAACCCGAATATGGAGTCCCAAAACCCAGCTTCCAGAAATGCATGTTTAGGTTCGAATGCCTCCAGTCTTCTAAGTTTAAATTGTTTAAATACTGGAAGAACGAACTTCACGAACAAGCAGCTTACCGAGCTGGAAAAAGAATTTCATTTCAACAAATACTTAACCAGAGCTAGACGAATTGAGATAGCGTCAGCTTTACAACTAAATGAAACCCAGGTGAAAATATGGTTTCAAAATAGAAGAATGAAACAGAAAAAGAGGATGAAGGAGGGTCTTATACCACCGGAACCTGTACTGAATTCAGGAAGTAACAGCAACTCACCTACGTCCACAAATTTGTTACATAATGAATCTGTTGCTGGGAGTAATGAAAATAGTCGTGATTCAAATTAATTGTTGCTTTAAGTTCATTAGTTGTAAGAAAACAGGATGCATTCAGGTCACGTCATATAATTCCGTATGATTAAATTGTTGAGCCATGAACAGTCTTTTTTGGGAACCACAGACATTGGTATGTCGGTTCGTCCGTCTGTATGTCACAGCTCTCCCATTCCCTCATCTTTATACCTATGGAGATAAAATTTGGCATATAGACGTAAATTGATGACCCAGAAATAAAAACGAAGGCGTTTTTAAAAACGCTTTTAGGCTTCCTTGTCATAGAACCCAAAAAAAAAATTTACCCCAATCGCACAGTGGGCCAGATAGCAATTTTAGCAAATAAAAAATGAAAGTACTCAGAGGCAGCGTTTTATATCTTTTATTTGCAATGAAAAATTATAAACGTGTATTCAGCATAGCAAAAACGATACACTTTCACATATTTCTGCTTATTCTGATTTTTTGCAGATCCATTATTTTACACTTGCACTTTCGATTTATGAAATATAAAAATGCCAAACAGACCTACTTCATATTTAGGGAAGAAAGTAAATTAGTGTACTTCATGGATAATGTTTTATTTAATCAAAATTAAAATACATACTTTTAAGAGAAAATTTTCATATATTTATTTTGATTTTAATCTGTATCGGAGTCCTGAGAATTGTCAGTCATCGTCAGCATAATGATGTCAGAATCTATCATTTCAGGTGTATGTATCAGGTGACTGAAGAGTGGATCTGCTAATAACTTAAGAACATCATTCAGTAGTACATTTTCTTTCCTCCAGATTGTTGACGGGCTTTTTGATAACGTTGAGATTATAGGATATGAAGAACATAGTAAAGCGTGAAGTAAATCTTCTATAGTTATTTCTCTGGACGTTTTCCGTGTATGTAATTCCCTATTCCTATGATCTTTGTTTTTGGATTCTGGAGCTTCCTCTGACAACATTCCTATAGAAAAAACGGCTTCGACAGTCGATATACAGGGCCAAGACTTCTTCTGGGGTATATTTCGTAGCCACCGATTTAGGAGAACTTAAGTAGCTTTTTTAATCCTAGTCGCTCGATTTGGAGAGTTTGCTGTGACAGTTTGTACTATTAGCAGCATCTCTTTTACCAGATATTCTTAAACTGATGCTAGTCGCAAATGATAACTCCTGTGTAGTATACGTTTCGAGTAAAGATAATACTTTTTGCATTTTGGACTGATCACCCGCAACTCTTTTGATGATCGACCTTTTCTTCGTCCTTTTGAGTTTTCAGTAGGTATTACAACCACAACGTCATCCAGCCATTCATGATGTCGCGCAAGAAATACTTGGAGGTTGTGTTCTCTTCAGGTTCCATTAATTTAAAGTGCATAAGGCAAAATACAGCATTTTTGTTTGTTATGTCATGTTCTTGACGCCAAATATCAAAAAGTTCTCCTCGTGACACGGATATGGCACTCAAAAAACGCACTATATTAATTATATGCAGATCTTTGCAGCTAAGTTAATTAGATAACGAATTAAGATGAATTACAAAACTTGAAAATAAAATAACAGAACGAATCTCTTCAAATCTGAGAATTGTGGATCTTTCAAATTCATAAGTTATTTATGTTCCAAGGGCGATATAGAGATGTTTATGCCCGCGGGTGACGAATTTCTATCCGAGGGCCTTGGCCTGTAATCATTACGTCCGCTTTTTTTGGCCCGAGGGTATAATGGTCTTGTTTATATATCTCGTATCCAAGCAATAAACAACAAATTATAAGCATGTAAAATATAACATTTTATTAGTCGGTGTAATATGACAATTAAACAGTGTTACTTAGAGTTTACAACAAAATTATTAAAATGAAATGAGTTAGGATGTTGACTTACTTTTGTACAATTCTCCACTAAAGATAAGGTAATAAACAAAAACAGAACGTCACTTGCAGTGAAACACATAAGAGAGTACTGATGCAAGTAGGCAGATTATGTTTACTTTTATATAAGTTTGAGAGGGCGTTCCGAGAAAATTCTTACATTGAGGCATTAGATATTGATACTTGGAACATCAACAACTGTCTGAGCCCTATGTTAAGTAGAATATTCTGAGAATACTGGTTTTGTGATTTATTATTTCCTAGAATTGCTATCTGGCCCACTGTGCATCGGGTAAGTGTCATTGGATAGGTCAAATGCAAAAAATCTGAAAAAATTTCCAATTGTAACTTTTAGTTAGTACTTTCAATGAAAATTATAACGGGCGCTGTAGCAACAGTACCTGTATTTTGATATCACCGCTTTTAGAGAATGAGCAAATGTGTCCAGGTGAAATAGCTCTTAATACGTAGGTATGGCATCCAGTTACAGAAAATGTTAGTGAGTGTGGCTACGGAACCCTATGATGTGCGTATCCAACACATTCTTGGTCGGTTTATTAAATTTCAATGAGGATCATGTATAAAAGTGATATAAAAATGAATAAAAGTACACTTAGTTGTTTGCAAATCAACAAAAAACCTAATAAAATTACAAAAAATTGAAGTTCATTGAAATTGAATAATTTGGGATCCATTGCAAGTAGAGCATTTTTTACACAAGCTTGTGCAAAATTTCATCCTCTTTCATTTCAATACAAAACTTTTTACGTTGGATGTAATTAAAAAGAGTTGGATCGGATATGAAATTTTCTATGTAAGAAGCGGAAAATATAAGTCTTGGGTATCCCATATTATATTGCCCCAATTTTCGTTGCTAAAAACAATCGAAGAATTGGAACGGATTAATCTCGTGGTCATACGAGACATAGTAGAAACTAAAAATTGTTGCATGAATAGTCATTCTATAGATACACCAAATAACAATATTGATGGGTCTCTGAGGTACAAGTTGGAGCATAATAGTATTGTCATTTATTGAATATACATATATAATTACGTTTTTACATAAAATTTATAAAATACAAATTTCTTATAAATACAGATACATATAAATAGAAAATCTTAATAAATATTTTCTGAATTTAAATTAGTAACAAATAAATCAAGGTCATTCACTACAACTATTTTTGAATTCATAAAAGACATAGCATAAAATTAATTTCCAACGTCTATAAAGAATAGAAAGTTATGAAAATTACAATAATTAGTAACATCTAACAAAAAACTTACATGAACTTTACGTACATATAGAATCTGCTGGTCAAACATTTATTCAGAATATAAATATTCGACAATCGAGTCAATTCAGTAAGGACTTCCTTAGATATATCTTACATATAACGGTATGTCTGGCGAAACCATCTCATCTTTTTAAATTACTCTTTTATTCTTCATTTTATTTTCTATTGATCGACTAAGTATGTTGCTACTTAATAGCTGAATAAATTATGTTCATTTTTTCTGTCAATCTCCAATACCTTCTTTAACAATCTAACACCTCTCAAAAGTCAAGTAGTGCCGTGTCACCATGGAACTCGTGGACTCAAAATATGGTGGAGGTGCCAGTTACGATTTTGGACAATATGGTTGCCGTATATAATCCTGAAGAGTATGAATAACAAATAATTTCGTAAACATGGTAAATTTAGACTTTATTTTTTTAAGCCTGAGGGGAAAAATATTGTTACATATTCTGAATCTTTCCCTTCAATATTTAGTTCACTTTAGTCGGTTTGACGCTTACGCGAAAAGTGTGGGCAACGATTTAATCTACCTCTTAGGATGTAATCGTTAAAATGGGTAAATATGTTTTCTCTTCAGCCAGTCTCAGGCAGCGATTTTCTATTTTCTTAACCAATTTAATAATGGAGTTGGGGGTGGCAGATGTTATAAGAAAAATTGAGACCTTGGATTCTACTATATACATTAAAGCCCAAATTTCTGGACTAACTTGCTTTACTTATTTTCCCCCTCTTACTCATTTTTACCCCCCAACCCTTCAACGGAATAAGTTCGAAATATAATTTAGTTTCAGATCTTGTTATAGTACATAAGGTTGCCTTTCAAGTCAGTATTTTAAACCGTTCTAGAGAAAACATGCGCACAAAAGTTGCAGACAAACATACATACAATTTTCTGTAAAATTCGAAAACTCAAGGTTTCATGACATTCTGAACCTATTTCAGCAAAAGAAAAATTGAAAATATTTTTACGATTACTAACTACACTTCCACGCCATTGTGTGGATGTGGAAGTAAAGTATGTTAGAAGAACTTACCACAAGACCCCGAAGGAGATAAGATGAGTCATCTAAAAACGTTAATACTGTAACTCCCTGTTTAATTTATTCTGTAGATTCCATATACCGTGCGTGTAACGGTGGGCTAGGTATAGGTAATAAGAATTGCAACATCGGGTGTGCCAATCGGCAATGAATAACCAAGAATTAGAGAATTAACACGATAAGACAGTCAGACAAAGAAGACAAAATAGACGTTGTTAACTCCAAATTAAAGGGACATGACATCCAGCGAAAACGGTTTCGGGATTTGTCGGGTACGCATTAAATGATCTTGACCAAGATTACTTAAAGACAGGTTGTGTTATAAGAATCAGCAAGTGATACGTCACGTGTAGCTCTCCATGACAGCCGTTTTTTTTTCATTTTATAAAATAAATTCTAGAAAAAAATTCTCAGAGTTATTGGTTTACTTTCTTTCCCATACTAATTAAAAGGATACCTAATATATAAACGTAGAAATACTTGAAGCTTCATGTGACATATGTTAATAAGCACATTGCTGCCTAATTGACACATTGTGGCAACTGCTCGATAAGTCCAATGTAAACGGTGAGGTCAATGGCGCCATTACCAAAGTATCAAAGGTGTTTGCTATTGCTGAGTTGTCATATCTCTCATACTACATGAATGTACATACCTAGCCCGCCGCTACACGCACGATATACGTAGCGTTCATACAAGCTTGATGTTTAATGTTATTAGTTAGTTGTAATTTTTATAAATATTGTCTAAATATTAGTTGTGGCAGAAAAACAGAAAAGTCTTCATACAGTACATATTTTATAGTTGTTGAAAATTACGCATATGCTATATACATACAGTGTGTCCGCTCATTGAGTTTGGAAGGAAGTAAACTTTCTTATTTGTATGTTTACAAGAAAAAGTCAATCTTTATAAAATCGCCTATTTGTGAAAAATTTGAAAATAATACTGTTTTTCCAAATTTTTGTACAGAGTGCTATGTATTTGCAAAAATATGAAAACCTAAAGAATAAAGTGAGTCTTTGTAAATATTGTTAATGATATTAAAAACAACGCTATGATTAAAAGTTGTAGTCAATTATGACGTCTTGATCTCCAACATCAAAATTATTTTCTGTTGTTTTTCAACAGTTTTCCGTTATTGTTTTTTTAACCGTCTAAATTGTTATTAAATACTATTGCGTAGATATTTTGATACTCCATAAGTTGGTAATAATGCACAACAATCAGATCGGAGCTACCAGATGGCTAAGAAACTGGTCTGACATTTTTCTGTGACTCCACTATAGAAAATATCCTCCCTCAAACCATAACATTTAATAATAAATATTGTTTTTTTCTTCCTTGGCATCTAGGAAAGTATTTTGCTACATCAGATATAATGACATGCCACTGGCATAACAATAAATATTGTTGATACTAGGTGAGATTTTAACAAGTTGGTTAAAAACTGTTTGCAAACACGTTAATTATTGAAACACAAAACACAAAAATTAATTAACAGTAGGTGATCAATATTTTGTAATTGACTATCTTTTAGTTCATAGCATTTATTTAAAGACAATTTTCAATAGTTCTGCAAATAAAGGTACTTCACTCTTTGTAATTTATCATATTTTTGCAAATTTTCAGCACCCTGTATATAAACGTTGATAAATAATATCATTTTCGAACTTTCCACATAAAGCAGACATTTTTATATTCCTCATAAACTTACAAATAAAATAGCTTTTCTTCTTCCAAACTCAATCCGTGTCCACACTGTATGCTACTCTACGAATTAAAAGTTAATAATGGATGTCTATCCAAATTCGTCTGAATTTGATGTATTTATTATTTAATTAATTTAAATATAGAAATCATGTATTTGGCTTTTCTCGTTATGTATTTATATTTATAAGGAATTTGTCAAAATATTTTATAAATTTTATATCAAAAACTAGTTAGTATAGATATTCAATATATCATACTATCAGAACACATAAAAAATATTGAACTGCTCTCAAATAGAATGAAGGAAAATATAAATCATTTTCCTATGATCTATACCTCTCAGTATACAGAGCTTACTTTCTAGCAATTAAAGATCAGGCGGGATCATTTTTTTCTGGTATATTTTATTTCATTTCTTCTATTCTTTCGTTTAAGATCGGAAGGTTTCATTATTTTTCTATGAGGAATTTGTTCCTCATGTTTTTTATACAACTATTGTTATTTTATTTGTTTTTGAGGTGATAGACGTTATTAACCTATTACAGAAATTGGTCATTTTCTAAACATTTGTTACTAATTTACAGGTTAGTTATTCACAGCATTAAATGATTTTCATCTGAAAATTTGACTATGCTAAGTATTGTACTAATTCTGTTCAGCTAAATAAGCTAAATAAGTTATAAATGAAAACAAAAATTATAATACAATGTTGTATAGTGTAGTATAATAATAATAAAAGGTTTTTATTAGAAAAAAAATACAATTTCTCAATCTACAGACGTGCTAATATGTTAATATGCGAATTTTATATAAGAAATACATAAAATGTCTTTTTTAGCGAATATCTCGCATGAAATTTCACTTTCACCGATAATTTACACCCCATTTAAAGATGGTGACTCTTCCAGCCGGTAGAGCATTTTTATACAAGAACGATAACATTCTTCTGAACGTCATAAAATATTGTGTTATAATTTTTGGTTTCATATATTGCTTATTTGGGACATATATAAAAATGGAAAACAATATTTCAAAAATCAAGAATTGTTGGGTATAATAAACACCTCCTATGGAGAGTGCGAACCTGAAAATAATATATGAATAATTGGTTTTGCTATTATTTACATGTAAATAGTGGCAAAATGCTTGCACCGTAGCCTGTTTTCATTTTTCTTTATTTGTGTATTCGTCGCCAAAGAAATGTAGTTTTTGATGATAAAAGCTTTAGTAAATTAAAAATACTATTGTAAAACATGTATTAATTTACCTAGATCATATTTATTTATTTAAAATGTACAATAAACTTATAATATCTTCATACTTATATTGTTGTAAATAATTAAAATCATATGAGTATGTACTGAGATTATTTCAATAAAATTATTAACACATAATTTATACAATAATCTGTTAATATATATATATTTTTAAAACAATGTAAGAAATTAAATTAGCACTATATCTAGCTAAATTATATGTGATTGATATTTTTAGTAATTAGATAAGTAAAAGGTGATTAAATAAGTTGTATAAAAATGTACATAAATTTTTAACCGTTAGAGTTAAGTTGCTCAGGGACTGTATAAAATGTACTTACCAAATAATAAACTAAAATCCTAAAAAACACGAAGTTAGTATCCCTGACCTTTCACAATAGATGTGAGCCTTAAGATGAAATGGAATAGTCTAATATATTTCGCTTTCTGCATTATATCTCAATTTCTCTAAAATCCACGTGAAATTAGGCGCATGAGATTTTACTTCAAATAAGCTGATATTGACAAAATTTATTCAGATTATCCCTTGTTAAGGGAACTAATAAGAATGTACTCTTCTTTAATTGGCAAATTCAATTACAAGATTTTCTTAGAGTATGTTTAAAAGTAAATTATTTATTATTTGTTTGCTTATAGTAATGAAACATATTCTTTACAGGATTTTGCAAACAGTGGAAAGAAAAGCTATCTATGAGAACTAAAGGAAAAACTATATATAAAAATATTAATGAAATCTGCATTCTTTCGATAACCTGACTTCTGGTTATGCTAACAAGTAAAAATTCTTATTTACCATTCTCATTTTAACACTAGCATCCAACCTAGTCTCCTACGGCTAAGCAGGCTAAACTAGTATCTACATGATCCCCTACGATATGTAAATTCAGTTAAAAATGAGAACAAAGGCCTGAAATTAATTTATTTACGTACCTTGTCTTTAAACATTTTTTCATTCTAATGAATTACATTTTCATAAAATCTCATTCAGTTTCTTGGAAATGCTTAGCCTTTGAAACGTTTTTCGTCCTTATTGTGGACTCATCAGAAAAGCCTAAAGCCACTCATAACGATGTTCCATGCAAAACTAAGACAATATCCATGAACAAGTATAAAATAATTATAATTGACATTAACTGATAAAAAACAACAGATCTTCACCTATCTATTAGCTAACTAGTATTGGAGCCTATATACTCTATGCATGTTTAAAAGTGAATTATTTATTATTTGTTTGCTTATAGTAATGAAACATATTCTTTATAGGATTTTGCAAACAGTGGAAAGAAAAGCTATCTATGAGAACTAAAGGAAAAACTATATATAAAAATATTAATGAAATCTTTGCATTCTTTCGATAACCTGACTTCTGGTTATGCTAACAAGTAAAAATTCTTATTTACCATTCTCATTTTAGCACTAGCATCCAACCTAGTCCCCTACGGCTAAGCAGGCTAAACTAGTATCTACATGATCCCCTACGATATGTAAATTCAGTTAAAAATGAGAACAAAGGCCTGAAATTAATTTATTTACGTACCTTGTCTTTAAAAATGTTTTCATTCTAATGAATTATATTTTCATAAAATCTCATTCAGTTTCTTGGAAATGCTTAGCCTTTGAAACGTTTTTCGTCCTTATTGTGGACTCATCAGAAAAGCCTAAAGCCACTCATAACGATGTTCCATGCAAAACTAAGACAATATCCATGAAACTGAATGAGATTTTATGAAAAAGAATATGTTTCATTCTTAAAGTATTTCTTGTAATACATATTTAAAAGGGGATCATTAATAAAAGTGACTTGAGAATGAAAGAACTTATATACTTCTTGAGAAAAGTTATCGAACACAATCTTACAGGAATATATTTTTATAATTTAGGTGTGAAAAATATGCTACAGAATTGATATGCAGCTCCCTGTATAGTTTAGACAGTAAATAAAATTGTTTTATTTCTATAGATAAAATCATAATAACTTCATTCTACCGTGAGCGAATAAAAGGAAGAATATAATAATCTAAAAATTTCAATTCACAAATTTTTCTCGTATATTGTGTTCACATAAGTATGTACTGCTTATTTTTTATCAACAATAATTTAAAGCTTTCTTGGAAGTACCACAATGTTCCTACAAAAATCTAGTTAGAAATATAAACAGAAATAGATAATTAATACTTAATTTTCTTGAAGTTAACAATATTTAAAATAGAAGAAATTATTTAATAAATCAAAAAGAACAGTAGCCAAAAAGAAAACTCAAGAAATGAACAAAATAAAATCACCATTAATATATAAATTTAATACACAATAAGTGTAGAAACCTCAATGATTTATTCATGTCAGTTATGTATATGTAAATGTTACAATAGGGTGACGCTTATGTTCAACGCTATCGATCTCTGGTAATCTGTTAAAAGTTACTGAGAAACTATTTTTGAAGAGCCTAAATAAAATATTACATTAGTACTTAGGAGTACCGCTGAGCTTTTGATGTTTACTCTAAAACCGAGTTTTCTAGTCAACGCTCCAGTAGGTGCGTTTGATTCTGTACATTTGATGACTTTGTATATTTTCATTTGTCAAGCACAGTCAATATTGGATCAATTAGAGATGAGTTATTCAGTCTGAGCGGATTCCATCAACCCGCGATTTACTATCAGAAAAGCGAATCTTCTGAATTTATTATTATTATTTGTCCATTCTGCATGCAGGTGCGACTGCATTATTGGAATATAATGAACGAATGAAGAATATCAATGACGCTTATGTAACTGTATGTGTTCTTCTGGAAAAAATAAACACTTATTATTAACAAAATTTTCGCGAGTCACTAACTAACCAAATAGTTAGGTCTAGTAAGGTCCCCCACCATACCAACACTAGTAAGGCCAGATAGTCACGAAAACGTAGAATCATCAAGTTGGTTAGTTCAGGTTAGTTATTATTGTTTCATTAGGACATTTACAAATTTAAACGTAATGGAAAATTTATTTTTTATGACGGAGAACTTAATTACTTCCACATCCACGTAGTGGATTGGAAGTATAGTAATCGCAAAAGAATTTTCAAAAATTTTTATTCGTGAAATAGGTTTAGAATGTCATGAAACGTCGAGATTTTAAATTTGAGCGAAAAAAAAAATTCTGTCTGTCTGTCGGTCTGTCTGTCTGTAACTTTTTTTTTGTCCGCACGCTTTCTCCGGAACGGTTTAAGATATTGACCTGAAATTTTGTACACGTATATATTATAACGAGATCTGGAACTGGATTGTTTTTTGAGGAAATCCGGTCAAGGGTTGGGGGTTAAATAGGGGGAAATAAGTAAAGCAAGCTTGTAAGAGTACAGAAACTTGAAATTCGGTGTATGTACTAGAAGTTAAGGCCTCAGATTTTTTTATAATATTTTTCAACCCCCCACCACCCCTACCCCATTAATGGGGTTGATAAAATAAAGTTGAGATATTCATTTGAAATTTCGTACACGTATGTATTATAACGATGCCTAGAATTAGATTATATTTTGGGATGATTCCGTTGAAGGGTTGGGGGTTAATTTGGGGTAAATAGAGGAATATAAGTAAAACAAGTTGGTAAGAGTACAGAAACTTGAAATTCGGTGTATGTACTAGAAGCCAAAGCGTCAGATTTTTTAATAATATTTTTCAACCCCCACCACCCCTACTCCAATTTGAAAAGGGTTGGTAAAATAAAATTGAGATATTCATTTGAAATTTTCTACACGTATGAATTATAACGACATCTGGAACTAGATTATACTTTGAGATGATTCCGTTGAAGGGTTGGGGGTTATTTAGGGGTCAATAGGCGGAAATAAGTAAAGCAAGCTGGTATGAGTGCAGAAACTTGAAATTTGGTGTATGTACAAGAAGTTAAGGCCTCAGATTTTTTTATAATATTTTTCAACCCCCGCACCACCCCTACCCCATTAATGGGGTTGACAAAATAAAGTTGAGATATTTATTTGAAATTTCGTACACGTATGTATTATAACGACGTCTGGAATTAGTTTATATTTTGAGATGATTCCGTTGAAGGGTTGGGGGTTAATTTGCGGTAAATAGAGGAATATACGTAAAACGTTGGTAAGACTACAGAAACTTGAAATTCGGTGTATGTACTAGAAGCCACAGCGTCAGATTTTCTTATAATATTTTTCAACCCAACCACCCCTACTCCAATATGAAAAGGGTTGATAAAATAAAATTGAGATATTCATTTGAAATTTGGTACACGTATGTATTATAACGACGTCTGAAACTAGATCATAATTTGAGATGATGCCGTTGAAGGGTTGGGGGTTAAATAGGGGCAAATAGGGGAAAATAAGTAAAGCAAGCTGGTAAGACTACAGAAATTTGGGATTCGGTGTATATACTAGAAACCAAGGCCTCAGATTTCTTTCTAATATTTTTCAAACTCTACCACCTCCGCTTCATTATTAATGGGATTGATAACATCAAATTGAGATATTCACTTGAAAGTTAGTACACGTATGTATTGTAGTGACATCTGAGTGAGATGACTCCATCGAGGTGGTAGGTTGTAAATAGTGGAAAATAAGTACGGTAAACTAGAAACTTCATTTTTAATGGTAGAAACCAACTCCTCAAACTTTTCTATGACATCTACCCCAAATATTATTAAAATTCTATGACCAATAATTTCCACATACTAGAGTGCAAATATAGTCAAGATGTTTCCTTTAAAGTGACTTGGACGAATAATCTGGATGTGGAAGTAGTGATTCCTTAGGCAGCGGTTTTTTCAATATAAATACATACATAATGTTATTATTTTAACAGACAGTAATATATTTTTAATATGCTTAAGACTGTTACTGAGAAAATATGAAGTGTACCCCTTCATTTTGAAAACTGGCTAGAGAAATACACTGAAATAAAGTTCTATGAGTTTTTTAGAATGAAAAAAAAAACATTTTTCTTTTTATTGCTAATAATTATAAACGAACTAGGTACCTATACCCCAAAACAAAAATCAAACATAACCTTGTTAAAATAAGTGACATTTGGCCATCGTTTGACAAGTCTTAAAAACAATCTAACTAGAAGTGACTACCTATTGAACTAGGTTACTCGAAGTATGATTTAAAATCATTTCGTGACGTCATATATTGCCGTCGTACGTATTCCACCTTACTATACGTCCGCGAAAACGGCAAAGTATGCTTTGGTTAGCCCGTATTGCATACTAGAACATACCAAGTTACTCGCGAAAATTTTGTTATTGTTTGATTCCTCCCATAACTATTCCACGCAGCCAGTCCTTCAGCACACGTCGCACACATGTTCACTATAGATGTTAAAGAGGAGTGCTGTCAGAACAGAGTCCTGTCTGACACCTTTGCCAACTTTACGTTTGTCGAAGCTAGTGTTGAAAATATTTACCATAACAGAGGTTTCTTCATAGAGTCGACGAATAACGGAGATCACATGTCTGGGTGTTCTTGTCCCTAATAATAGACTATAATTTATTCCATTCCACATTGTCGCACGAAACAAAGATACACATAATGCTCTCGTGCCTTCTCAAGAAATTCGATATTTGTTCTCTAGCACCACGTCACTTGAGAAAGCCCGCTTGCTGAAGAGATTTTAGACAGACAATGCTGAAGTCTGGATTGAACTTTTTAATAGTTATTACAAATATCTGCCGATTCCTTTTTATGGAGTGATACGAAGATTGTCGTTTTCTAATCATAGGGCCAGATTCCTGTTTGACTTATTATGTCGAGGATTCACTTTTCATCTTCTCCAGCTAACTTAAACGCCTCAGCAGTAATTTTGTCAACTCCAGCTGTCTGCTTCCGCTTCTGATTTCAGTATTGAAAGCTCGCGTTCATAATCCTGCTGTCAGTCATATTTTACCTCAAGATTGGTCACCTTTCCCAGTATTGATGCCAAACCTCAATTATTATGTGACCCCTGTTAGGTTTTAGTGTACCGCTGCGGTGGAGTCTTTAATTGGGATTGGGATTAAATTTGTGTGTAATCATCCTCTTACCATTCGGAAAAGGTTCTTGCTATTGCTCTATCAGCATGCGAGTCCGTTCGTTCTACAGATGTCTTGTAGGTAAGAATGTTTCTTCGGCAAATTTCTCCGGGTTAGTATGTTGTATTTTTCTGATTCCAAAGCATCGCTGACACATTATTTCACGATTTGTACTTCACTTAGAATTTCGGCAGTTATGATTGTTACAAATGTTTCGCATTGTGCTTCCATTACCGCTCGTGGGATGATATCTGCAGATGTTATATCAAATACAAGCCTAATCTTGATATTTCATCCTTATTATACTCTTCGCAAATACAAAACAAAGAGTATGTTGCATTCGATCGGCACATTTCTGAAACCGGCAATATTGCTTGTAGAAAAAAAAATTCATATCACTGTGTTTGCAATCGAATTCTGAACAACTTTCAAAAAGTCCGTCCGTCTGTTCGTCCGTCAGTCCGTCACGTTTTTTGTAAGCATGATAGCTTAGGAACGAAAAGTCCGATTGAAATTTGGACAGTAAGTTAGTGTTAGCTAGAGGAAGAACACTGTAGAACAAAATCGATCAATTAAAATAAAAAGTTATTCATTTTTTAATAATTTTGTTTTGTTTTGTAATTATACAAAAAATGTCTAAAACTAATATTATTTACAAGAAAAACTACGAAGAGTATTTCATAAAAATGTGCAACAATTATATAACTAATTTTGTTGCTAATTCCAGTTGTAGTTTAATAAAATTATATGTGATTTTGGATACATCCCAGAAATTGGTAATTTACTTTTAAATAAATGAGTTTACCTTACGCAATATATCTATAAGCATAAGTTTTCAAGACCGTTTGGTATAAACTAGCTTCTCGTAGACGGATTCATTTAAAACATGTAAAGTAAATATCTTGCAGATTATAGAAATTTTTGAAAAATCAGAGAAACAAAATTTTGAGAAATAGCTACAAGTCCAATCTCCATCGCATGGTTTACACAACTACTATAGTATTTCTATTCTCAATTGAAAAAACGTTGCTACCAGGATAAATCATTACAATACCTACTTATGATAGAATAACACCGAGACCATGCTTGAATATTACAAACGATACCCGTATAAAGTCGGTACCAAAATATAAAAAGCAGTGGCGGTTTCTAATCTACAAAGAATAAAGAGGATGCCGACAAAGGCAAAGGGTGCCGAAATGCTCCTTATATTTTGAACACAAGTACATATATTGGTATACAATATAGTTAACGACATATGGTATGCGCTTACCTCAAACGAAAGTAGTCGATTGTTTACCTGGCTCACCTTTATAAGTCCGTTACCTGCTCTTGGTTCATTATTAATACTGCCGGTAGCATAGCAGTAGGTTAAATGATATTTATTTACTTTGATTGAATCATTTATGGAATTGTTCATTAAACTAACATTGTCTATTTTAGATAAATAATGTATTATAAATGAATAATTTGCGTTATGCCTATCAAATTACAATAATTAAAACGTGATTTTAAAAATTTTCGGTCGACGCTCATGACATCGCTGGTATTATGACTAATGCCGTTGTCGGTCTTTATTTATGATTTCCAAATTGACACTAGATAAACTGTACCAAATTGTATATAATCCTTGTTCGATGCATGAATACATTATGAATATGATGATCTACTAGCTTTCTTGTGCATACACTGGAAGAATAAAGGATGATCTGAAATCTTTTTACTTCTCTAATATTCCTTGGAGCATAAATGCTTGTAAGATTGAAGCACTGTTGATAAAACCAAGACGCTGAATGCTACACTCAACGTGAGTTTCGGCAATCAAGTTGGTAACATTAGACGCCAGAAATTACTTTGAACAAAAATGTCCATTGAGAACACTCTGTGTTAGCAAAACTTGGTATATGTAATAATATAACATAACAAATGAAACACACTTAATGTTAGGTTCATAATTTATTTATATTGGCAGTACCACTTACAACATTTACATATATGCCAATGAAGCCAATTTTTAAATAAAATCAATCAATAGGAATTTACACGTGGTATAATTTGACGAATGAGTGAAAATTCATATTTCAAATATAATATACTAAATCTAAAATGTAGAAAGTAAATATAAGTAACATGATAATTGACTTAAGAAAAAATCTAAAAATATTTGTTAACGGGAAAGTTTGAAAAAGGAAATCGATATTATGACTACATATACTAAAAAATACTACAATACAGACATGTAATGTAGGTATTGAAAGTAAGACAATAAATAATATTCTTTATTAAATTATTTTCCATTTTAACAAGAGAAATTGAAAAAATATACATTACAAATAATATTAAAATCAACCTATAGACAGTCACATTAGGTATTCGAGCCCTAATTTGGTCCCACCCAATAAGTAGGGCCGGAGCGAGCTATCTACAAGGGGGCGCCTCCCGACACGCGCAAAAATATGAATATCGATATTCATATATTCACATTTACTCTCATTCTTCCTTTCTTCTTAATTTCGATTCAAACAAGTAACTATCTTTGATCATTCACTAATCCCCAACTAAAACAATGCGCAATGCGCCCCCGTCCGAGGTCAAATAGCAAGGGTGCTATATCGGCCTAGAAACAAGTTCTTTGCTTTATCTAATACAGGGTTAAATGTATACATTTATATTACATTGCTTTCTTTGTCTGTTTCGTACAACATTTGAATTGAACATTGAACGGGCCGCGGCCGGTTGCATCACTTCAAGTTGTTATAGAAATACTGACAGATAAACTTCACATGCTAAAACATGGGAGCCCATCGACAAAAGTGAATCGGGCACTGCAGTTTCAGCCGCTTGGTGGAGATGTAGGCATCTGTAGGTACCTACCATTTCCCCCTAACGATATGTCACGATTCAATTCTGAAAGAATTCAGGCACATTTGTTGGGCAAAAATAAGCATCCTTTATCTCTTGGTGTTTTTTTCCAAAGTGCTTCCTTCGCCCGGAAAAAAAATAACAAAATAGACAGGAGAAGGAAGCACTTTAAAGAAAATACTTAAGAGGCAAAATTTGCGCTTCCTTCACCCAAAACTAATTAATAAAAGTCTATGAATTCTTCTTTTTGCAATTTTTTTTTTCTGGAGAAGGAAGCACTTTGAGAAAAAAGCAACAAGAGACAAAAGATGCTTATTTTGTCCAAAAATGTGTTCAGAATTTCTTGGCCACATTTAAGAGGTCTTTTTGCCTCTCTCTCGAAGAGGGCTCGATTACGTGACATGCCGTTGGGGGAAATGGTAGCTACTTAGAGCCACTATGAGTGATGATAAACTGAATGATCTTTTATTATTAAAATGTGAAAAAGATTTGGCACATTTCTTGGATTATTCAAAGTTGAAGGAACGTCGAATTAAAATTAATTAATTTTTATTAAGTGCCTACATAATAATAAAAATTTGAGTGTTCTTGGTTTCCACTTGTTTATTTTGGTTTTTCGTATCTGCTTAGACCTAACTGCCCCTTGTTTTTCAAATTTCTTCTTATATGGGATAGACAAAAAATCAAATAGGGGTGCTAAAATAGTCTCATCTGCCCCCCCCCCCCCCCAACTGATCGACGTTGCTACGGCCCTGCCAATAAGCCAAAACTCTGTAAATAGGTTAGGTATGGTGCACATTAATTGAAAAAAGTGTGTCCCCAGTTATTACATAATAATAATAAATGAGATATCTATAAATTTCTCACATTTGATTCCACCATGACCACATACTCAAAATTTTAAATTTACGGCAAACGCCATTTTTAATAATATTGTAATATTCAAAAAGTATATGCTGTTTGTACCCCAACTTTTTTGCTTTTCAATATATTTCAGATATATTCTGCTTTTTTATAAAGTTCTTAATGTTTTATCTCTGATCAATAAATGAAGTGCAATGGTATAACTTTTCTCAAATATTGTGCAGCTGTCTTGATTTATTTAAGAAGATTTCAGCCTCTTGGAATTAATTGCAACGCCTATGTTCTAAATTTGTCTAGTACGAATGGCTACAATCAAACTTAAGGTATTTCTGTAAATATTTCCCATGGCCCTATAGAATCCCTCACATCATATATATGTGACTTCACATGATAATTCAGTTTATACCATAAGAGCAGTACTTTCGGATGCAAACTTCATTTTGAAAGTAAAAACTGTAATCAACAAAACAATATTTATGCGAGCTTAGTTCCCCAATGATACACATTCGACAATACATCAGCATTTCATTAATAAAGTTGTATACACTTATTTATTCAAACAGTTAATAATTCGAATAGGCTATTTCAGCATTTCAGTATTTTCACTACTCGTTTATAAATTCTTACACAAACTGCATTGTTAAAACTAACAAAACGGTAATACCAATTGCAATACCACGTAATGGCGAAGAGGAACTCCAACCACATTCTATTTCTTCTTTTAGTACTTCGATAACAGATTCGTTATTCTTGTTTGGACACAAGGCAGTTCTTAAATCATCATCCGCATGCCTACATGTATAATCTGGATCGGCGATAGAAGACGGGACACTTGGACTATCTTCACACAAATATTGACGACGTTTTCTTAACCAAACTTCAATCCACCTATGCAAACAAACAGGTCTTGAATGAAAATGTGTTCTGTTTTAATACATCAAAATCATAATCGTGTTTTACACCTTATTTTTGAAATATAGAAAAAGAGACCATAATATTTATAATCTTCGCAAATACAAATCAAAGATGCATTCGATCAGCACATTTCTAAAACCGGTAATGTTGCTCGTACAGAAAAAAATTTCGTATCACTGTGTTTGGGATCGAATTCTGAACAACTTTCAAAATATCCGTCCGACCGTCTGTCCCTCTCTCTGTCTGTGCGTCTGTCTGCCTGTCTGTCCGTCACATTTCTTGTAAGCACGATAACAAAAAGTCCAATTGTATTGAAATTTGTACAGTAAGTTAGTGTTAGCTTGAGGAAGAACCCCATTGTTTTTGAACAAAATCGATCAATAAATAAAAAAGTTATTCGTTTTTTAAATTTAAAAAAATATTGTGTTTTGTAATTAAACCAAAAATGTCTAAAACAAATATTATTTACAAAAAAAACTGTGATGAGTATCCTATAGAATGTGCAATAATTGTATAAAAAGAGCAGTAAATCGGCGAAGAGTTTATACTCTTCGCAGATTTACTGGTAATGGTTAGCTTGTTTCATTATAAAGAAAATCAGAATTATTATATTGCCCAAAAAAGTAGGTGCTAATATCAACTAAAGTAATTTAACCAATCAAAATGCATATAATGTGGTTAATAATGGCGACTTTTCAGTATTCGATAAAAAGACTTTAAAATGCTCGTTTTTCATGTATATTGGAACTAGTAGCATTCGACATAATCGGTCAAATGTCACCTGTTTCATTGAAATCCGCCCAAGTCCAAAATTTCATGTATTTGGTACCTACAAGGTCCTTTGCTATAAAAAATCTAGGTAAACTACATTTATTTCTAGAAATATAGATTTCGCGAAACGATAAATATCATTCTAAATCTAATACGGTATATCTAACAACACACCACTTATATTGGACAACCCCTAGATCCAAATCATAGACTGCCGGAAAGGGATTGCAAACTTGACGAAACACGGACAACGTCCATTATCCACCGACATTGTCAGTGTTATATCTGGGGGTTGAACCCAGACACAGTAGCCACTGCAGGCAAGCGTGCTCGCCACTTTAACTCGCTGCGCTACCGTGGCGGTTGGAGATAATCCTCGGATCAAATACAAGTTATTCGATCGGAGAAATAATCCTATTACGACTGTAATAGAAGTCAAACAAGTTATATCAAATGGAACTGAGCAAACTGTAAAAGAAACGGACAAACCGTATAACGAACTAATTGGCTGCTTAAACTCGTTATGCTGACTACACAACCGGATTTAAGTTTTCCCATAAACTACTTGAGTATATATCAAAGTAAGGTGACCGAGTGGCACTGAGAGTCAGCTAAGAGAATCTTAAAGTACTTTGAATTGGGTCTGTTGCAGGAAGCAAGCTAGCTGGATAAATACTGGTAGCGTACGCAAATGCAAGAGAAGAGATACAAATCTGAAAGCAACCTCTAGAGTGTTAAAGTACATGGCAATATTTTTGCTGATCTACGATGTAGCAACCAACATATTGTTTATCATCCACTAAGACGAATCTGTTGTTATTTCAGCGACAGTAACAGAACTATTGAAGAACCTACCGCCTATGAACTATCCATTTTCAATCGAAAGCCTTTCCAAGCGAGCAGCTTATAAAAATATAAGTATTTGTATACACAAATTTTGTTCCTTCTATAGTTGGACATTTAATTCACGAACAGTATTTTGTTTTCTTTAAGTTAGTAATACATTTTTCTGCAGAACCATCATATGAATTTTATGTTGCATATTTTATATTACAATTCTCCTAATATTAATAAAATTAAATTGAAAAGATAGAATTTAGCTACAAGGAACACTTTTAGTGGTAGGAGTAATAGTAATTGTTTAGGAAGTAGTTTTAAGCAAGAAGAATGAAGCATTTAGCGAATAAATGAGAAACATCGGCATCGGGATAGTTCTTGAGGAGAAAATGTGAAGCAGAGTTGACTAGGGTTTAAACTCTTTTGTTTATTCAATCTCACTCTCAAATCACGCAGCAATAATCCCAAAAGTTCAACAAAACAATATGCGTTTTCTTTCAATGGTTTTCTTTAGCTCGAAATGAATGTTCAAATCTGGTTATCGAATCTTTGAGCACTTCCCGATATCCAATCATACTGAAATTTTGCACACCACAACTTTGGTTCTGAAGACAATACAAAATAGTATATTCAATATTATGGTAGACGCAATATGGCGGCCCCCACAGAATGGAGGATTACCTTTTTCTTGACAACCCCCTCGACATGGGTATCAAATGAAAGGGTATATAAAGTAGAGTACAATAAGCAGTTTGACGTCATTCTAAATCCAGTATGGCGGCCGGCACAATATGGCGGATTACCTATTTTTTTACAACCCACTTGATATGTGTATCAAATGGAAGAGATTGACATGAGTAAACGAAACAATGGCTATCCAATATGGCAACCGGCACAAAATGGCGGATCATATATTTTTTACAATCCCCTCGGCATAGGTATCAAATGAAAGGGTATGGCAAGTAGAATATAATAAGCTATGTGACGTTATTCTAAATCCAATATGGCAGCCGACACAAAATGACGGACTACCTCCTTCTTTACAACCCCCTTTAGTGGGGTCGATCTGGATTTCAAAGTGACAACGTTTTTTTTAACTTTTTTTTATGATATAAAGTCGGACCTTCCGAAACTTGTGGTGACTAGTGTGAGCGACTCACGGGTGGTGAAGGGGGGGAAATTTACATGTAAAGATATGGGAAATCAGTTTTTCGGACATAACACGCTTAGTTTGCTTCGGATAGAAAAATTGCATGGGGTAAAATAAAGGGCTCGCAAATGCACATAAACTGAATTTTGATTCATCGAAATCGGTCCAACGGTTCTCGAGTTATTGCAATTTGAAGGTCCAATTTTGTATATGGATTTTTCACAGCGTCGGGAACGTACCGAGAGACGTTTTCGCGTTTTTTGCAGGGAAGAAAACGACTTACTATTTTCTCCGCAGTAGATAGGCAGGTCCAAAGTACTGTGTCCAAATTTCAAGTCACTAGGTCGATTTGGAAGGGTGGAGAAAGGGAAAACGAAAATCAAATTAAAACTGCTGTAACTTCCCCAATTTTGGCCACATGTCGCCCAGCAAACGCGACATTGTGTTTTTTTATCATTCTTTTATAATTTTCGGCATAAATAAATAAATGGTTGTAGAAAGACCGATTTTTTTATTTACTTATTATTACTTTTTTTTTAAGTCATTTTTAACCAGGAAGAAAAGAGGTGAGGGAAGAAATTTTTTCGCCGTCGGATGCGGAATTGATATCTCTTTGATTGGAGCCCGGCCAGATTGCGATTGGATGATTAGAAGGAGAGGGAGGGGAGCGCAAAGTTATTAGCCTAAAGAAGGACAGGGGGAAGGGTTAGGGACTTCGGGCTGGGCTCATTTTCAAGAGCAATCAATTATCTTTCGGTCTTAGAAAAAATTTAAATAAAGAAGCTGAAAAGGTCAAAGTTCCCCAAAAAAAATCGCATTCAGGCATTAGAGGAAATGAGCAAATCCGTGAAAATCCACGACAAGCGTTTGTCAGTTGATCCATTGCAAATTTTCCAACGCATTTGTGTCTTGAAAAAAAGCTATGAAGACTTGGAGCAATTGTTTGAGTACGAACTGGCTCCTTACCCGTTGTCTCTCTTAAATAGTGTGGGAATGCTAGAATCAGCCAAAGCAACTCTATGATTTTTTCAATCCCATGGTCGAACCTCCACAATTACGCAATCCAATATGTGTCATGGATGGGTGTTTCTTATTATATCGGGTTGTGTGAATAAAAGGACGACCTTCGACGAGATTGTAGATTCATATGTCAGATACGTCGAAAGACATTATCCCCCTGAAGCCGTTGTTATTTTAGATGGTTATCCCGACCTAAATGTTTGTACGAACCCGGAGCGTCTACTACGGCTGCAACAAAATGTGTGTACCGACTTCTTCTTTACTGGGAACATGAAGTCTCACGTGACTCAAAGTAAATTTTTGACAAACAGCTTGAATAGACTAAATAAAATGGTTGTTACACAAATGAAAAGAAAAAACATAGAAACGCGAGCCTGTCCGGATGACGCCGATGCGATCATGGTTCACACTGCAGTTGCTTTCGCAGAAAAAAATCGTACTCGAAATGTAGTGATAGTGGGAACAGACGTCGATTTGCTGGTAATCATGACTCAACTCACGCATGATAAAGAATGTCGAGTACTTATACATGTTTAAACCCAAAGCTGCTAAAGTCCCTGATCGCTATTATAATGGAACTGCATTTGTACATGAAAATTTAAGAAAGTTTATAACGTTCATTCACGTTTTCTCGGGCTGCGACGCAACTTATTTACAATTTAAAAAAATTATAAACCTTACGTTGGCCAAAGCAGAATTACATGAAATTGCCAAGTAATATAACAAGCCCACTGTTTCCAATACTGTTCAACAGTACGTCGTACGACAGAATTGTTGTATTAGTAAGAGAGAGTGGAGAGTAGTGGGAGCGCTAGGCTCCCACCCCGGCATCTCGCTGCACGGATGTTGAACTGCCGCTACGTTTTCATAAATGTACCACGCCCGCGTGCAGGCCCTAATGCAGTTAGGGCTTCGTGGTAAAAAAATTCTTAAAGAAAATTGATTGCCCTTGAAAATGAGCCCGGCCCGAAGTCCCTAACCCTTTCTCTTGCCCTTCTATGGGCTAAGAACTTTGCTCTTCCCTCCCTCCGCTTCTAATCATCCGATTGCAATCTGGCCGGGCTCAAATCAAAGAGAAAAAAAATCGCATCCGATGACGAAAAAACTTCTTGCCCCACCACTTTTCTTCCTGAGAAAAATGGATTTTTCTAAGAAAAAAGGAAATCGATTTTTCGACAACCGTTTGTTTATTTATGCCGTAAATTATAAACAAATGATAAAAAGTGGAAGTAGGAACATTAATACACAATGTCGCATTTGCTGTGGCCAAAACTGCGGAAGTTACAGCAGTTTTAATTTGATTTTCGTTTTCCCCTCCCCCACCCCTCCAAATTAACCTAGCGACTTGAAATTTGGACACAGTACTTTGGACTCGACTATCTATTGGGGGGGAAAATAGCAAGTCGCTAAGTCGCTTTCTTCCCCGCAAAAAACGCGAAAACGTGTCTCGGTACGATCCCGCCGCGGCGAAAAATCCGTATACAAAACCGGACCTTCAAATTGCAATATCTTGAGAACTGTTACACCCATTTCGACGAATCAAAATTCAATTTATGCATATTAGCGAGCCCTTTATTTTTGCCCTATACAATTTTTCGATCCGAATCAAACTAAGTGAGTTATGTCCGAAAAACTGATTTCCCGTATATTTACATCTAATTTTGCCCCCTCCACCACCCGTGAGTCGCCCACACTAGTCACCACCAGTTTCGGGAGGTCCGACTTAAAATAACATCACAAAAAAAAAGTAATAAAAAAAAACATTGTCACTTCCGATGATTTTGCGTGCCAGATCGACCCCACTGCTTGATATGGGTATCAAATGGAAGAGTTTGACATAGTATCACAAAAAGAAACTACACAGTGACATGAGTAAACGAATGGCGGCTGGCACAAAATGGCGGATCTTCTATTTTTACAATCCCCCTCGGCATAGGTATCAAATGGAAGGGTATAACAAGCTATGTGACGTTATTCTAAATCCAATATGGCGGCCAACACAAAATGGCGGATTACCTATGTCTTTACAACCCCCTTGATATGGGTATCAAATGAAAAAGTTTGAAAAGTGTAAACGAAATAATGGCGTTTGAATAAAAAATGAGACAGACGGTACACTAAAAAGTAAAAAATAAATAAATTCAAAAAAAATATATTAACAACGATGGTTTTCATTTAAAACTGAATTGCACTAAAAAGTAGAAAATAATTTTTATTCGGCGATTAAATTACCAAATGATGATGAAAAAGGAAACAATTGGACGCTTATAAAATATAATATATTACCTTTATCAACAATCAGCATTGTGATAAAACGTTATAAGCGTCCAATGTTTTTTTTTTCATCATTTTGTAATTTAATCACCGAATAAGAATTAATATCTACATTTTAGTGCAATACAGTTTTAAAAGAAAACCATCGTTGTTAAAAAAAAATAATTTATTTTTTCTGAGAACTCTAATTTGAATTCGCAACTATACATATATTTTATATCACTTATTTACTGTTTCACTTTTTAAAAAATTTTTATTTTCACAAAAAGTTACAATAGAAAACTTTTATTTAACTTTGAATATTTTAATTATTTATATAATGTTAGATAAAGCTTGGTACAATATAATATGTTGACTGACTCTGATATGGCAATGGGTCGTATTTATAACATTGTATTTGCTGACGCTGGCATAAGCATTTCTTAGAATTTAATGCTATGCAAGCGTTTCACATGGGAATGTTTTATCCAGGAAGCTGTTATCGCTTATCTCAGATAAAGATATAGAGTTACTCAGCATATAACAACTCCCCTTTTTTTTGAAAAGTCGGTGTTATTCGCCGACTTTTTGGGGAAAATCGGGCATTTCTTCTTCTTCCGTGTGTAGATGGGGTCTTCTTCTCAGGAGGGTGTTGATTCTCTTCAGCATCTCGTTAGGAGTTGCGTCTTTGGATTTCTTACAGGGACAGCATCTTCTTTTGCACTTCCAGGCGATGTAGGAGGTGAGGATACAGATTCCGAGACCAATAACTATGTACATGCTCATAGAAAAGTGTTTAGTTATAAATGGCTCGTTTATTAATTTATCCAAGTCTCTGGAATATTGTTCGAGTTTGTGGTTGGCTATATCCAGATTTTCAACGTTTAAATGATCGAATTGAAGAGGTTCCAATTTGGGTAGTTGCATTTTTTCGGGGATGTCACTACAACAGTCATAGGGTATAATCACTGGGTGTGAATTGTCTGTAATGTTGATAGTATTACGGCCTTCTGCTTGCACTTTCGTTATACCGACAAACGCGTAACAGTCCGGATGAAGTTTTAATATAGAGTTCTTATTAACACTGGTGATTTTTGTGTCCATTCGATTACAGTTTATGGTGATGTGAATGGGTTCAGAAACAATTACTAACCACACATTGTCTTGTAATTTCTGAACGTTGTAACCTTGTCCGTACACGAGAGAACTTTCACAATTTTCGGGAACTTTCCTGAAGTTTTTTAGTAACTGGGCCTCGCATGCTGCACTGCTGTCGATCGGGTAGGCGTAAAGGTCAGAGCATAGCTTCTTGCGAGCATCTAGTTGTTTACATGTGCTCAGATCTTTGACGGGGATGTACATTAAAGAATCATCGTTACGTGCAATGAATTTTTGAGAAAATGACAAAACGTGGTGTAGGCCAGTTCTATTGTCTAGAATCGGGATGGGGTATAAATGATACAAAGTATAGAGTTGTTGTTCCACTAATGGTATTCTTAAGACAAAAACGAGATCTGATTTTGACTGAAAGGCTTCCAGTTCGATAATTTCCAAGTATTGGGGAATTTCTGAATATTTTACTGGAAGGGGTAAATTGTTTTTAACTAGATTTTGAGAGATTTTTTGAAGTGCGGTAATCAAACTTTCGGGTGTAATGATTGAAGAATGTATTATTTTTAGGCGGGCAAAGGTAATTGAATTTAAAATGTCATCTAAGTTATTCTGAAGGTACAGATAACTTTCAGTTAGTTTTTCGCATGTTTCAACAAATTTTAGTTCGGCTTGAACCAGTGCAACTCTATCATTTACATTATGTAATGCAATTTGAATTTTTCTCATGTCTTCGTTAAAGGTTTTTATATTGGTTTGCATGTCTTGAAATGTTTCATTAAAGGTCTTTATGACGGTAGAGGTAACAGATATTTGATTTTTTAGAAGGTTTTCTATTTGATGTTGGTCATTATTTAATTTATTGATACTGTCTGTGAAGAATTGTCCATCTTCAGCATCTAAATTACCGGTAATGGCTTTGAATACGCTACCTACTCCGTTTAGTATACCGCGTTTGAATCGTTTAGTATTAACAAAGACTTCCTCAAACTTTACATTAAGGGAGTTCGATATCTGATTTAGAAGCGTTATGTGCGTTTTGACTTTGACTAGGAATTCTTTTGTTTCACGTGTGTCAACGGCGAATATATCGACGATTGATTTTAAAATTTTGTTGTTGTTGATGAAGGCTTCTTCAAGGCTTGATAGATTTTTATGGACTAGCAGAGTCCATTTATCATTAGAAATTACTATCCTTGTTTCATCGTGGTAATAGACTCCGACGGTGTTATTGATCGGTGTTATTTGGTACTGGGATATGGCTGCTCCGATCAGCAAGGTGAACCTGTAAGGCAATTTAGGCTTCAAAATATGGTTTTAACCTGTCAAAATTGGCTTTAGTTTTTTGTTTTGTTTTTTTGTTAAGGAGGGTGGCTGAGTTTTTATGCAGTTCCAGAATCTCAAACGGCCCGTTAAATTTGTTACTTAATTTATCGGTAATTTGGGATTCCTTTACGTATACCTTTTGACCAATTTGATATTCGGGGGCTTCTTTTGAAACATGGGCGTCAAATCGAATCTTTGCTTTTTGTTTTTGATTTTCAGTCCTTTCGCGTGCGACTTTATAATAGTGAGAGAGGCGATTATTTAAGTCTCTGACGTATTTCGTGACTAGTTCCTCTTGATTATAGAGCGTCTCGGGCGGTCTGCTAGACGTGTGTCCGAAGACTAACTCGTAGGGTGTAAATCCGTGAGTTTTGTTAGTGGAGGTGTTATAGCATATTATCGCGTAAGGTAATATGTTGAAGGGGTGTTCGTCAGGATGCTCCGTCATATGTATTCGAATCATTTCTAGTAAGGTTGCATGAAACCTTTCCAAGGAACCATTCGATTGTGGGTGTCCTACACTAGAATGCGTTATTTTGATATCATAGAGGAGGCATAAGTCTCTTAAAATGGCGTTATCGAATTCTCGACCGAAGTCGCAGTGAATTCGTAGAGGTGTTCCGAAGTGCTGGAAGTAAACGAGTAGAGTGTTTGCGATCGATTTTGCTGATTTATCTTTAATGGGATATGCTTGGCTGAATTTTGTCAGTTCGTCGCGTATTGTAAGCGCGTAATTTCTTGTAGGAATTTCTAGAAGATCAATGTTAATACGTTCAAAAGGGGACTTAGGCGTTTCCGTAATTACTAGGGGTGAGTCTAGGTTTTTTCGACAGATTTTTGTTTCTTGGCAACATTTGCAAGTTTTTACGAATTTTTCGACATCCTTTGTCAGTCCTTGCCAATTGTATTTTTGTCGAATGCGCCTAATGGTCTCATTTATTCCGCGGTGAAGATGTGCTTTGCCGGTATGGTATTGATCGATAATAATCGGAATTTGGTCTTCACTAGGTGTCTTAGTAACGTTCTGGCATATTTTGAGTTTCACGTCTTTTTCCGCTAGGAGAAATGACAAAATTTCGAGGATGGGGAGATCGATATTGTTTTCAATATGATATGTTTTGGAGTCATCGAATTCTTCCCGACCGTTGTACAGTGAGATAAACAGGTTCTGGATTACAGTTTCGGGGTCATATGGTAGAGCTACGATAAAGTAATTTCTATGTCGCACCGACTTACTGGATAATTTATTTATTGTTAAATTCCGAAAGTCTGCGTTTTCTTCGAACAAATCTTCAATGATTTTGTAGTGAAAATCTTTGAGATTGTTTTGTTGGAAAAAGGTCACGATATTTTTGTTAGTTTTGTCTAGGAGTTGCCCGTTCAAGAATTCAATTTTGGAATAGTCGATAAGCGACTTTGTTTTGTATAATTTTATGAAAGTTTCGAATTCTTTTAGGGTGTCCTCTTGTTCGTTGGTTTCTGTATCGTCACTTTGACTATCAGAATCGGCTTCTGCTGAAGTCGAGGGCCTTTGGATAGGGTACGTTAATAATTTGGATTCCGCTTGAAAGTTAGAAAAATTTTGTATGTGATTTATTTTTATGCGGGAAAGAGCGTCTGCGTTCTTGTTAATGCGACCGGGTTTATATTCAATTTCATACTCGTATTCTTCGAGTTTCAGGCGCCAACGTGCTAGGCGGCTACCGGGGTCTTTTATTGAGAAAAGCCACGTTAGTGGTCTATGGTCGGTTATTAGTTTAAATTTTCGACCAAAGATGTATGGACGGAAGTGTTTTACAGCCCATACGATGGCTAAAAGCTTGCGCTCGATAGTTGAGTATTTGGTCTCAGCTTTGCAAAGTGTTCTTGATGCAAACGCGATCGGCAAATCTTTTCCGATGGGGCCTTGAGAGAGAACAGCGCCGATGGCGAAGGCGCTTGCATCAGTGGTCAGTAGAAATGTTTCGTCAAAGTTTGGATAGATAAGAACTGGTGTCGAAGTAAGGGCTTGTTTTAATTCTTCGAAAGATTTCTTGCATTCTGAGTCGAAAACAAAAGAAACATCTTTTTGTAACAATTTGGTAAGAGATTTGGATAGCTTTGCGAAATTACTTATAAATCTGCGATAATAACCTGCCAGACCGAGGAAGGATTTGATTTCCTTCTGGTTAGTAGGCTGAGGAAAATTTTGGATGCACTGTATCTTATCGGGGTTAGGTTTCACTCCTTCTTTGGTAATGAGGTGACCCAGATATGCGACCTCCTTACGAAGAAATTCGCATTTATCAGGCTGGATTTTTAGATTGGCATTTCGAAGACGTTTGAATACTTCTGTGAGGCGAGAAATGTGTTCATGGACTGTTGGGGAATATACGATAATGTCGTCCATGTAGACTAGACATCTTTCGTTCTGTATACCCATGAGAATGTTATCCATAACTCTCTGGAAGGTGGAAGGGGCGTTTTTAAGACCGAAAGGCATACGAACGAATTCGTAGTGTCCATTGTCTACACTGAAGGCACTTTTTGGTATATCTTTTGGATCTATCTCTATCTGGTGGAACCCAGATGCTAAGTCCAATGTTGTAAAGTATTGGCACTTGCCTAATTGATCCAAGAGATCAGAGATATTTGGTAAGGGGTATTTGTCTCCTACAGTTACCTCATTGAGTTTCCTGTAGTCCACGACTACACGCCATTTTTGCTTACCAGAAGCATCGAGCTTCTTAGGGACGACCCACACTGGGGATGACCAGGGGGAATTTGAGGGACGAATAATATTTTGGTCTAACATTTTGGATACCTGCGTTTTGACCTCTTCTTTGTGAATCTGGGGGTATCGATACGATTTTGTGAAAATTGGTTTCGCGTCATTGGTATCTATCGCGTGTTTAATCTCGTTAGTGAAAGTTAGTTGGTCACCTTCAAGATAAAAGATGTCCGCGAATTCTAAACAAAGTTGAGTTATTAAATCGTTTTCCTCCTCGTTTAGGTGGTCTAGACGGAGTTGATTTTTTATTTCATACTCTCTGTCGAGGCAAATTTGGGAGTTTTCTTCGCCTATATTATTTAATGAGAAATTTTGGATCGGTTCTAATTTTATATTTGAAAAATTAACAGTTTTTGGTACTGCGTTTGCGTTTAATATAGAGGTAATAAATTCGCCTTTGTCGTTTATTTGGACAATCGCGTTCGGAAGTCTTACTTTGTCAACTTCGGTAGCTTGCAGTATAGCTTCCGTGTTTGTTAAATGACATTTGAGTTTGGTAATTTCCTCCGTACGCGGTTCAACTGAAATTATATTTGAGATGTTACGAATAGTATCGTGAGCGTCCGGGTTTGGGTAAATTTGTACATTTGATAGACCCTGGTCTGTGACTTTATGAATCGGAATTGTTTTGAAATTTGTTATAAGTTTTTTGTTTTTTATATCCACCATACAATCATAGCGTTCTAAGAAATCAGACCCTAGGAGTCCATCGAATTCTATGTCGAGATCGCATATGTAAACTTTGAACGGTTCGTTGTTGTCAAACGGGATAAAAACAGATTCATTAATAATTATTTTTTGTTCGGTTATGCCTTGGATAGTAACATTTTCTGGACATCTCCTACTATAATTTCTACAAATTTTTGGTTTAAATATAGACAATCCGGCTCCCGAGTCGATTAATAGTCTATGCGTGTTAGTAGCGTCATAGATATAAAATAAGTTTTTAGATTTGACAGACAACAAGGGGCTTATAGAAACTGTTGTTCCGGGAAATTGAGATTCGGGTGGAAATTGTCCAAATTCATGTTGCCGAATTGGGTTTGCAATACTGTCATATTGGAGTCCCTGGTTTTGTGATACGGTGGGTCCGACTGGGCATGAGGGCCTGATCGAAAATCCCGATTGTATACAGGGGTTGCGTCGAAAGTTGATTCCTCTGTGTAATAATTCTCGGAGGGATTATTAGCAGTATAATAATCCTCATTAGTGCTGCTATATTCCGAAGTATTAGCTGTATAATAATTCGGATTCGCGTGGGGGTCATTATCCGTATAATATCCCTCATTACTATTTTCGTACGAGTTGTCAGAGTAATAATTTTGATTTTGTTCTAGATTTTCGGATTCAGTATTTTGATTGAAATGAAGTGTTTTCCTATTCAAATTTGGTTTAAAATAGTTCGGATTCGGTTGAATCGCAGGGGGTCTCCCATTATTAAAATTTGGGTTTGGTGTAATAACCGGTGGTCTTTGTTGCTGAAAGTTTTGAGAATTTCCGGGGTTTTGGTTATAATAGTTAGGTCTTTGTTGTTGGAAATTTTGCGAATTTCCAGGATTTTGATTATAGTAGTTAGGCCTTGGGTAATTTTGGGGGATGCCAAAATTTGGAGGTCTAACATTTTGTTGTCTTTGACGGCATTCGTTTGCGATGTGTCCCGCGCGTTTGCAAAATGAGCATTGTTTTGCGGCTAAAGGTGAATTTAGGTTGCGCATAGGTGTAATGGCATTATTGTTACGATTGGTTTTTTGTGTCTCAAAATAAGTTAATTGGAGCTCCCTTCGAACTCTCGCTATTGCCGTTAGCATATCTGGGGGATCACTCGCCCTAACAACATGCGCGATTTTAGGTTCTAATCCCGTGAGTAGAGTGTTCAAAACCATACCTTCAGTTAATTGTATTTGAGCTTGTTTTTGCATCGCCGTTAATCTTTGTTTTTGAACAGAAGCATGCATTTTTGCTTCGTGGGTTTGTAGACGTGCAATAAAAGTAAGCGGGGATTCACTAGGGAGCTGTCGCATCCTTTGCAAATCCTGTATTAGTGAAGTAAGGTCTCTACTATCTCCGAAATGATTTTCTAAGAGTGTTTTAATTTCGTCCCAAGTAGTGGGGTTTCTAGAGTTCACCAGTTCAGCTGCACGACCTTTTAATTTGTTTTTTACATGAACGGTTAAAAGAACTGTTTGATTGCCAATTGACATGTCGTAAGCAATTTTGCATGAATTTAAAAATGTATTTAAATTAATTTGATTACCGTCATATTCTGGGACAATTGAAAATATTTCACTCAACTTATATGGTTCAACAACATCTGGTTGAGGTTCATTTGGTTGTTGTTGTTGTTGTTGTTGCTGCTGTTGATGAGCCATATTTCTAGTAGTTACTGGCATAAACTAATTTGAATTTTGAGGACTTAGATTTATTTTACTTATGATGCAGACAACAGAACTGTTTTTACCACAATAATACGCAAGAAATAGTACGATTAATAATTAAAATAAGTTTTGCACTTGAATGATTCAATAAGTACTTACACGTAAATCTTCATTTAGACGTTGGTTCTTTTTCTGTTTTAAGGGATTGGAATCCGCCACCTGTTGTCAAAGGTCTCCTTGTTCCAGCGATCCTTTCCTGAAGTTAGGCCCTTTTTTTTGGGGTGCTCCTTGTTCTTCGGGGAGGTTTTCGTCAGTTAGGCTTTTCTACCAGGTGTTTTTCCAGATCCTACCGACTGCGCCACTTTTATATCACTTATTTACTGTTTCACTTTTTAAAAAAATTTTATTTTCACAAAAAGTTACAATAGAAAACTTTTATTTAACTTTGAATATTTTAATTATTTATATAATGTTAGATAAAGCTTGGTACAATATAATATGTTGACTGACTCTGATATGGCAATGGGTCGTATTTATAACATTGTATTTGCTGACGCTGGCATAAGCATTTCTTAGAATTTAATGCTATGCAAGCGTTTCACATGGGAATGTTTTATCCAGGAAGCTGTTATCGCTTATCTCAGATAAAGATATAGAGTTACTCAGCATATAACATATATAAGAATATGACTTTAAAAAAATTACCCAAGGTCACAATCACATGACCATTTATTTCCTGCTATCTTCAAATCTACCAAAAATATCTTTTCATATAGATCTGGTTTAGGTCCAGTTGAAGGATTTAGTAAATTTTGCAAGCCTCCGTTGTCTCTAACATCGACTGACAAATTTCTAGCGTAGCCGACATTTTCAAAAATTTCAGAGGAGATTTTTGTTATACTCGTATTTCTAACGACGAAATGTAAAATAGGACTTCTGACTCCCTGCAAGAAACGTATAAGTATATATTTAAATTTCATCAAGTCAATCAGTAAATTACCTGCAAAATACGGGTTCCTAATTGTTGCAAACCTTTTCCTGTGAAAGTAATATTACGCAACTTCGGAGGAAGTTCTCCGAACATTTCCCTTTCCAAGTTTCCATCAGTAGGATTGTCAACCTATAAATAATATGGTCGCTATGATGATAATTATTATGGTTTAAGAGCTAGGATACTTTTACTTGCTCCGATGCGATTGTCCCAAGAGCGCATTATATAAAATATATTGTAACCTTTACAGGTGAGAAGTAGAGAAATTGCATTCCCAATGAAATCTAATAGTGGGGAACTGAATTATGGTGTCATCAGGATGACCACCATAGCAGTATGTTTTCATTTGCATCACTTCTCACGGATTTGAGCTAGAACTGACTTATTATTTTTAAATAAGAAGTTAATCGTTAATTTTTTTTTACCGCAAGCGTTTTGTATTACATGAAGAAGAGTTAAAGACTTTTCTTTATTACTAGGGTTAGATTTTTATCGTGAAAGAACTCTTCAACTAACATAGATATCAATATATCTTAAAATAAAAACGTTAACCTGTTTCAAAAGTTTTCAAACAAAATATGAATGAGTTTGGAAATGATAAAATTTATGTGTAAATATGGCAATCTTTCATGTACAGGTGCAAAGGAACGCTGAAGTAGATGCTATGGATAACAAACCTCCGTGTTAAGTTCATGCGTTTGCCTTTTATTTTATTTTAACCTCATTCTACAGTAGCTTTTTTATTACATTTTATTATTAAAGTTTTTTTTGTTTCAGAATAAAATGAAATAAGTTATGAAATACATGAAATCCATGAAGTTAAAGTATTTACATAAATGTGTAATTTCCGCCAATGGACTATTAGTGACCATTTATTAATTGCGAAATCAAGTAAAGAACAACGATTGATCCCATATTCATACAAAATATACAGGGTTGGGCAATAGTCCCGGAACGTCTCGATTACAGCCGAACGGGACTTCGTATCAACTTCGGGTTCTCGACACTGTATTCAACGAAATTTTTAGAACTTCTTGACATGTATTTCAGGACCGTGACGTCATTACGTTCGAAGGTGTGACAAAAGTGTCAATTTTTTTAAAATGAAACACCCGGTATATTTTTCCATATTTGTATACTTTAAGGAGTCCCGAATTCAACGATGTAACGTTTGTATGGATTCTGTTATGTAATGTGGTCTCAATAAGGGAAAATTAGAAATTACAATCATAATTAACAGAGAACAGTGGATATCCAAACAGCTGTATCAAAAAAAGACACTCTTTTTTACCATTTTTTTTTACAAAACTAAGACCCACGTAAACAAGTTTTTTTGTAGTCGTTTAATAAAAACACAGGTCATAGTTAAATTGTTCTCATTATTTTACTAGTTTATCTAAGTAAGTCGTGGTATAAACGTCACTGTGACATTACTTTTGTACTACTAATTTGTGATTCTAAAAACGTGTCTTTAAAATGGCTCAACTGAACGACACTGAACGGATAACTTTACTCATGATGATTGGATTCGGAGAGAGGCGTCGATCCCTTCAGGAAGCAAGTGACCTCCTCAACGATACCTTTCCTGAGCGAAACCCGATTTCCAAGTCGACAGCATGTCGAATTTTGAACAATTTTACACATACGGGAAATGTCTGGAATTTACCAAAAACTGGCCGCCCAAAAACAGCGACAAACGACGACAGAGCTTTAGATGTACTGTTAGCGATTCAGGAGGAGCCTAAAACGTTAATTCCGAAACTTGCATTAGAAACTGGTAACAGTGAAAGATCCATTCGAAGAATACTCAGGAGAAGTAAAATACATCCCTACAAAGTCAGCTTACTTCAGGAACTTGCGGAAGATGACCCTGATCGTCGAATGCAGTTTTGCCAACAAATTATGAATTTCTTAGACGAGACACCACAGTTTGTAGATCGCATTTTGTTTTCCGATGAGGCTACATTTTGTTTAAATGGATTTGTCAATCGTCACAATTGTCGCTATTGGTCTGCTGAGAATCCACATTGGATGGAAGAAATGCACACACAACATCCACAAAAGGTAAATGTCTGTGCGGGTATAATTGGAACACATGTAATAGGGCCGTTTTTTCTAAATGGTAATTTAACTGCTGATACCTATTTAACTTTATTACGCGAAAGAGTTATACCCGCTGTAATTCAGATATTTCCCAACCGCGAAAATCCTCAGGTGATCGCAAATGACGTGTACTTCCAGCAAGACGGAGCTCCGCCACACTATGCCAGAATTGTAAGAGATTTTTTGGACACTGTCTTTCCCCGGAGATGGATAGGTAGAAGGGGTCATATTAAATGGCCAGCTAGGTCACCTGACCTAACCCCTCTTGATTTTTTTATGGGGTCATTTGAAGTCTGTGGTGTATCGCACAAGACCTGCCACGGTACAAGAGCTTCAAGAAACAATTCTAGCGGTTGCTGATAATATTACACCTCAGTCCCTCCAAAATGTTCAGTGGGAATTTGTGGACAGGCTAGCACATTGTCAGGCAGTGGAAGGATTCCAATTTGAACATTTAATAAAATAAAACTATTCTCTGTTAATTACGATTGTAATTTCTAATTTTCCCTTATTGAGACCACATTACATAACATATTCCATACAAACGTTACATCGTTGAATTTGGAACTTCTTAAAGTATACAAATATGGAAAAATATACCGGGTGTTTCATTTAAAAAAATTGACACTTATGTCACACCTCCGAACGTAATGACGTCACGGTCCTGAAATACATGTCAAGAAGTTCTAATAATTTCGCTGAATACAGTGTCGAAAACCCGAAGTTGATACGAGGTCCCCTTCGGCTGTAATCGAGCCGTTCCGGGACTATTACCCAACCCTGTATAGTGGAAGCAGTTTTATTCTTCAACTATCGATTCTGAAATCGTAAAAGTCACAATGCAATTCTTTCACAGTAGCCAAGTTATTTAGGGCATTTTTGATAGTTGTGTTAGCTGAAAAGTTATTTCACGATAAAAATCCAATCACGGTAATCAAAAACAAGATTTTCAATGCTTCTCGCGTAACAAGTAAAAAATGTTTGCACATGAAGTAAAGTCATATTAAAACAAAATGTTCATTAAAGTTTTCTGAGTCGGTTCGAGAAAATAAGCCAGCTCTAACTCGAAGGTTGAGAGGGATGGGATGAGAAGGTTTAGCTGTAGAAGTATACTGTTAATAACAAGTCGTAGTGGCCGTTTGATGACCAGGTTTCTTTAAGAATGCAATGTTTATACTTCCTAACTGTAAAGGTTTCAAGAACATTTTATTATGCTTTTGGCATTTCGGATCAAATAAAAGTGCTCTTAAACTGTTATCGTGAATTAAAATAATTACGTGTATTTCTAAATTTCTTAATCCTCCACTGAACTGTAAAATAGTTGGAATATTAAAGTTCTTTAAATTGTTGTAGTAATTTATTTTCAATGTCTTCAAAGAATACATTTTGCAAAATACTCCAGACTAAAATATTAAATAATTAATAGGAGAAAGTGTACTGATTTTATTTTAGTTACTTCCAAGGCATTTAAGTCAAAATCTCGTATGTCCAGCTCCACCAAGTGATCTGCAACTCCCAGTAAACTCGTATTGCTTAAGAAAGTTATCGGATTAGCTACCATCGATAAGTGTCTCAACTGCGTTAATTGATGAGTGACTATAGGTACTGCTGTCAAATCATTAAAATCTAAATTGAGGCTTTGTAAATTTGTCATATTTGTCGCCATTTCTGGTGGAACAGTTGGAAGGGCATTATATGCCAAAGATAAGGAGACTAGATGTGGCGTTGGCAATGTGGGAACCTGAAATATATTTTAATATAACTTATTTATTCCTATTAATAGTAATCGAAATATAATTTACTAAGTCTGCTAGATGTCTGGCCAAAAATATTTTTAAACTAGACCTAGGACGCTCAAATTTTGAGGGCAGGTAGCCCTTGCTCCAAATAATCCAGAGCCTAACTGTTGGTCAGTGGGAAAATTGGATAAGTTGCTTTTTATGATCAGAAGTGCATAATAGGTACCTTAGCAAGCATTTTTGACCTGAGTGGACATTTGCCACCTGCAAGGTTCTCCAGACATGATGTCTTCAAAGGTAGCAGCTGCTCAATCACATAACTATTTATAATTCTGTTAATACTTCATCGATTTGCATGGAAATGAAGTTACTTTGTTGTAAATACTTGTATAAGATGCCTAGCAATTCCATATTAACTATTTCTCTTAAATATTTAATGTTTTCTTTTCTACAAGAGGATTCGTTGATAATTTGGCTCGATAAGATGTAAGAAATTCAGTACTACTGTGGCAGAAGTAAAGTAATAACGGTAATACCATCGAGAAAATTATATTATGTAATAATTGAAATAATATTAAATAGTGATTGTATTACAAATATATTCAGATTTTATTTAAAAATTATTTTTATAAATTCAATCCGGCCTCTTAAGAGTTCTGCACTTACAGAAGGTAAAACAGGTTGATTCATTTTCCCTACAAATACACGACAATTACCTAGGTACATGGTAAACAATTCCATGCCCCAGTGAAGTCACTGGAATAATTCTTTAAATTCGTTTCTGAGTTTAAACCGTCTTGTATCACATCAAACTCAAATTCACGATTCACATCTAAGGGAGCAGCCACGTCGTGTCGTCAACGTAGTGTTTCAAAATGTATGCGTAGAAATAAGCTCATAACAAATGTAAGCACTTCTGGTTGTAGGTGGAAAAACGTCAATATCTGTATTCTTCGCATGAAGATACAGCCACATTCAGAGGTCAACTAGAAATTTATAAGATAAGCCTCTCTGTAATAACTGTTTTAAGTATCTATCTGCAAGTTTAAAACGTGCTTTTATCTACTCTCAGTCAGGTAATACGTCAAAATTCTCCAACTGTACTCTAGATGCGATATTATGAGCTGCTTTCAATAGGGCAGGCATTTACACAAAACTTTCGTCTATTTATTAATTATTTCTATTGGGTGGCCATGCACCCTCTAGCGGGTGGCATAAAAGTATAAGAACAGCAGGATAACTTGAAAATATGAATTCTAGAAAAAAAATTAAATACAAAAGTTGTAGGAAATTTCCCTGGCGCCCTTGGATTTGACCTTGACAGTGGACTTCAAGGTTACTTGGAAGTCAAGTTGATTTTTTCAAATAAAACTCCCTACCTTTAACCCCGAAAATGAGACGAGCGGAAAATTTTACGTGCGGATATGATCTTCGGCACTTACAAAATTGACCTCTAAAGGTCACCTTTACACCATAATTTTGTAAGTGTCGAAGTTCTTCGCCGAACGTGGAATTTTCCGCTTGTTTCATTTCCGGGGTTAAAAGTAGGGGCCCCGTTTGAAAAATCGACTTGACCTTCAAATTACCTTGAATGTGCGGTCAAGGTCAAATACAAGGTCACCGTCAGATAGCCAGGGAAATTTTCTATTGTATTTAAAGTTTCTTTTTCTAGGATTCGTATAGTTAATGAAAAAATTTTTTTCGTTCAAATTTAAAATTTCCACGTTTCGCGACATTCTAAATCTATTTAAAAAAAAATTTGAAAAATTAAAAAAGAATATTTTAAATTTTGAGAATTTTGAAAATTTTATAAGTAAAATGGATGATGGAATAAAAATTTTTTTTGCTCAAACATATTTTTGAAAATTACCTATATTATATAATTATACAGGGTGTTCCAGAATTGAATTCCCGGACGGGAACCTGTGCTTTCAGAGTTCATATTGGGCCCGTATAACCCAACTTACCTAAGTCCAAAAATGCATCCCTGAGGAAGTAGTCTCTTAAAGTGAGACGGAAATTTTTTTTCCAATAATTTACGTTAAGTATATTGAAAATAAAACTTTCCAGTTTTCATGGGACATGTATCTCTATAAGTACTCTATGTAAGCTGATAAGAACTAAATATCTTTTGTTTCTCAAACGCGGCAGGTTTCCAGTTTCACAAGCACATGATCTACAGAGAAAAAATGATAATTCTTGATATTTCGTTGATATTACACAAAATTTTGAAAGTATTAGTGTACTGAAATAGGTGGATATCACGTGGAGCATTTGTTATTAATGTATTTTTAAGAATAAACTGTAATTTTCTGTTATTACAACATTTTATTCTAGAATTGTAAATAAATGTTAAATACAAGTGGAGGAAATAACGATAATTCCTTGTATTTTGATTAATATTACAAAAAATTTTAAGAGTGCCTTTTTGCAGCTATTTCAATGCTCTGCAAAAATATTCGAGTATTCCGTAATTTTAAAGGGCGATTAAAGAAATATAGCCCATCAAGTATTAATTATTATGAAAAAAAATGAGAAACAAAAGATATTTGGTTGTTATCAAGTTTGCATAGAGTACTTATAGAGATATAGCTCCAAAGAAAATTTGAAAATTTTGTTTTCAATATAACCGAAATCATTGGAAGAAAATGTTTTTTTCTGTCTGACTTTAAGAGGATGTACTTCCTCAGGGATGCATTTTTGGACTAAGGTGAGTTGGATTATACGATCCCAATATGAACTCAGGAATCACGGGTTCCTGTCCCGGGAAGATATGGATGATGGAAAAATGATATTTTTCTGCTCAAATTAATAATTTCCACGCTCCATGACATTCTAAACATATTTCAAAAAAAAATTGTTTTCAAAATTTTTTAAGTATTCTATTTTGAAGATTTTTTTAGCACTACAGTAGCATATGATGGAAAAAAATTGTTTTCTTCAAATTTAAAATTTCCACGTTTCATTACATTCTAAACCTATTTCGACAAGAAAATGTTTTGAAAGTAAAAAAAAATTTGAAATTTTTTTCCCCCACCACTATAGAGTAGTTGATAGAAAAACTTATCAGCTTCTCTCTGTAATAATAGGGCTAACTACATTGAGATTATTTTCTCATATGTAATTTCTTAATTAGCAATTTTTTAGAGTGACCGTCCTATATGAATAAACAATAAGTTCTGTGTAAAGACCTTTACCGATTTTTTAATTCTATTGTACGGTTTTCCAAAAAAATGAAAGTGCCCACAAATATAATTCAGGGGTACGTAGGATGACGAGACAAATCGAATGGCGCAAACCGCAGTTTTCTATCTCGTTTCGTTTTCGAGATTGAGTCATCGGAAATAGGTAAAAATCGGCCTTTTTATCTACTTCCGATGGCTCAATCTCGAAAACGAAACGAGATACGAGATAGATACAAGAGTTGCAGTTTGCGCCAGTCCCTTTCACGTACGTACCCCTGATTTTTTCAGATTCTTGCGGGCACTTTCATTTTTTTGGAGAAACCATACAACAGTATTAAGAAATGTATGCCATTTCGACATCTCTTCGCATAAACCGCTTTTTCCAGACCAAATTGACCCCCTCCTTTTTGTGCTTGGTCGGTTGGAAATGAAATTTCCAATCCGATTATGTGAGGCAGGATATGTTCCGGTAATTTTTAAGTGAGATAGAGGCCGGCAAAGTAAGAGGTCCGATGATTTCGCTTCTCCAGCGACACGGGTCCGCTTCAAAAACTAGTAAATAAATGTTAGATTTTAGAAACCTTTTTCACCCTCGGTTTCATGACCTCTCCGGCTATTGTTATTACAGCAGGTGTTCAAATTGTTCGCCATTGACAGTTTGGCAGTGAGCTAGACGGATATAAAAATTATTAATTGTACCTCTTATCATTTCTGGTGTAATCTAAGCGCACACATTTATTATTCGCTGCTGCAAAATTAAAGTTCCGCTAGTTTCATTTCTGGGGTTAAAAATAGGGGTATACGGTTAAGGCCAAATCCCAGGTCATCGTCAGATAGTCAGGGACATTTTCTACAACTTTTGTATTGAAAGTATTTTTCTAGGATTCGTATTTTTCAAGTTATCCTACTACACCCATACTTTCATGCCACCCGGTACATATATTTCTCACAGGAAGTGTCAACTACACTCCAAATATTACTTTCTTCGATATTTTCAAAATTAATAATTTTTTATGGTGGCCACCCTGTATATTTTCACTATAAGTACAGTAGGAATCCCCGTCGGCAATAGTTTCGTTTACGTTTCAAGTATTATCTCTGGCTATTACTTCTTATTAGTTAATTATTTTGTAGGGTGACCGACCCCGTATATCTTTAACCAAAATTTCTTAGTTCTACTTTAGCTTTAATCATCTCCCGATGATGCTAACGTGGTCAGCGAAACGCGTGTCGTATGGAAATTACTACTTCAAAAGTAGCAACACACCGATGGTTCTAGCCCACTCCAGGATCAATAAGTTTTAAATTTGCAATGAATGAAATTATTATTTGTTAATACTTACCATTGTAAGAGAAACATTGTCCAAATTCAAATGAAGCAAAGTATATTCCAAACCTTGAAAACTCAGTCCATGGGCCTCTAAAGCCAGTTGACTATTGTGGCTTAAATCAAGTCTTGATAATCTTAGCAAACCTTGAAACGTACCTCCGTCTATTTGGGCTAGTCGATTGTAAGATAGGTCCAAGTAATTTAGACTCTAAAACATTTATTTTTAGTAATACTAATTATCTTCAGTTGCATTCATCACTTCTAAACCGGAAGTTAGCGAACACTCAATCAGAACCACAGGTACAAGATCCAAGAGAAGATATTTGTATAATGATATACTTAAACCGTCCGTCTGCCGAAACCAAGTTGAGCTTTATTGTGGAGGCGGCGTGGTAAACTGATATAAAATGACCCAAATCAGAATTACACTATTTGATAAAAGAAAAAATTACATTGTGCCATAACCACAAATCTGATTGGCGACTTAACGCGACTGAATTCGGCAAAATATTACTTTTACAATATATATTACAAGGTACAAGAAGTATCAATCAATACTACAATCGATTTGTCTCCTCGCATACTTTTTAAATTTGCCACGACAGATGAAATATTCAGACAAATCTGTTTTACCTGCGCTTATGTTGCGTGTTTGCTAACGCCCGGTCTATTCATAACTGCAGCGGTTGATCGTGAAAATTTAAATCTAAAAATTGATTTCTGAGGAGTGTAAGCATCCGCATTGGCAGACTATCCCAGCTTCATTCATGACAGCCAACGCAACGGTCAGAAACTGATCCACATATGACTAAGGAACGTACCTGTAGAGGCAGGGTTGCTTAATTGATTATAGTCAATTACCAAATTCGCTGCAAATAAGTAGCCTCTTTTGAAATAAGAAATACTACCGGGAGCGTAACTCTGCATTAGCTGTATTATTCGATAGCCGCGAAAAAAATATTTTAAATTTTCGCATCAATTTCTCACCTTAAATCTAGTTAATAATCCACCATGTGACAAGGAGGAAATACTGTTCCATGATAAGTCCAATTCACACAAACTTATTGCTGCCGCAACTGACATACTATTCAACGGCAATTTGCTTAGAAAATTGTGTGAAATATCTAACCTTTCTAAACCTTCTTCTCTAAACAAATTATCTGGTAAGAATCGTAGCCTATTATGTGAAAAATCAACCATTCTTAAATTGCTCAGAAAGCGGAACAAATCATTAGGAACGTCTGCTATACGATTATGGGATGCATGTAATACCTAAAATTTAAGAAAACACAAAGTAATAAATAAGTAAACAAAAAAAAAATCACACCTTTTTTCACAAACCATATTACACATCATAGGCCAAACAAAAAAATGCCCAGGTGGAAACTTTTATGTTTCCTATAACATCAGGAAAGAATGTACTCTGGAAGCTTCTTTCCACTGCAATTAGCTCGCATACAAAGCAAAATAGGTGCAAACTGCAGTGAATGTAAAACATAAAATCAAGCTGTGTCCACAAAATTTGTTATTAAAGGTTACTAAGATTGTTTTTGTGACAAAATATATGATTTTGAATTATGAAAATAGAAAAATTTTGATTGAAGTACAGCAATAGCATATTATTGGTAAAATACGAGAAAATAGGTATAGTTCTCGATATGGTTTTATTTCTAATTATGTTAATAATTATAAGTTTCAGTTAGTTAAATGCTCATTTGCATCAGTCATGGGATCCGTATTATGAAAGTGTATAAATAGTAATAGTTCAATTCAGTTAATTCAGAATAATGCATTTTTTATTTTGAGAGAAAAAAGCAATACAACACATATACTTCTTCAGTTGAAAGAAATTAATCGAAAAGTTAAATGAGAAACAATTGATCATCTTGGTGACATCTATCGGTAAATAGGATTAATTATTAATTTGAGCATGAAATTCGGGGAATGCAGAATACTATGAATCTCGATTCTAAGAATTGTGGAATCTGGAGAATAAATAAAATCAAGAATAGTTCATTTGTTTGCTACTTAGAATAAAGCGGCAGACCATATCCTAGTGGATAGAAAAATAAGGGACAAGGTCAAAAATATTAAGGTAAAACAAGCAACAAACGTCAAAACAGATCACAAAATATTATATGGAACACTAGTAATAAAGAAACAAGAAGAAAAAAAGAAAAAAAAGATACAACAAAACAGCAAATGACACATGGAACATCTCACTGCTACAAAACAAAGGAATAAAAAAGAAATACCAGGAGGAGATAGAAAAACAGTTAACAGGAAAGGAACTAAATTGGTCAATAATGGGTTTAAAAATCAAAATAGCGGCGAGGAAAACGTTGAAAAGGAACAAACCCCCTATGAGCCCAACAAGAAAAGACACGAAAAGAAATTACGAAAAACTAAAGAAAATAAAGGCCACAGGAAAACAATATACACCAAACATAGACAAAAAGATAATAGAAGCGAGGAAAGAAAGAAGAGACACAGAGAGGAGGCACGAACAGAAAAAAAATGCAGGGAATTCTTCGAAAACATAGAATCCACTCCAGCAGGACAGAGATTAAACCAAACTTTTAGACACCCCAAAACATACAGGAGAAACAACAATACGCAGTCAAGAAAATACATACCACTGCAGCATTGGGTCAGGAAACTAGAAGAAGGAAACGCAGAGAGAAGTCAAATAGAACCAATACAAGAAATGGACCACTGGCCTCTGGGAAAGCCACCGTCAAAAGACGAACTACTAGAAATAATGGCCAGAGCTAAAAGAAACACGGCCCCGGGAATAGATAAAATAAATAACGAACTAGTATACTATGGACCGGACAACATAAAATAGCTAATCCTAGAAATCATCACCAACGCATGGACGGAAACCACACCCCTGCCTGAGGAATGGAATACAACCATACAGATACCGCTCCCTAAAATCAAATCACCACAAAACGTGGACGATTACAGAAGAATAACACTCTGCAGTGTAGGGTATAAATACTACGCACAATTCCTCCTCAGAGAAATGGAAAAATACATCGGCGAACTACCAGATTATCAAACGGCATTTATCAAGGGTAGATCGACAGACGACCACATGTACACCACCAGACGGATCCTGGAAGAAAAGTGGAAAGAAGGAACAAAACTATATATAGTCTCAATTGACCTCCAAAAGGCATTTGATACTATAAGGCATGAGGCTATAGTCAACACTTTGCTCAACAGAGGAGTACCGCACTACTTAATAAAGAGAATAATAAAAGCATGCCTACACGAAAACACTGCAATACAATGGTTTGGACAGACGACGGAATCAAAAATGAAGAATATAGGAGTCAAACAAGGATGTCCCCTATCCCCCCGACTATTCACCACAGTCCTGGACCAAGTCAAAACAGCCTACAGAGTCACAAGAGCTCTACTACCCTTCAAAACCACCATGGTGCCTAACCAAAAAGGTATACACGACCATCATAATGCCTACTACGATGATATATGGAGTCAAATACGGAGCAACGATAAAGGCCAACCGAAGAAGCCTGAGAAGAGCTGAAAGGGACATTATCCAACTGCTAGCAAAAACAGGAAAACCACAAAAACGACAGAAAACGTCAACATTACTAGAGGGAAGAACAATAATCAAAAGAATAGAATCATACGCAATGAAATACTGGAGACATGTCCAAAGACGGGACACGACACACCTACTGAAGAAAGCGCTACGAATGAACAGCAACAAACTGAAAATAGGGAGGCCATGCTACACATGGATTACAACAATCGAGAGAATTATGAATAAGCTAGGAAAGGATTATACACACTGGGAAAAGTTGGCACAACAAAAAATGGAATACAATAAAGAAATATCAAGGATATACACACTGCCAGACTCAGAAACAGAAGAAACAGAAAACTCAGAAGTAGAATAGGAGAGAAGATGATCACAGACAGAAACTAAGAAGAAGCATATCACAAAAACCTGAAAGTAAAAATAAGCACGAAAACCTAAAAGAAGCATCTCACAAACGCCTACACTTTCCATCCGATGAAGACAGAAGGAAAACAAGAAGAAACATCTCACAAACACCTACACGCTTCATCCTATACTCCTACCCCATGCGTCATGCGGCTCTCGCTGCTGACAACAAGCATGTCCAATGTCCAATCCAGCGTATGCAGCTGGTCCGGCGGTATATAAAAGCACTGGGGGTTTGTTCTGGCACACGGTGGGATGATCGGTGGGCGATCGGGCTGCGTGGTGGAACAGATCTCCCTGCACCGGAATTGGCAGCAATGCCCACCTTACGCTGGCAAATCAATCAATCAATCAATCAATCTGTTTAAATATATAAAATGGGATAAAAATTAAATTTTGTATTAAAGAAAGGAGACATAATTTGTAACGCAGCATTTTACGGAAATAACACCCCCCAGATCATCGTTTCATTTTAATATTAAGTATGGTAAATATTTCTATTATTTAATTCAATTGTAAAAGCTAGGAATATATATGTAAAGTCCAAAGGCGTGCGGTCTAATCACCCACCGCTGATCAAACAGGCAAGCTTTCGTCTGCGAGCAATCGAAATTTCAAGTCATTGGTGTAGGTACCGACCGACCAAAAGCAGAAGTGTGCCAGAGTGAATCCATTCCAGTGTAAGCAAGTAAGTGTGAGTGAGACCGATTATATTTTCTCACCGAAACCGATGCGCCTTCCGAATACGCCGTTCCTCACTCTAGCCGTGCTGCCTCTATTACAGTGGCAGCAAGCGAGAGTTTAGTCCACGCCGACCGACCGCAGTGATCAGTTCTGCTACCGTCAACTCCGTGCCCGAAAGAAAAAGGACAGCCGACAGTGGGGAGGTAAGTAAAATAAAGATAGTGGTAAGCAACTTGGCTGGTGTTAGTACAATACTTTTCTAACATACCTTGTTTTACAGCTGTGTTTAGCCAAGCCCTGGGAAACACGAGGTATTGAGGTTATATTCTCAGTACCGTGATTTAGCATTGGTGTGTTTTTCAGCCAGTACAATCACGTTGAGCATATGGACTCCTCTAGAGGAGTCCATATGCTCAACGTGATTGTACTGGCAGTGTTCTAACACTGCCTGAGATACCCAGTGCATAAGCCCCGTGGACTCTTAATTTATCCCATGGGATACATTGTACCGAAAGTTGGTACCGTGACCAGAGAAGGGCACTCGTATATTTACATTAATTACGGGGATATTTTGGGCAGAAAGCGAGCCTCGTAATTTAGCACTGGTGTGTTTTTCTGCCAGTCCGTCACGTATGCCTTTGGACGCTTAATTTATCACTAGTGATAAATTGGGCCGAAAACTGAGACTGTAACCGTTTATTTATATGCTGAATGTATTTATATTTGTGCTTGAGCTTTAAGGCACTGCGCATTAGCTAAGTCGCGCTTATAATTTCTTGTATAGTTGTATTGCATGAGTTTAGTAATTGCCTTCTCCAGCTTGTCTTCCATGCCGCCGCACTGACTGCATAACAGCCCTTGTTGTAGCTTTGGCCGTTTGCACTGCCCCCACCCCCACCCCACTTGCTCAGCGCCTCATCGTCTCACTAACCGTTTAACCGCTCATCACCGCCTGTCTCACACTAACTTAAGCTTCGTAGCCTAGCTTTAAGCTCTAACTCTTGGTTTTCTATTTGGTAGTGTAGCTTTAAGTAGTATAGCTTTAGATAGTGTTGTAAATAGTAGGTCTTAAGATAATAGGTAAATATTATTATATAATCTAAAGCGTGCTTTTTGCTGTATATGTGAAGTCTAACTATCCCTAGACCCGCTGGACATTTACCGTTTCTTTAGTGTAACTACCCAAGCCCTGCTTAACCGGCTTTGAGAGCAATTGGTTGTTTCACCACAAAAGGAACTGGCGTCCGAGCTTACCGTCAACCGACTGCTAAAGCTCAAGTGTCAAAGTGATGCCTTCATCACCAACTGCTTGCCTGGTGAACAGAATGCCATAAATTTTAACTTGCGTTTTTTGCTTCATTAAAAATTTCGTTTTTATACATAAGTGCTGTCATTTTATATATTTAAACAGTTGCTTATTCTTCCACTATTTTAATTCAATTAATTCTCTAAAAGTTTGTCCACGAATGCAATATACTCTTAGTTTTGTATTAGCGAAGAGTATTATGATAATAATTCAATTTAATAAAGGCTCTACACTACTTACATCTTAAACCAATTGCTCAAAACTTAATACAATAAAAATCATTCCCTATTATTATACTCTTCGTGAATACAAGACGAGGTTCATATTGCATTTGATCGGCATGTTTTTAAAACCAGTAGTACTTATTGCTCGTAGAGAAAGAATGTAATATGCTGTGATCGCCCGCACATTTCTTGTAAGCACTATAACTTAAAAGAGAAAAATTTGATTGTACTGACATTTGGACAGTAAATTAGTGTTAACTATTGGAAGAACCTTATTGTTTTTTTATGAAAATCGATAAATAAATAAAAATTTATTAACTATTTAAATGTTAAACAAAAAATGTCTAAAACTAACATTATTTACAAAAGAACTGCGAAGAGTTCCCATAGAATGTGAAGCTATTATATAAATTGTCCAATAAATCACCGAAGAGGATAATGTTTACTCTAGTTTTAATAATAATGATAATGAAATAATAATGAAAGAGATTATCTTACTACTAACCTGTAATTTTTTTGTATTACGGAACATATCAAAGTCCAGTTCGTACAGTCCATTGTGAGATATATCCAGCCATTGGAGATGCCTCAAATTTCCAAACACTTCTCTGGTTGCATTTAACATATCGTTATAAGCCAAATATAGATGAGTTAATGAAAGTTCCACTGGTCTGAAGAACTGCTTGGATATCGATGTAATATTATTATAGGACAGATCAAGAATTTTAATGTTTGAATGTATCCCACCAAAACCTACACAGTAGAAATAATAAACTATTTTAAAAAATATTTTTTATTGCATTATAATTTTAAATTATACTAAATTTGTGCGCTACGACATTCTAATATTGCTAGTCCTTTCATGGCATCATCCATGTTCATGTTTAAAAATAAAGTTTTCCACTCTCTGAGGATATGGTAACGCAATTGGTTTCAAATCTCCGTTAATTCACTCTTGTGCATTCCTCTTCCTTTCTGCAATTACTATGATTTTAATATTTTTGTCCAGTTTAATTTTATTAATTTTTGTTTTAGTAGGTGTAGCTTTTTTAACTCTTTTGCCTTCACCTCATACCATAACCTCTTGGCCAAGTATGTTCATTTTGCATAACTGATTCTCTGACCATTGTTGACATTATCAACTAACTCTTCTACATCCATCATGGGTCTAATAGCAAAATCACGATTCATTGTTGAACACTATTCAATTCAATTTCTTATACCACTGGCCATGCACCATGGTCTTGTCTCTTGGCACCTCCAAGTCAATGCCAAAATGAGGTAAGGCCATTACAAGAGAAAATAGTGAATCTAATGCCTAGTTATTTATTCACTTGCCACAATTTCCCAAAAGAAAATTCCTGTTTCTCATAATTCTACGATTTTGCTTATTTCAAATTCACTTATCAATGGCACAAAAACAACAGTGCGATGAAAATCAAAATATATCAAATATTCTCATTCACTATTGAAGAAATAATCTGTTGTGAACAAGTGACGAGAGAATTAAAGATAAACATTGTTTTTTCACTTTTCACTTGGATGTTAAAAACTTTAGACGATTCATTGTAATGCGTAGTAATATTAAGATACGTGGAGAGTGTATAAGAATAAGGCTAAAAAATGGTTTATATCTAAAAAGGGTTTATATTACGCAACAAAATAATTTCAAAAAATTCTATAAATATGGCCCTTACAATGCTTCCCTGGAGAATTACAAGTCCTTAAAATGTGAATGTGAAAATGCAGTTCTTATTTAACACTCCTAATGGTGAAGCATCTGTAAAGAATTGTGCACTGTCATATAATGCTCAAATTTCAAAGAGACTGCCCACAAACTGCTACAGCCGATTGTACGTACCTCCACGGCTTATACAAAATTACTCGAGGACTATTGGGAGTTGAACTTACCAAAAATAACAAGTGAAATAAAAAATCATTAGAATGGAATAGTATCTTTATCAGATAGATAAAAATTTTAATACAAGATTGATATTCTAAAAATTGTTTCCTAATCTTTTGTATTTTCGAGCAGGCCTTCAAAATGCCAGTCATTTTAGAAAATTTAACTAGATGAATTTCGAGATTATTTAGAGACATTCAGGGAATCATGAGTTAGATTCAATCCGTGTTATTAATTTTATATCGCGTTCGACACAAATTCTCAAAAAGTGCCCATAAGAACGGGAAGATTAATGCAATTGGTCAAGGATTGAAATTTGATGACATTTTAAAAACCCAGGAAAACAAGAAAATGGTTTTTAAATAAATGTTTGACTGTATGTATGTGGACACGATAGCGCCAAAACTAGAGAAACGATATTATTGAAGTTGGTTAATGGTTAATATTGGCATCGTATATAAGCTGAAGAAGTTTTGCTGAATATAAGATGACATTTAGTGTCCATTTGGACCATTGTTGATATTCTCTACTAACTCTTCTACAACATTATGGGTTCAATAGCAGAATCGCGATTCATTGTTGAACACTATTCAATTCAATTTCTCATACCACTGGCCATTTCTTTGCACCATGGTCTTGTCTCTTGGCACCTCCAAGTCAATGCCAAAAGGAAATAAGGCCAGTACAATAGAAAATAATGAATCTAATGTCTAGTTATTTACTCACTTGCCACAAAATGGTGCTTTAACGATTTTCACGTTCAGTACTTATTCGAATGGCTTTTGTGCTCTACGAAGGCGATGGTTCTGTTCTTTATTCTACGCGTTTCCACATCGTATCACTTTTGACTTATTTTAGTCAACACTCTGCGCAATTTCCCAATAGAAAATTCCTGTTTCTCATAATTCTACGATTTTGCTTATTTCAAACTTATCAATGGCACAAAAACAACAGTGAGATGAAAATCAAAATATATCAAATCTTTTCATTCACTATTGAAGTAACAATCTGTTGTGAAACATAAGTGACGAGAGAATTAAAGATAAACATTGTTTTTTTCAGATGTTTCACTTGGATGTTAAAAACTTTAGACGATTCATCGTAATGCGTAGTAATAATAAGGTATTACATGTGGTGGGTATGTGGAGGGTGTATGAGAGTAAGGCTAAAAAAATGGTTTATATATAAAAAGAGCTGATTTACGCACCAAAATAATTTCAAAAAATCCTATGAAAATGGCCATTACAATGCTTCCCTAGGGAATTACAAACCCTTAAAATGTGAATGTGAAAATGCAGTTCTTATTAAATACTCCTAAAGGTCAAGCATCTGTAAAAAATTGTACACCGTCATATAATGCTCAAATTTCAAAGAGACTGCCTACAAACTGCTACAGCCGACTGTACCTCCGCGACTTATACAAAATTACTCGAGGACTATTGGGAGTTGAACTTACCAAAAATAATAAGTGAAATAATAAATCATTAGATTGGAATATTATCTTTATCAAATAGATACTTAAAAAATTTAATGCAAGGTTCCGATTTCGTCGGAAGGAAGTGTAGCTCAGGATTGTATTCGGCCAGAGACGCTTTCTTAGCGTCAGAGGTCGGCATGGGCTAGGGTAAGGGTACCGAGCTGGTTGTTTGCTTTGTACCTCCGGGATAGGGTAATTGAATGTTTTTGGATTGTCTCCTTGCGGTGTGGCTTGAAGATCGGGCTGAAACAGGATCTGGAGCTGTCGCCTCTTGTGCCTCGGAACGTCGTTGGGGTCCCACCCACCCAGAGTGTACTACAATGCCGTGATTGTTGTCACTGTTAGAGCTTTGAGGTCACTATTTCACACATTTTGAAGTGATACAATGTGTCAAAGGTTACTCTAATTTTGAAAGTATCTGCGTGAATACCTCGTTCCATTTTTTTCACTTATGATGCATGGTGGTACGAGACACTTTTTAGTAGATATCGGTAAATATTTCTTTTAAATGAAAGAGATTAGGCCATATGTTTTTTAAATTTTTGTGTTGGGCTCATCAAATTTGAACTAGAAGTTCCCTCAACATTGACAATAAAAGGATACCATTTTGGTTCCTTAACTCATTATGGAACTGGTGATAAACATTTTTTTTTCTATATTCACCCCTAAAAATGTTCAAAATACAAGGGGTATTTTGAACATTTTTAGGGGTGAATATAGAAAAAAAAATGTTTATCACCAGCTAAAAAAACATGGTTGCACCCTTCGCGGAAGGAGAAATTTCGGAATCTTATTATTCTTACCAAAACATATACTTTCCACCGTGCCGCGTTCCATCTTCAAAAATTTTCTACCTAAATCACTATTTGACTCCACTATATCAATGATTCATCACTTCGCTCATTATTTTTGGTTCAACTCCCAGTCTCTGGATAACTATGTAAATCGGGACAATATAGTTGGCAATAATGGCAGTATTGTTGGCAATCAAAGTTGGCAGTCTGGGCAGTTTCTTCGGAATTTGAGCAGTATAGATAGTCGGTGTACAAAATTTTATAGGTGGTTAACCCTTCGCATCGGAACTACTATACTAATCATTAATATTGTTGTTCACGTCATCAATTTATATTTTTATCAAAGTCATGAGATTTTTCTCTTAGCTTAAATACTACCGCATTAGAATGTAAATAACAGAAAGTAACGTCTGATGGGGATACGACAGAAGTTTCAAGCGGAACGATGCGTTTTAGGGATGAATAATATGGAATTCGGAAATTAAAAGATGATGACATAAACGACAACATTCCTGATTAGTGTTATCGTTTTTATTTTCGTATTCATATTTAAACGTCTGAAGAATTCTTAAAGACCATTTTAGTACCTTGTTTATAAAAACTGTTTTTCTCATTTACTCTTAATTTGAGACATTCTGCAATGCCTAAGTACTATTTATATATAACAAAATAAAAATTATAAGCTACGAACTTAAAAAGTCCATTATATTGATTTAAAATCATGATTTCATTCAGTTTTATAAGATCTAAAATAAATCAGTCAACGTAATAAAATGACTCTCATTCTTACCAGCTCCGGGTTCGAAATTTAAAGGCACATTGACAACTAAATCCTTTAACTTGTTGTGGCTGGCATTAACTCTGAATATCGATAGCGTTCCAACTTGGTCAAACATTGAAAAGTCAAATGAAGTCAGTTTATTGTAAGACATGTCAAGATCTTCTAGTTCGGGTAAATTTTGGAAAGCTTCGTAAGATATAGTTGAAATATCATTTCCCTTTAAATTCAACCTTTTTATCATTTCCAAATTCATAAATGAGCGTCGTTCAAGATTCTCAATTCTATTATCATCCAAGTGAAGCTGCTCTAGTCTTGGTAAATGTACAAATGTGTGTTGGTATATTGTCTTAATATTGTTGAAAGATAAATAAATTTCTTCTAAATTTGAATGGATATCCCCCTAAAACAAACAAATTCAATAAATATTGTATATCCGTAATACTTCGTGAGTGTAAATTGAATTCCAATAGTGGGGTCATTTAGTCAAATTTCATAGTGTATTTTTTAGTACGTTTATACGAGGTAATCGTCGAATTATTACAACACTGAAAATTCGAGATCCACGTGATATAAGCAGTTTCAGAAACTAATGGGATCCGTCCGTCTGTGGGGGTAGTTTTACCCCCCCACCCAATAAGGGTGATTTTCGACCTTATTAAGAAGATTAGGTGTTTGTCGTACCAGATTTATATATTTGGCAAAATTAATTACACGTATTTAATTCTTTTCGAATTTCGATAGCACCTATATGCATCATTTAAGCATCTTTTCACAAAGGTGTGTGGGTTTTCTTAAAGTCATTCTATTTACGCCTAGTGTAGAAAAATCTACTTCTTTACCGTTTAAAAGGTCTATTAGAGATGACATCGTTACAAATTGGGGATTTGTTTTTAAAACTCTTTTACACCCTTTAAGGGTAGTTTCTAGTCATGTGTCGGTGGTTGAAACGAATTTACTCCATATTTGTCCATCCTATTTAAAACCACAAAAGCCCGAATTTTTTCCCCATTTTGAAACTTCATTCCTATCCTGAGATTCCTTTGTCGGTGGTGGTGGGGGGTAAATTTAACCCTATATAGGGATGAGTCTCAACCCATTGAGAGCAATGGCTGGTTGTCACACCAGAGTTAGACACTTTGCACTGAGAGGTACAAAAATTTGGTCTTTGTACATATTATTCATACTCACGTCTTTTGCATATGCCAAATATTATTGCCATCTGTCACATTTTCAATTCCACATTCACGTAGTGGAGTGGAAGTATAGTGGTGGTTAAAAAATTTCGTTTATTTTAGAGATTTTTCAAAAATGTTGGTAAAAAAAATTCATTAAATTTTTACTTCCCTCCCATACCGAAGGGAAGTATTGTATTCGAGAAAAAATCACCCTCCGAGATTTTTCGGATTTTGACGTTTCAGATGACGTAGATTACGAAAATATAGGTTCTTCAATTTCGTCAGTCTGTATGTCTGTCTGTCTGTCTGTTGGTGCATTTACTAAAAAACTACTTGACGGAGAGCAGTCAAATTTGGTAGGTAGTTGACCCTACTGTCAGCGAAGAAATGGTAAAACTCTCACTGGAAAATATACAGGGTAGACCGTCTAAACGGAATAAATAATGAAAAAAAATTTTTTTTGCTCAAATTTAAAATTTCTACGTTTCATGACACGCCAAACCTATTTCAGGAAAAAAAAATTTTGAAAAATTTTTTATCACTAATATACTTAGATGAAAATTTTTTTTCTTTGTTCAAATTTAAAATTTCCACGTTTTATGGCATTCTAAACCTATTTAAAAAAAAAATTGAAATTTTTATTTACCATTTAAAAAAAAAATCGGTAAAGTTTTTTACACAGAACTTCCCTCGTTATTTGTGCATGGCGGCCACTCTAAAAAATTATGAATTACAAAATGACATTGAGAATACAGATCGGAATATAGTTATTGCTATTATTACAAAAAACCTGATAACTTTTGGTCAAAAAAATATACAGAGTGCTCATCCAACAGCAAAAGTTCAATACTAAATAACAGGTGCCAAATATGGAAGGCTTGCGCAAATACCTTTACAAATGTCCACCATGACTGAATTATTTCTTGGGATGCCATTATTCAATAAAAGTATATAATAGGTGCATATGCCAAATATTATTGCCATCTGTCACATTTTCAATTCCACATTCACGTAATGGAGTGGAAGTATAGTGGTGGTTAAAAAATATAAAAAATTTTCAAAACTTTTTTTTTAATAGGTTTAGAATGTCACGAAACGCGAAAATTTTAAATTTGAGCAAAAAAAAAATGTTCCCTCTATTCTAGTGTTAAATTTTTTTCCAAAATGGTGAAAGGATGTAGCAAATTTTTTTTCCCGAAATAGGTTTTAAATGTCATAAAACGTGGAAATTTTAAATTTGAGCAAAAAAAATATTTCGTTTATTCTATAATAGTGATAAATAGATTACTTAAACATGTTTGCAAAATTTTTTTTAAATTTTTCAAAAATATTTTTAAACTTGTTTGAATAATTTTAGAATGCCATGGAAACGTGGAAATTTTAAACCTGAACAAAGAAAAAAAATTCCATCTATTTTAGTGGTAACATTTTTTTCAAAATTTTAAAAAAATTTTCATTTTTTTTTTAAATAGGCTAGAGCGCTATGAAACGTGGAAATTTAAAATTTTAAGAAAAAAAAGTTCCATCTATTTTAGTGGTAAAAATTTTTTCAAAAATGTTGGTCAAACATTTTTTTCTTTTAAATAGGTTTAGAATGCCATGAAACGTGGAAATTTTAAATTTGAACAAAAAAAAAAATTTTTTTAGTGGTAAAAATTTTTTCAAAAATGGTGAAAAAAAAATTTTTTTATTCAGAAATAGGTTTAGCGTGTCATGAAACGTGGAAATTTTAAATTTGAGCAAAAAAAAATTTTTTTCATCTTGGTAAAAATTTTTTCAAAAATGGTGAAAAAAATTTTCAAATTCTTTTTTTCCCGAAATAGGATTAGCGCGTCATGAAACGTGGAAATTTTAAATTTGAGCGAAAAAAAATTTTTTTCACTATTTATTCCGTTTAGACCGTCCACCCTGTATATTTTCCAGTGAAATTTCTACCATTTCTGCGCTGACAGTAGCGTCAACTACCTACCAAATTTGACTGCTCTCCGTCAAGTAGTTTTTTTAGTAAATGCACCGACAGACAGACAGACAGACAGACGGAATTGAAAAACCTATATTTTCGTACCTTCCGTGATCTGAAACGTCAGAATCCGAAAAAATCTCGGAGGGTGATTTTCTCGAATACAATACTTCCCTTCGGTATGCGAGGGAAGTAAAATTTACCACTGAAATGGATGGAATTTTTTTTTTCTTTCAAATGAAATTTCCACGGTTCCATGGCATTCTAAACCTAACAAATTTATTATTTTTTTTTATGTTTAAAAATTTTTAATTTTTTTTATTTATCGCTACTTGCTATAGAATAGATGAAAAATTTTTTTTGCTCAAATTTAAAATTTCCACGTTTCATGATATTCCAAACCTATTTCGGAGTGACCGCCATACAAATAACGAGGGAAGTTCTGCGTAAATACCTTTAACGATTTTTTTTCTTCTGAAATAGAATGACATTAAACGTGGAAATTTTAAATTTGAGCACAAAGGAAAGTTTCCTTCTATTCTAGAGTAGTGGTAATTTTTTTTTTTTACTTCCCGCGCATACCGAAGTGAAGTATTGTATTCGAGAAAAAATCACCCTCCGAGATTTTTTTGGATTTTGACGTTTCAGATCACGTAGATTACGAAAATATAGGTTTTTCAATTCCGTCAGTCTGTCCGTCCGTCCGTCCGTCCGTCCGTCCGTCCGTCCGTCCGTCCGTCCGTCCGTCCGCCCGTCCGCCCGTCCGTCCGTCCGTCCGTCCGTCCGTCTGTCGGTCTGTCTGTTGGTGCATTTACTAAAAAAAACTACTTGACGGGTAACGGTCAAATTTGGTAGATAGCTGACGCTATTGTCAGCGAAGAAATGGTTTAATTTTCGCTGGAAAATATACAGGGTGGACCGTCTAAAAGGAATAAATGATGAAAAAAAATTTTTTTTGCTCAAATTTAAAATTTCTACGTTTCATGACACGCTAAACCTATTTCAGAAAACAATTTTTTTTTAAAATTTTTACCACTAAAATGGATGGATTTTTTTTTTCTTTCAAATTTAAAATTTCCACGTTTCCATGGCATTCTAAACCTATTGAAATTTTTTTTTTTTTGAAATGTTTAAAAAAATGTTTCAAAAAATTTTTGATTTATCGCTACTTGCTATAGAATAGATGAAAATTTTTTTTTGCTCAAATTTAAAATTTCCACGTTTCATGATATTCCAAACCTATTTCGGAGTGACCGCTATACAAATAACGAGGGAAGTTCTGTGTAAATACCTTTACCGATTTTTTAAAATAGGTTAATAGGTTTAGAATGCCATGAAATATAAAAATTTTAAATTTGAGCAAGGAAAAAAAATTCCGTTTATTTTAGTGGTAAAAATTTTTTCAAAAATGTTGGTAAAAAAAATGTTCAAAATGGTTTTTTCTGAAATAGGTTTAGAATGTCATGAAACGTGAAAATTTTAAATTTGAGCAAAAAAAAATTTTTTTCCATCTGTTCTAGTGGCAAAATTTTTTTCCAAAATGGTAAAAAAATGTTGCAATTTTTTTCCCGAAGTAGGTTTGGAATGTCATGAAACGCGGAAATTTTAAATTTGAGCAAAAAAAAATTTCTATTCTATAGTTAGTGACCAATAGATTTTTCAAAAAATTTTTTGAATAGGTTTAGAATGCCATGGAAACGTGGAAATTTTAAATTTGAACAAAGAAAAAAATATTTTCCATCTATTTTAGTGGTAAATTTTTTAAAAAAATGGTACAAATATTTTCTAAAATTTCTTTTTAAATAGGTTTAGAACGCTATGAAACGCGCAAATTTTAAATTCGAACAAAGAAAAACAATTTTTGCATCTATTTTAGTGGTAAAAAATGTTTCAAGAATGTTGGTAAAAAAAAAGGTCAAATAATTATTTTTTTTGTGAAATAGGTTTAGAAACCCATGAAACGTGAAAATTTTAAATTTGAACAAAAATAAATTTTCTTCTATTTTAGTGGTAAATTTTTTTTAAAAAGGGTGACAAAATTTCAATTTCTTTTTCTGAAATAGGTTTAGCGTGTCATGAAAAAGGAAATTTTAAATTTGAGCAAAAAAAAAAATTTGTTTCATTATTTATTCCCTTTAGGACCGTCTAACCTGTATATTTTCAAGTGTAAGTTTAACCATTTCTTCGCTGACAGTAGCGTCAACTACCTACCAAATTGGACTGCTCTCCGTCAAGTAGTTTTTTTAGTTAATGCACCAACAGACAGACAGACTGACGGAATTGAAAAACCTATATTTTCGTAATCTACGTGATCTGAAACGTCAAAATCCGAAAAAATCTCAGAAGGTGATTTTTTCTCGAATACAATACTTCCCTTCAGTATGCGAGGGAAGTAAAAATGGGCAAGACCACATAGAAATGGTAGTTGTTATCAATATTTATTGATTGCCGGGGGTGGACAGTGCAAAACATGTCATGGAAAGTCGCAAATCCTTAATAAACAAATTAGTTTATTTGTTTAAACAATTGCAAAATACGAGAGATATCGACACAAAAATAAAACTGTAAATTCTGTGAACAAAATGCAACATCTTCATCACAAAAATATATATCCGTATAACCTTTTGTTGAACAGAAAGAAATTGTTAATTTAGGACCCTTAATTTGTTCATCAAAGATAGAAGATCACTACTAGTCTCAAACGACATGTATTGAGAAAATCTTCATTTTTTTATATCTTGACTTTTTTGTCCGACGCGTGCGTTTTCGTTAAAAAGTCAAAGAACATCAAAAATTGAGAATTTTCGCTAAAAACCATTGTTTTTAACAATGAAGCCTGTGTTTTATAATTTGTTTAATGTCACCATCATGTTCAGCATAATTTTTCCTGTAAGTATAGTCGATAAAATTGCTGTTTTAAATTTCTGACGAAAATCGACGATTTTGACTTTACGACGACCGGCCTAACTGTGGTTGAAGAATATCGATATCGAGCTCTACATCATAGAGATCGGAGTAGAAACTTTTTATCGCGATCGTTAACACATTTTGTAATTGTTAGAAACCTCTAATGCTTACCTAACATCTGAACGTGGTTGTAGACAAGATGTAAAGGAGTTATTATATTATAATTTCAGCTTTATCTCGTTTTAGAAAATAGCAAGTAATTTATAGAAAATTATAATGTACATGGCACCTTAAATTTTACATGTTCTGCTATATTTACCTGAAATGTTCCTTTATGTACAACTTCTATAATATTATCCTGAAGATGCAATATCTTTAGCTTTCGAAGAAAATGGAAGGAAGTGTCTGGCATATTTTTAAGCCTGTTGTTGCTAAGATCCAGATCCTCCAAATTTAATAAAACTTTTATGGCGTCTGTTGGTATATTTCCTACAGATGAAGAAAAAGCATGGGATAACCTCAGATGGGTTAAAGAATGACCAATCTGAAATGATGATTAAGAGTGATTCAAATAAAATAATTTAATTAAATAAAAGTAAGGTGAGTTGGGGTAAGACCGACCGTGGGGTAAGATCAAAAGGCTTAGTGCTTAGTAATAGCGCACGCGCAGCATCTCCGCTACAGCCATGCAGCAGTTGCAAGCAAACTCATTCGAGCACGTGCTGGTCTAATCAGTGAGCCGCTAAAACGTATTAATTCTGTTTAATTTGTTCTTTTGTGTTTTCTCAGATTCTTAAGTGAATTCGGACTTGCCCCGATTATGTAATTTTATACTGAAAGGTAAGTAAACAATATATACATATGTATGTATCTAAGCAAAACCTTGTCAATAGCCCCAACATATTTTTCATTGCAAAAAACTAAAGTGCATGACAATTTTTGTTTAAGTTCTTTTCAATTGTGGTCCGCAATTATCAAAGAAAGTCCGATAGAGTTAAGAACTGCAAAGAAGATATTACTCAAGCATGCAACGAGTAGCAAAACTTTAAAACTTCTGCCTCATACGTCTCATCTCTTGCAACCCTTAGATTTGGCGGTATTCAAGTCGTTTAAAGTTGCTTGGGGTGAGGAATTAGTAGTATGGCAAAGAAAAAATCAGGGAGTAAAACTACCGAAAAAAATGTTCTCAGAAATAGTCCGTAAAACTTGGAATAATCTAAATCCCACTGTCATAAAAAATGAATTTAAAAAAGCAGGAATATATCTATTTAATTCATCAGTTACACCTAAAGAAAAGTATCAGCCAGGTTGATTAAAAAGTTTTGAGAGCATTCAGAAAACTAAAACGCAAGCTAATGGAGCTGAAGTTAGTAATAGCGAAAAAGTCGACAAAGACAACACACAATCTGGGCCAAGTATGGTGTCGATTGAAGAACACCATAGCGAACAAGTTGGTCAAAATAACGTGCAAGCTTGGTCAAGTAATGTGTCAATTGAAGAACACCACTGCGAACATGTGGGTCAAAACAACATGCAAGCTGGGCCAAGTAATGTGTCATTTGAGGACCTTCTTCTGGGAACAATGAAACAAAATGCCACCAATAATAAAAACTCAAAGAAGACCGAAGCAACCGGTGCCGAAGTAATTACGCATCAAAATTTAGAAGGTCTTCTAAGACAAAACGAAGAACATTCACAAAAACTTCCAAGAAACAAAAACGTAAAGGCAGAAATCGAGATAGCACTAGCAGCGCAAGTAGCATCGAATTACTGTACGAGGAATCGGATAATGATTTAGATTTTGTAAATAATGACGATCATACAGATGCGACTACGGAATGTCTTGAAAGTGTTAAATTACACGCTTGGGTGTTAGTCAAATACTCCACCAAGAACACCATAAATTATTATTCAGGACAAATTACAGAAATATACAAAGACAGACGTGAATGTGTTGTAAAATTTGTCCACTTTAATAAGTTAAGCAATAAATTCTTTGGCCTGCGATAGAACATCGTGACACAATTATATATGACAGCATTGAAATGTTTTTACCTAACCCGATAGAAGATCACTGAGAAAATTTATTCAAGTTTAATGTAGACTTTTCCGGGTTGAATATTTGTTAAATATTTGTTTCACTTCAAATTAAGAATAAAAAGTTATTTTTTTACATTCAGTAATTTGTCTTTTCGTTTAATATGCGGGGCAAGTTCGAATATCTCCAAATAACAAGAAAATGCAAAATTATACATTTCTTCATTGAAAATGGTAGGAGATTGCTTAGAGGCTTGTTCGGAATTCGATCTAGCCCCGCATCTATTTATAAAGAGTTGTACGGAAATCCAAGATTATATTCGATCTTTCCCCAATACCGGGGCAAGATAGGAAACGTGTACTACGTAGTTACTTAAATTCTTTAAGGAGCTAAATCTCTTTCAAAATTTATATCACTACCGTAGGTATTTAGTTTAAAGCTGTGTTGTGTTATTTGTGAAGTGCGATCAAATTCAGTTATTGTTTGTTTATGTTGTACTCTGCTAATGTTCAACTAATCGAAAATGAGTTCAATCTTACCCCCACTTACCTTATACTTTTATATTTCATTAAGCAATCAAGCAAACATGGAACCACCATGAACATCATTTTACACATAAACAATGATTCCATAAAATATTCCACTATTTTGATTTTTTACCTATTATCAACTTCTAAAAAACCATTCAAAGCATATATTTGCCAAATCTGACAAATAACTAATTATATTTTTTTTTTGTATTTTTTTAAGAACTTGGTCTTAATTTATTGTGAAATATTTTGAGAATAACTGCGTCTTTCGGAGGAACTGTAATAGGACCGAAAACAATGTTGCATACAGTAATCAATCTGCTGAGTTGATTAAAGGGGATATAATAAAATACTGATTTCTAGGTGAGTGTTTTATGCAGAGAAATTGCTAACCATTTTCAGAAGTGTTTTCTACTTTAGCTGTAAACAAATGAAAGAATAATTAATTTCAAAACTTATACAAATACTTACATCAGTGAAAGCTTCATTTTCGATAGTACTAATAGAATTTTCAGATAAATCTATGGATTTTAATCCATGAACGTACTTGAAGGCATAATTTTTCAGAGTTTGTAAATTTGCAAAAGTTATCTGTAATTCTTCTAAATCAATTCCGAATTCTAGAAAGTCATCAGGAGAAATATTTTGTTGAGATAATCGTGATAAAGATAAGGTCCGTAAGCTTCTTAACCTAGAAAAATCAATACTTACAAAAAAATAAACCTCATAAGATTAATCTATCAAGTGAGTTAAATACAGAACAATACGCACAGAACTATAAATAAAATGACCGGAACTAAGACCTACTTTGTTATACAAATATTATCCAACATATCAATCACAAAATTTTTATTGTGATAAAGCAAATATTTGCAAAATCATAAGATTTTGAAATAAATGCAATGGAAGTAGAAATTTTACTATAAAGTAAAATTTCTGCTAGAAGTAGAAATTTTATTATAAAGTAAAATTTCTGCTTCTATTGCATTTATACGTCAAACTATACATACACTTCCTTTAGGTGCCACCTACTCACCACTATAGAAAGAGTACCTAGGAATAAGGTAGGTGAAACGCCCCTTGACACGGATTTTGGAATAAACCTGATAGGATCGTTTCTTGGGCCTAAAAAATAAGGTCAACAGGGTCCGTACATTAAAATTACCCCCCCACCCCCAGGAAAGGGCCCTCCCTCAATTTTTGGGGGTCTATTGAGCCCTACTAAGACCCTTAAGAAAAATTTAAAAATTTTTAGGGTCTTATATTTTTATTACAATAAAGAGGTGCGGAAAATTTTAATTCATCACATTATTTGCGACCAAATTAAAAAAATTCCAAACCCCGTGCGTCAGGCCTAAAAGTCAATTTTTTCTCTTTTTTAACGAAAACTCACGTTAATTAGATAGGAGGAGGAGGAGCTTTGAAAGCTTCGGTAATGAGTCAACTCCTGGGGCAAAGGACACTCCCCTGGGACCAAAAGTCTCAGCACCTTGGGGTAAAAATATATCCTCTGGGGCCCAAAGACCACCTTCTTTCGTAAAATGTTATCCTGTTGGGATCAAAAGTCACCTGACATGGTTGAATAATCTCCCAGAGAGCAAATAAGTAAGCAAAGGTCAAAAGATATCCCCTGGGGTCAAAGGTCATCCAAACAAGCCCCCTCCGAGGTAAAGAATCGCCCTGAAATGGTAAATAGTAACCGTTAGACTTACAAGGTGTGAAACGTAATAAGCTCCGTGCGAAGAGAATGTAGCGCCATCAGCGCGGTGGAACCCGGAACCAATATGTTCGTGTTTGAAGTTTATAGAGAAAGAAGAGATAGCTGTTCGATTTTATTTAATTTAAAAGTTTCACCGGTTATAATTAGATTCGAAATAAAATTCAAACACATATACAAAAATATATACTTAAGTAAGTGCTACGTCCACTATGACTCGGAGGTATTGCTGCAATTACTGAATATTGGTGCAACTGTGCCAAAGGCCTACGCACACGCATCGTAGGGTGTTGCTCCTGTTATTGAACCCAGTAAAACGATCCATTTGAAAAAATCTCCAATTTACTATAAACGTAAATTCAGACAAAAATCCCATGAAAAAATCATATTCAAACCAGTAAAAAGACTTGTAACCACCTTTTTCATCATATTAAATCGAAATCTGCGTAAAAAATTGTTTCACTAAAAATGACCAAAATATTGACTTAGACAAATTTTTCATCTCGAAGACGGCGGTTAATCGCCTTTAGGCTCCGCCGTTCTAATTTTCAAAAGTACTCAAAAAAATTGACTTGAAAGAATTTCAACTTGTACGGAGAGGAAAACCGCTCCGCCCGAGTAACTTTTCGAAAGTACAACGAATAAAATCACCCAGGGCGGAAACTGCTCCGTCCAACAAATTTTTCGAAAGTACAACGAATTTGATTTTTCGAAAGTACCACGAATTTGGTTTTTCGAAAGTACAACGAATAAAATCGCACAAGGCGGAAAACTGCTCCGCCCGACAAATTCTTCGAAGTACAACGAATTTAATTTTTTGAAAATATCAAAAATTTTGCTTTGCGAAAGTACAATAAAGAGATTTGAACAATGTAGAAAACCGTTCTTCGAGATGAATTTTTCGAAAGTATCATGAATTTGTTTTTTCGAAAGTACCACGAATTTAGTGGTTCACAGGGCGAAATCCTCAGTCAGGATGTAGCGAGTAGCTACTTTAAACGTCAAAATTTAGGAAAAATCAATAGGACGGTTTTTCCAATAAAAACCAAAATCCTCATTTAATTATCCTCAAAGTGGGAGAGCATAATCCTTATCCAAACCACTAGAACGTACAAAAAATTAGTCAAAAATCGAAGGGTCGATTCCAACGAACCCAAACTACTTTTTATCCCGGCTCAGGCGGACAGCGCCATAGTAGTCGCTCGAAGGCGAGTCAACGGAAAAAGAGTATATTTGAGTTCGATGCCTTTAATACCTACGTTTAGAAAAGCAGGAAAACAATCGAACTCATATAGATAGCTTCTTTAAGCATCCTGAAAATCATTTCGATAATTTTAGTGCAAAATTAAAAGTGAACAATTTTCAAAAAGTTCCGCATACATTTTACAATCATTGCTAATTGGAAGTCTGAATCTTTTTGTACAGTCGATTGTCATAGTTCTCTTGACGCTGGATGAGTTACACTCCTACGGGAGGTAGCGGCTTGCCGAGTGGTGGTGCTCTTTGATGTTTGCCTAATATACATTAGTTAATTATTGAATATTTATATTTTTTACATTTTATGAATTATTTCAATAAATGAAAATATGTTTTGAATACGATTTCTTATTGATCCACTAATTATAAGATTTGTGACTGACGTGCAATTCTGTGGCGTGAGTCGGACAACTACTTACCGCGTGTCGCCTTTGATCCCGCCACGTCTGTGTACTTGTCCGAATACTCATAGAATCCATCGACGGTCTTGATTATTAAGAAGTGTTTCTAAGAAAGTGCTAATTATAAAATATATTCATTAAAAGTGCACCGCCCGACATAAGATATCGACGGAGAGAGCAGACTGTAGCAATCATAGTAAGTATGATTTTGTCTATTTTTGTCTTGGGGAGTTTGAACGGCAACTTGAATCCCTCTTGTGAGTAGAGTTTATCAGTACCGTAGCGGCGACATTCAATTCTTCCTTACTTTTAATTTCTTGTATATCATAATGGATACTTACGTCAGGGGGAGGGGTTAATTGAACATCTTTTGACCCCAGTGCGTATCTTGTTGCTCTTTAGGTGAGTATTCACTCATGCCGGATGACTTTTGATCCTCTTTTTACGAAAGAAGGTGGTCTTTGGGCCCCAGGAGGCCAAATCAACAGGATGACTATTGATCCCAGGGGAGTGTCCTTTGTCCCAGGGGTTGATTCATTAGATAAGCTTTCAAAGCTATTCCTCCTATCTAATGAACGTGAATTGAATTTTGAGCCTGACGCACGGGTTTTGGAAATTTTTAAACTACCCTAAAAATTGCTTTATTTCGTTGCAAATAATGTGATGAAATAAAACTTTCCACACCTCTCTATCATAATAAGAAAATTCGACTTTAAAATTTTTGAAAAAATTTTTAAGGGCCTTAGTGGGGCCCAATAGAGCCCCAAAAATTGAGGATCAGGTCTTTGGGATTACTATATGTACGAATGTTATCAGAATTTTAAATTAATTCCATTTTTGTAAAAAAAAAATAAAAACTGAAGTAGGGACCACTTGGGCAGGGTGGGCAATTTTGATATACCGACTCTCTTGACCTTATTTTTTAGGCCCAAGAAACGATCATATCAGCTTTATTCCAAAATCCGTGTCAAGATCATTTCACCTATCTTACCCCTAGGTACCCTTTGATAAAAAATATTTACTTAAGATTCCCAACGGATGTGTGTAATATCGGAAAATAATTTTTCTGTTCGAAAATTTGGTGAATGCATCGAAATTGCATTAAATTTGTTGTTAGTTATTTTTGGAGTAGCTGATACTAAATATGATATTGGAAGTTAAAGATTCAAAATGGCAACTCTAGTAGTAATTCCATAATTACGAAAGTATTACAGATTTTCTAATAATGAGCCTAATATCAAATCTCAAAATTTCAAAATGACGGATACTTCCATTTACTTTGTAGAAACTACTTAAAAGACCACTAATGAGGGTGTACTACCTTCAAAAAAATGGAGATTAAATATAGTACACACATAGTATGGGAGACTTCGACCAAAATCAAGTAATTTTTCTATAGCACCTCGTCCGTTTTTAATGGAATTCTTTTTAAAATGTTAAAAAAACACCAACCGATGAAGAACGGAAATTTTTTGCCTTGCAGACACCTGATAAATGCAGTATTAGTTGTTAAAAAAATGACTTGACTGAGTTACAGCGACATGGGGTGCAAAATAAATCTCTGGAATGGTGGAAAAGTTTCCCACGACGGAGACAGGCCAAAAAGTTCATCAAATAACGATCGGCCAAATTCACAAAGGACCTATTATGCCAAAATAGGAAGGCCCTTAGAATAATAGTGGGTCTTCTAACCAGTCACTGCCGACTTAATAGACACCTGAGTCTAATGGGTCTGGCGGAGGACGCAACATACAGATTCTGCCAAGAGGCAGAGGAAACCTCAGTCCATGTATTGTGCCATTGTGGAGGCCTTGCTGGGATGAGATTCCAACTACTTGTCGAGGAGAAGCCAATAGCTGATAGCTATACTAAGGGATCCTAAGGCTGTGGACGTGGAGTCTGATACAAATGACAAAGCTAGATAAGGAGCTCTAAGGAAAACAAACACGAGCACCACAATAGATCCATGGGGTCGCGGTGGTCAAGGGAAATCAGCCAGCTCCTCCTTCTTAATCTAAAAATCTGAAATCTACAGCGACATGACCAAAGCCTTTTTTAGATTGTTGACAAGGGTCTATACATTCTAAAAAAGATTCAAATGGACACTTTCCGTGTTGCACGATTGTAGAAAATTAAATGGAGTCTCCTACGCTGCGTGTTCCGGTTATCACGTGCTATAGAGGTATGAAGATAACTGACCGCGGGAGAAAGATAAAGAAGATCCAAACGACGCACAGCGGGACGAAACTGTAGTGTTCCACCGAGATCAACTTTTAGATCGAAAAGTTCAAGATTTTAAGATGCTTTTTTTCTAAAAATTTTCGTAATGAAATTCGCTATCAATCCCTCCAGCCGTATTTTCCATTTTCGTTCCCAATTTTTTATAATCTTCGTCTAGAAACGTATTTTTACTAAAAATATGGGTTTCTTTCAATGAAAATCAGTGTCAAGGACACAAATTTATAAAAATTTTCGATATTTTTATTTTAAATTTTCATTTTACAAATAGGCAAAAAATTATCTTTCAAATAATATTTCCCATTTTCTTTCTCTATTGTTGACAGCTGCCAAATTAACTGTCAAATATAATACCTTTAAACTGATAACATTAATCAGCCATTTTCGGAGCCATCTTATTGTTCTGATGAGAAAGTTGTTAAATAACTCGGAACATAAATCGGCAAAACAAAATTTAAAAAAACCGCTGCCTAAGAAATCACTACTTCCACATCCAGATTTTCCATCCAAATCATTTTACAAGGTTCCAACAAATTAGAGAACATGAAAATGCGAAAAGCCCCTATTGCGGCTTTTCGACGTGATGGAAAATGTTTTTTTTTAACAGCAATGCAGCAAACGTCCGTTTAAATTTGTACGTATTTGTAAATCCTACCAGTAATTTAATCAAGGAAACGGACGTATCGCAATACCTCGCGGGAACCATAAAAAATTACATTTTACAAGTTCACTCACTCTTACGGGCAACAATGATTGTTTCGCATGAAATCCTCAAATTTTGTAGAAAACGGACGTGTCGTGATGAAAATATTTTCCACTTTAAAATTTATTGGCAAATTTCCCTTCACTCGCCGCATGCACAAGGCGGAGAATGTCCGTTCAAGTTTTTATACATCCTACACAGGGACCAAGAAACGGGCGTGTCGCGATAACAATTTTAGCCCGTTTCTATTTATACATTCATTATTGTTTTTCGATCATTCAGCAACCTTAATAACTTCCGCCGGAAAGGACTTTTTCTTGATTTGGGTATAAACTATCCGAAAAAGTTTTTAATTCTCATGTCGCAATGAGGCTAAAAATCCTGGTCGAGGGCTCCCATACTAGCAGAATTGGAGACATTTTTACGATAATAGTTGATTTTGATTTGTGCAATGAGCGTCAAAAACAAAGTGGCAAAGAGAAACTGACATATCATTTGCTCCCTAGAAAGCTTAAAACACCTTCTGACGAAATTCCAACATTACCTGAGTGAAACTGTTTCGCATATATTTTTCATTCAATATCAGATATTACATGAACGGTTCCAACCACTCTTAAGAACTGCGTACCATATTAATTAATTCCTTATATCTAAAATCTATTAAAGCAATAGAATATAATATTTCTTACCTTCGTAAATCCTGAATGGACATGGGAGCATTGTCCGTACCACTCAAATCTAATTTGTATAAAGTGAATTGAAACCCATTAAATGCTTCATTAGGGTTCAATACTTCGACATTATTGTCTCTTAATGACAATGTCCGAAGGAATTCAAACCTATGGAATACATCCTGAGGTAATAATGATATATTGTTCCCACTTAAATCCAAGAGTTCTAAATAGTTTTCTAAGCCACCAAATGCCAAAGGAGATATTTCCGTTAAACCACAACTTCTCATATATAATTCTCGTATCTTTGCTTGCCGGAATGCATTTTCCTAAGCACAACAAAACACAATAAAAAACTTATTAATGTCAATGTATATTTCTATAACGTTTTATACTCTTCCCAAAATATACAAAACGAAGAGTATATTGCATTCGACCGGCACATTTCTAAAACCAGCAATATTGCTTGTAGAAAAAAAAATTTCATATCACTGTGTTTGTGATCGAATTCTGAACAACTTTAAAAAATCCATCCGTCTGTCTCTCTGTCCGTCTGTCCGTCCGTCACGTTTCTTGTAAGCACGATAACTTAAGAACGAACAGTCCGATTGTATTGAAATTTGGACAGTAAGTTAGTGTTAGCTAGAGAAAGAACCCTAATAGTAGAGTGCAAATTAATTTCTATCTTTCCCCCCGTTGGCACTTTTAGAGTAAAATATATGACCTTACCAGATATGTTACTTTTGTCCTGTAGATTATGAATCCACTTGTCGTCAAAAAATCGTCACGAATATAAGGGCACAAATCAAAATTTTCTAACTAACCACACCACGCGATAGAGTCAATCATGAAGCGTATTTTATCCAAAAATCATCATATTCTCTGTAGAATTTCTATTTTTAAAATAAATAAAGAAACGAACTTTTACATAGGCTTATATGGCAGTAAAAATCAAAAATCCTCATTTTCTCTGTTCGACTACGGCTGAAAATTAATTAATTTTCGTCTACTTTTCCATTCCCACGACGATATCTGCCAAACTATTATATTTATCAAAAAAATACATTCTTTATAAAATATTTGCCATATATTCCAGATTACAATGGTTTTTAAATCAGATTTTTTGAGAATTTAATAACCATGATATTTAATAATGTGTAGCGTGATATCAATTTTCGAAGCTTATCAGCGGCATGCGTTCGTTAAAGATTCTCGCTCTCCCACTCTTTAAAACTGTTTCAACACACCCCACTTCGCACCCGCTCTGGCCAACCGTTAGGTAGATTGGCGCATATTAGCTCTCGTGGTTCATAATATTTTGAAATTTATATCTTGAAAATGATTATTACTACGAAATAAATGTCAGTATATTTGTCGAATATTAATTCAGTGTTACATGGACTTACATAAAAATTATGGCCTACCTAAAATTATTGTGTAATAGATTAACACATTATAAAAAACTCCCTATAGTTCACTGTTTGCAAGATACTTTCAGCTGGTATGTATTTTAAATTTTCTACCATATAGGTAACTGAAGAAGAAATGAAAATGGAAAGTACTACTGATAGCGCAAGTTCGGAAAGTGAGATTGAGACAAAAATAAAATTTAAAGAAAAATAGATTCGTAAAATATTATGCTTAAATTGTATGAAACCGGGCCCTGTAAACAAAGGTTTTGATAAATCGTTTGCAATATTTATTGATTGTTTAAAACTCCGTGAAAAAATAAGTACCTAACCAAAGAGAAGATGATATATATTCTAGAACTATGCGATTTCGAAAAACAAATCATTTTGGCTGCTTGGTTTGGCACCGAAATTGCTGTTCTAGTTTTACTGGCAAAAGAAATATGGAACATTGAAGGAGAAAAATGGAGAAAGAGAAAAAAAAATAAAAACAGTTCAGGTGGATGGAGTGCATGTCCAATATCTTCTTCAGGCGTGTCCTTGCGTAAAATGAATTTTTTTTCAATAAAATAGCTTTCTCAAGTAATGACCAGGAACACATAAAGAAAAATAAGACTATTAGCCCACCAAAATCCCATAATTTTCTAAAGAATTTGTGCTAACGATTTAAATGCTATAGAAACTAAATATCATGTTTAATATTTCCAAAGTCACAATAGAAAATGCAAAGTTTCATGCCTCGTTTTCTGAATTAACATATTTTTCGTTTCTCTTTGTAGATTTAACAATTTTGAATCCTTTGCCGGTAAATGTATTTATAAGTAGTCTACTGATCTCTATTTTAGACCTATATCTATCCATTCTAGATACTTCTCATCATAAATTGACGACATACCATACCCTTTTTGCTTTAAAAACCGTTTCTCAAGAATTTTACATATTTTAGTAGAACTCCGTTCGTTGTCTGTCCGTTTTCCACTTTTATTTTTATTCTTAGATAGACCTCTGCATTTTATATAGCGACTTTAGAAACATGAAATATGACATTCAATTTCTATAGGTATTAAATCGTTAGCACAATTTTTTTCGAAAATTATGGGATTCTGGTGGGCTAGTAGTCTTACTTTTCTTTCTGGTTCCGTGGTCATTACTTGAGAAAACTTTATTGTTGTACTTCTGACAAAAGCACATTTCTCTATTTAAAAAAATTATTTTACGAAAATACACATAGGAAAAAGTTGATGGACAGGCATTGGATCCATCTGAACTCTTTTCAATTTCTTTCTCTATTTATGTTCTTAAATGTTCTATATTTCTTTGGCTAGTAAAACTAGAATAGCAATTTCGGTGCCAAACCAGTCAAAATTGTTTGTTTTTTTGAATGACGTAATGCTAGGATATAGATCATCTTCTCCTTGGTTACTTATTTTTTCATAGATTTCTAAACAATCAGTAAATGTTGCAAACGATTTCTCAAAACCTTTGATTACAGGGCCCGGTTTCATACAAATTAAGCTAATATGTTACGAATCTGGTTTACATTCAATTATATTTTTCTCAATCTCACTTTCAGAACTTGTGCTATCAGTAGTACTTTTCATTTTAATTTCTTCTAAAAAGCATATACTTACATCAGTTACCTATATGGTAGAAAATTTAAAATACATACCAGCTGAAAGTATCTTGCAAACAGTGAAATCTAGGGAGTTTTTTATAATGTGTTAATCTATTACACAATAATTTTAGGCAGGACATAATTTTTATTTAAGTCCATGTAACACTGAATTAATATTCTACAAATATACTACTTACATTTATTTCGTAGTAATAATCATTTTCAAGATATAAATGTCAAAATATTATGAACCACGAGAGCTACTATGTGCCAATCTATCCAACGGTAGGCCAGAGCGGGTGCGAAGTGGGGTGTGTTGAAACAGTTTTAAAGAGTGGGAGAGCGAGAATTTGCAACGAACGCATGCCGCTGATAAGCTTCGAAAATTGATATTACGCTACACATTATTAAATATTTTTCTTATTAAATTCCCAAAAAATCTGATTTAAAAACCATTGTAATCTGGAATATATGGCAAATATTTTATAAAGAATATATTTTTTTGATAAATATAATAGTTTGGGAGATATCGTCGTGGGAATGGAAAAGTAGACGAAAAATAATTAATTTTCAGCCGTAGTCGAACAGAGAAAATGAGGATTTTTGATTTTTACTGCCATATAAGCCTATGCAAAAGTTCGTTTTCTTATTTATTTTAAAAATAGAAATTCTACAGAGAATTTAATGATTTTTGGATAAAATACGCTTCAGGATTGACTTTATCGCGTGGTATAGTTAATTAGAAAATTTTGATTTGCGCCCTTATATTCATGACGATTCTTTGACGACAAGTGGATTCGTAATCCACAGGGCATAAGTAACATATCTGACAAGGTCATACATTTTACTCTAAAAGTGCCAACGGGATCGAAAACTAAGCGACTTTTGTCAACGCGAGCACTCTACTATAATGTATTTGAACATTAAAAGTTATGAACTTTTTTAATAAAAATTCTTTTGTTTTGTAATTAAACAAAATATTTCCAAAACTAATATTATTTACAAAAAAACTGCGAAGAGTATCCATACAATGTGCAACATTTATATAATTGGTTTTAAATAGTATTAACACAAAATATATATATAACTTGTTACTACATTTTAAAAAAAAATGTAGTAACAAGTTATATATATATATATTTTGTTACTACATTTTGAAAAAAAATGTAGTATACGTTTAGCATTTTTCCGGTGCACCGTCGAAACCCGAAAAAACGTCGGATCGATGTGAAAGTCATATCTATCGATTCGAGAGCGAATTTAGAAAATTCCGTCCGTCGGTCAGTCGGTCTGTCTGTCTGTCTGTCTGTCTGTCTGTCTGTCTGTCTGTCTGTCTGTCTGTCTGTCTGTCTGTCTGTCTGTCTGTCTGTCTGTCTGTCTGTCTGTCTGTCTGTCTGTCTGTCGGTCTGTCCGTCACGCCCAGTCCCCTTAATCCGTTTTCGGATTGCAATGAAACTTGGGTGGTTAATAGGAGGTCTTTAGAAAACCTTAACGCCGGAAGCTCGGCTCCGTTCGGAAACCGGAAGTACCCGATATAGACGTTTCGAGTTTTCCGGGAGAAATTGAATAACTCGATAACAGGTAGTCGGATCGAGACGTTTCAAAAAAGAAATGGTGCCGCTGGCGAAGCTCTACAAATAAGTATACCAGAGGCTATGTCGAAAAACAAATGAAAATTGATTTTTTATATATATATATATATAGGTGCAAACAAATAATGTAATGTTATATTCAAAATATCATAATTCATTACCTTATTTTCATTTACTAAATAAAAATAGAACCGATGCCCTTTCTGTGTTTCAAAATGTAGTTAGCCTTTACTTTAGTCAATGCAAAAAGAAAAAAAAAGAAAAATAAAACATGTCAAAATGTACTGCGTTATCTTACGAGCCTCTGCTGAATATGTACTGAATCATAAAAAGCATATCAAAATGTAGTTCTTTTAGCTTGTTATTTTAAAAAACACCTCTATGAAATGAAATAATAACGTAGGCCATCTAAATTAACATGAACAAGGCCGCTTAAGCGAATTATAAAATGAGTACATATGAATCCCTACGAATCACAACACAAATACTTTATTACTAAAATTAGCCTGTGGTTACTTCATCCCTCAAATCTCAGAAATCATCCCTAAACTGGCACTTTCATGCAGTTTGTAGCAATTATCTCGGTAATCGTGTATAGTATAGAATTGTTTCACATTGAAAATGTATATTATTGAAATTGTAGATTCGGACATTCCCTATTAAAATCGGTAATTAAAATTTGTAATAAAGAATTTTACATATTTTTTACTTTTTTTGGAACCAGTGTACATTTGTAGTAGTCTCACGCCTCCCATGATGTTGAAATATTAGTGATAAAAAATGAAAATTTTAATTGTTGATATTTATAAATCAAATTAATACTTCTGTTGCTCTTCGTAAAAAAATAGTCATAACTCAACTTCCGTGTGTGTTGTATTCTTGCTATTCGTTTAACGATAACTTTGTAATTTTACCTTCGGTTGGTTGAGAAATATGGTTCTATAAGAAATTGAGAGTAAACTTGCCTACTGAATTTCCGGTTAGTGTAAAGTGGGGTGTGTTGGTGCGCAGAGTATCTGAAGATGGTTCGGAATAGAAATGAAACGTTAGGATATACTGAATTTTATATATTTTATTGGCCCTCTTAAAGTTGCGATATTTGATTCAACGAACAATATTAAGTTTTTGTCTATTTTGACAAAAACAAAGCCGCTAAACCACGAGCAAAATTCAAAGAACTGCATTTATAGTATTCCATCTGAGTGTAACAAATATTACGTGAATGAGTCATCCAGACCTTTCAATGATATTGGGGAACGCAAGAATTACATTAGGAAAAATGAAACTCAGAGGTCGTAGATGTGCGAACACGCTTGGGAGAACGGACATGGAATAAACTGGGATTTGGTAAAAATTTGAATCGAGGTGAATAGCAAAAAAAAGAAACCGCAGTAATGTTGTTGAATGAGAATAGATGCGTGTCAAATTGTTCCGTTGATGTTTATTTATACAACCTGGTTGCCAATATTAAAACAACAACTTCATAAAGTTAAGATTGAATAAAATAACTATGTAAGTAATTGATATCTATTGGATACTGAATATAACAAATATATTCTTAGAGCTATGCATTTAACATATACAGCACAAATGATTTTTCAAGAAAAATCTTTCAATTTTATATTTTTATAGTTATTCACGTAATTTGTGAAAAAACAACCTCTAACCGATCCTTTGGCATAAAATTCACAGGCGTAAAGGTAATTTCCCACTAATACACTGATTAATTGTATTATTTTGTAGATTCCCCGAACGTCATGTAGAAGTAAAGATACATCGCTATTAATTTAATTATTAACTTAAACAAATTTGCATCGTAATAAACAAAAAGTTAGTTTTATTCTCATCACTAAAATGCGTTTCTTTTGTAGTTAGATAGAAATTTGTCGTTGCTGTGATACTATTTTTTTGTACTTTAAAGTTCTCGGGAGTTTCATGGTTGTTCATGGAATTAAACATTGAAAATGATGAAAAAGTTTATCTCAAATGAATTTGTGCTAAAATTGTTTCCAGTATAAATTTAAAATAAATCTCAGTTAATATTTTCAATTTAAAATTGGTAAAAGTGAAACCATATTATAATAATATGGTTTCACTTTTACCAATTTTAAATTGAAAATATTAACTGAGATTTATTTTAAATTTATACTGGAAACAATTTTAGCACAAATTCATTTGAGATAAACTTTTTCATCATTTTCAATGTTTAATTCCATGAACAACCATGAAACTCCCGAGAACTTTAAAGTACAAAAAAATAGTATCACAGCAACGACAAATTTCTATCTAACTACAAAAGAAGTTGTTGTTGCAAGTTTCCACCTCTTAGGAAACACCCTGTATGAATCCGTGGGTTCTAAATAATTTTAACAAGGGGTGAACCACTAACACTTTATTTAATAATTTACTGACTATACTCTTCTACAAGTTTCCAGTCACTCACTATTAGGCATAGGCGTATCAATCTCTATAGTTTCAAGGGGGTGTAATACATAACATTATGTATTTTAATAACAGAATGGCAACTCTGTAAAACCTGCATCAATGACACGACAAGTGAGCACTTTCCTTGTCTAGTTCGTCTTCTGTTTATAGTTGTACTATTTACTCTGAAAACATTGTATATTTTTAATTTATTTTAAATTTAAAAAAATGGGTTTAAGGTAGACAAAAATACATAAAAATTTGTACTACTTTTTTGCCAACATACCTACCATCGTGCAAAATATTTGTGTGCATACTACTGCATACACCAAAAATCCTGTATAATATTAAACTACGTTCTATAAATATAGTATATGCCCTAAGTACATCATCTTACAGTTAATAATGAACTTTTTACCATAGATAGGAACTGTTTTACTTACCTCAACAGTACTTAATGGATTTCCATCGAGATATGTTTTATTTACTGTATTGAAATATTGAAAAGCCACAGGTTCCAAAATGGGTAATTGATTATAGTCCAATCTTAATGTATCTAAATTTAACTGAAAATTTAAATTTATGTTAACTCCAGGTTCAGTAGCAGGTGACATTTTATTAATTCGGTTGTAGCTTAAATCCAGTGTTTTCAAAATACGCAGAGGTTGTAACGCTTGATAGGGAATGGCGCTTAACTGATTATCTGCTAGTATTAAATGAGCAAGTCTACCCATTCCATCCCGAAATACAGATGGATCGATGTCTCTTAAGTCGTTACCTCTTAAGTCAATGGTGTCTAACATAGGTAAGCCAGAAAAAGAGTCAGTTGGTATGTGAGTTATTGAATTATCGGATAATATAAGGACTTCTAATGAGTTTTCCAGTCCTCTCCAATCTTCTGGTAATATTTTGTTAATATCATTCCCTAAAAAAATAGTAACTCAATGTTTAGCCCTTCGAGGAAAATCTATTAAGTTTATACATAAATATGGAATTGTAGGGGGCAGTTACTTGTAAAATGACAAGTTATTGATAAGGTCGTATAAATAATTTTAGGTGAAACATGTTACTATAAATTCACCATCAACTTTTCCACAGAGTTATATTACATGTTATTACAATCTTTTATATTTTATTTGTAAACAGATTGATCACCACAGTGGATTTTCGAATGAAGAAAGACGTTCTCAGCGTAGTGGATGATTACAAATATATCTTTAACTGAAATTACTTACTTTCTGTATCACAATTTTTCGTTAATAAAGTAGGAAATACAATTTTTTTACGATTTTTGTTAAATAATACTAATAAAAATTTGTTAATAAATTGTATAAAAACTTTATTTAATGTGGCTTTCAGTTAAATACTGATTTAGCTATCAATGAGAAAAATAAATGAAACAACTTAGCAAGAGGCCATTATGACAAATAAGCAAACTAAATAATGAAGATATAAAAAGAAAACAAAAGCATATTGGAGTGGTAGTAGTGATAATAATATAGGGTTAGTATCATTTTTAAGTGCTTGATATGGAAGACTTTTAAATTCTTCTGAAGTTTTCTATAAACCACCTGAAAGACGCAAGAATGATTTATTGAGTTTCATGAACATGGGTATGAATAGGACCACGAACAAAACGTAGGTAATTATAAGCAGTGAGGCATGAAATATCATCATGCTCTACAACAGAAATAATAAGTTTTTTTAGCTTACCGTATGTTTTCTGTTAAAACTAACACTTGTGGCATAGTTAATGGTTACTAGCGGTGAAATGGTTATTAAACGAGACTCTAAGATTATTTTATAGTTTTAACAATTACTAATTTTTCATTTTGATAAAACATCGAATATGATTTTTTTGCATTCGGTTGCAAGCTGTATTCTATGGAAAAGTCATGTACAACAAGTAAATCATTATTAATTTTTTCCATTGCCACAATTAAAATTTGGCCCAACATCGACCCTTGAGGGACTCACTTTTTGATATTCATTGATTCTGAAATTATATTAGTTTTAACCCTTCCAAAACTTTCTAGCTACCTATGACTTCTAATCCAGTCAACTGAGTTTGAATTAATACCAAAATAAGTAAGTTTAAGTAACAATTCATAGTTTAAATAATAGTTAACTACAAAATTTTAATTCTTTGTTGAATAGATGGTCTTTTGCTCTCAGAATAATTAAAATTTAATAACTGAAGCATAACCAGAATTCAAGTTATGGAAATGATGCAAAGACTGGAAATTAATATTTTTACACACAGTTTTCCGTTTTACTTCCCTTTTGTGCTGTTTGCCAAATCCTATAAAGACTGTTTTATAAGCAAACAACAAATAATTCACTTTTAAATGTAAACTAATTTTGGGCCATGGGTGAGCCACGCTCGTCCTGTGAGAAAACCCGGACGTAAATACTAGTCTAATTCACCAGTTCAAAAAGGTGTTAACTCTTGAAATAGCTCCTAAAAATATGAGCGATAGCTCATTGGATTCTGAATGATGTCTAGAAAAATGTATTAAAATGTTTTATTAGCACATAAAGAATTGCAAAAGTTATAAACAAATTAAGGTGAAAAAAAATGCATTTAGTTTTTCGCTTATAACTCAAAAACTATAAGCAATAACGGAAATCGGAAAAAGGATTCTTAAAAAGGGGGAAATTTCCAATAAAAAAGTCTCAACTCCGGGACTATTAAATAACAATTAATTTTTTTTTTAAATGTGATGTATTCTTAACATTTCAAAGAATAAGGTCCCGTTGGAAAAAATGTTAAAGTTTATTTTTCAACAAGTTAGGCCATTGTTAACTAAAACGAAATTTTGTGGGACCTCCATTGTTATTGGAGACAAACATTTTTTCAACAAATAATTGGCTTCTTGGAGCCCTTCTTATACATATACTTAACAAGATCTCGTTATAAAAGTTTTTATTTTATTTATTATAATTTTTTAAAGTAAACAAAAAATTAAGAACCTAAGTATAGTTGTAAAACAAAATGTTTTTCATATTCGTTATCATATTACTATTTTTACATTAGAGAAAGGCATTCATTAACGTTAAAAAAAAATTCTATGCCATTTGTTTATAAATTGTTTGTAAACAAATTGACCAGTTTTATATTTACAAAAAAAAAAATGTTTACGAATTTGTTGTCTTGAGAATATTATGATTTAAAATAAAATTCCTAAAAACATTATCTTATTGTTTATAATCGTTTTTTTTTTAATTATCCATCATTTGAATAATTAGTTAAGAAATTATTTTTTTCTTAAAAATCATAATTGGCAATCCTCAATAAAGCAACAACAAAAAATTTTTTTATCAACAATTCCATTGTTTATTAATTTAACAATTAGTTATAAACAAATTCTGACAATTCTAATATTTCTTTTCTAATTCTTCAAAAAATTACAAAAACAGCCATGTGCAAAACATATTGACAAAAATGTGTGTGTATTTTTTATAGCGTTTTTCAATATTACACGATACAGAAGTTGAAACGGCCACTTGATTTGTCAACTAAAAAACTGATATAACTTTTAAACTATTACAGATATCACAACAGTTATTCAGGTCGTTTTTATAGAGGATCAATTAATCTTTAAATGAGTTGACTTCCAAGTTTGTAACTATTATTAATCAGAGATTATGCATTTGTTTAAAAATTAAATATATTTTTAATTTATTTTTAAATAAACAATTGCAACTTTCAGATATTTTATCACTTAACAAAATTGCCTTGAAGGTCAATTACCGTATCTGCATTATTTGATTAACTAGAAGCTAATTTTTATAAACAAATACGCATAATAACTGATTAATAAATAGTTACAAACTTGGTCAACTCATTTAAAGATTAATTAATCCTCTATAAAAACGACTTGAATGTCTATTGTGATATCTCTAATAGTTTAAAAGTTATATCAGATTTAGAAAAAAATATTAGGATTGTAAGAATTTGTTTATAACAAATTGTTAAGTTAATGAACAAAAAAAAATGTTGTTACTTTATTGAGGATTGCCAATTATAATTTTTAGGAAAAAAATGATTAACTAATTATTCAAATGATGGATAATTAAAAAAACGATTATAAACTATAAGATGTGTTTAAGAAAAAAGAAAAAATATTCTTCTTAAAATCATAATATTCTCAAGACAACTAGTCAATTTGTTTATAAACAATTTATAAACAAATGGTGTCAAGAAAATTTTTTTGAACGTTAATGAATGCCTTCCTTCAATGCAAAAACAGTAATATGATAACGAATATGAAGAAAATGTTCTTTACAACTTTACTTTGGTTTTTAATTTTTTGTTTACTTTAAAAAATTATAATAAAGAAAATAAACAATTTTTAAAAACTTTTATAACGTGATCTTGTTAAGTATATGTATAAGAAGGACTCCAAGAAGCGAAAATGTTATACTCCAATTATTTTAAAAAAAAATATCTCCAATGACAACGGAGGTCCCATAAAATTTCGTTAGTTAACAATGGCCTAACTTGTTGGAAAATAAACTTTAACATTTTTTTACAACGGGACCTTATTCTATGAAGTGTTAAAAATACACCATAATTTTTTAAAATTTTTTAATTGATACTTAATAGTATCAAAAAATTATTTTATGTGATGTACTGTCTTTTGAGGCGGCGCTCGCATCCTGCAGCGGTCGCGCAGAGTCCTATTTTCAGCGTTAAATTAAAATGATAAATAGTGAAGATAGAGTTCCGGGAGTTAGGACTTTTTTATTGGAAATTTCCTCCTCTTTAAGAATCTTTTTTCCGATTTCCGTTATCGCTTATAGTTTTTGAGTTATAAGGGGGAAACTAAATGCCATTTTTTTTTTCATCTTACTTAATTTGTTTATAACTTTTGCAATTTTTTATGTGCTAATAAAACATTTGAACACATTTTTCTAGACGTAATTTCGAATTCAATGAGCTCTCGCTATTTGTAGCAGCTATTTCAAGAATTGACACAATTTTGAACTTGTGAATTAGACTATACTCGCTTCAAGCAGGCCCGTCGCCAGGGGTGAGGCAACGAGGCAGCTGCTTCAGGCGGCCGTTTTGAAGGGGCGGCCGATTTGGGATAATATTTCACTTTTTCGATTTTTTGGCACTTATATCAATTGAACATGAACTTGCAGAGAGTTTGGATTATGAAGAAATAATCAATGAATTTGCGGAGAAAAAAATCAAGAAAATTTTTTAAATTGTAGGCATCTTTTCTTCATACTCTAAATTAATTGCAATTCATGTTCAATGGATATTATGACATGACTTGTAGACTTATGACCAGACCCCGGCTCCGAGGTAGTTATGACGTAAAAGCCAGAGTCGGCTTTGCGCAATATGAACTATATAAACATTTTCATGCGCAATTATACAATAATTTACCTTATAATTATATCTAGTGAATTCCGTAATATTTAAAGGTAAATGGCCCCGAAACGGTTATAAGTCATACTTTGATGCACTTATTGTTGGATGCACAAACACAAATGCCTAGTAACTATACCTTATTCGAATAATAAAAATATATTATTGGCACTTGTTCTAAATCGTCCGAAATAAAACTCCGGCGCTTGTCACTGAATATCCCACTTGTGTTGTGAAAAAGGATCGTTCAACCTTTCAACGTCTACCGATGTAATCGGCGCACATTTAAAATAAGTATAGTTTCTTATAGATGGCCCGATTTATGTCCGGCATTGAACAGTCCACTTCTTTGCCACGCACAAAAATGTTGAAAAACCGGGATTGTTTCTTAACACTGTTATGTATCCAATTTGTATTTCACTCAGCAATATTCCCTGATACTCTAAAAATATATTGACGTAAATCAAACACCTATAATGTTCATTGCATCAATTACTGTATACTAATCTGTTTCCGGCTTATGTTGAACGTTGCGTGTAGTTCAGACAAAACTTGTTTTAAAATGTTCGAATTGCATGTCCACGAAAATGCCACAGAAAAGTTCTACATCGTTTCATTTAATGGAAAGCCACTCGACGCCATAACAAATCACGACACATTTACTTCTATCAAATGTACTGACAAGTGTTGACTCCAGAATGCGTATGTGCATATGAAACAATCTCACATGGCATTGGTCATTGTGTAATAAATTAATAATAATTGTTGGACCTTTTTTATTTCAAATGCTTTCTGTATGTTTCAAGTCTTCTGCAAAATATAAAACGCAAACTGCTGTTTATTTTACTATTATTATTGTTTATCGTATCCTATTTGCTGTCGTAAAAAAGCAGAGAGTGACAAGCGTGGCGGTGACTTTGTGGTGTCGAAAATTCTCCTTATATTTTTTTAAATTATAGTGCCTTATATTATGTGCATAGATAAAAATATTTTAAATTGAAAATTGTTTAATATAATTGGGAAGAAACATATGGGAGATGTTTACATTTCCTTAACTGATATAAAAAGTTAAAGTGGCGTATGCCGTTTAAAGCGCCGAGTTTTTTGTTTTCAATCAGACAATCAGACCGATACGCGACGCTGCAGGTATATATAATGTGCGGCCGAAGTCTGGTGTTTTTTATCCACCAGTTTCAGTAAAGATCTCTTACATCTACTTGCTCAACTATACCAAATAAATAATTTCTCTAAACCAATAATACATTATTTATTTATTATTTTATGAGTTTTATGCCATACTTTTTATTTCTTACCGTAAAAGTAGGTATTTGTTTCCTATAAATAATGTATTCATTTGCTTATGTGAATCATGCAAAACATTATATTTATCTGCGTGTTTTTTGTTTTCAATCAGACAATCAGACCGATACGCGACGCTGCAGGTATATATAATGTGCGGCCGAAGTCTGGTGTTTTTTATCCACCAGTTTCAGTAAAGATCTCTTACATCTACTTGCTCAACTATACCAAATAAATAATTTCTCTAAACCAATAATACATTATTTATTTATTATTTTATGAGTTTTATGCCATACTTTTTATTTCTTACCGTAAAAGTAGGTATTTGTTTCCTATAAATAATGTATTCATTTGCTTATGTGAATCATGCAAAACATTATATTTATCTGTGTGTGAAGACCGTCTCTGGCATAACTACTTTTGCGCCGGGCTCTGCTTATGACGGCGATGGTTTTTATACTTTTTACTTTTTTGTTAAATCTTTGTGTATGCACTTAATTTGTAACAATAAACATGTTAGTTTTTTAATTGTAGTTTTTTTAATCACATACTTTAACTAAAGATAAAGGGCGGCACTTTCTGAGTTTGCCTCAGGCGGCCAAAGCTCTAGAGACGGGCCTGCTTCAAGACTCAATTCTTCACGTTGTTCAGTTGCATGTGTCAAGAAATTCCCTTGAAACTTCATTGGCGAGTTTAAAATTACATTCTCGTACATTTATTTGTAAAGCTGTAAGGACTTTTTATATTTAATATGAAAACGCTTCTTACGTACCTCTGTAGGAATTATATTTAACGACATGTTTATCTTTTCCTTGAGTTAATACATTATTAAATAATACATACCTGTTAAATCTAAATGCCGTAATTTATGTAAATATCTTATTGCTCTATTAGGTACATATGTGAGATCACAATGGCTAATTTCTAATTCCCATAAAGATCGCTCCAGTCCCAAGAAAGCTTCGTCTGATATTAATGATAATGGATTCCTGCGAATAACAATTTTGTATAGTCCTATAACAAATAAGAAAGAAACTACATTAGTAGTGAAATTTTTAAAAGATCATTGAAAATCAGTTTCTAAAAACAAACAATTTTAATGTCAGTAATATGTTGATAAAGAATTATCTACCTGTAGTAGAGTGAAATAAGGTTTTAACTTCGGAACCTGAACGGATCAATTTTGACGAATTCTTTTTAAATGCTTGCGGTGGGAACTACTCCCAAAGCCGACATTAAGGTTTTTTAACATTAATTTATACAGTCTCAAAAAGACATTGCCCGGTATTTCACTGACTCCACTAAAATGCGACAAATACTTTCAAAAATGCATAAATGTTCACAATTCAAACATATGCTCTAGTTTAATTTTTGCTAATGTTGTCCAATTTATCTTATATTATAAGAGGTGCTATTTATTTGTTTTTTGTTCACGGTCCCCTCGCAAATATATTTAATTGTACGACAATTAACTACGTTTACTTCCACATCCACGTAGTGGAGTGGAAGTATAGTAATCCTAAAGAAATTTTTAAACATTTTTTTTCTTGAAATAGGTTTAGAATATCACAGAATGTCGAGATTTAAAATTTGAGCGAGGACAAAATTTCTGTATATCGATCCGTCTGTAACTTGTTTTTGTGTGCACGTTTTCTGTGGAACGGTCTTTCTAGAGGTAACTAGGATGTTATCGTTGGAAAACTAGTTAAATTGTGATCGAGTTGGAAGAGAATTGTGAAAGAATTTCGAATGGAACAGCGTTGACTAAAAAATACGAATTATGTCTACATCTCAATACTTGAAGCATAATATCTGATTTTCTTCTTATCACTAATGGATTCTTGTCAAAAAGGTATCGTAAGGATGTTTAACACATTTTCTTATTCGACACTTGGTAATGTAAAATAAAAAGAGCAGTGAGAGGGAAAATCTTGAAGAGTAATTTAGTATATCTGACATCCTAGATAAGTATTGCTACGCTACAGGTTAATATAAAGTTACCCCAAAAATACCTACCTGTACTTTGTAAAAAATAAGGTTCGATGGTACTCAGACCATTATCTTCCAATTGTAACATGAATACTTTTGAAATATTTACTGTTTCTGGTATCCTTGGTAAATGCACGTATTGACATTTAACAATACCTAAGTCTGGTACGGATTTTGAGCAACTACATAAAGGATTGAAGAAACATGGTGGGTAATGCACAGAATCCATTTCTCTCGATTCAATCATAGAAATCCACATCATTAAGATAAATGTTCCTATCACAATAGCATATCCGAGTTTCATGATTTGCAGTAGATCCTATAAAAGAGTACTTTAATTACTTCAATGGTCTTGATAATAGAAATCAAACAAAATAAATATTATAGCCTATTTACAGGGTGGGGTAATAGCACGTAGGACTTCGATAGCTCGAATTCTATAGATGCACCTCGACAATGCCTTCTCACCATACCATATCCTGACATATTTTTTATTGTCTAAAACTATTTTCGTAGAACGGGTTCTCTCTGCAGCTTTTCCTGGTGCCCTGACGAGAAAGTATTAAAGGACATTTTGGGTACAATTTCCCATCCTAAACAATCTTTTACTAAATAAGGTAATTTATTTATGTAATTATTTATTTATTTAACATGCACCATTCCACAGTATAACACCAATTATGAATGGGATCAATAGAAATCTTTAATATAATTCAAATTTTAATAACATGACAATGAAATCAATACACTATGAATGCAATAAATATATGAATATTAATATATGAACATATAAATATATGAACGTATGATTATGTGACTATTTTGAATACTATGAATGCACTAAACATAGTACAGAAACAATAAACTTCGACACACATTATAATTTCAGGTTTTTGACTGAGGCCACATTGCAGTTGAGCAGGTCGATCTTGTTTTGAACTGAGCTATAATTGCTGAAGAGATGAAAATTTCATAACATTAATACGAGATTTTGGGAGATTAAAAGTAAGAGATTGTCGTAAAAGTATGTGAGAAATGAGGAAGTTTAACTGGCTAAGAATATCATCACTATCAATGTCACTAGTTATTAATTTGCACAGGAAAACTAGTTGAATAATAATGCGGCGATTTTCAAGATATTCTGTGTTTTGTACATATATATTGTAATAGGGACACCATATGATGAAGGCATATTCAATTCGAAGGCTGACGAGTATAATAATTTAATGGTACTTAGATTATTGAATTCTCGACTGTTTCTTATCATAAAACCAAGAGATCTGAAGGAGTTTGCTACCATGTCATTTGAATGATCGGAAAATGATAGGTTAGGATCGAAAATCACGCGAAAGTTATGGCTAGTATTGGGTCTCTGGAGAGAGACATCCTCAATGACATAATCATATTTTATTACGTTGTATTTCAGAGAAAATTACATAACGCTACATTTAGAGAGATTTAGAGGTAGATTGTTCAGTGCACACCAGATGCTAACTTTAATTAATGCTAGTTGTAGCTTATCAGTCATCAGGCGACTTTATGATAGTGTATATTTTCATATCCGCGTAAACAATTTGATTCCATATCATTTATAATATTATTAATATATATATTAAATAACAATGGTCCTAGTATGGATCCTTGTGGAACCCCAAAAGTTACAGATATTTCAGTAGATTCTTGACCGCAACATTGTACAAAATGTTTGCTACCCTCGAGGTAAGATTTAAAAAAACATATCATATTTTTTGACAGGCCAAAATTATCTAATTTATTAAGTAAGGTACCGTTATTGAGTCTATCAAATGCGTTCATAAGTCTGTATATATGACGTCCACCTGCAGGCTGGCATTAAATGCATCTGCTATATATATATATTGAGTTACACGGAATAAATTAGTAACTGTAGATCTTCCGTTCATGAAATCACGTGATTTTATATTTTAGATGGAAAATGAGAAAATCATGAAGTAGCATTTCAAGACAGAAAAATTATTGATAATAGTAGTAGGTCTGTGATTTTCAATTTGGTTTTTTCCACCTTTCTTATAAAAGGGTGTTATTTTAGAAAATATCCAAGAGGAGGGATACGTAGATGTTTTAATACAAAGATTAAATATTGTGGTAAGTGGTGTTGAAAGGAGACATACGCAATCATGGATAATAAATGTAGGTATTTTGTCCGGGCCGACAAATCCTTTAGGTTTAAATCTTTTAAGACTTTTAAGTACCTCAATTTCGGCGAATTGCGTTAAATGTAAGCTATCGATTAGAGTATTTTGACTTCGTCACAATGATCACTTTCTAAATAAGAATTTTGAAAAAATCTGCAAAAGTGTCTGCAATGCTTTTTAGATCGTTTATTACTATATCTTATATTTCATACTATTTGTAATGCCATTATTACTTCGTATATTGTTAACAAATTGACAAAGTTGTTTAAGATTATTATTTAAGTTACTTTCGAGGCGACTGCAATATTCCTTATAAGAGGTTCTTATATCCACTTTAATTCTTTGCCTCAAGAATTGAAATTCTTGTAACGCAATAGGGTCTTTATAGAATTTATAATCTTTCCAAGCTTTATATTTACTCAAACTTATTACATCAAGTTTATCTGAACATTCCATAGTGGATCAGAATCTAAAATTTCTGATCAAAATTCTGAAACTCTGCAAATGTACTTAGTGTGCATAGGTCATTAAGGAAAAAATAGTTTAAAAAGATGACACCGTCTGAGGGTGAGAATTAAGGGTTGAAAATATAAACAACCTTCAATATTTCTATGAGAAAAATAAGGGGAAAAAATTAACAACCCCTGAGGATCCTAAACCCTCAAAATTCCCCCATACCTAGTTACCCTGTTAAAATCATTTCTGAGATCGAGGAGAATCATGGTTCGCGTCAATGACACATTGTCAAGCCAGAAACCACTATCGGCGGGTGTCCCACAAGGGGCAATACTCTCTCCATTACTTTATAACCTCTTTACATCCGACGCACCGACCCATCCAAATTCAAATATTTTATTGTACGCAGATGACACCGTACTTTATGGGCAGTAATTCTATGCGCAGACCGCGACTCAGAAAGTGCGGCACCATCTGCGTAAATTACAAGAATTTTTCAAATAATGGAAGATAAGCATTAACAATTCGAAAACACAAATAATAAATTTCACCCGAAAATTCACCCACATAAAGACATTTAACAAAATTAATATTGACGAACAGACCGCTGAAGAGTGCAGCTCAGTCAAATATCTAGGGGTAACCCTCGATAAAAGACTGAGTTTTGCCCCTCATGTTACACGCACCATGAACCGCACGTACGCCACACTCAATAAACTGCACCCCCTTGCAAATAGGCGGAGTAAACTTTCCACAGACAACAAGTTAACCTTGTACCAAGTAATATTCAGGCCTCTGCTCACGTACGCATGCCCGTCGTGGAATAACCTCTCCGCCAAACAATGCAAAAGGGTACAGATAACACAAAATAAATTGATACTGCTACTGACTAACGCCAACAGATATGCGTCGATAGCTGAATTGCATCGGAATTCAAAACTCCCGATGATCAGGGATTACATAGACGAGACGTCTCAAAAATTCTTCTCGTCTAAAATTCAGCTATCGACCATGACGACTGACTTGACCTCTGAAAGGGCGTATGACAACCCGACGCACAGACATAAACTAATACACCAGAGACTCCCAATTTACCACGAACAACGGTGACAATAACGAACACACACACACACACACACACCACACGACACACACGAAACCAATCCTCTCTTCCTTTTTCATGCCCCTTACTTACCTCTCTCGAGGGTAATTGTCAAATCACAAATAGAAAAATAGCACACGAACCCACTGTTGGTATGTGGACTGTGGTAGATTACCCTGTCGACTGCAAAATTATAAACAATTGGTCAGAAGATACCAAATTTTAATTGAATAGGTACTACTCACGTGCGAGGATAATGGGCACACACTAAATCCCTTTAAAAAGGCACGATTTTCATTACACTAAACGAAGACTTCAGCTTCTTCACCAAAACAATGAAAATCTCTAAAATCACTGTTGAAAAATGAATAGATCCCCGTAGGATAATTCTAAATTAAGAAAATGTCGACCCTTATCACTCGACAGCCGGAAACAGATACCTTCTAGAAGGATGCCTTTTAAATTTGACAGCACCCACCACTTAATTACTACCACACCAGAACAAATACTAACACAATATTAATCGAAGAAAATAGGCCAACATCGGGGAAGGGATGCGGGGTTTTACTTCCAAAAATTAACAAAACGGATATATAAGGTTTCGGCGCTAATAGTAATAAAAATACGCTATCTGGGGCATTTGGTTACATTGCTTCATGTTATCTATGAGGTATGATATAAATTTTAAACGAATAACATTAAAGACAGCTTAGCGCGCGCCTATGACTCGCCTTGCTCGATAATTAGTGTAATTGATATTGATTATAGAAAGATAATGGCCAATAACTCAAGTAATGTGTTTCACTGGTTGCTTAAATTGAGGGACAACATACAAAATATTTAACGTTCAAAGCGAACCATGACAACCTCTGGTCCAAAAAGTTGTTAATAAACAAATTAGAGCCTCTCACGCAATGTCACTTTTATTTCCGGTTCCGGTTATCCGATCAAGGTCTTTCTGGTCTCAAAACTTTCCTTTTTGCAAGCACTCTTATATGCACAAAACCCCATTTCGATACGTTTACCCAGAGCCGGGATATTTCATTTGGTAATTTGCAAAATTAATTTAAACTTTAACTAAACAAAAGAAAAAAGTTGCATTCGTACAGACTTCTATGCGGGTTATGTCCGACATCAATATTTATCGTTTAAAGTTGGTTTGAAGTCGATCAAATTTTTGAAAAAAAGGTTATTTGCAAATTAACAAATTATGCCAATTGTTTAAACAATCAGAAAGCATTCAAGATATCGGGCCAAAAAAAATATGGTATATTCTTTGGTATAAAAGGCATATATTTTAAAAAAACAATATCCTGACCTCATTAGTCTCGGAGTAATCAATTTGTTAATCATGAAATTTATTTTGGCTATAACAAATGAGCGGGTTGTTGACAAAATGAGTTGTGCCTGACGCCAAACGACGCGGATTGAAAAAAATGTTTAAACAATTATTTGACCATGAAGCTCGCGGTTTAGGAAAATTTTTCATAAGAAAAACTTGTTCGGCAGAATTTTTCCTATAAGAATCCGTTGCTAACTCAAATGGTATACAAAATTTGTAAAATCACCTCTTTTTTACCCCAGGCACACTCGCCTATAAAGAAATGAACGGATCTGGTGTCATCTCAAAGGTAATTCAATAGTCTTTAAAATGTATCAATAAAGTGTTCTACATTTTATTTTTTTCAAAATTTTTGTTATTAACAAATTATACTAGCCCTAAGTTTGACAAAAAAGTTTTGTTTATTGTGTATACGATTTTTAATTAATTAAAGGTGAAATGTTAAATTTAAATAAATAAGATATTACGAGTGAAACACTTTATCGGTCGTAGATTGTATATTAAAGAAAATAAATAAATAATTAACAACCAAAACAAATTATGGAACTTGCGAAACCCGTACAACCGCACGCCCTTGGATCTACTATTCACTCTTTTTAACCGTCTATTTTTATCGAGCAGAAGCAAATATATTAAATTAAAAATTTTAAAAGTTGCAAGCTTTAATAAAATTGAAATAATTGAACCGCTTTATAAAAATCTATCAACAAAAAGTATGGAATAAGATTTCACCATCATTCGGTTAATTTAACCTTATTATCTAGTATCGATATTGAGGTCGGTTAAAAATACTTTCGATTTTGTTATTTATTCATTTTTACACCGATCTCAATATCGATATTAGGTAATAAAGTTCAATTAACCGAACGCCGGCGCCGGTGAAATCTACTTCATAATTTTTGATGACCGCGTTTTAAAGGCGGATCAATTTTATCAAAAGGTCTTGTAAATCTGCAATCCTGTTGAATTTAGTATCAGCCACTACTAAAATAACTAACTACTAATTTTAACACGATATTATCCACGGTGTATTCGCCATATTCTCGCATATTCTCGAATAGATAAACTTTTTTCTGATTTTTGTTAATCTTATACTACTTATAGACCTAAGGGAACCACCGCGAAGCCATACTCTGCAGTTTGCAAAAGATTTCCACAGTCGCCTAAGGTGGCCATTCCCTAGAAAGAGATATCCGATACGGAAATATTTATTATTTCTGCCCATAACTTTTTTTTCTTAGTACGTGTATTTAAAAAAACTATAAGAGTACCTAAGCAGAACCATAACAAGACTATTACTATGAATTTTCACTCAATAATTTCAGTGGTTTGCAAAATAGCTAGATTTAAAACTACAATATAGGAAGATTAACATAATTTTCAAATTTAAATCTAGCTATTTTGCAAACCACTGAAATTATTGAGTAAAAATTTATAGTAGTAGTCTTCTTATGGTTCTACTTAGGTACTCTTATAGTTTTTTTTTAATATACGTACTAAGGAAAAAAAGTTATAGTCAAAAATAATAAATATTTCCCAATCGGATGTCTCTTTCTAGGAAATGGCCACCTTTAATCCAGTGAAATGAGAGAAAACGTACATACGAGTCGAATTGAAAACCTTGTCCTTTTTAGAAAAATTTAAAGGCGCAGGTATTCGCTAAAGGCAATACTTTTTGGAGTATAGAAAGTTAAACTTTATTAATTGTTAAATAAACAAATGAACTAAATAGGTTAACTAGGTACGTGTGAACTTTTTGATAGTATAATTATTTATTTTGTGTTTAAAAAATTTCAAAAGGTCTCAAAATTTCAACTACTTCCTAAGGTAACAAGTATATGCAAGCTAAAAAAATAGGTTAAATCATGTACCTAAAGTTAAACAACAACTGGCGTATTTACTAAAAGTAAATTTTCGTCAAAGGTGTAATTTGTGCATAATACATATTACCTTTGTTTTTGTTATGTTATAATAAATGAAATACTTACCATAATAGGAAGATAGTATGAAGCAGCAATTACTAAATAAACATTAAATTAACTAATTAAAAACTACACACACAAGTCATAGGATTTAAATAAAAATACGTTATGTCTAACTGCACATACTTTTAGACAAAACTGAACGACATATTGAGGTAGTTAGCGAATCCTTACTAAGCTCAGAACAAAGTGGGGCTTCTTCTAATAAGATTAAATTCATAATTTATAATTCTATTGATAATATTAGTTTCACTACACAGTCCTGGATTTGTAATTCCACGTCAAATTGCCCTTCAATTGGATTATGAAAATTTTAATTGGGGGCTGTTGCGATTTACCAGATTCTTGCAGTTTTTAACACATGCAGTTGGCGTGGGTGGGTAATTAAGACGATTTACATAGGCTTGACCTACATTGACTTTCTGAAATAATGACTAATATGACACTATAAGCATATATCTAACAAACAAATTTCGTTACCTCTTCTCTTGTCTATAATCTCATTAACTCGCGTTATAGTTATTTTATAGTCGTAATAGTATTGGAGCAAGCGTGACATATTTGTTAACAGCTAGAGAGATGATTAATCCTCTGCCTTAGAGCATATGGCAGACAAGAAAAGTGATATGAGAAGTTTTCTTAGTGGTGCAAACTTAATTTGTAAATGAAATTAATTTATTTAATTATTTAAAAAAAATCATACTTGACATTTACTAATCATGGCTTGCCGCTAGACATCTAAATATCTGCCGGTGGTCCTCCAATATAACCCGAATGTATGCCGATCGTATTTTTGCAATTACTAAGTGGTAATTAATCTATAACAAAGAAATCGCATCAGCTTGCTACTTTTTTCTTCTTTGTCATGCTCAGGGACATATCTTGCAGTTTTAGGATGTCTGTCGCTGGACCTATAATAGTTAAAGCAATGGCACGTAGTGGGATTGTAGATGAACCATTTTTTACCATTTAAATATTCTTTATTTTATTTAGCTAAATACATTGTATACTCAAAGCTAGGGTACTGTATTAGTATTGTAGATGAACCAGTATCGTTTGATCTGATGGACACGACAAGGATTTGATATAATTTAGGCCAGAGCCGTGTCGCCGCTACGATACTGATCAACTCTACTCACAAGTGGGATTCAAGATACCCTTCAGACTCCCCAAGACGAAAATAGACAAAATTATACTTACTGTGATTGCTACAGTCTGCTCTCTCCGTCGAAATCTTATGTCGGACGGTTCACTTTCAATGAATATATCTTATAATTAGCACTTTTTCAGAAACACTTCTTAATAATTAAGTCCGTCTATGAGTATTCGGACTACACGGACTTGGCGGAATCAAAGGTGGCCCGCGGAAAGTAATTGTCCGACTCACGCCACAGAATCGCACATCGATCACAAATCTCATAATTAGTGGATCAATAAGAAATCAAATTCAAAATATATTCTCATTTATTGAAATAATTTATAAAACGTAAAAAATATAAATATTCAATACTTAGCCAATGTGTATAAGGCAAACATCAAAGAGCACCACCACTCGTCAATCTGTTACCTCCCGTAGGAGTGTAACTCATCCAGCGTCGAGAGAACTATGACAATCGACTGTACAAAAAGATTCACACTCCCAATTAGTAATATTTGTAAAACATATGCGAAACTTTTTGAACATTATTCAGTTTGAATTTTGCACTAAAATTATCAAAATTATTGTCAGGATGCTTAAAAAAGCTAGATATGTGAGTTCGATGGTTTTCCTGCTTTTATAAACGTACTAACGGCATCGAACACAAATATACTTTTTTCCGTCGACTCGCCTTCGAGTGATTAGTATGGCGTTGTCCGCCTGAGCCGGGATAAAAAGTATTTTGGGTTCGTCGAAATCGACCCTCCGACTTTGAATTCTTTGACTATTTTTCTGTACGTTTTCGGGGTTTTGTATGGGGATTATGCTCCAATCCTTTGAGGAATATTAAATGAGGATGAGAATAATGAATGTTGGTTTTAAATAGTATTGTGTCACACATATATGAAAACCAGCTTTCATACTTTAACGTAGGTTAGTAAGGTTTTTTTGTACCTTTTGTACCTGTTTTCTGTAAAAGGGCCCCGCTTGCAAACTAGCCAATATGCATACGTTTCTAACTACATATCACACTATTTATTGCCAAAATATTAGCTTTGCTAAAATGACGTAGGTCTGGCGGTTCTGGGATCTTGGTCTATATATAAGCGTCACACATAGTAGACAACCCCCAAATCCAAAGCCTCTCATAGGCTGTCCAGAAGGGGGTTACACATTTGAAGAGCCGCAGACAACATCCATTACAGACCAACATTGCCAGTGCCGGTGCTGGGGATCGAACCCAGTACACATTAGGCAGTCTGACCAAGTGCGCTTGCCACTAATACCCCGAGAGCTAGCGTCACAGAAATTTATACTATTTACAAATGGACAAGATGTACCTTATTAATAGGTTGTCGATGGTCCAGTGAATACCCGCCCATCAGTCTGCCGAGCTGGGAGTGGTGTGTTTGGCGGCGAGCGGCGGTTTAGTCAATAACCTGACAGCGGTACTGTCACAAATGTAAAAAAATCCGTTTTTGATTCTCTCGTGCCGAGTCGAATTTCCGATTTTTCCGTTGCAATTTACGATACCGGCAAAATACCAATCTTTCATTTTCCGTAGAAACATTGCACGATCCTCCATTCGACGTATTTATTTCGTTATTAACGTTTGAAAAATTAATGTTTTTGAAGTTTTGCCTTCTCCGACGAGATTATAGTAATTTTAAGATTATGATCCGCCGTAGCCCATCGCGCTATGCGGCACGGCGACTACTTTTAAGTGGATTCCCGAGTTCGAATCCCGCACAGGGATACTTTTTTATTTATCTATTTATTTATTTGCTTTTAGGCAGATAATTTTGATTCTATAATTGCTCTTCGCTTATTTCTGTGCGACTAACGTGGTAAAATTATACATTTTTATAATTTTTTATGATTTTTTGGGGATACATAATAGGGTGGAGTGAAAAAAAAAAATTTTTATTTTCAAAAAGCTTGGGTGTGCAAAAGTTGCCACTTAGCATACGTAAACACATCATAATTTATTTTTTAAATTTTGTTAATTTTTTAAGCTGCCGCAATGGCCATTTTTGTTTCCATTTTCGTGAATGACGCCATTTATGAACTTTTGAAAAACTGGTGGTTTTTTCTAATTTAATTATACTTGTAATTTATTAGAGTAGATATATTTAAGATTAACTTGAAAAAAGAAATACTACTTCCTACGGATTTAACCTTTAGGTGCCACAAGAGTACGTATATTAGTAAAAAGCTGAAAATCATTCTAATTGATAATTTTAATACAATGTATCATACGCGTAAAAAGTAGCTGATATATATTTATAAGCTTATTCAAGAACATAAGAACATAAAAATAAATAACATAACAATGCGTAACTTTAACTGCAAAAAAATATATTATAGATATAGGTAAATCAAATTTATTAGAGAATCACAAAAACAGAATAAACCAACCACCAAAAGTTATTGTTCTATTTTGAACTCGGACTTTTTATTAAAACTGGGCATTATGGTTCTTTTAATATGCTTCTAATGTACCCATTCCTTTCAGTTTTGCAAACTGTTGCAGAAGCTTCAGTCATTAAGCGAATGCACCGCTCTACAGCTTGTGTGTGACATAAGAACCTTGGAAAAGTTAGCTGACAATGTTCCGTAATGGATCTTTGGATTTCTTCGCGATTAATCGTTTTAGTTATGGGCGGTTCAACATTAGAAAAGTCCTCGTAGCTTATTATCTCATAGTAGTTTAAAGCCTTAAAATTCAGCTCCGGAACAAACTTTCTAACACTGTTCGACACCCTTTTATTGTTTCTAGTCTTTAAAAATGCTATTCTTCTGCTGGTTTCGTTGTTATCTTTCAGCATAGCCAACATTACATTTTCAGTATGCGCTAAATATTAGTTCCCTTGTATCACCGGATCAACAACTTCTTTAAGTTTATTTGGTAAATATCTGCTATATGAAATCAACTTCCAAATATGACGTGCATCATTCCAGCATTATTCTAGCTCTGTCTTAATTGAAAACCAGATAGGGGCATACACTTTGACAATATAAGTGGCCAAAGAAATAAGAGTTTCTGATGGGTCACTGGTACTTGTATAGAGGCGAAGTATGCGACTTGCAATCATCATCCATCTTGAATGTGCTACTGGGCCCGGTTGAAGATTGGCAAAATTTTGAGGGCACGTGCCAGATGTAACAGTTTCAGTAATGTTATAGAGATATTTTTGGTCATTACTCGACTGACGTAAATCAATTTTGGGTAGCGCAATTCCCTCAATCAGTTCATAAATAACAATAGACCGAACCTTTAAAGAGATACCAATCAGCCCTGAGAAAGACTTAGGTCCATGTGTTGCTCCATTCGAGTGTATTAGCAAGTGGAAGCTCATTCATATGAAGGAGGAAAACGAACCAGTGAAGAGATTTTATTAGGTCTTAACGCAGGCGCGGGTTGTATTCCAAAACAAGCCTCAGAGGCTAAAAATTCGAATATTTAGCAGCCTTGCGGCAACTCATAACTTTTTAATATATAGCGTGAGTTTTTTTAGAGATTGGCAAAACTATTTGAATGACTTTTTATACCCAAGCTAAACTTTTATACAAAAAAATAAATAGATATGAACATTATTTGCAAGCGGGTTTTTCCAAAACTTTAAGGTCTTTGCGGCACCTCAAAATAACATTAGATTTTAATAATATATTATCCTGGTATTGCTTATCTGGTGTAGCAACTTTTGCAACCCCAAGCATTTCTGATTTCCAAAAAAAGTGAAAAAGTGCCTTTTTTCACTCCACCCTAATACATAAGGAAGAATCGTCCTACACAACTACTATACGACGAAACCAAGCTGTTAAATGTTAGGCTTATGTATATTATACAATCAGTCATTTTCGTACATACAAAATATGAGAAAAGTTCGTTAGAACATAATACCAACACACGGGCAATAACAAATAATCATATTCAACAAGAATTTTTTACAAAAACTGCATGTCAAAAATTTATCTCATTTTTAGAAACAAAATATTATAATAACATACCAAATACTATTAGAACATTAACTAATTTAAAACATTTAAGTACGAAGTAAAAATGTATGTTATACAAAACAAAAACTGCTTTTGGCAATATATTTAATAATTTTCTACTAAATCACAGATTAAGGGCAGATTTACTGTTCTCCTGCTGTACACGTTGGGTAGATGGATTCCTTTTTTGTAATAATATTATTTAGGTACATATCATACATCTTAAGTAGGTAAATATTATGTACATATGTTATATTTGTTACATTTTTTATTTTTGTGTATTAGAATCTTCACCCCTTATGTATACATATGAGCATTTCACTTGCATTAAATATAATTCTATAAACTAAATGGAGCACAACGCAATTTTTTTAAATTTAGGTGCTCCAAATTAATGTATTAATTTAAATTATGTATTATTTTGTGGCAAAATAAAAAAAATAATAATAATTTTTCTAGTTTATTTTGTATTATTAAGTAGGTATGGCAACGTAGTTTCAAAAAATGTTTGCTGAAATTGTGTAAGAGAATTTTTAATTCAAATTCGGATTTTATGAATCGATAGAAGCTGGATCTACAAAAACTTGATGCATTTTTGCAAAAAAAGACAGAGGATTCGTCAAAATGAAAAAAAGAAATTAAAACATTTTATTTTTATGGTCTGATTCGACTGACGAACCCTGTATGTTTTCTTTGACAAAAATGCATCAAGTTTTTGTAGATCCAGCTTCTGCCGATTCACAAAATCCGAATTTGAATTATAAATTTTCTCGCACAATTTTTTATATCGAATTCCAACAAAATAATTTTGAAACTGAATGAAGCTTCGAGTATCTCTCTTTAATTAAACAAATACGAAAATCAAAAAAATATTTTCGCATGTGATATATAGGTAATATTTGAGCATCAGATTGACCGAAAATGTAAAAAGGGTAAAAAAACTTCCGGGTGTGTGGTTCCTGTTTGAAAATCAACCGCTACGCTACCATACCCACTTAATAGTAGAAAATAAACCAGAAAGATTGTTTCCTTATGTATCGCCAAAATATCATAAAAAATGATAAAAATTTATAATTTCAACACGTAGGTCGCATAGAAATAAGCGAGGAGCAATTATAGAATCAAAAATATCTGCCAAGAAGCAAAAAAATAATAATTAAAAAAGTAGCCCTGTGCGGGATTCGAAGTCGGGAATCCACTTAAAAGTAGTCGCCGCTTGGCACGATGGGCTACGGCGGATCCCAAGGTTAAAATTGACTAGAATCTTGTGTGAGAAGGCAAAACTTCAAAAACATCAATTTTTCAAACGTTAAGTACTAAATAAATACGATGAGTGGAGGATCGTGTGATGTCCTACGGAAAGAGAAAAATTGGCATTTTGTCGGTGTCGTAAATTGCGACGGCAAAATCGGCAATTCGTCTCGGCACGAGAGAATCAAAACCGGATTTTTTGACATTTGTGACAGTACCGCTGTCAGGTTATTGACTAAACCGCCGCTCGCCGCCAAACGCACCGCTCCCAGCCCGGCAGACTGATGGGCGGGTATTCACTGGACCATCGACAACCTATTAAGGTACATTTTGTCCATTTATGACTAGTACACATTTTGTGATGCTAGCTCTCGGTCTATAAGACATAAGACGCTTAGCCGACTGAGCTCCCGTGCCAAATAAAAAAACGTCATCAGTTATTTAGTAAAGTTTTTACCATTAAGAAAATGTCTCATATCACTTTTGTTGTCTGTCATTCTCTAAGGAAGAGGATTAATAATGCCTCTAGGTGATGCAAATGTGTCTGGTAATTGCAAGTTGGCACCTATATTATAGGGCTTAGATATGTTTAAAATATGGGGGTCGTGGGCTTCAAATAATGAAACAAAACTATCTATTTCATCTAATAGGGGGACTAATGTACAATCACGTGTACAACACTGAACCACCCAGATACGCGTCATTTACCCCCTATGCCCCCTCGAATAGTGAAATATTCAGTTGTCTGCAACTCAGTAACACTTATTTATGCTATCAGATTTGAACGGATATCAAGATTTTCGTATTTTAAAGGCGAATAAAAAATCAGAGCTGTGCCGAGCACTGTGTAGATTAACATATAGTAGGTATCGCGCTATATCTAGCTATATCCACTCTCAAGGGGGGATTCTAGTAACTCTTAAGATTCCCCAAGATTATACTTACTGTGATCGCTACAGTCTGCCTTTTCGTCGTATCTTGTTTTCTAGCGACGCACTTCTGATCAGATCTTATAAACAAGCGCTTGAGAAAAATTTCTAAGACTATTAAGACCGTCGATAGACTCTGTGAGTATTCGGATAGTTGCACAAACTTGATGGGATCGGAGTCGACCCGTGAATAAAACAGTTATTCGATTCACGCCACAGAATCGCACGCTGGTCGTCAATCTTAGATCTAGTGGAATCGAATTCAAAACATATTTTCATTTATTGATAGTTAAACTTTCAACAAATACAAAAAATAGAAATATTCAAGTGTAACCTAATTGTATATAAAAGCAACTATCAGAGAGGACCACCCTTGGCAAGACGTTAACGTTTGTAACTCATACAGCGGGGAGAGTATTGTAACAAGCAACTGTGCTAAAAGATTCAGATTCCCAGTCTGATGCTATTAAAATGTATGTTGAACTTTTTTGAAAAATTATTCACTTTTGATAACTCACTAAAAATTTTGTATTTGATTTTATGCTTGTAATCCGTATTGATGAATGAATCATTCGTCAGGATGCTTTGAGAAGTGTGTATTACTGCGGCTGTAAAATTTATAATCATTTACCCACTGATGTGAAAAATTGTAAGAGCCTGTTTACTTTCAAAAAGAGGATAAAGAATTTGTTAATAAAGAAATGCTTGTATGATTTCAATGAATTTTACTCAGTCTGATCATTTATATATTTATTTATTTATTGCGTGATTACATATTTATATTTTTTCTTGTGTAGTTTGTTAATATGTTAGTGTTTTGTTTCATACAATTTTACGTGTATTTTATTTTATATTTTTAAAATGTATTATATTTATGCATATTAGCTTCGATTTTGACGCACTCCTAAATTACTTGTATAGTTATTAATTAATTGTATTTGTGATTGGAAAATAAAGATTATTGTTATTATTATTAATATATATTAATCTAATGGTTTTCCAGCTTGAAAAAACGAACTAACGGCATTTAATCCAAAGATACCGTTTTGACGTCGAGCATTCGAGCAACCCCTAAGGCAATGCCTGCTTTGGCCTTTTTTTTAGGATATTTTGGGTTCGTCTAAACCGATTCCTTCGCTTGGAATTATGAAACTATGCTATTGTGGATCGGTCTCGGAGTATATATATTCTCCTCCACTTTCAAAACTGGAAAATCTGCTTAATGGTTTTTATTGGAAAAACCGCCCCACTGATTTTTGCTTAAATTTTTTCTTTTGAAATGATTACTCGCTATATCCTGTAATGTTCGATCTGAAGGTGTTCCCCCAGGCCTGGAGGTTTGTAAGGGGTCCGAGTATCGTTTGAAGTTAGAGAAGCATTTGCATTAGGCGAAATGAGAGAGGTATACTTTTAAATGTTTAGCTTGATATAAATAACAATAACAATAAGTTTTTTGAATATGAAATTGCTGCCCCCCCGTTTTCAAGAACTGCGATTAAGATAAATATTTAATATTAATTAAGGAATATTACCCCGCGCTTTTCAAAATTTTGATCGAGGAAAATATTCAATTTTAAGGAGTATCACAGGAGTATCACCCCCTCCCCTCGCTCTTCAAAATTTCGATCTAGGTAAATATTTAATCTTAAGGAATATCATCCCCCTCCCGCTGTTCGAAATTTTTATTGCGATTTCTTTCGACGGCCCTGCCTGTAAATAAACATGGATAGTCAAAAATTAATGGTTCAGATTGTATACATTTATTTATTTACTCATAAGAAATATTTTAAATTATTCATCTGTATGCTATTTTCAATCACAAGAAATCGTTTATGGGGGGGGGTTAGCTTTTGAGACGTAATATCTGATAGGGGGGTCGCTAAAAGTGTAACTTAGCGTGACAAAGGGGGAGGGAGGGGTCCAAAAAGGTGAAATTCTGAGTGACGTATTTTATGGATGGCCCCGAAGGGAAAATTAAAAATTTTTATGTTTTCTGTGAAATATAATTTTTCTTAAAGATTTATATCTTTTTTAAATAAAGCATTTTGAGGGCTCCATAATAATAAGTATACTAAACACTTAGCACTGAAAAAAAAAATTGTAATTACAGAACACTAAGCACTTTAAATAACGAAATGCCCGCGATTACTATATCTACACTAAGCAGAAAGCACGTTGGTTCTAACTCTTTTTAAATTTAAGGACACTTAAATTGCAAAACTTTTGACTTCAGCGTCAGGAATCAAAGTTTTAAATACCTAAAAGGTATAAACACAAGACTACATGTTTTACACCCTCGACTGAGGGAAACCACACAATTTTATCGATATATTAATAGGAAACTTAGGTGAAGAATAATAATAATAATAATAATAATAATAATAATAATAATAATAATAATCTTTATTGTCCATAATAAATAAATGACCACAAAAAAGTGATATAGGACTAGTCAAATAAGTCACATTTAAAAGAAAAACCTAAACTACTAAAACAACACATACAGAAAAAAATATTTTAAAAACATGGGTCAGTTAAATATTCAGTCACATTATAAAAACACTTTTGTAAAAGAAATTGGCTAACTAACTTTTTAAATAATTTTAAATTGACGACACCTTTAATTTCAACTGGAAGACGATTAAATAATTTTATTCCTATGTACCTGGGGCACTCCTCATATTTTGTCAGGTAATGTAATGGAATACGCAAGTTTTGCCCATTTCTTGTGTCGTAATTATGATGAAAATCATTAGTTTTAAAGGAATCATGGTTAGATTTAACATAATATACTATTTCTAATATATATATGCATGCCAAGGGTAAAATTTGTAATTCTTTAAATAAATTTCGACATGACGTATTTCTTGCCGCTCCTACCATATTCCTAATAGCCCTTTTCTGTATTTTAAAGATTCTTTCAAAATTGTGAGAGGCGCCCCAGAACATTATGCCATACTTCGCTCTAGATACAAAGTTAGCATGATAGTAAGCTATTACAGTTGACATATTAGAAATGCTTTTTAACCGATACAATACAAAACATATTGACGACAGCTTCTTTGACAACAGAGTTACATGTTCATTCCAGTTTAATCCACAATCAATGTGCACTCCTAGAAATTTAGTGCTTCTAACTTGCTCAATTGACTTATTATCTACTTTTATCAAATAACTATTATTGAAAGAAGTGAATCTGGGTGTAAAATTAATAAAAACTGTTTTGGAGATGTTTAGGAATAGTTTAGAATTTTGATACCAATCTGTGCATCTATTGATCATATTTTGAGCTGTTACTAATAATTCTGGCACAGTTTCTTCTGAAACAATTAGAGAATTGTCATCTGCAAACATTGTTAAAGTATTTTGATCAAAAATTTCAGGTAAGTCATTAATATACAGTAAAAATAATAAGGGACCCAGAACAGAGCCTTGAGGTACCCCAATTTCAATATCGATTTCCTCAGATCTAATACCATTTATTTCAACTACCTGCCTTCTCTTGGAAAGATATGAGGTAATCCAGTCACAAGTTTTTCCTCTTAATCCATATTTTTGAAGTTTTTCTATAAGCAAGGCATGATTTATTAAATCGAATGCCTTGCTTAGATCCATAAAAATAGCTAAGCAGTTACCGTTTTTTTCCAAATTTTCAAACACTTTGTTAAGAAAGTTCATAATTGCTGTTTCCGTTGACCTGCTTTTGATAAAACCATGTTGCGAATTGGAAAACAATTTATTTTTGTTACAAAACTTTACAATTCTCTTGTACATTACTTTTTCTAATATTTTTGAAATAGATGACAAAAGAGCTACTGGTCTATAATTTTCCGATGATGTAATATCTCCTTTTTTAAAGAGTGGAATAATTTTTGCTAATTGTAGGACTGTTGGAAAAATACCTGTTGATATCGAAAAATTTACTAGGTATGTAATTGGAGAAGTAATAAACTTAACAGATTTCTGTAGTAAATTAGTTGTTATATTATCTAATCCACAGGAATTTGAATTCTTTAGTTCTAAAATTATATTAAATATTTCTGCTTCAGTAACAGGGTCTAAAAATAAAGTATTGTCAACTTTAACATTCAAGTTAAAATTACTATTTGAATTTAAAATTTTTTTGTTTAACTGTCTAGGTTTATCAATGAACTCAAAATTAAAATGTTGGGCAATTTTAAACGCATCGGTTTCAAGGTTATTTTTAATTTGTATTTCATCTATTGCATTGTTTTTATTTTTATTGTTATTTATATTTTCATTAATAATACGCCAAGCTGCTTTAGATTTATTATGAGAATTTCTGTATAGGAAATCGTTGTGCATTTTCTTAGCAGATTTTATGACTTGCCTATAGATTTTCTTATATTTTTTATAAAATTCAACATCTTCTAGATTATTTGAATGTATCATATGCTTGTATAAATTTTTTAGCCTTCGAGATGATATTCTTATACCTTCTGTAATCCATCCATTTTTGAAAACCTTTTTATTAGTATGTTTTAATGGAAAGCACATATCAATGTAATATTTTAAAACGTTAATAAAACTGGAAAAACTGTCATCAACTGTTATCGAATTGTACACGTCATCCCACCGTTCTCTACTTAAATGAAATAGGAAATTGTTGAAATTACTATCACAGTAATATCTTTTATCATGAGATTTGTTGTGAATCAAATATTCATCAATATTATATTTACATAGCTGAGCTGTATGGTCCGATATACCACTAAATATAACCTTACATGTTACGCTTTCTGTATTTGAACAAATGTAATCAAGACAACTATTGCAATGTATACCAAATCTGGTCGGCTCGCTTATCAGTACATTAATATTGTATGTCTGTAGCAGATCATTTAGTTCATTTCTTGCAGCAGTATTTAGAAGATAGTCAATATTGAGGTCGCCACATAAAAATATCTTAGACTGAGAATGTTTACATAATTTTTTTAGAACACTATCTAGGCCTGCAATAAATTCATTAAAACTATCTTTATCGGGACTTGGTGATCTATACACTGTTAATAATTTTAGACAATTATTACCAACTTTTACGTCAGCAGCACACATTTCTAATGTTCTTTCTCTTGATAGTTCCGAAATATTAACAATTTCTTTTATTTTTATATCAATGTCATTTTTTGCCAGAATTAGCGTACCTCCATTTTTATACTCGCTTCTACAAAAATATGTTATAACACTATAGCCATTAAAAGCAATATAATTTATTTCAGAGAGTGTACACCAATGTTCTGTCAGACACGCAATATCAACATCATACTGATTTAAGAATATTTCAATTTCTTCTACCTTATTTCTAATACACTGAACATTTTGATGTAAAATATTTAAATATGTACTTCCTTTATCCGGTAGTTGCTATTCGTTCTGCGTCTGTTTTATTTTTTGTCTTTGTATCTGAACTTTTTTTAAGTATACAGGACAGTTTTGATCATAAACGTTATGAAAAACATCTAAGCCTAAATTAAATTTCAAGTTAGAATCTACACAGTTTACACATTTAACAATTTCATTCTTACAGGATTCCTTAACGTGGTCATTTTCAGCACAATGTAAGCATCTTGGTTCACTACTACACTTTTCTGCATGATGATCAAAGCCAGCACATTTAAAGCATCGGAAGACACTAACATATTCAAATACCCTACATCTGGACCAATTTATGCACACACACCCTTCAGCTAATATTTTTTTGTAAGCTATTGAATTGCATTCCACTATTGCCATATAATTTTTTCTCATTTTCTTAAAAGCTTTTACTTCCAAAGTGATGTCCAATTCTTGCAAAAATATATTCTGTTTTTTAATACAATTAAGTAATTCATCGGCTTCTAGATTTTCTTGGATATCTATTATTTTGATGCAAGGATTTTTTAATTCTGGTGCTTTTATTTGGTAATTCTTCGTAAGCTTCTTTTCGGCAGCCTTTTTAATTTTCTCTTGCTCTTCTTTATTCTTGCATTTAATAATTACTCCTCCTTCTTTAATATTCTTTATTTCTGTGATTCCCACTTCAAGAGCAGCTGGTTTTAAATTTTTTTGTATTGCCTCCACAGTTTTCTTGCATTCTTGTTTTGTTTTTGGCTTAATAATTACCACTTCATTTGATACTGCCGTTGCATAAGTTTTGTTTTTGTTTTCACTTGGAAGTTCAATTTTTGTGATGCCGCCTGTATTTTTATTTAAGATTTCTTTAAATGCTGTCAATTCTGTTGTAACCTGCTTCTTTAATTGTTCCATTTGAGTCTGGAAATTTAATGCTAATTCCAAATACAATATACAACTATCACAAAACCATCTGACTCCCTTGCATTTTTGAATTAATTGAAAATCTTTGTTATTTATTTCTGCACATTTATTATGAAAGATCTTTTCACATGTTCCACAGCATTTAATATAATTTTCAGTTTGACTTATCTTATTTTTACAAATTCCACAGTTGCAATCCTCTTCTTCCATTATAACAATAATATGATCATATTAAATGAAGTCTTATAGTGTGTGGTCTCCTTAATCTTAGTATTCAATAAAGTCACAGAGATGGGTTTTGTCTAGTGGACACAAAAACACACTTTTTTTAAATTTTTTTATTACTTGAGTCAGATAAGTTTGAGTCTCACTGACTAAATAAAATTGCAAACAATTGTTTATAATAAATATATCACTAATGTTTTCCTTTTACCGGTAAGTCTACAGTACCAGAGGTTCTTAATTTATAACTCAGGCAAAAATTTATATTTATAAACTTTCAATATCCTTTGATTTAACTTCAATTTACAGAGGTGTAACAACAGTACTCACTTTACCACTACACATTCTCTAGATCAATCTGAACTAGAAGTGAGCAACCACTCATTCGAAGTTTTTCAAGTCTGAAGATTTTCATACATTTTCACACTTGTATTGTTTGTAACTCGAATTTTGAATCAGGGCATTATCTGACAATTTTAATTTTTAAGGTTTGTACCGTAGAATTTCCGACTTAGAAAGTTACATAAATTATAAAATTATATTATAAATAAGCGTAAGGTAGATCAGAAATAGACGGTTATAAAGTAGATTATTATTATATTTATGAGTGTAACGACATAACTAAAGCATTTTGAAAAGAAAGCTTTAAATGATATCTCTGAAAGAAAAAAATTGAATATATCCTTTTTAAGAATCTGTTTGAAGTTTTCGTATGATCAACTGGTGAAGTTAAGATGCAGAATGTTAGGCCGGTCGTCATAAAGTCAAAATCATCGATTTTGATCGGAAATTTAAAGCAGCAATTTTATTGACTATTCTTATAGGAAAAATTGCGCTGAACACGTTGATGATATTAAAAAATATATAAAACACAGGCTTCATTGTTAAAAACAATAGTTTTTAGCGAAAGTTCTTATTTTTCTATGTTCTTTGACTTTTCAACGATGCGTCGCGTCGGACAAGAAATCAAGATATAAAAAATTAAGATTTTATCAATGCACGTCGTTTGAGACTAGTAGTGAAAAAAATTAAAAAATAAAATAAAAATACCTTTCAATTGAACCATTTATAGTGCATTTAAAACCGAGCGCTCTTTGAATTTTATATATACAAAGTCGTTACTGCGCAAGTCATTCAGAGTGTAAACACTAAAAAACGTTGTACGGCGTTCATAAATTAATTGCATTAAAAGCAAAAAATGTATGAAAAAACTAATGAATTTTTGTGACAATTGAAAACTAACTTTATGTTGTCGGTTGAAATTGTGTCGAGTTCGGTGAAATACGCATGTTCCGTGGCCTCTTACGGGATATCGAGATAAATCCGGATAGAGCGGCAACAAAACGCCGAAATTGTACCGAATTGAAGCGTGAACAATTCTGCATTGATTGATATAAATTAGCGCGAGTATGGCTATTTCATATAGTTGATATTTGATTAAATTATGTTGGTTAAATAAAGCAACACAAAATAGTGTATATAAACAACGCGAGAAACGTGTACTGCTTGAGTGCTTGACTGTAAAATATATACCTGGATTCGTCCCTACTTGAAGTGGGTGATATAAAATAAGCAACAGCCAGCAGATGTGTGAATGAAACAGATAAGTTATTGTTTATGTAGCATTAGCAATTTATGTATGTCTTTATTAAATTTTAAACGAGAATTGGAGATCAAAATTGAAAAGATATTAAACATAATATATAGGTAATAAACATAATATATAGGTGATGAAATGGAAAAACTGCCAAAAATTGAAACGGATTATTTCAAGGAAATGACATACAGAGTGAGCAACCTATCCCTTCGGAACTCATCTTTTCACATAACGCGTAAAAAAAAAATATTGTTACCACGAGATAGGGCCCTTCCCAGCAACTCTACCGTAGATGGATATTTACTTGTGGAGCGGTTAATAAATAAAAAAGGAAAGGGACAAAAGGAAAAAATACAAAAAACAAATTAAAAATAAAAGCTGCCAGATTCAGAGACACAAGAAGTAGAAAACTTAGAAGAAAAATAAGGAGATGACGATAGATGGAAACTTAAAAGAAGCATCTCGCAAACAACTGCACCACACCCCAGCCGATGATGAAAAATGGAAACTTAATAGAAGCATGGAAACTTAAAAGAAGCATCTCTCAAACACCTACACTTCTCATCCTATATTCCCACCCCATGCGTCATGTGGCTCTCGCTGCTGACAAGAAGCATGTCCAATGTCCAACCCGGCGCATGCAGCCGATCCGGCGGTATGTAAAACATCCGAGATTTGGGTCCGGCATGCGGTTTGGCCGTCCGTTGTGCGTGTTCGACGGACGACCAAGCTGCGTGTTGGAACGAACCTCCATGGATACCCGGAATTGGCAGCAATGCTCACCTTACGCTGGCAAATCAATCAATCAATTGTTGTCACAAAATTTATTTCCAAAAATTAATTAATAAACAATTGATAGTAATCGCAAAATTGAATATATCTCCATCTGGTTAATGGATCGGGTTCCATCTTGGCTCAAAATTTTCCATTTTTTATTATCTTTCATTTACCGAATTTCATTTCGATGCGACATTCCTGAGCTGAGATATTTCCTCTGTTTCCTAAGCATTTTTTTTAAACGTTGGCGGGGGGTAAAGAAAAAGAAAAAAGTGGCAAGATATTGATAAAAACTACCATTTGTTTGTATCAATATTTGTGGATTTCCGGGGGTGAGGAATGCAAAAAATGCCACGGTAAGTCACAAATCCTTAATAAACAAATTAGCTTATTTATTTAAACAATTGCAAAATACACAAGATATCGACACAGAAAAAAAACTGTAAATTCTACAAACAAAATGCAACAATTTGACCAGAATAAAATGTCCGTGTGATCTTATTTTGTTGAGCAGAAAAAATATTGTTAATTTAGGACCCTTAATTTGTTGATAACAATTGAACGGTCAAAGATAGAAGGTCTCTTCTCTAGACGCGTATTGATAAAATCGTCATTTTTATATCTTGGCTTTTTTTTGTCCGATGCACCGCTTTCGTTGAAAAGTCAAAAAACATCGAAAAATGAGATTCTTCTCTAAGAACCATTGTTTTTGCCAATGAAGCATTTGTTTTATAATTTTTTTAATGTCACCATCGTGTTCTAAGCAATTTTTCCTATAGGAATAGTCCATAAAATTGCTGTTTTAAATACTAGATGCTATCCACATCTGGTGTGAGAGGGAGCAGATGTTCTGTCAACCCAGACAAAAATGTAATATTACCCTTCACCAGGAAAGGGAAGTTGGACAACTTAGAACCATCTTCCGTATCAGGTGAAATTATTCCATTTGCGAGAGAAGTGAGATAGCTAGGTGTAACACTAGATAAATCACTTAATTGGAATTCTCACTTGGAAATGGTAATCCACAAAGCGAGGCTGTCCCTGTGGATGTCGAAGAATTTGTTGAAAATCTTGGGGTATTGGTACCAAACAAATATATGTGATATGTTACGGCCATTAGACCAATGATAGTGTATGCCTCAATAATTTGGTGGTTGAGAGGACTCTAACAATTGACCAAAGCCAGCTCTCTAGATTGCAGAGAGAAGCATGCTTGTCAATAACTAGTGCAATGAGCACCACAAAATCCGCTGCTCCGGAAGTCCTCCTAGGACTACTTCCTCTCCATATTTACCTGGAGAGGGAAGCCAGGTGGGCAACATACAGAATCCATCAAGCGGTAACTAATACTGTTGTGACACCAGATCTCGTGGTGTCAAAATTTTGCGGTTCTCGAAAGGGTTGTTTGTTAGGGTGTTGTAGCTGAGTTGGAGGAAGCTACGAGGTAGGTATTTTCCAGTAAAATCCCAAAATGCTATTCTACAACTTTAATTGAGATTTGTGCTGCTACTTTTAAACAAAATGGAACTACCCGAATAATTTTAAATTGTTACAGGTCTCCTTGTAGGGGTGAAGGTATCTTTTTAAATAAAATTTCTGTTGTACCAAGTAATTTGTTTAAACCTAATATTGATTTTATTTTATGTGATTTTAATTTTGACATGTACATACAGTGTGTTAATTATTTTAATTCTTTATGTAGTGTGTTATCCAGTTTTAACTTAATATCTGTGGTAGAGTGGCCAACTCATGTTACAGACACTACATGAACTTGTATGGATCGCATTTTTATTAATGAAAAAATGATGGAATTTGTTTAGTTCTAGACAATATTATTTCAGACCACAGAACAGTTCTATTACATTCTTAGAGAAACCTAATTCTCAGAATACATCTCACATTAAAACAAGTTTTAATGATAATGCTATTTTAAAATTTGAGCAAGCACTTCAAAATGAAAATTGGCATCACATGTATAATATAGACGACATTTGATTTATTTTATGAAACATTTTTTATTTTATCCGTCTTTTTCCTAAACGTAGATACTATATTAACATATACAATAACAAAAAAATGGGTAAATGATGCGGTTTGATCTTCTAGTACACATTTGAAAGATTTATGTATTTTAAAAATAACATATCCAGATTTGATTTCTGTTTACAATGATGCAAAAAGGACGCACAACAATCTTATCAATAAAACAAAAAAAAATCAAATCAAAATAAAATTATTAATTCAAATTATCCCACATGAGCTGCATGGAAAACAATTCCTGAATTATCAAATAAAAATAAAAAACATAATAACTTTCAAATACACTATGAAGATAACAGCAGTCAAAATCCGGAAATGATTGCCTCATTATTAGCAAGGAAGATTTTCGAATACCATATGCAAGACTTAATTTAACCTACAATTCTCCAAATTACATGGCACCAAAATTGTTCAATAACTTACCATCTGAATGTAAAGTATCTAGAAACTTACTAAATTTTAAAACTAATAGTGGCGTGTGTGAGTCGGAAACCCCCGAAAATAGTAAATAATTTGACCCGTAACGAAAGTACCTCCCCCCCTTTCGAGGATACCGAACGCAATGAAGGTAGTAGAATGTCTCTTTGGGGTTGCGCAACCCCCAAACGGCCAAAAACCACCCCAAACCGAGTTAAACGCTTAGGATATAATTTTCACGGCTTAAAAATATCTTACTCCCGTTTTTGAGGATGCTGAGCACAATGGTGATGCTGAATATTAATCCGACCCCCCACAACCCTCCAACGGCCAATAATCAACCCCGAACAGGGTGAAAATCTTTTTTTTATATCGGCAAAACGTTTTCGAGGATGGTGAGCGGAATAAATATTCCCCATCACCATCGTGCTCAGCATTCTAGGATATTTTTAAGCTGTGAAAATTATGTCTTCAGCGTTGAACCCCATGTGGGGGTGGTTTTTGGATGTTTGGGGGTTGCGCAACCCCAAAAAGACATTCTACCACCGTCATCATGTTCAGCATCCTCAAAAATAGGGGGGGAGGTACATTTGTTAAGGGTCAAATTATTTACGAGTTCGTCTAACTCACACATGCCACGATAAGTTAAAATTGTTTTTGCTGTCTAAATGTTTTTACACTGTATGCGATTTTTTACCCAGTTTTTAAGGTATATGTTGTAACTTGACTATTCCTATACAATTGGGAAAATAAATTATTATTATTACAAAATGTAGTCAATCAGGTATCGTAAGTCACTCCTGCGTTAACAAAAAAGGTCGATTAATAACTAACTATAAATAAGTTGGAAAAAACAGTACCTATATAAAAGTGCTGCCTAAATATAAAGGACAATGAACTTGGAATATGTTGAAAGGATTTAGATATAACAGGTAACAAATTAACAATGTAGTGAAAATGCAAGTATGCAATTTGGATACAATAGTATTAATAAATGATAAATAAAATACCGAATAGAAAATATAATAGTAAGTACAGAGTGCTCCACAACAGCATCATGGACCACAACAGGCTGTCACAGCATCCTGCGAATCCGTTCAGATGTGATGCCTACCTTGATCAACCATGAACTGCCTTTAAAGTCCTGTTTCCTGGAAGATAAAAATGGGATCGGAACAAAACCGTCCTACAAAGGGGAGACACTTGTTGGTTCACAGACGGCTCCAGAACTCCTGAGGGAACTGCAGCTGGTATATATAGTTGCAAACCAAAGGTAAGAATAACTTCAAACCTGGGTGATAATCCATGCCATTGAGCTGGGTGCACGGAGGCTAGAACAGATGCAACCTAGATATAGGTCAATAAAAATATTTTCAGAGAGCCAAGCGGCTCTTAAAGCTCTTAGATCCTACCGTTGTAACTCTAAAACGGTCTGGAATTGCCAGGAAATTCTTTCCTAACTGGGCAGAAACAGCAAATTGACTAATCTGGATACCTGGTCACTCTGGTATGGAGGGCAATGAAATTGCTGATTCTTTGGCCAGACAAGGCGCGGAAACCAAATTCATAGGACCAGAACCGGCACTAGGGTGGCCCTTTTAACCCCCTTTTAACCTTTAAAATTTGATCGCCTCACCCCCTCAAATTATTATAATATAAGAGAAAAAAAATTACAACAAATTTAGGGTACCTAGCTCAACAGCTCCTTTCCGTGCCACAAAAGAGGTGAATTTTTGCATGATTCTTAATATTCGGGGGCGTTGTTAATTATCTCGCAAAATATCACATAAACCAAAAAAATGCATAGAAGATAAAGATAAGATAAACAAATCGCCTAGGATGTACCGATTCGCGAGGAATCGCATAGACGTACATTTAGGTAACTACATTTGTTCTTAAAAATACACTATCAATTATTTTTTATTTAGCACATACATACAACTTAGCTAAAGTTTAGGGCTTGAAATGTTATACAAAAACCAAATATACGAACAATTTTGTATTAATAGGTACATTTTTTAAAATGCGAAAAACGTAAGAGAATTTTAAAAAAATTTTAAATGTGCTATATATTGATATGTACAATATCTGCTCTCAACTTGAAAGATTTTTTGTTGATTACCTTGCATTTAGTTGTTGCCCAGGGCTCCCAAGATTTTTACAAAGCATAAAATTTTCCTAAGAGCTAATTCTCCTATGACTTTTCTAGGTAATTTATCATAATGCAGATTAATATTTATTTATAATTCATCATGTAGACCTATAAAGTACATATATGAATGAATATGCGGGTTAACATCTTGTATTCGCAAAATATGTGTTCTGCAGTACCACATTATCTGCATTTATAATTTTCTGCTTTGCCCATATTCTTATAAGATGATATCTCAAGGAGCAACGGCCTGTTAGAAGGCCTGTCATCAGCCTAAAATCAAACTTTTAGAGTTCTAGCCAAATTTGCTAAAGAAGAACACAACATAGAAATTATTCAACCCCCCTGCAAAACAAGACAACCAGGAATACACAACCGAACAATATATCCGAACCTAACTCTTTGGGAACACATTGTCGCACTAAACAATCGGGAATGAAAACTGAAACATGAATATATATAAATATATACTTATTAGCTTTTTGTAATTTTTTTTTCACAGAAATATGCTGTAAAAATTAATATGTGTAAATAAAGCATTGCAAATATTTGTAACAGGCTGAAGGATTTCGGTCGATGGCCATTTGGTGAAACCAATAAAACACAATAAATAATATTTTATTTTATAATATAACTGATTTTTATTACTGATTATTTTAATGTAACTGTATTATTTATTGCTGTTTATATACATATATTTTTTTCCTGTAAATTTTTTTGTACCGTTATTTTATGACTTGCCTTTGTAACTTATGTTATGTTAATTTGTGGTTAATAAACTTATTATTATTATTATTATTATTATTATTATTATTATTATTATTATAGAGTTCTATAGAAGCCTTGTGGTAATCTTTGTGGAATAAGTTTGAACTTTTTTACTTGACTGACCTGAAATGTAATAAATTGATTAAATAATTTGCAACTTCCATTAACAAACTCTTAATCAACAATATTAAAAAACTAAGTTGTAAAATTTAAAAAAGGTGACACCATACAAATTTATGACGAAATGTAGTTGTTTAAATAAATTATAATTATTGAAGCAATTTGAAAAATGAATATATCAACACGAACCGAAACGTGACTAATTAAAAATAATTTCTGTAATGGCAAATAAGTAATAAGAAACGTCAAAAATATGCGATGCTCTACTTTTGCCCCATGAGATCGTTTTGAAGCTCAATAGTTCTCATGAGGTATAGTTTGTAAAGGAATTACTAATTCGTAGTCCTTGGACAATAATTGTGAAATTTAAAAAAAATGAAAATAGTACGAATTTATGGCAAAATGTAATTGTTTACACATTGTTGTTTAAACAATTTGATTGACATTAAAATATTAATAATAATAATAATACAACAGCTGGGCTAAAGTCGGAGACCGAGGGATTCATTATTGTGGCCTGTCAAGATGGTGTAATTAACACGCTGGTCTACTGAAGCCGCGTAATGGGTGTAGAGGTTCCTGATATAAACTGCAGGACCTGCTGCCATTCACCAGAATCGCTCATGCATTTACTTTCCGCATGCCCGGTGTATGCGATTTCGGCCTACATCCATCGCCATAACGCGGCGTTACGGGTGCTGTACTATCATCTACGGAACTCGTACGGGATAGACCAGACACCAATGCTGCCTTATGTCCCCGGAGACATCGAGTCCGTTGTCGAAAACGAGAGGTGCCGAATTTATTGGAACTACTCGTTTCCGACAGTCAGGCTAATTCAAACCAACAACCCTGTCGTAGTTCTCCTCGACCATCAACTCAAGGTGATGTTTGTGATCGAGTTCTCGGCACCTGCCGAGCCAAACATCGCTTTGATACAGGAGGAAAAGCGGACCAAATACCTTGATCTCAGGTACGAGTTCCGAGTGCTATGCCCAGGCTACTCGGTCAAGATGGTATATAGTCATAACAATCGGTGTACTCAGTGGTATGAAGCCTGCGCTAGTCTCGGAACTAAAGAACATACCGGTCTGCCAGAAATCAGCCGAATGGCTGGCAGGCCAAATGCGGAAGGCGGTTATCTTGGGGTCCCTTCGCCTACTTAGGGCACACGACTCTGGTATTTATAGTCACTAAACCCACAAGTTGTGAGGAGTGGCTGTAATTATGGCCGCTACCGTGCGGTATCGGTCGGAAAGCACGGAAACCCTGTCCGGCAACGGATAAACCGTAAAGAAATTTAAAAGATAATGATAATAATAATAATAATACAATGTAACTAGTTGATAACAATTTGTGCAAGGAGAATCTCAAATAAACGATAATAAATATCAAAATTATGAGATACTCTACTTTTGTCCTTATAAGGTCCCTTTGGGGCCCTATAAAAGAGTCTTATTAGGATTTAATTAAAAAAAAGAATGATTAATTCGTATTCTCTGGATAATTCTGAAGAGGAGACTTATGTACGATTTTTATTACACAACATGTTGACGATTCTATTGCTATACGAAAAAATGTATTTTACCCATATGAAATAGGAAAATTGGTCCCTTTTGAGGCATGGTAAAGGGTTGAGCTAACCACTCAAAATTTTGTGTGATTTTTTTTTATATTAGAACACAATGAGTGGGTGAAGACCTTTAAAAAAAAAATTCCACACCTCTAACTAAGGGCCACCCTAACTGGTACTTGGCATATCTACAAACTCTGCCAAGGCTGCTATCCTAGCCTGGGCTAATTGAAAATAACCCAGCACTGGCAGGAACTAAGAATTAGCTCACTTAAAGGAGCTTGTTACGCACCCCTTGAAGTCAAGAACAAAAAAATTATTAGTTAAATAGGCTACACCTTAGAACTCTAATTTGCTTATACACTGGGCACTGCAGACCAAGTCATCGCCTACACGGAATGGGCTTATTCCATGATGTTCTTTTTATATGGTTTTTATACGTTTTCATAAAGTACTCGACATTCTTATTATGCAATTAAAATTTCATATTATTAACTTTTCCAGTTCTCGAGATATAAGGAGTTGAAATTACCAATATTTGTAAAAACAGTGCGCCCATTTGTGGCGTCACTATATGCAACTTTAGACTCGGAGATCTACCGAAACACCACGACCACTGAGAGAAGTTCGTAATATTCAGATGACAGGTGCTTTCTTTCGTTGTGTTTTTGACATTTTAGTAATATGTATTCAATTGGAATTGGATTTACTAAAGCTGATTCTGATAATCTACCAGAAGTTGATATGTTCATGATTATGGACTATTTTAATAAAAATAAAGAGTATATCAGTACAGAAATGAGGGAACTAAAGTTACAAAGGTAAGTTATTAAGCTGACTCTGGGAAATTTACGTTTCTTGCACGTTATTTGAACTATGTCACTGCTTAGACATTGACTAGCTTTGGACCTCCTTCGTTGTTTCAGATTTACTTGGACACCTCGATCGGTTGAAGTATGCTCTTAAATTTTAATTTCTTCCTCTTTATTGGCTTTCAAATGAACTTCCTCATTTGCCAAATTTTCACGCAATAATTCTTCTATAACGGTTTTTTGTTCTTTTTTCTGTATTAAACTTTGAGGCTTAACAGTGTGTAATGCGGAGCGTTTCTTTTGGCAATCAAAAATGTGCGAAATAACACCTGATTTCAATTTTATTTTCCCACATTTCATGATTTTTATATAAAGATAATTAATTCTCTATATCCTCTTCAACCTATATTTAAAACAAGAACACATTTTAAAAACGTTATCTATTTATGCCTTAGACTAGGAAAGATAGATGGTGAGGACTCGTAACAGCGCATAATCGCCACGCTAACAAGTTGTGCCTAAGACGCCATTGCGGTGGTGGCACACAAACGGTAGAGAGCAAAATGAAATTTTCCAATAGAAGTGATTTATAAGTGATTTAGTGCTAATTTATGTAATGTACCTACATGATGGTATCATATTCTATAAACTACTGTAAAAATCACAGCGGGAAAAATTTGAAAGGAGTGACGCTTTGCAGGTTAAAGTATATGCAGTTTTCACTTTACCTAGTTAAATTAACTGTAGGCCTATTATTTACTTAATTATGTCCGTGTGCATGCAATGATAATGAGAAGCATAGTATATCATTTTCTGGTATGCAATTTGCACGTTATTTGATTGAAATTTTCATTCATCTTTTCTTCATTGAATATAGAACAGTGCATCCGAAATGACACTTTTGCCATGGGCGTAGGTATATCGATTATGGTGTTATATTATATAGAATGTAGAATAATGTTACGGATTTCCACCTTTTAGGAAACACCCTGTATGAATCCGTGGGTTCTAAATAATTTTAACAAGAGATTAAACACTACTAACACTTTATTTAACAATTTACTGACTATACAATACTTCAAAAATACACTTTGTTTACTTTAACCTCACTTTTTCCCGAACGTGTCACTTCTCAAATAAACTTCCTCCTCCGCGCTGGTAATCGCGCCTTATATACTCCGAAATTAGCTCTAGATCAATCCAGAATCTTCTCCAACCATAAGCTAGAAAAGTCCTTGGCTCTTTCTAGAGCCTTTCCAGTCACCATCAGAGGCATAGGCGTACGATCTCCTTTTCCAAGGGGGTGTAATTCATAACACTGCCCCCTCCTTAAGCCTGATCGTCCCGATCAGGCAACTCAGAATCATCGATGTATTTCGCCAGCCTGTCCAAATGCACGATCTTCATCTTGGACTTTTTGCTTCGTTGAATTCGATAGACGACGTCATTAATTCGGGTAATAACAGTATACGGTCCATCCCAAGGCGGTTGAAGTTTCGGTGACCTTCCTTTCTTCCGCTGTGGGTTGTACAGCCAAACCAGGTCTCCTGCCTTGAATCCTTCTGAACTACCCTTACGGTCATATCGAGCCTTCATTCTGTCACTGGCTATGGTGATTTGGTCTCTAACTAACTCATGGACGTTCCTTAGCCGTTCACTCACTTCATCTACATAGCTGTTCACAGGAAGTCGTTCTCCACCTGGTGTTCCAAACATCAAATCACATGGCAGTCTGATCTCATGTCCAAATACTACACGAGCCGGAGTCTGTTTTGTAGTTTCGTGGATAGCAGCTCTATATGCCATGAGGAAAAACGGTATGTGGAGATCCCAGTCACGTTGATTTTTATGAACGACTTTAGAGAGATGTTCTTTCATAGTCTTATTATGTCGCTCCACCATTCCATCTGATTGAGGGTGAAGGGCTGTCGTCCGTGTTTTGCGTATTCCCAATAACTTGCAGATTTGCTGAAATACCCCTGACTCAAAATTTCTCCCTTGATCTGAATGCAGCTCCAGGGGTACACCAAACCGACATATCAAGTTATCTACCAAGACTTTGGCGACAGTAACCGCTTCCTGGTTCGGAATTGCGTAGGCTTCAGGCCATTTACTAAAATAGTCCATGGCAACCAGTATGTACTTGTTACCGTCCTTGGTTACTGGGAATGGTCCGGCTATATCGATCGCAATCCTCTCAAAAGGGGCCCCGACGTTATATTGCTTCATTGCACCCCTACTTCTAGTCTGTGGTCCTTTACTGGCTGCACAAATTTTACAATTACGACACCAAGCTTCAACATCTTGACGACTATTTACCCAGTAAAATCGTTCACGTACTTTATTCAGGGTCTTGTTAACGCCGAAGTGTCCACCGGATGCTCCATTATGCACTTCTTGAAGTACTTTCGGTACTCGACACCTGGGAATCACTAGACGCATAACAACTTGCTTCCCATCCGGGCTCTCCCATGCTCTTTTTAACAGCCCATTCATAACTCTAAGTGAGTCCCACTGTGCCCACAAAGCCTTCAATCCAACTGCTTTGTCCGAAACATCCTTCCACTCTGGTCGAGTTCCTTTTTCCTTTGCTCTCAATATAGCCCCAATCTCTGCATCGTTCAGTTGTTCTTGTCTCAGGGCTTCAGTTGTCCAATCATCCGGAACGTCTATTTTAATAGTGTTGACTACTCCCATGCCCTGCTGTTTTTCCACGTGGCGGCAGTGCTTGCAGTCGTCCTTGCATGGTCTTCTAGATAATGCGTCTGCGTTCTTATGAGATCTTCCTGGTCGATGCTCGATTTTAAAGTCGTACTGTTGCAGCCGTTCTATCCAACGAGCCAGTTGACCTTCCGGGGTTTTCAACTGCAACAGCCATTTCAACGCAGCATGGTCGGTCCTGATTTTGAAATGTCGCCCGTAGAGATACTTATGAAAATGGTCCACTGATTTGACGATGGCCAATAACTCTTTTCTGGTTACACAATAGTTTCGTTCTGGTTTGGAGAGCACCTTGCTGAAGTACTCGATCACTCTTTCCTCTCCGTTCTGAATTTGAGACAGCACACAACCAATCGAAGAATTGCTGGCATCTGTATCTAAAATAAAAAGTCCATTCTGTTGTGGGTATGCTAGTACAGGACCAGTGCATAGAGCTGCCTTCAATTTTCTCCATGCTGTTTCACACTCCGGTGTCCACTGGTACTGAACTTTCTCCTCTGTTAGCCGGTGTAATGGCTTCGCAATGTCTGCAAACCCTTCCACAAAGCGTCTATAATAAGTGCAAAGGCCAAGGAAGCTTCGTACTTCATGAACGTTAGATGGCCTTGGCCAATCTCGTACGGCAGAAATTTTATCGGGATCCGTTTGTATTCCCTCTGAAGACACTACGTGCCCAAGGAATTTAACTTCTTTCTGAAATAGTAAACACTTCTTCGGGTTCAACTTCAGGTGTGCATTCCTTACTCGTCCAAATACTTCTTGAAGATTTTTCAAATGTTCTGTAAAGTCTCGTCCCATAACCAGCACGTCATCAAGGTAAACCAGGCACGTCTTCCAGGTTAGCCCTCGTAGAACAAATTCCATCAATCGTTCAAACGTGGCTGGAGCATTGCAAAGTCCAAAAGGCATCACCGTAAATTGGTAAAGACCACTGCCTGCTGAAAATGCTGTCTTTTCCTTATCATCAGGATGAAGTCCAACTTGCCAATAACCGCTCCTAAGGTCTAACGTCGAAAACCACCGTGAGCCTGCCAATGTACTTAACGTGTCATCAATCCGGGGTAATGGGTAACTGTCTTTCTTCGTCACATCGTTCAATTTTCGATAATCGACACAAAATCTTAACGTTCCGTCCTTTTTGGCAACCAAAACTACTGGCGATGACCAGGGACTTGTTGACTCCTCAATAACTCCATCTTGTAGCATCTTATCTATCATTGTTGAGGCTTCTTCTTGTTTTGCTAGCGGAAGCCTCCTAGGTTGTTGTCGAATAGCAGGTGAGTCACCAGTATTTATCCGATGCTGGACTATATCTGTTTTTGTAAGGGCCTCCGTACTTTTGGCAAATACTGAACTTTCTTTTTCCAGGAACTTGAGCGCCTCCTCTCGTTCATCCTCAGATAAATGCTCCAACTGGGAGCTCAGTAAGGTCAAAACTTCCTGGTCTATATTTGTAGATGAATTTCCCTCCGTTTGTTCTTCGCACCTTGCTACCCATGTGACTGGTTCATAGGAGCCAATCGGTTTGCCTTCTTTGATTGTTACTGCATGGGAATTTAAATTGACGACTCTAATTGGGATTTTATCTTTAGTCCGGGTTAAAGTTCTTGCCACAACAATATTGGTTAGGGACTTAATCGATTCGTCACCTTCCACCAGGCCAACACGGTAGCCTCCAGGATTTCCTTCCAAGGCAGCATCGATGATCTGTTCCGAATGAGCAGGAATCTTAATCGTCTTTGTTGTCAATAGCCTTGCTTTACGGAATTGGTCATCTGCGGTTGCCAGGATAAATTCCTCATTCCCAATTTTCAAGACTCGCTCCCCTACGTCAACAATAAACCTCTTCTCTTCCATGATGTCCAGTCCCAAAATGAAATCATCTGTAATGTCAGCCACAATGACCTTGTAATTGAATCTCAATCGTCCAACCTGCAGTTCCAAATTGACCTCTCCATGGACCGCAGCCCTGTCTCCCGTGGCTGTCCGAATAATTACTTCATTTTGCTTCTTCTTAATCTGCAAGCCTGATATAAACCCTGGCCGCACTATTGATGACGTAGCGCCGGTGTCAACAGTAAACACACACTTTCTTCCATTCACATATCCTTGCAACAGCAGACTACTTGGAATTCTTCGCAGCTGGGAAATCTTTATTTCTCTGGGGGCACCGTGTTCCCTAGCCAGCACAGCCCCCTTGGTGCTGGCTATCTTTAGTTTTCCTGCTGCTCTTCTACATTTACAGCATTTACTCGTCTGTCCGAGTTCTGCTGTCGACAGTCTCGTTTCATATGTCCCATCCTGCCGCAGTTGTAGCATTTAATACCTCCACTTGGCCTTTCTCTGTTTTGTTGGTTTTCCTGTCTTCTTGGAGGATTCGATTGAGCCAGTAATTGACCGATCATTTTATTCGTTTTGAGAATCGCGTTCAAGATAGGGTTTTGGTCTGTCTCTTCTGGCTGCGATTCTTCAAGTGTCATAGCCCGTACTCTTGACTTTGGAGTATCCCTATAGACAGCTTCTACCTCTAGTGCATGTACTACTACTTTTATGTCGGGATAGCCTGAGGACTCGCCTGATCTCCTCGTCCCTTATCCCGTCTAGGAATGCCCCCACTGCCAATTGCTCTTTAAATTCTTTTGGCGCATTAGGATATGCTAAGTGTGCCAGTCTTTCCACCGCAGCTTCAAATTCTTGCAGACTCTCTCCAGCTTTCTGAACGCGCACTTTCAGCTGGGTCTGGTATACTTGAGCAAGGTGTTGATCGCCATATCGTAGATCTAAGGCGGCTTCTAAAACTCTAAAATTCCGTTGTTGGTCTACCGGAATTGTCTGGAGCAATTCCAATGCTTGGCCTCTTAAAGCTACGATTAATGCTTTAGCCTTCTCTTCGTCGTTCCAGTTGTTTGCACTTGCTGCTGCCTCAAACTGTGTCTTGTAAGTCATCCAGGAACTTTGACCATCAAAGGAGGGAATTTTTAATCGCTGGCCTGATGACACCACTTGCTGGTTTCCTCTATCCCTCAACTGTCGTTTAAGCTGGTCTATTTCCCCTTTGACTTCTTCTTCGAACTTGTTTACTTTCACTTTGACTTCACCAACTTCTTCTTCGACCTTGCCTACTTTTACTTCGACCTCATTAACTTTCGTCTTTACGCTACCCATATCTTCCTTAATCTCATTTTTTATTTCTTCCACGACTGTAAACAAGGCATTCTGTTGCGTTTCTATAGCTTTCCTTAAGTCATCATTTTCCTTTTGACGGCGTCTCTCCTCTTCTTGTTTTTCCTCTTGACGTCGTTTCTCTTCTTCTTGATGCCTTCGTTCTTTTTCTTGTCGTCTTCTTTCCCGTTCCTCTTTCTCTTCCTGGCGCTTTCTTTCCTGTTCTTCTTTCTCTTCCTGGCGCTTTCTTTCCTGATCCATCATCATCTTTTGCATTTGGGCCATAAATTCCTTCATTTGTTGTTCGGATGCCATGCTTCTGGTCGTTACCGGCATACAATTACGTTGAAATCAAATAAGTTTAATAATTACGTCACTATCGGTAATGGGACTGTCCAGAAACCCTCAAAACGGCACGAAAAAGTCTTATCTAGAGTCTTTGTCACTTAACCTCTAATGTCCAACAAAATGTTCCAAAAATGTCTCAAAAATGCACTTAAACACTATTTTTCCTGTTCGAAAATAAACCTCGAACAATGTCCAGTAAATTAGTCCTTCCTGTGTTAGCACTAACTCCGAGAATACTGTCCCAGTCTTCTCAACACTCCCGAAAAAAATCCTCTTGTCAAAATTCCGCTTCCGACACCAAAATGTTACGGATTTCCACCTTTTAGGAAACACCCTGTATGAATCCGTGGGTTCTAAATAATTTTAACAAGAGATTAAACACTACTAACACTTTATTTAACAATTTACTGACTATACAATACTTCAAAAATACACTTTGTTTACTTTAACCTCACTTTTTCCCGAACGTGTCACTTCTCAAATAAACTTCCTCCTCCGCGCTGGTAATCGCGCCTTATATACTCCGAAATTAGCTCTAGATCAATCCAGAATCTTCTCCAACCATAAGCTAGAAAAGTCCTTGGCTCTTTCTAGAGCCTTTCCAGTCACCATCAGAGGCATAGGCGTACGATCTCCTTTTCCAAGGGGGTGTAATTCATAACAATAAATTCTGGTATGTAAGATATGAGTAAATATATTTATGATAGTGAATATTAATTGTATTATTATGAAGCTGTTTTTGGAAAAATACCAGTTTTGTATCGTTTTATTCCTTTGATGTGATAAACTTGACACCTACATATTGTACATATGTTCCGCCACTCGCGCTTGCTCTCTGGTGGCAGGCGGCTTCACTATTGGCAGTAGCGTTACGACTCCTTACAATATATATCTTTCCTACTCTAAGATTTATGCTATGGAATAAACTCATCTCACATTAAAGTGATCCTCATAAGAATATCTCGTGCCTTTGTCGGATACAAAATCAGATCTCCGCATTGCACATTGTCATGCTCTTCTCAGCTTTTGGTCGGATGGTAAACAAATAATTTTTCTGGAGCATTTCTACTAGTATTTGTGCATTCTGGAACTATACAATATTTAAAATTCTTTTTCTTTGCACTCATATTAAATCAAACAAGAAGTACGTAACACAAACAATCCTCCAAAAACACTTATAAAATGATAACTAAAAAACATCGAGTCGACTGAGATCAAGACCGAGTCTGCGTATAGTGACGTAATGCCTGGCCACGCCCCACGCCCCGTTTTCGCGAGGTGCAGGTTTGTAATTGTTTTTAAGACACTAAACGTGTGAATAAAATTCTGATTTTTTGCAGATCTATTATCGCCGAAGGAGCTCATTGGACTGGTGGAAAATGCCGAATGCCATCTGTGTCTGGGGGATGATGAAATGGCAGATGAGCACGTTTTGTGTACCTGTCCTGCTGCAGAAAGACTCAGGTTCTCACTGTTTAGCAAAGGGTGACTGGAGCCAGAGGACCTGGACGGTTTCTCACCCAACAAGATTATCGGCTTTATTAAAAAGCTGAATCTGTTGGGTGAACTACAACTAGAAGTGAGCCACGATAGATCTGCTGGTCGCAGTGGAGGGCCTGACAAGAGCCCACTCACATATTAACATAACCTAACCTAACCTAGAGCACGGCAGACAACAAAAGTAATGAGAATTTTTTATCAGTGGAAACTGCACTAAACAAATCGAAATGTTTTTTGTAGTTGGTCCAAGTATTTGAATAAATCTAATATTTTTTAATTAATTATTTACCACTTATAAGTGATACAAAAGTACAATTGGCATACATTCCGGAGATCGAAAGGTAAAATTTCTGAACATGCAAGCCATATCACTGGGCAAGATAAACAAGTATCAAGCTGATTTCTTTGTTAGTAGTTATCACTTGGTAGGTAATTACAAAAATATGATTAACATACATCCTGCTAAGTGAAGGTCCAGAGGCAGACATGTTGAACCTGCAAGGGGTCTATTCTTAAGCCATGACTAATAAGTAACATGCCTATTTTTGTTACTAATTAATTAAATTTATTAATCGAGTTTCTATTGATAAGAAAAATTCTTTTGTTGTCTGCTATGCTCCAAGGAATATGAAGTCTCTATCTCATACAAAGGTTAGGTATTGCATGCTAGCTCCTACACTATGACATCCAGTATATTTGATACTTTTATCTTATATAGTAGTTTTGTTTTTGTTGATGTTATTATTAGTCTGTTAGGGTAAAAATAAAACACAAGAACTTTTAGTGAAAAAATATAATAACCAGAGATCGGGAATTTTATCTCGGTGCCAGAGACCGCTCTCATATAGACATAATATTGCAAACATTTACTGAAACAATCAGAAAGACGACAAAGTGGTGAAATATTTATTATTGCTAGCTACATTGTATTTTTGGTAATAAGTTTAACTTATAAACGGTAATAGTTCTTACAAAAACATGTAAAACATATCTAGCAAATAGAAAGACAATTTTGAATCAAATACAACACCTGTAATGCACTATAATGCATTTTTGGGGCAATGATTTTTGTTTATGCACTCAATTCAATTCAAATTTCTTTTATTCAATTTAGTAATAACATATTATATGTACATACTCAGAGCCAGCCAGACATGCGCGGCGCGAAGCGCCGTGGCAATTGAATGGTTGGATGAGTGAGTGAATATTAAACTTAAAATAATTAACAATGAAACTAACTCCTATCTCTAAAATAAAAGATTTACAAAAGCTGATGGCAAAATTGAACATATAAAAGTGTATATTTAAAATAATTTGTAAAACATGTATATAAATATGGTTAAAAAGACAAGCTCAGTCGTTGGTGGTAGACATACACAGGTGAGTGCTAAGGCGTCTCACCTGCTCCATGCAATTCGTTCAAGACTTATATTGCTAACAGTCGGCGATGCCGCAGAGTTTTTGGTTTAAAATAATTTATGTTTGGATACATTTTTGAATTAATAAAGTTCTGGTTAAAATAGGATTTTCTGAAAAGGATTTTGAGAAATAAATGAATTTAAAACAAAAATGTACAAAAAGAAAAGAAGGGAAAGATAGAATTATACAATTTTGTAATGCAAGAATGCCCAGATATTGTGGCTAAAGTGGCTGCCGAAAGATGGGCAGCGTCTGATATGGTAATTTGTGTTTTATTCTAAAAGGTGCATTATGCTGTCTTATTTTGTGAAATTTCAGAAACGTAGTTCGCTATTGGAGTAATGTCGTGACATAAGGCATATAGATCCCTGAGGGGGATGTATCGCGTTGTGTTAGTAATGAGGCGCATGAACTTATGTTCAAGGACTTTTAATTTATTCATTGTCGTGCTCGGTATGCTGCACCATGCCAGAGCCGCGTACGTTATAGCTGGCCTCACTACAACTGTGTATATGAGTTTCTTATTATGTCTGTTAACTTTGCTATTCCTGGCCAGGAGCGGATATAGACTCCTGGACATAGAATAGACTGTCCGTACTCGTTCGTTAATGTGTTTCATAAACGTTAGTCTTTTGTCCAAGTGTACCCCTAGGTACTTCACACTTTCATCCCTGGTCGGAATTTGGGTGCCCTTGATCAAAATTGGCATAATAATTTTGTTTTTAGTATAATTACATGTGAAGACCATTGCCTCTGACTTTTCGGCGTTGACCTTAATCTTCCAATTGTCGTAATAAGCCGAGGCACGAGTCATATGCGCCTTCAGCAGCATCGTAGATGCTTGTGCATTGTGGCTGTGAGCGTACATGGCCGTGTCGTCGGCGTACTTGGCAATCTTAGTATTAGGGAACTCCGGAAAATCAGAGACGTACAAGTTGTATAATTTGGGAGCGAGGCAGCTCCCTTGCGGAACGCCCGCGCGAATGTTCCGTAATCTGGATAATTTATTATTCACCCGCACCTGGAGTTTTCTGTCCTTTAGGTATGAGTGAATAAGTTTTGTAAGGTGTAACAGGAATCCATACATGTTCATTTTATAGATAAGGCCCAGATGCCAGACGGTATCGAAAGCTTTCTCGATATCCATGAGTACCATGGTGGTATTCTTACCGAGGTTGTATTGAACTCTGATGTCATTAACAATCCTGACAACTTGTTGTACCGCACTTCTACCCCGCTTGAAGCCGAACTGAGACTCATCGTTAATATTAAGTTCATCCTGAACAGATTCTAGTCTGGTCAGGATGATCTTTTCTATCAATTTCGAGATCGCGGACAGTAGCGAGATTGGTCGATAACTACCCGAGATCTTCGGATTCTTGTTTGACTTCAAGATGGGCACAACTACGGCGCACTTCCAGCGGCTAGGCCAGTGGTAAAATATCACACACGTTTTTCTCTGATGTGTAGCACATGGACTCCATAGAATTGCTGAAACTATTAGAGGGTGCTATACTAATGTTGATAACTTAATATCTAGTGTAAAGAAAGTTTTCCTGAAATCACCACATCGTGTACGGTTATTTAAAGAAATACTTCCAAACACAATTACCTCCAGCACCCATTATAACACTGTGAATTGGCTAGAGGCAGCATCATACTATTTTTGCCATTTTGAAAACGTCAAATTAGTAGTACTGCATGAATCCAGATGACGCAGTTGTTATTTCACAGATTCAACAGGCATTCATGGATCCAACTGTTCAAGAAGATCTGAAGACCATACACGGAAGTTTCTCACGAATTCCTCTAGCCATACGGGACCTTCAACGTGCCAACAACATCAAAATTTACTGCAGTTGATGCAATATATATCGTGTTCTATCTCCGGCAATATATTTTTCAATTACCTAACGAAATTGCTGAGAGTTCAAAGAAAATTTCAAACAATTTTAAAAACCAATCACAAGATTTGTCACGATGTCATCTATAATAGACCTTTTAAACGATAAAGAAGTAGACTTTTCTACACCAGGCGTCAATAGGGCAACTTTAAGAAATTTCACCTATTTTAAGTATGCCCTGATGACATCTGTTGACGTTGAGCGGTCCTTTTCTCATTATAAATGGATTTTTAATAACGGGCGGCGAAGGTTAACTTCAGAACATTTAGAATATTGATAATATACTTTTTTCTACAAACACCATTCAAAACTATATTTTTAACACGGCATACTTGATTTAAAAATGTAATATTATATAAACTCGCATTAAAAATGATCACATGATTTACTTTTAACACTAGTGCAAAAAGTAAAATGACAAGTCGTTTGTCATAATGATATTTATATATTTATTAACAAAAAATTACAAGTTATTTAGAAATAATTTTACTAATTGTACAATTAGAGCAATTAGTAATATTTATCCCTTGTGAGGAAGCTACTTCACAAGAAGAAATTGTATTGGAACTCATCGTATTGCAATAATTTTTATTTGACAAGCATGTGTCAAACAACGGGCAAACTTGATTTATTTATTTCATAAATGCTACAAACTACTAGAATTATAAGGTAACCATTAAAAGGATTTAAAATCTTTTTAAAGAAACTTTATTGTTCTTTTAATGGTGTTTGTAGAAAAAACATTGTATGATACACGTGTTAAATAACTACTATATTCGTTATAGGTCGTGAAAAATTACATATGTGTGTGTGTCACTTTAAGTTAGTGAAAAATACATGTGTGTGTTTTAGTTTAATGTTACATCCCCCTATATCTCCTCTTCGGGTGAGTGTTTAGAATAAACTGAACATATTTTATAACTTACAACTTAATTTGTTATTTTTAAAATGTACAATTTACAAAATATTTAGTTTAAAATGCACACCTAAGCTACAGAAAGCCTGTCTGTGTGCATACATATTGTTTTCATATAAATAATTTTTATGTGTATATTGATGGAGATAGGTATATTAAATTGTTGATTTATTGTAAAATTAAGACCGCTTATTCATTTCTTTTCTGCACCACATTTATTGCTATGAATATGCAAAAGTCTATAACAGCAAGAATTATATGTTTATTCACTAAAGAGTATATTTAAAAAAAGTAAATCATTAGATATTGAATAATTACTTAGATTTGTTTTAAATAATTTAATATTATGACTCATTTTTATATAAATCAGTAAAAGATTATAGAACTATCTGGTCATTCTACTTATAGCGGGAACTTTAATATTACGATTTTCTTTGCATCGTGTGTTGTAATTATGTTCTATCGGGTTATTCTTAAACAAATTATGTTTATAGGAAAATACAAATACGGATTTTACATAAATGATATCTAGACTAAAAACTTTAAATAATTGATTTGGGGGGTATCGCATGTTTTTAAATAGAATAACTTTTATTAAATATTTCTGAGTAATTTTAAGTATTTCTAAATTTGAAGGATATGCTCCACCCCAGATTGAAATTCCATATCGCAGTACTGGTTCGGCCAAGGCATAATACACTGTCTTTATTATCGGTGCAAGTAAAATATTTTGCAGCTCATAGAACTTCCAAATAATTTTATGAATTATTATATTTAGATTTTTATTTGTCGAGTCCATTTTAAATTTTGATCTATAGTAATACCTAGGATTTCATATTATCTGTGGACTTTAATACTTGGATACAGTGATAATTTAGATAATTATTTGAATGAGTGTAAATTTATTGCTTGAATATTAGGTAAAAATTTGTTGTAAACACTAAAACACAAATTTGGTTTTATCTAGATTTAACGTAAGTAAATTTTCAGTAAGCCACTGTTGGATTTTGGAAAATTCTATCACTAACAATTCTTTTACCTGCTACCAGTTATCTCCTTCCACTAAGAGAACAGTGTCGTCAGCGAAAGATGCGGTTAGCTTTTCTGTAATTTTTTATGACATACAGTGTCAAATGTCTTGGCCAAATCAAGAGATACTGCGATTTGCTTTTTGTTTTTATCTAGTGAATTGTACAAAGTTTTTCTTACTTCGTACATTACATCCTCAGTACTCATATTTCCCCTAAAACAAATTGAAAATTTGACAATAATTTATTATCATTTAAATGTTTTACCAGTCACACGTTTCTAATAACTCAAAAACTTAATATTATTCATGACAGATATTGTATGGAAACCAGTCGAAAATTATCTAATGGTATTTCCAAAGTAATAGTAAATAATGAATAATATGGACTGTAGTGATAACGTGTGATATAACTCACCCTAGTGATCCTTTGGACGGAGTATGCCGGCCGGCCAGTGTAATCGCTGTCCTCGAAATCCACGAAGATTCGTCAGTTCACACTCAGGTTTAATAAATAGCGTTTTTCAGTAAATAATTATAAATAATTGCGAATAGTTTTAAAACTGCGTTGATTAACTTTTCACTTTCTTGAAGTCTGTGTCCTGATGGTCAGGTTTTTTATATCACATAAAACGCGCAAGATAAGTTTTTTAAAGAGAACAAAAATATATATGTTCAAAGTGAACCAAGTACATAGGCAACTCTATATACGTTTGATAACTAAGACAAACAAGCAAAGATTTAACTTGGGGATTACCTAAAATAATAATAATAATAATACCACTAATAATACTAAAAATAATAATAAGTACGAAACATACCGCCCGCCAAAAAAGGCGTAAGCGTTTTTTAGTCCGAAGACGCGGGAAGCGGACATAGTTTAACAAGTGGGCGCTTGAAGATACCATTCTTGGTGCGAACTGTGGCCACTCGTACTACACCATCTGCGCCTGGGAATGTTTCGACGATCCTACCTAGGTGCCACTCAAGGGGAAGTGCCTGATCATTTTTCACCACAACCATATCACCTGGTTTTGCTAAATTCGTACCGGAACTCCACTTGGATCTTTGGGTTAACGTGTGGAGATACTCTTTTTGCCACCGGGACCAGAGGTCCTGATGCAGGCGTTGTAATAATTGCCAGCGAGATAAACGACCCAAAGGCACGCCTTTTAAATCTTCTTCCGGTAGACATGATAGCGGCTGCATGTTTAAAAAATGGGCTGGAGTCAATGCCAAGAGATCATGCGGGTCAGCGCTTAATGGAGTAAGAGGACGAGAGTTGAGTATTGCCTCGGTTTGTGCAATCACGGTGTAAAATTCTTCATAAGTCAAGAGCTGTTGCCCTATGACGCGTGCCAAATGAAATTTCGCCGATTTAATACCAGCCTCCCAAAGGCCACCGAAATGGGGGGCATGCGGAGGATTGAAATGCCATTCCAGTGATTCAGCCGCAGCAGCGGATTGCATTAAAGTACTTAATTCTTTATTGGCGCCCACAAAATTGCTTCCGCAGTCGCTATAAAGATGACTCGGGCGACCGCGCCTGGCGATTAGTCGACGTAGAGCTGCTAAAAACGCTTCTGTGGTCAATTCTGAAGCTAGCTCTAAATGCAGTGCTTTAGTGCTCATGCAGATAAAAAGACATAGATACGCCTTGTACGTTTTAGCACCTCTTATTCTACTCATGGTAATATAGAAGGGACCACCATAATCCACACCTACATGCGAAAAGGCGATTAATTGCGAAACTCTAACGCGCGGTAAATCACCCATAGCCGGCTGATAAGTTTTTGGACGTTGCCGCCAACAAATGTGGCACTTGGAAATTACTGTCCGTACTGCTCTCCGAGAGGACAAGATCCAAAAATTTTGAGCTAATATAAATTGAACGGTTTGGCAACCGGCGTGTAAGTATTTTAAGTGACACCATTCGATCAAAAGAGTTGTAAGTCGACTAGCGCGCGGAAGTAGATATGGATGTTTCTTATCGTAGGAAAGTGACGAATGCTACGATAAGAAACAGTGACGAATGCTGTAGCCGCCCTCCAACACGGAATAGTCCGAATTCATCACGAAAAACACCTAATTTGCGTAAGGGTTTGGATAGCTTCAAACCTTTTTGCAGCTGTTCGAAATCTATCGAAAAAGCTGTGCGTTGCGTATGCCTAATTAAAAGACATAAGGCCTGATTTAATTCCATTTGTGTTAAGTGGCAATGTTTTCTAGAGGCCGAATTTTTACAATTGTAGATAAAACGAAGAGAGTAAGCTAAAATGCGTTGAAGTTTAGAGAACTTCGAAAAACGATTGAGAAGTGCGTCTAATGTATGTTCGGTCACGACAACGTGCAAAGTTATTTGTCTTTCTTCGGATAAGGCTTCCGGAGAAAGAATGTCTGAGTCGATAAGTCTAGGCCATGAAGTGATAGGTTCGTATAAGAAAGAGGGTCCATCCCACCATAGAGAATTACCTATAAGATCCGATGGAAAAACTCCACGGGAACCGATATCCGCAGGATTCTCAGAAGATCGAACGTGTCTCCAATGAATGGGAGCAATTCGTTCCTGAATATAACTGACACGATTACTCACAAAGGTTTGCCATCTATGTGCAGAAGATCTAATCCACGATAAAGCGATAGTAGAGTCTGACCATGCGTAAATATTGCCAAAGTTAATTTTATCACGATAAGTTTTAGTGGTAAACGAAATTAAATTAGATAATGTGACAGCCGCGCATAATTCCAAACGCGGTATAGAAATGCGCTGCAGCGGTGCGACCCGAGATTTTGCGCAAATAAAATGAACAGAAATAGTTTTATCGCCATCATGCTCGAGAAGGTACACTACGCCGCAATATCCGTGCATGGATGCATCACAGAATCCGTGTAATTGATACGAGAGCGTATTGTCATTTATGATACGACGGGGTACTTGAATACATGACAGGCATGATAGCTCTTCTCGGAAACGTGTCCAAAGTTGAAGTACATCTTCCGGCGGTGGATCATCCCAGCCGAGCCCTATATACCACAAACGTTGAAGAATGCGTTTTGTTAAAAACGTAATGGGCGTTAAAAATCCCAAGGGGTCAAATATTTTTGCTAATTGTGACAAAATTTGACGTTTCGTACAAGTATTTTCTATAACCTCTACTTGATATGAAAAGTCATCTAGAGAGGGCCGCCAGTATAAGCCTAAAATTTTTAATCCGTTTCCTTCATCCCAAAAGTGAGGATCATCAGCTAAATAAGATGGGGGAAGACTAGCGAGTAATTTTGCTTCATTACTCGACCATTTGCGTAACTCGAAACCCCCTCGTGCGAGAAGATTGATCAGTTCCGATTGTAAATTTTGTGCGTGCTCTAAGGACGGACTGCCCGTTACAACATCATCTATGTAGACATCAGATTGCAAAACGGAGGAAGCGTTAGGGAAAGCAAATGCTTCGTCGTCCGCTAATTTTAAAAGAGTTCGTAAAGCTAAATAAGGTGCTGAAGAAATTCCATAAGTAACCGTCTTTAAACGATAATCTTGTACAGGCTCCTCTGGTGAAAATCTCCATAAAATTCTTTGAAAATCTGTTTGCGCAGGGTTAACCCAAATTTGTCGATACATTTGCTTTATATCAGCAGTAAAGACGACTTTATGAAAGCGAAAATTAAGCAATATAGTCATAATGTCCTTCTGAAGTTTGGGACCTACATGCAAAGTATTTAGCGTGGGGCAAGAAGGTAACTTTACTGATGCGTTAAATACGACGCGTAATTTGGTAGAAAGCGATTGCGGTTTAAGAACACAAGAATGCGGTAAGTAAAAATAGGCGTCAGAATTAATAGGACTAGATACTGGCTCCATATGCCCCAAATCCAAATACTCTTTCATGAAAGAGGCGTACTGTTTATATAAATCAACATTTTTTATTAAACGTCGCTCTAGTGCGTATAAAAATTGTAGTGCGATGGGGCGTGAGTTTTTGAAATGTGGTGCTGATTCGCAAAATGGCAAGTTAACAATGAACCGACCTTCTTGATCACGAGTAGTTGTATTACAAAATAATTTCTCACAGTATTCATCATCTGGTGAAATGGCGGTGACATTGGGTATATTTTCCAACTCCCAAAATCCTTTTAAAATATTATCTAGTGGTTCCGGATCCGTGGTGCAAAAAAGTGAAGTTATATGTGGAGGCAGCTTAGCTTTGATTTTTCCCATTAGAACATACCCAAAAATGGTGTTAACACCCATGGGTTCATCTGTATTTCCAGTTATGTGACCATTCAGTAGGATTTGCGGGATCATATCCGCGCCGAAAAGTACGTCAATATCCCCTGGTGTGTGAAAAGTAGGATCTGCTAGTGTTAAATTAGAAATATGCGACCAAGAATGACCTCGGAGTTCAATAGTGGGCAAAGAGTCACAGATTTTAGGTAAAACCACAGCTATCACGTCTAAAACGGGCGTAGACTTGCCTACCGGACGACAAGTAGTGTTAATAACACTGGAATTTATTGAAGTTTGCATAAGTCCGAGACCACGTACTGATAAGGACAATTTAGATCGAAACAGCCCTAACATTTTACTACACTTTTGCGAGATAAAAGTAGTTTGCGATCCCGAGTCGATTAGTGCCCTAAATACATGGAAATTACCGCTCCTATCAGCGAATTCTACTAGAGCTGTTGATAATAAAACCCCACTATTATGTGGATTTAGGCCAGTTAAAGAATGAGCAGTAGTAGTAGGAGGAAGCGTAGGCGAAGAATTTGCGAGAACTACTGAATTGAATGTAGATGGCTCACCCTGTATAGAGCTACCTTGTAAAGCAGGTACTCGAGGTCTATTTTCAAAGTGTAGCAGTGTATGATGACGTTTGTTGCATTTTCTACAAACTGATTTCGACTTGCATGTTCGTATAGTGTGCAACGAGCTTAAGCAATTTGTACATAAAATTTTATTCTTTGTAAACGCATATCTCTCGTCGGCAGATTTTTTCACAAAATCAGCGCATTTGTATAACGGATGAGATTGTTGACATAAAGAACAAGCAAGTACAGATTCTGAATTTGTAAAAAATACGGAACTATTTTGGCGATTGAAATTGGAAGTATTAGTGCGTGTTGAATGACTTTCAGGCTTTTTGTACTTAATAGTTGAGCTGGAAAAAGCAATGTTTTCCAACGCTCGACATTGATGTTCTACGAAATCAATAAGAGAATTATAAGTAGGAATTTCGGTACCCCTGAGTGACAGCTCAAATGCCGACACTGTCTCGTCGTCTAATTTTTCTAGCATTTTATTCAATAACACAAAGTCCCACTTATCTACAGGCAAATTAAGATGTTCAAGAGCGTTTAAATTTTCACTAAAAACATCTAAAAGGCGTCGAAGGGATAGTGCAGTACGAGACGTAATTTTCTTAAAATTATCTATTTCTCGCCAATGTGAAGTGGCTAATAAGCATTTATTGGTATAACGAGTTGCTAAGTTGTCATAAACTATTTGATAATTCTCACTAGAAAATGGTAAACTTTTAGCTGCAGTTAGTGGAGGTCCACTTAAACTGGAAATTAAATAATTAAATTTTTCCATGTTACTTAGATCTTGCCTATTATGAATTAAGGAGTCAAATGTGTCCTTGAAAGCTATAAAATCTCGTAAATCACCTGAAAAGGTTTTTAACGAAATTTTAGGGAGACGAACATTAGACTTAACACAATCAGTTCGCGATTCGGCAGGGGCATTTTCAAATAATTCCTCAAAAATTACTTTAACCGCGTAATATTCTTGATTAAAGTTTTCCCTGACCTTATGTTCAGCTGCCATGTCCGCACCCTCAGCCCCCGAAAGTACACTTATTAAATTTGTGTGATAATGCTTAAAATCAGAACTGATATCTGTAATATCCTGATATCTAATTTTAAATAACCGTCTAGAAGCTTCGTTATCAATGGCTGATTGAGCTGCATTATATAAATCGTGTAATAGTTCAATAGTTTCTTGACGTAATGCTCGCGTTTTCTTAATATTTTTTTCCATTTTTAACGTAATTGGAATTATAGTGATGATTTACTTGAAATTGAGCACCCAAGCCTTTTTTAAGGGATGTATATATTTTAAAATACAATAAAATTAAAAAAGATTAAAGCAATTATAACCAATGAATTAATTTGTTGTAATACCAATATTTAAATCTTTGCAAGTAATTATAATAGAAGTATGCGTTTTTTTCTCTACAAAAAATTGAGTGTGCCTATAAAATTCACCTTGAAAATATATAAAATTATATAGGTAGATACAAATTACTAAATATTCTTCTATCAGGCTCGAAGTAAACCAAGAAATGTATGGAAACCAGTCGAAAATTATCTAATGGTATTTCCAAAGTAATAGTAAATAATGAATAATATGGACTGTAGTGATAACGTGTGATATAACTCACCCTAGTGATCCTTTGGACGGAGTATGCCGGCCGGCCAGTGTAATCGCTGTCCTCGAAATCCACGAAGATTCGTCAGTTCACACTCAGGTTTAATAAATAGCGTTTTTCAGTAAATAATTATAAATAATTGCGAATAGTTTTAAAACTGCGTTGATTAACTTTTCACTTTCTTGAAGTCTGTGTCCTGATGGTCAGGTTTTTTATATCACATAAAACGCGCAAGATAAGTTTTTTAAAGAGAACAAAAATATATATGTTCAAAGTGAACCAAGTACATAGGCAACTCTATATACGTTTGATAACTAAGACAAACAAGCAAAGATTTAACTTGGGGATTACCTAAAATAATAATAATAATAATACCACTAATAATACTAAAAATAATAATAAGTACGAAACAGATATAGGGTCTATAATTTTCCATTGCGCTTTTGTCATTTTTTTTAAATAGGAGTTACAACTGATTTTTTTAATTCTCTGGAAAAATACCTTTAAGAAAACATAAATTAAAAACATAAGTTAATGGTTCAGCTATACTTACATTATATTAATATTTTTCAAAATTTTTGTTGTAATTGCATGAAAACCATGTGCACAATTTGTTTTGCATTTTCCTATATTTTAAATTACTTCATCTTTTGTAATAGGTGACAACATTAAATTATTACAGGTAATTTGCATTTTTTTAAAATATTAATTTCGGTAAGGTAAGATAAATTGTATCATACTTGCATAAAAATCTTTCCGCACTGGCAAAGCCAACCCTGACTTTTACGTCACTGAAATAAAACTGCTGATCTCTGATAACATATAAGTATCTAATATTAAGTACATGATAAATACTATACAACTATATAATTTCCTTATATTTCATCATCTTGGAAACATAATACACCATATTATTTTGATCCGTAACATCTGAGACATCTGAAAAAGATACAACCCATCATAAAAATGAAAATGTCTTTATTAACCAACTTCAAAAAAGGGGCATTTAGCTTTCAACTGTAAAGCATATAACCACAGGAAAAAAAAACATTTTAACGAACGTGTTTGTTTAATGAGGCCCCTAAAGTAAGAATCAAACTTATCGCTTCATGAGCCAACGCAGAAAAATAGCCTTCTTCCATGTGTCTTGGCATAAAAACTTCAATAATTTTTTAAGAAATAATCAGATCGTATTAAAGAAAAACATATTTTAAAGGGTAAGTATAATTATATATACCGGTTGTAACAGGATCATGGCATACCCGCCTTTTCTTCTTTAGTTTAGAAGATAATTGATTCTAATTTAGGATATACTACATACATAACAAGCAGCACTTTTGACATACAATTGATTTTTTTTTCACTTCCGCTTTCGCCGGAAGTGACACTAACTTTCGATTTTTAAATGGAACACCCTATACATTACTGCATTTTTGAATTCTACATAATTTTCTGAATCCAACGATGCCAAATAAGTGACATTTTAAACATCAATTTTTTTTATAATATAATTTTTAGTTTTCCATTTAAGTGTGCTATGACGGATCCGATTTATTCTAAATGACCCGTGTAATACTACAAAAATTGAAATCCCGTTGAAAACACTAAATTACATGATTTATGAGCAAATAAAATTCACCAAAATTGTTTTTGGTGCCAAAATCATTTTTTTCAAATAGAACCACATGGTACCATGGTACCATTTATTAGTACCTACTATTAATAAGGAATTTATTCATATGTCATATTAAAATGTGCGATAAATACAAAGAAAATTACAGCTAAAAGAAAATAAGAAGATACATTATTCTAATTACCTTGTTATACATAAGGTGGTTTTGGAATGAAAAAAATTAACACAAAACATTACAACAGTTGTTCAAAATGCTGTCCATTAATGTCAATGAACTTCTGAACTCGCATAGCTGTTTCTCGAAGAATGTTCGCCAATCACTGGGCCGTTATGCTATTAATTGCTCGTCTTACTCGTCCGGGTCTTCACAGGTTGTAACGGCAGTTGCATAGACAATATTTTTTAAATGACCCCAAACAAAGAAATCAAGGGGCATTAAATCAGGTGACCTTCGACCATTCGTCGAAATTACGTTTTCTCTGAATCTCCGTTGAAGGTAATCAATGGGCTTGTTCCATGATATTCTTTTTATATGGTTTTTATACTTTTTCATATAGTACTCGATATTCCCATTATACACTTAAAATTTCGTATTATTAACTTTTTCCGTTCTCGAGATATAAGGAGTTGAAATTAGCAATAGTTGCAAAAACCGAGCGCTCATTTGTGATGTCACTATACGCAAGTGACGTGAGAAAATGACTTTCTAGGACCTTTCAAATTTAACCTGAAAAGTCGAAAAACATGGAATTTTTAAACGCTGGTAACTAAATAGATACGTCGAGTGGAAGTTCGTTCTATGTGTCTACGGAAAGGAGAAGGTCGGCGATGAATTCTAATCGTAAATTGCAGGGTCAAAATAGAAAATTCGTTCCGGCAGGAGCGAGAAAAAATTGTAATTTTTTGACATTTCACCAAATTGTACTCCCCTACTGTCAAGTAGTAAGCAAAACAAACAATACCTCGAAAACACTTATAATTAGTAAGGAGTATCAAGTCTATTGAGATCGCCGAGAGTCTATGCGTATAGTGACATAGCGCCTGGCCACGCCCCATTTTCGCGAGATGGAGATTTGTAATAATTTTTAAGATACTAAACATTCGAAGAAGATTCTGATTTTTGCAGATCCATTAATTTATACTTGCACTTTAGATTTATGAAATAAAAAAAAAATGCCGAACAAGCCCATTACTATCCTTGAATTATGGGGAGGAGCACCATCTTGTTGGAAATACATTCCCTATACTAAATCTAAAGGTAACTCATCTAAAATGTCCTCAATATCATTTTCCAGGAATCTCAAGTATCTGGCACCAGTCAGCGGTCCTTCAAATATTAATGGACCAATGATGATTCTACTACCGATTATTCCAAGCCAAACATTGAAACTGAACCGCACTTGAAAGTTACCCTCCCGTAAAAAATTTTGATTTTCTTGTGACCAATAGGTATTTTGTCGATAAAATAATCTCCAATTTGTAAACCTTGACTCGTCCGAAAATAAAATCAGTCCCAAAAAATCATTGTTTGGCTGCACGTTATTATACAAAATCCAATTGCAATATTCCATCCTATGCTCGTAATCACTTTCGTACAATGTTGGTGCAATTGGTATTTGATAATTTATTGGTGCTAATATACACATTAAAATGCTTACACAAGTCAAAACAAATTGGAGTAAGTGAAGTGTATAAAATAAGAAAACAAAATACAGACAATAGTTTAACTAGGTACATAAAATATACGAACAGAAAACATACAATAGTATAAAATATAAGAATATTAGTAAAATGTTAGTATTTGATAAAAGTAGTACACCTTTGTTCATGTATACAGTGCCTAGGCATTAATATTAAGTTAAATCAGAGAAGTTATTCTCCAGAAATTCATTAAACGTGTAGAAGGCTTTGACTTTTAGGTAGTGTTTGATTTTGATTTTGAAATTCAAAAAATTCAAGTTTTTGACTGAATTAGGTAGAACATTGTAGAATCTGGTGGAATAGTAGCCTGTTCCGTTTCTTGCTTTGGTGAGCCGAAGAAAATTTATATGTATTTTATCACAGTTTCTAGTATTATGTTCATGTAGTTGACTGTGTGTAACGTATAGGTGTTTGTGTTGTTTAAGGTATAATAGACACTTTAAGATATAAACACAGGGGAATGTTAGAATTCTAAGTTTTATAAATTGATCTTTACAATCATCTCTATACCCTAAATGAGAGAGTATCCGAATGCATCTGCGTTGCAAACCAAATATTTTAGTGGTATGCGTTGAGTGCTCCAGTTTAGGATACCATATGACATATTTGCATGAAATGAGCCGTAGTAAGCCATAATTACGAAGTTTTGAGATAAAGTGTTAGCTAGATTCCGTAAAAAATAAATATTTTTGGAGAGTTTAGTTGATAGTTTTAAAATGTGTTGCTCCCAGGATAATGCAGAGTCTAGATATACACCTAAAAATTTTACCATTTTATCTCTTTGAACAAATTGGTCTGCTGGGTCAAGTTTTCGTAGAGTGAAGTTTAGAGTTTGTGTTTTGTCTTCGTTTAATTTCAATCGATTGGATAAAAACCATTCGTTAATGCTCTCGTTTGTCGAGATAACATTCAGTTTCAGTTCCCGAAGCACAGTATTCGTGTTTAGTGTCGTATCATCTGCGAACAATGTGAAATCAGTATCATCACTGGTGTTGGCAAGGTCATTTATATAAATGGTAGAGTAACGGACCTATTACAGATCCCTGGGGTATGTCATGGGAAATTCTCCTGGTTATAGAAGTGGACAAATTAGAGTTAACATACTGCAACCTGTTGGTTAAGTAGGTTTTCAGGAGAGTTACACTACCGTTATTGAAGTTGTATGCCACTAATTTGTCTAGGAGAATTTCATGGGATACACAATTGAAAGCTTTTGTTAGGTCGTAAAAGCTAGCAGTTGTGAATTTCTTGCTTTCGAAAGTATCAAGGACGGTTTGTACGACATTATTTATTGCCATTGTTGTCGATCGTTTGTTCCTAAATCCATATTGGCAAGGGTGAAATAAGTTGTTAAGCTCAAAGTATTCATTGATTTGGTTTTTCAGTGCCGATTCAAATATTTTGCCTAATATTGGTACCAATGAAATGGGACGGTAGTTATTTAGATCTTCATATGAGCCCTTCTTATGTATTGGAATAACCTTTGACAGTTTTAGTGCATCAGGAAAGACATTGTTTACAATACACAAATTGATTAGTTTAACAAGGGGGTCAATAATTAAGTTTACTATGCACTTGATAAGTTTTACATTAATACCGTAAGCATCATTGCTTTTACTATTTTTGAGATTAGTTATTATAGTGCAGACTTCATCATGGGTTATCTCCCTGAAACTAAAATTTATTGTATTATTGACAGGTATTAAATGATTAATGTGATTAGTATTGCTTTTGGGCAAGTTACTAATTATATTTAAAGGGATGTCAGTAAAATAATTATTTAAATCGTTGGCAGATAGTGATTCGCTACTATGATTAGTTTGGTTGGGGTTGTTATTTTTAATAATATCCCAGAAGGCTGCTTGGGAGTTTGGGGAGTTTCTAATATGATCGTCATAGGCTTTTCTTGGATATTTCTGAGCGGTATTGCCCTTTAAATAATTTTATGGATTCATTGGTTATTAAGTTAGGGTCAGTCTTGTATAGGCTTTTGAGAAGGTGTAGATGTTCACGCATGCCTCGTATATGTTCATTATACCAGTGTATTTTTGCGCTGCTGCGAGAGGTATCAACAAGTTTAGATTTTAATGGGAAAGACAGTTCAATAGCGTTGTTTAGGTGTTGCAGGAACGTTTCGGACTTACTTTCGACTGTTAAATTGGGATCATTAATGAAATTCCAGTTTATGCGTTCAACTAGGTTATGGAATTGTGACAGCCCATAGTCATTTATAGGCCTGTAATTAATTCTAGTTTTATGACCTAGTTTATTATTTTTTGTTATTATAATGTCCATGGATATTCCAAGGTGGTCAGAGAGATTGGGATCACATGTTCTGACAAAAATAGTGTTTAGATCGCAATTAGTAAATATATTGTCTAGGTAGGCGGTTTCTCTAGTACTGTTAAAAACAGTTTGTTTGAGCCCGTATGACTGAAAAATATTGCAGAGATGAAGTGCCTGTGGATCTATAGTGTTAAATTTTGTTTTGAAGTCACCTGTAATTATGATTTTTTTATTTGAGAGGCAAAGTTTATCTAGAAGTAAAGTTATTTTTTCAGTGAAAATATCAAAATTCCCTAAGGGGGACCTATATATTGTGATAATTTGATAGTTCTCAAATATCAAGCCAGCCATCTCACAGTGCACTTCAATGCCTAGGTTACTTATATCAAATGGTAATGGTAAGCACTTAAGGTGATTTTGAGCCAGAATGCTTGCACCTCCATGAATTTTATTCGACCTACAGAAAGCAGAGACAGGCCTATAGCCCTCAATATTTATTATGTTATGTTCTAGTTCATTCGGCCAATGTTCGTTTAAGCAAAGGAAATTGTGAGGAGTAGTATCATTTAAATATGCTTCTAACTCTATAGTTTTACTGCGCAGGCACTGTATATTAAGGTGTAAGATATTTATCTTTTGTTTAAGGTGATTAGGTTTGACCTTGTTAATATTAGATAAAATGGCATGATTATTACTATTAACGTTTATATGAGTTGGGTCTTGATCGAAAAAATTCAAATTTATGGGCGACCAAGTCAGGCCACAGGTCTGGATTTAGTAGTTCGTCTTCGAGGTTTTCTTGGCATCTATGCGAAAGCTAGTGTATTCCCCGAATCTTGCAGGTAGTTCTTTAACAACAAAGGTTTCATCTTCAAAGTTGTCCTGTAGGTATTCATGTATATCATTTACGGAGACATCACGTGATACCTTTCCAATGAAAATGGCGGTTTTCTGGGTAATAACAGCAGCAGTGATCTTCGGTTTTCCTGGCTTCGTCATTCCATTGATAGTAGCATTTTGTGTATTAGTTATCTTGTCCTGGGTATTGAGAATCGGAATATGCTTTGGACCGGTGTTGGTACTTCGGTTCGTGTTTACTTTTTTCTTTTGTAACCCATGTCTCTGGGTAGATTCGGCAGTCAAGGATAGGTTTGGAGAGTTTGGTGTTTTAGTAGTTTTTGTAGTTTCTAGTGGCCTTGGGAGCTTGGCACGGATCTCACCAAGAGAGATCTTTAAGTTCTTAACTTCCTTTTCCAGAATCCTAATTTGTTGTTCCAAGTCTTTATGGGAAGTTTTATTAGGTTCGTTGAATTATTTAAAAGATTTATAGTGGTATTTGTGCAAAGTTCGGCTTACTGTTTGGTGACTGATGTTCAATTCAAACCCAACTTGCTTTAAGGAGATTGAGGCGTTACAGTCCCAACCAAAAGTAAGTCGAATTCTAAATCGGAACTTTTCCACAATAAATTATTACAAAAGGTAAAAAGCCGATGATACCAATAATTATTGCCATAAAGGCATAAATAAATCATTTTTTATTATTAATTAATTATTTAAATAGATTTAATTATTTTACTTAATGAACTAACTTTTGAATGTTTTGTCCAAACTTATTTAAAAAAAAAAAAAATTGATGTAAATATTATTATTGGTTTTTAGCACGTTTAAAATAATTTTTCACTAGAGATTTTCTATCAGGATATCGTCGGCCATAAAGGTCCATAGCTGCAATTGCAATTTTTTACTTTCCCCATAAATAATTAACATGTCCACTTTTTCATCTCTTGTATAAATTTGAGGCATTTTGAACACAATTACAAGAATTTGAAACAATTTTTAAAGACACAATAAAAACACTGTTAAACCAGCAAATGTTTGACAAGCTAAATATTTCATTGTTTTCAAAGCCACTTTAGTTACTTCTTAACATTTAATTAGAACAAAATTGAATTTTCTTATTTTCTTTTAGCTGTAATTTTGTTCGTATTTATCGCACATTTTAATATGATATGTGAATAAATTCCTTATTAATTGTACTAATAAATGGTACCACGGTACCGATATGGTTCCATTTGAAAAAGTTGAGTTATGCACCAAAAACAATTTTGGTGAATTTTATTTACTCATAAATCACATACCTAATTCAGCGAAACTTCGATTTTTATAGCATTATTTGGGTCATTTAGAATAAATCGGAACCATCAGAGCACACTTATATGGAAAACTAAAAATTATATTACAAAAAAAATTGATGTTTGATATGTCACTTATTTGGCATCGTTGGATTCAGAATTCAAAAATGCAATAATATATAGGGTATTCCATTTAAAAATCGAAAGTTAGTGTCACTTCCGGCGAAAGCGGAAGTGAAAAAAAATCAATTGTATGTCAAAACCCATATTTTGGCAATAAAAACCGGGATTTACTCGAAATCTACATAGTAGAAAATTTTTTTCATTGAAAATTCAAGATCTGTGCACATACGTCTGTGCAAAAAAAATGTTCGGTTCCAAGGACTAAACGTATCATGCCTTAAGTATTTTTGTGTGCTGAAACCGAATTTTCAATTAAATTTCAAGTAAATCCCGGTTTTTATTGCCAAAATATGGTTTTTGACAGTAAAAACCGGGATTTACTCTAAATCTACGAGATAGAAAATTTTTTAAATTCAAAATTTGGTTTCAGCACCCAAAAATACTTAAGGCATGATAGGTTTAGTCCTTGGAACCGAGCATTTTTTTTTTGTCTGCATGCAACGTCTCAAATTTATACATTTTTGTCAGAGTTTAGGAACAACAAACCTAAATTCCCAAGAAGTTAAATGGAAGCTGATCGAACTTTTCATTATATTAGTACTTTTGTGGACATTATATCATACAAAATGTCAAGTTTTGGCTGTGTTATTAATTGTGGTAGTGTGGTAATAAGAAATGGTGCCAGTGTGTATTACCTCGATTTTTCAACTAGGAAAAGTTGAGGTTGGAACACGCCAACTTCATAAACTTCAACTTTTTAAATATCTTGAACTTTTCTTTTAATTATGTACTCCTTTCAAAAATCATAGAATTACAACATATGTGTGTGTAACATTCGGAAATCGGAAATACATCAGCATCTGCACTAAAGTCTTCTTTATTTAATATAGAGATTAAAACTGGTAGCACCAACTTTTTTCCATGCATCTATCCTGTACAATTTCGTAAAATATAAACTCGTCTCCAGCTTAACAAACAAAATTCACCACAGGAATTGATTAAGTATAATTGTGGATGTTAAATAGTTCAAAATTAAGTTTTAAAACATCACAAAATCCGCAAAATATACGGTTAAAACAACGCGTTCGATGAGCTCATCACAAAGTGGCGGCCATTTATATTTTAGTATTCTGGATTAGGGACTCTAGTCTAGTAACATAGAAAATTAGTTTTAATGTACGTAGAATAGAAATCAATTTTGATAATTTTAGTGGCTTCTCTGTCACGTGACCTTCACTCTTTCTCGATCGCACTGTACAAGCCGTTAGAAGGTGGAGCGAGAGCTGTATATCTCTAGAGTGGGTCACCCATTCAAGTACTAACCGTGCCCGACGTTGCTGCATTTTCATATCGAAACATGAGTATATATAGGTGACTCTACGTTTGCTCCAAAAATATATATTGTAAACAAAAGATATTTACCATAATTGTTGTATATTGCTGTTGGAAATATTGGGTATTCTGATAAGTGATAAGTGGTTGTTATTTCCAAATTCCCTACTTTGGAAGTCATCTGCATAGCCCAAATCACTGGCAATTGGCTGAAAATACAATTTGTCTAGGTTAAAACTGCTACAGTTAAGTTTATTTTATGTACTGTATCATTCTCAAATTTAATTACACTTACTTTTCTATAATATTGGTGTCAGCTGAATTAAGAGTAATTGCAAATTCGCAAAGAGGAGAACTTTGTAAATCTACAAAATCATATCGAGCAGCGTTACTCTTAAAGACATAATTTTTATAAACCTTTTCGCAAAAATAATCAAATATTTCTTCTGGCAGATTCGCTTGGCCTTTTATTAAAAATATCAATTCTGTAGCAATGTGAAGCTTGCCTAGGTATGCCAATTTGGAAACATTGTGACTTAAGTCTGTAACTCCTGACTTCAAATTTACTGTAATTCTCGTTTTACGATGACCACTTTGAGCTAACAGTTCCTCATTTTGAAATTTGCTAAAAAAAAATTGTTTTATTATAAATTAAAAAATAACTTACATCTTGGCAAGATTTAAGAAATATAATTATATACATCTTCAAAGGAACATAATTACTTTACTGCTCTTGATCAGTTTGACAAATTATTAGTTATTAATCTGTCAAAAGTTGTTACACAATACCTAGTCTCGTTAACCTCAAACAGTATCAATTCATAGAGATATTGGTTATTCAACAATTATCATTTGTTAGCTAAATTGTCATCATACATTTTTTTTAACAGTTCTGACATTCACAAAGAATGGTCAAAAATACATTAATCAATGTTCAAATAATTTTTTTAGAGAGAGGTACAGGGTATTTTATAAAAGTTTTGGAACCCACGAATAACAATGTTCCGAAATATCCCTGAATGCCAGTATGTGACATTGGGATGACCAGAAGAGTGCCGACAAGCATACATATTGGCATAGGATATTGGGACGTTCATAGGCAAGCTTAAATACTAAACCGTCTCTGCCATGGTACATCCCTAAGAGGGCATTGTGTTGTGTTGGTTCACAACAGGAATCTTTCCAGATTCTTTAAAGATAGCAAAAGTATAACCCATTTTCAAAAAGGGAAGTAAAGACAATTGTCGAAATTATAGACATGTTTCTATCTTCCGATAATTTTCAAAATATTCGAAAAGATATTTTCAAAACGATTAATTTTCTTCTTAAATAAGTACATAATAATTCTAGAAAATCAACATGGTTTTCGCAGGTGAAGATCTACTGAAACAAACAAGACATTTTCGAACATGTCAAATGCACAAGTTTTAGGATTTTGAAGCAGCCACAATATACCTTCCATTTTCTATAAATACGTTTTCAAAGTTATCTGGAGGATAACTTTCTTGTAAATACAGGGTGTTTTCTATTCAGCACTTAGTTAAGATTTTGGTAAAAGAAATCACTTAAAAAACAAGTCTTAAGTGATTTCTTTAACAGTTAATTGGTATTAATGACGAAATGGTGTTGGATGTGAACTCCGAAGAAAATACTACTAAGCCAGAAAAAGCTTTAAGCGTTCTTTATAGTTTCATATGGCGCGATATGCTGAGATCTAAGTACCTAAGTATATGTTTCTCATTTATTTCTGACTAACACAATTTCATTGTTAGAAAAATATATAATTAACCCATAAAAAAAAATCAAAAATATACACAGAGATCAAACGAGACTCTCGGGGGCACAGGCTTAATTTCTCTCTCACTCTTGGACATGGAGTCCCCATCTCGCTCTCAGTTTTCGGCGACAAAACTGAAAATGTATTGGTATCATCAGAAGCACTAGTGTGTGGTGTGTGTATACTCTCATGTGACTACTGCTAATAGTTATATGATGGTAAAGAAAGGAATTTTTGTGCATTTAATAAACACACCTCTCCTCAACAATTTTAATTCTCAACAAAATGGTGACTCAAAATAATCGTGGTATCTTTTCAGGTACATCAAGAATGGACTCAATTAGTGTGACGTCACATAATTATGCAACCCCTATATACTAGTGTCATGACACACTGGTTGCCTGCCAAGCATACTGAAATTTGAACCTTAATGCATATGTTTATAAGGCGACATTTTCGAGGATAGAAACATAGCACACAATTTTATTTTATTTCTCTCATGTAAAAATTATTTAAGAGATTTCAGTTATCATTCCCTCTCACGACAGACGAAAGACGCTCCCGGGAGCCTATACATGCCAGCGAAGAAAGAAGACCAAGACAGAAGAGCGCCAGAAGAAACGACCCAGCTGGCAGGGTCCAACAGCCAGGACCAGGGGAGGTTTGCTAGCATCGCCAATACCGTCCACATTTGCGGGGGGGATAGGCGAAAAAGCAGGCCCACCCCTTGCGAGGCCGGTCCAGGTCTACAGCGATGATTGGGGAAAAGAGCTCAAGCTCGACCCCTAATCATCTGATCTTTGGTCAAGAATATTGGCGCGTCAGTTATCAATTATTGCATGGACAAGGTATCCAGTGTCGGACTGGGATGCCGGGCAAATGCCCGGTAGGCCCCTCTAAAGACCCAAAATGTGCCCCCTCTAGAGACCCAAAATGTGCCCCCCCAAAGACCCAAATGAACCCCTTTGAACCATGTGGCAACATCACAAATCCCAATCTCAAAGCGTCCAGTAAATCGTTTTAATTTCGAAACTCGAAAGACGTGACTACACTGGAAAACAGATTGTTAATCATTTCATAGGCACACAAAAAGAAAAATGCTCTGTTACCGGGACCCGCCATAGTAATCCCTATCTATTTCGACATGCTGAACACAAATCAGATATCCGTTTAGCTCCATCACCCACCAATTTTTTGTAAGTCGCGAAAATAACCTAAAGAAATCAGTTTTTTTTAGGCTAATTTCGCGACAAAAAAATGGTGGGTGATGGAGCTAAACGGACATCGGATTCGTGTTCGGTACGTTGAAATACATAGGGATTACTATGTCGGATCCCGGTAATTTTTTTTGTGTGCCTGTGTTTTTAATTGACTGGAATCGACGAAATTTTTATGGATATTAATTTAATAACATTTGCTGTTGTTTAAAAATGTAGTATACTCCTATGTCTGACCTCAATGATTGATTAGGGGCCATAAAAGCTTTTTTGATGGGTGAATACCGAGAAAAATTAATTATATGAACCTCTCAGAACGGGGGTAGAAACGAAATTTAAAAAAAAAGCGGTGGTACACTTTTTTCGTTCGTATAATAGTATAATTACCCACAATTTTTCGTGACTGAATTTTGTCTTAATGATTCCACGTGTTAGTGAATATTTTTAAAATTTTTACTTAGTTTGGCCCCACTGTGCGGTGATGGCGCTGCTTTTGATTGATATTTTTTATCTTTACACTTTATCTTTAGACACCTGTGCTCGTGTTTGACAAATGAAGGGAAAACGGACAGAATTTTTAGATATATTAGAAGCCGTTAAGTTTTTGCAGAATGGGAGAGACTTCTCATTTCGTGAATCAAAAAATTTCATTTGCATCATCGTTTTTTATCAACAATTAGAGCATGTTGGAGAATAAGTTTTCTTAAAATACTGGAAAAAAACATCGGTCATAGAGAAAAGTGAAGAATGGGGGATTTTTCCGCAATTAAAATCCCTACATTATGAGACTTCTCTCTCAAATTGATATCGCTCCAGCGGTAAAAAAGTTATTACAAAAAAAACTGCAATATAGTCATTTTTTAATTATTAGCATAACTTTTTAATTTGTTGCCAAAAGTTTATAAAACTTTCTAAAATAAATGTGTCTTGTAAGTGTGCAAAATATGGAAAAAAATGGACAACTTTGACCTCCCGGGGAGTTCCCAATTTTCAACTAAAATTGATTCATGAAACATGTTTGTAATATTCAAGATCTGAATAACCTTTTTGCAAAAAAAGAGCAACCAATTTTTGCAAAACATGGCTGTGAATTATTACTTTAAAGAAGACTTGATTTTCGCTAATAAACAACAGGCATGCCGTTTTTATTTTTTAAGCTGCGTTTCAGCAAATTAGAATCTAGATTTACGTTTTTGTTACCTACTTTAAATTAATAATTCATACTTTTTATTTTGTTGCTTATTATTGGATTTATTTTACTTTGATCATGTTATGTACCTAACAGAAATTTATGTATTTATTTTTAAATAAATAAAAATACTATTTTTTCTATAAGGGGACACTTAACTTAAAAAAGTACTTAGAGGATGAGAAAAACGTATTAAAAAATTTGATATGTGGCCCTCAAAGCAATTTGTCCGGTAGGCCCTCTTGGTCCCAGTCCGACGCTGAAGGTATCGGTAAATATAGACAAGTATAAAGTATTACAAAAACTGTAAACATGTTTTTATAACTCATACATGGATACATACATTTTAACGTATTTTTTTAATGTGAAATAGGTATTCGAAGTCCTTAAATATTTCTTCCACAGGAAAAATAAAATACAGTTCTATGCTATGTTTCTATCCTCGAAAATGTCGCCTTATAAACATATGCATTAAGGCACAAGTTCCAGTGTGCTTGGCAGGCAACCTGTGTGTCATGACACTAGTATATAGAGGTTGCCTAACTTGTGACGTCACAACTAATCGTGTCCATAGTCAAATGCAATTTTGCAGAAAATCCCAGCTGCTGCTTTTCTCAAGATATCAACAAAAATGTGCGAGAGCTCACGACACCGAGGGTGAATAATAGGGGTCCACCCCTTCAAAAGCCGTCAAAATCACCAAGTAACCAATTCCAGCAAGGTAAATACATTTTGAGCTCGCATATTGAAAGAGGGTCCTAGTGGGCATCAGAAATGGCTTGTTGGACTTTTGTTGGCATTTGCACAACCTCTCCACAAGAAAAAAAGATGGCGGAACGTTATTTCAAGAATTTATGTTAAATTTATACCTCACGCTAGAAAATTAAGTACGTGCGATATTGATCTTTTGATTGATATTTTTTATATTTATATACTACTGACATGAGCGCATATATCTGTACTGATGAATTTCAAAATCAATTACGGTTTTTTTCCAAATAAATCCTTAATCATAGGAACAAAATTTGTGTGTTTGAAATTTCGACGTGCGAGCAACTATATTAAATGTTTAATTTTTTTATATATTATATGCGAATGAAATATGGTCTAAAGATCAAAAAAGTTTTTGCAAAAAAAATTAGCTCCATATCTTTTACAATTTTTGAGTTATAGACTTTTTAAACTAAACCATAATTTAGATCCGTGATACTCCTATTAGCATGAGGCTATTATCTGACATACTGCTATCTAGTTAATTGCAATGCATCAAGATAGCAAGCCAATACATTTTTGATATTGTGTTATTATTATTTATAATTTTATAAAAATATTAATATGTAAGATGAAACTCATTTGGCAGAGGATTTATTAGATCTATAGGTTATGAGGGTGTTGAATATGGAGACATTATTTATTAAGTATACCATCATTACACAACATAGAAATAAAATATAAACACGTACACAAAACGTGTAATTTATAAGTAATGATAATAATAATAATGCATAATTATACACAGCTCAGTAAGCATTGACAAAGCACTATACTACTACTAGTAAGAATCACTGTCTGTTAAACACTGCTCTGTATTATTTCTGCCATTAAAACAATTGTTAGGAAAGGCTGCACATGCAACAGAATATTTTTTTTTTTAGAACCAGTTGTGCTTTTTTGTTATCATTTGTGGTTTTATTTGGTTATTCTCTATCAGATATCCAAATTTTCTAGGAAAGTGTGATATGTTTTCTTAATCGCTTTTCAAGTTACCGAGGTAATTTGTTTAAAATCCAGGATTTTGTGTTAGATAAGGAAAGTATAGGAGAATCTAAACCACTTCTTGTGAATAATTTTTACAATTAAAATTATTTCGCAGTAAAACAGAGTTTGATCCTGCTTCGCTAGGTACTTCAGTTTCAAGCTAAGCTAAGCATACCAAACCACGTTTTAAATGCAGTAAATAACTTTATGGAAAATAAATGTTGCCTTGCTGAATCTAAGAATTTAAACTCACTATGGCCATACAAATTAAAATAGGACTTACGACCATCTTCAATCACACGATCACCAATTACATTGCAGTTATCTCCAAGATTAGTCAAACTGTTTAGGTGGCCTGTTTGCTTTAAGGCAACTGTAACTGCTCACTTTTTCCCCTTCGGAAAGGATACTGAATAGGTCACACAATACATAGACTGCCAATAAAGTTTTTACAACATTTTCCTCTTCATATTTTTCACCTTATATATATATTTATTGATTTCGTGAATACTTTAAAATACCCTTTGTTGTCGTATACCCACACAACTTTTGTAGTTTTTCTATTTTGGAAAAATTAAACATACCTTTCGTAAATATGATTGTGTTCGTTTGTTCGTGATTGCACTTCAAATTTTATTATGCTACACAGGAGGAATCCAAGTTCACATTGTTGGGCAAAATTTGTCCTTATTTACACCAATATTCAGAAATATGTTTTAGATTATTGGCTTTACTTTTGATATGATGTATAACATTATTCCAGTGTACACCTGAATTTTTTCAGATTTTTGTGGCCACTTTAATTTTTTTGGAAAATAACATTAAAAAATGTATGCGATTTCAACATCTCTTCGCATAAATCGCTCTAACGTTTTCTAGTCGAAATTGACCCCCACCCCTTTGTGTTTGATCGATTGGAAATTAAATTTCCAATCGGATGATGTGGGCACGATAAATTCCGGTAATTTTTAAGTGAAATAGCGGCCGCGAAAGTAAGAGATCCGAGGATTTCGCTTTTCCAGCGACACTGTTCTATCAGCTGACCATTATTTTTTAATAAACCAATAAATAAACTTGTAAATAAATATTAGATTTTACAAAACTCTTTCACCCTCGGTGTCATGAGCTCTCGGGCTATTATTTTTCAATCAAAAACTCCGAATTTGCGAATTATTTGCATAAGGTAAATGTACATTTTACCGACCTCTTATGACTTTAATCAATTAATATCGAAATAATGAGATTTCAAATATATTAATTTTACGCTTGATATTTTTTAAATATTCTAAAATACCCTTACTTGCGTGTAGTAGTCAAATATCGGACTAGAAATGTAATTTCATACATATAAAAAAATTATTAAATTGTCGTTTTAAAAATTTATGCAAGTCACCCTTTACCGACCGGCTTCAAGTAATTTGCCTAATACCGACCATTTGTGATCCTATTACCGATCTTATTTTCCTAATACCGACCACTTGTGGTGCTATTAACGACCCCATGAAATTAACACGTTATTTTGTAATGCATAATTATTTATTCAAGGAAAAGTATTGAAATAGCAAACCTGTTTACGTTATATTTAATTTATTTAACAAAAACTTACAAATAACAAAACTTACATACATATTTTATTTTTTATTTATGTAATATTTGTTTCTAGTATGGCTAGTAATGTAATTAGCACTTAGACTGACGAAGTTTATCAATTTCAGGTACGGCATACATACCCCATTTATTTATTAATTTTGGAGGATTAATCACACAAAGCATATCTTTGCTGTCATATGTCAAAATGTCATCCTTATCTGGCCATTTCCAATGATTTCCGCTCATTGTCATTGTTTTAATTGACGCCCCCTCAACATTCTTATTTATTATTATGCCGGGAAAATACTCTCCTTCATAATCAACTATCACATATTCGCCCTCTTTACAGCTCTTATTATTATCAGCTAATTGCTCAGTTTTTTATTTTTTTTTTTACTTTTTAGATTAATGTTTGGTAAAGCAGCAGCAGCATCGTTTTTCGCTTTTCTCTTCTTTGCTCTCTCCAATTTCTCGTTTTCCTTTTCCTTTTCTTCATCAACTTTCTTTTATTCCATAAACCGTTCCGATGTTGCCACTGTTGGTGTTACTTTTTTTTTATTTTCGCTTTTTCTTTCTTATTTTCTTGAGGCCAGAACAAGGCTTTTTTAAACAGGGTTGCCACATTTTTTAGAGGGCTTGGTAGAAATGGATTTTCATTCTCTTTGTTAGGAGTGGACTCTGTTTGCTGCACAACAGAAGTTTTCACGGAAGTATTCAGAGGGCTTGGCAAGAATGGATCTCCGTTCTCATTAATCGGGGTGGAGATGTAATTTGCCGGCTGATCAGCATTAGCTTTCAAAGGAACATCAGGAACCGTAGAAATATCAGCAAGAGGTTGTTTAATGGTGGTGTTCAGCTCATTTGCAACTCTTGGAATCTCAATTGTGCCATCAGGTTGTACCTCTAAGTCTAAAATATCGTGATTTTCTAGCCAAATAGAGTCATTAATTAAATCTACAAATAGCTCTGATTCATTGTCACTAACAATTAGCGGAGGTAAATTAGCGTTTAAAGTTTCATCATGTTCCATATTAGTCTCATTATTTTTCTTGTCATGCTCGTGACATATTTTTTTCCAAAAATAAAATAGGCTCTTATCACTTTCTGGACCTCCCCAATCTTCACCACTTAATTTAAATTGTTGCAAGATGTCTGGATCTATACTTTTTTCGATCTCTGATAACAGAGTACTTTCTGGTGGATTATCGATAAGTGTTTTATCCATGACTGTTCTTGTAGGTGCAACATTTAGTTGAGTCAACAACTTTAATAATAATAATAATTAAAATTATCGGCACTGAATGGATATAAACCACATGATCTAAAGCCATTTATAATGGTATTTTCAGTTGCCATTTCCGTCAGGCAAATGTCCATTTGAGAAGAAAAGTCCTCGCGTTTCAGTTTTTGGCCAACATTATCAATTCTCCACTTTTGCACTCTATTCTTCCACGCAAGTTTAAGTGGTCGAAATACAGCTACATCCAAAGGTTGAAGGCGGTGAGTTGAGTGGGGCAGTAGTGCTGTCAAAATGATGTCATTTTTCTTGCAAAATTCAGTAAGCGGCAAATTGATATGAGACGAATGTCCATCTAAAAACAAAATAACTGGCATGGGGATCCCATTTGTTAGTAGCCATGGGTGAAATACATTCGTTATGTATTCGTAAAAATTTTCTCCCATCATCCAACCAGTCTCTGATCGGCCAATACCCCAACTAGAAGGCATTTTCGAAACCACATTCGCCGGCAACCTCTTATACGGAAGTAAGATCAGAGGTGGTTGTTTGCTTCCATCAGCAGAAATAGTTACCAAAACAGTCAAACATTCTTTTTCATCATTTTGAATCCTGTTATAAACCTTTTTGGATCCTTTTCTCACAATTACTTGTTTCTCTTTAGGTGATAAATAGAAAGCTGATTCATCACAGTTGAAGATTCGCGTGGGGTCTTTTAATACCTCGTCATAATTGTGCTCGGATATATAATTTTGAACTCTAGAAAACCAATCCCGAATATTTTTTTCAGTAATATTAGCACGTGGCTGAGTGGGATTTTGAGATACTCGGGTAGATAGTTCAGGATGTCTCTTCAAGAAATTTTCGTACCAGTGACGTCCTGGAATGCCGTTTTTAAATGGTGTCTCCCGATCAAGTTGTTTTACTAATTTAGCAACACTCTCCAACAATTGGCTTTTTGTCACTGGAAATCCTACGTTCTCTAGATGGTAAATCCATTGCACTATATTTTCTTCCTCAGTTTTAGTAAGGACAGTTGAAGCGCCGCTTGTCGAACCGTCTGGATATTTATGGTGAATTTTATCTATCAAAATAGTTTTTGGTATTTTAAAACTGTCTGAAGCTTTTCGAATACCTACTCATTCCATTTTTAATAGCATCTAGAGCAATTTTCAATGACTCATCAGTATAATTCTTTCGTTTCCTTTCCATTTGAACTAAAAAAAAAATATTTTTATTGCACATGTTTATACTCTTTTCATGAAAAATGTCTCAAATATTGTAAATTTAAAAAGAAAACGAGTAGGTCGTGTTGTGGATATTCTTAAACCTGTCAACGACCGCTAGGTCGGTAATAGGCGCCTCATCAACTTATCCTAGTCACCGACCATACTTCAGTGAATAATTATTCACTTATTATATAATTATCAGTAATGATTAAACAAAATATTTAAATAAAATAGTGAAAAGTACAAGAAGACAGTAATTTTTTCTCATATAAAGCCCTATAGTGAATGTAGAAGTCGTAAATTATTAGGATTCACAGATGTTAAATATCAACTCAAAACGATTTAATAATAAATTTTCAGAGGCTTGTATTAAATGCACTGTTATGTATTTTGTAGGTCAGTAATAGGTCTTAATTTATAAAGTTATTAAAAAAAAAAACAATAAACACTGCCTTTTTCATTATATTATAATCTATATTTGATGAGTAAAAGATTTTTAAAAATTTTGCTATGTCCTTAAAACCGACCACCTGGTCGGTAATAGGAACATTGCCCACTGCTCGTGTACTTTTCACCGACCGTCCTTTTTCACGTAATTAAAAATATTTATTAAAAGGAAAACTACTTTAGTTTCTGTTTTAACCACTAAAAGATATACATTTACGACATAAAGAAAAATTTCTACTCGTTTACTTACCTAAACTTCAACCAAATACAAAAACAAGTCACGTTAAAATTTAGATATTTTCGTAAGATTTTTCTATTAACTTGTGCACTCGCTAAAGTGTAGCTTCTAACTGGAATATGATGGTGCGCCAATGTAAGATGGTGACTACTACTGTTATCGATTGGTTTCTAGATTACAAATTGTAGCCAATAACTAAGATTGTTCAGTGTGCAGTATATTCTTTTTTAATAAAAGTATCGTGGTCGGTATTAGGTGCTAGGTCGGTGATAGATGCAGTTACCTTATATTCATATATTTATCGATAATATTTATGTTTAAATATGTACTTACATTTCGTATACGTATGTCTAGGTATGTATATACATGTAGGGATATATGTAAATGACAGTTATTTCCATGTGATGTGAATTTTGTTTCCAACTATGTTAATAACAACTTTGATTTTCAAGCTGAAATTGGGGCAATTTATATATGATGATAGTGAGAATCGATGTAGAATTTTTCACAGATTTCCATTCTGTCCCGGCGAATTCAAGTGCTTCTGGAAGTCATAAAAAATAAAAACCAGAGACAAGTGCTTGTTAAAAAAAAAATGAACTTTGCGTTTTTAGGGAGTTTTTCGTAACTTGCCTTATTGGAGAACTCTAAAATGGGCTTACAATGATGGAAGCAGATTAAATATGACTTACTTACTAAACTTATGCTTAATTAAGTACGACTTTTTGAAAAATACAGGTTTTATTTTTTTAGTCAATGTAAGCCCATTTTAGAGCTCTATAAATTGGCAAACTACGAAAAACTCTCTTAAAGTTCTTTTTTTTTAACATGCACTTGTTTATTATTTTTGAAGACGTTCTTAAGCACTAAATTGAATTTGCCGGGGCAGAATTGAAATCTATGAAAAATGTTTCATCGATTCTCGTTATCGGCATATACAAATTGCCCCAATTTCAGCCTGAAAATCAAAGTTGTTATTAACATAGAAGCAAAATTACGAATCACATCTTGGAAAGGAAAGTTTTGTGGAAATAATCATATACACATTCTTTAACTTTAATCAAAAAGGGGAGTTACTACTCATGTATTTATTTTTATAATCATCTTCCCAAACGAATAAAAAATATAAACAATATTAAATCCTTTAAATCAGAGCTTTTTAAGTATATCTGGGATGCTGAGCCATACACTGTTGTGAATTTCTTTTAATTAACTAACGCTCATCAATTTTAGCTATTTGTGAACTCTATACTTGTATACATGTCATGTTAAATGTAAAGTAAGCCTCGCCTGTAGCAGATACTATACAGTAGATGCAGAAGTTCTTCGATCATAGGAAAGTTGAGCGCCATTTTCACTTACCTAATCTCACTATCGTAAATATCCAATGAGGTATCCAGTGTTGGCAGATCTACTTAATTCATACATAATGACGCCAAGTTTTGTAGAATGATAGAATCTAATTGATTAAAATAAAATACAATTCATATTTTTATAATTTATATTAAACAATGAAATCACTATGTTTAGCTCATTCGCTTTTTTATCTTACCAAAACGTAACTAAGAGTTGGGTTTTAAAAAATATAAATTGTTTGCATGATAAATGAAATAATCTGGCAACACTGATGCAGTAATACCTTGAAGGCTTGTTCTCTAATGAGCACGACAAGGACATCGAAACATCGACCGAGAGGGTTGTCACTGCCGCTCAGTGTTGCCAACACTACTTATTTTTCAGTAGATCTACTATCTTTTGGTTTCTTTCCATGTTTTTTGTTCGAACTGCCAAATCTACTGTTTTTTTTTCTTGCATATCATATAGATCAACTGTTTGAGAAATATATTCAATTGTAAGGAATACCCCCCCTCTCTCCGAAATTTTTATAGAGATAGATAGTTTATTATTATGAATGCCACCCCCATTCTTCGAAATTTATTTTGATGATTGAGTAAATGGTACAATTGAAACAAGTGTTTATAGAAAACCAACACATACCAACAGATATTTAAATTTCAACTCAAATCAGTCGATGCATTTTAAGAGGGGTGTTGTAAAATGTTTGTATGATAGGGCCAAAATCATTTCTTCTAATGATGAAATACTAAACAATGAGAAGCGGTTTATAAAGGAAGTTCTTATTAATAACCAATACCCTGGGGGTTTTGTCGATAAAACCTTCATAAATATTGAAAATAATCAGGTACGACAAAAACCTGAAAAACGTTACACAGCGTTAATTCCTTATGTATGCGGATTATCCGAAAAGTTGCGCCGCATCGGTGATAGATTTGATATTAGGACGGTATTTCAAACAAGCAACACTTTAAGATCTATTCTGACAAAGACGAAACCAACAAACCATGCATGAGCAAAATTCAAAAAATTGCATTTATAGTATTCCGTGTGAGTGCAACAAACAATACGTGGGTGAGTCATCCAGACCTTTTAGTGTAAGATTGGGCGAACATCAAAATTATATCAGAAAAAATGAAATTCAGAGGTCCAAGATCTGCGAACACGCGTGGGAGAATGGACATAGAATAAACTGGGACTCGGCAAAAATTTTAACAAAAGAGGCAGATAGCAAAAAAAGAAAAATTAAAGAATCCGCGATAATATTATTGAATGAGGATAATTGCGTGTCGAATTGTTCCCTAGATGTCTGTACAACTTGGCTACCAATGTTAAAAGAAGAACTTCACAAACTTAACATTGTATAGAAACTAAAAAACTGTTAACTATATCAACAGTTCTATGTAAATAGTAAGTATCTATGGATATTGAATATAACAAACATTCTTAGAGCTGTGTATTTGTCATACACAGCAAAAAAGATTTTTCAAAAAAAGCCTTGAAAAAGGAAACAGATTAGATTTCCGAAACGTCGGCGAAATATTTAATTTCAAGTTTTTATACTTATTTGTGTTGTTTATTTATAAAAACCAACCTTTAACTGATCCTTTGACGTAAACGTCACAGGCGTAGAGGTTTTTTACCAGTAACATACTGGGTAATTGTGATATATTTTGTAGATTCCCCTAGCACCGCTTAGAAAGAAAACATACATGTGGCAGGAAGTCCCAAAGAATTGAGGAAGGAAAAAAAATTAAGATAATGCCACAAATAACATTTAGACAATAGCTTGATATCATTTATCATCTCTGTGTGTGAGTCATAAAAAATACCATGTGGATCCCAAAGTTCTGGATCTGCACAGTACATAAATGTTCCAAATCTGCTTCGTGTGTGCATGTACCTGCTCCTGTATACTTGTTGCAAAAGTCCAGTGGCGGCCCGTGAAATTTTGGTAAGCTATAACTTACTAATGGAGCATGGGACCCATGCCAAACTTTAACGGATCACTACCACGGCCAAACGGAGACGTTTTGTGGAAAAAAATATTTGATTGGAATTTGCGATTTTTTTTTTTCAAAAAGTGCAGTAGTGCCTCCCCTGGAATCTGGAAAAGTACTTGTCAAATATCTATAGTGTATTTTTTTTTCGAACAAGGAAGAAAATATAAGGACAGGTTTTTAATTTTATCAAAAAATCTCCATTTTTTATAAAGTTACGTCAGTTTGAAATTTTATTTTACACTGATATTTAATTTATAAAATTTCAAAATGATGTAACTTTTTAAAAAATAAAGACTTTTTGATAAAATTAAAAACTTGTCCTTATATTTTCTTCCTTGTTCGAGAAAAAAATACACTATAGATATTTTACAAGTACTTTTCCAGATTCCATGGGGAGGCACTGCATTTTTTGAAAAAAATTTTCGCAAATTCCAACCAAATATTTTTTCCACAAAACGTCTCCGTTTGGCCGTGGTAGTGATCTATTAAAGTTTGGCATGGGTCCCATGCTCCACTAGTAAGTTATAGCTTACCAAAATTTCACGGGCCGCCACTGCAAAAGTCAGTAAGATAGTTTGGTGATGATCTTAGTAAAACTACAGCCAGGCCTGGCATCAGGCGGGTGGGTTTAAGAGAGTGTCTGTACCAGATCCCAAGCTGAAGAGGGTCCCTTAATTATAACTAATCAAATTCATCATACTTGCTTGAGGAAAGCAGAGAGGTCCCCAAAACCATGAGTGTACCGAGATTTAAAATTGTTTTCGTCAGGCCTGACCACCTAGCTAGTTATATACCAATATATATAATTTAATTTTCTTTTAATAGATTCAATTTATGGAAAAATGGGTTAATACTCAGAGAAAAGTAATAAGAAATGATACATTACTCACCTCCATTTCATGGATATTGAGGGATCAGATGTTGAATAAAAGTTCTTAATGATTGTTTCATAATCATTCTTTAATTTTTCAGCACCTAATTCAAACAAACATTCTAAAGCCTGAGAAAATGTGAGAGTCGGGACAGCTAATTTTCCAAGAAGAATTCCATTTATGATTGTTGCAATATTGGACTTATCGTTTTCTGGAATCTGATTAAGAATAAAATAATAAATAAGAGGAACATGTTATAAAATACACAAAAAAAGTATTACAATGTACAAGGTTAAGCACCTGAATACTAATGTTCATATCATTGTACCTTATTTAGAGTTTTTTATTTTTTAAATCTACGTAAGAAAACATCAAGTCTACTGTTGTTTATCTCCTAACTCAAAGAGTGACAGCAAGAAAAGTTATTTCTTCGACTGTTGTTGGGTAGAGGATTGCGAGCTTGGGAAAAATCGTAAAAAGGTTTAACTAGTCTCAAATTAATCCATATTAAAAACCAATTGTTCTTGGTTTTTCAGTAATGGGTTGAAATTTAAAAAATATCAAAAAATCTAAAAACAATTCTATTAGTATTATTTCTATTAAATCAGTCTTAAACATTTTATTTCGAGAAATTGCTATGATTTTTATTAATGTTTTCGTGTTTGGGGGTAGTTTTACCATTCGTAGGGGTTGTTCCTCATTCAAACTGGTGAGAAATATTTTTTCCATGTCATGACTTGAAACATTTAAATATTTTATTTCCAGATTTTTTTTTTAAATTTGATTTTTTTATAACGAAATTGAGTAAAACACTGCTATGTTTTTTACCACTATATTTGCACAAAACGTGACTGCAGTTTCAACCCTTTAGGTCATTTTCAAACAACGATTCAACTAAGAATGATGTTTATTTCTAGAAACACATTTAAATAGGGACCAAATCTTTTGTATTTCATTCTTAGTTGAATCATTGTTTGAAAATTACCTAAAGGGTTGAAACTGCAGTCACGTTTTGTGCAAATATAGTGGTAAAAAACATAGTAGTGTTTTACTCAATTTCGTTATAATTATGGATTACCACAGAGTAACGGCTTCCTCAATCAATTTCTTGATTTGTTTTATATTTTGGGGATGATTTAACCCCCTTTTAGAGCCTATAGGTGTATCTTTAACCTTTCTTGATAGAAAATACATAATGTCACTTTTTAAAGATTGTTTTAATAGAAATAATACGAATAGAATTGTTTTTAGATTTATTGATATTTCTTAAATTTCGACCCCTGAATAGGGATAATTACTGATCATTTTCAAAAAAACAACAATGCCTCTCTTGGTTTTTAAAAGAAAGATTTTGTTACTAGTCATTTACAGTCCTACTTCTGGTGACTTTAATTGCAGGAATGTTTAATCCTTATCAGCAAAAAATATGACCGCATAATTCTCTGTGGGATTTTAACATGTATTTTTGCTCAAATTCACATAATAGACAATTATTATCTGACATATTTGAATCATTTAATATCTCCACGTATCTCAATGAACCTACTTGCATAGTAAGTAATATATATGGCATGTTGTCAGAATCTGCCATTGATTACATGGTCACGGATCTTCCAAGCAATATGGTGAGCTATCATTGTATTGTGGACCATGCTGCCCAAATTACATGTATTCAAGATTTTTTGCCATATTCCTACCAACCCATTAAACAAACTATTACTACCCGCTATATTACTGAGGACAACATAGCCAAATTTCAATATCTTTTGTATAATACAAATTGGGATTTTATTAACAGTATGAACCCAATAAATGTTGAAGCCTTTACAAATTTTCTGGAAATGTTAATGAATAAATTAGATGCTTCGTTTCCTCTTGAAACTAAGCAGATTACTAACAATTACAATAATATTACAAACACAAAAAACGTGAAAGTGAATATCTCAAAAATTTGCATTGGCTTATCCAACGCTATAGCTCTCCTGGCCTTATTATGTGAATACAACAACCATACAAGAAATGCCAAGCATGAGTATTTCTCCAATAGAATTTTAAATGCACCAAATTCCACAAAGGAAATCTGGAGGCTCATCAAATCTGAATTAGATACTAACAATTCTTCTCAATGTGATGTTAAGTTAAACCTAAATGGTAGAGTCACTGACAATCATAATGATGTTGCAGAACATTTTGCAAACTATTTCGCTTCAGGCACTGTAGAGACAAAGTAAAAAATCACTTTGGTGCTAATTTATGACATGCTCGGACTTCCAGTGAATTCAATGATCAGTCCATCTTTATTTATCCAGTTACACCTGATGAAATAAGGCAAACTATATTTGAATTAAAAAATAAACAAGCTCTCGGTCCCGATGGACTCTCCACTAAGTTTATAATATAATAACCTTTATAAAAAATACATTACTTTACAATCCAAAATAACTATTTATATCTCAATATGTTCCATACAGTAATCTCTACACCTCCTTTTGAAAGACAAGAGCGTCTCACTACTCCTTATGACATCCGGTAACTGATTATATTCTGTGAGTCCTTTATGGAAAAGATTATTTTGGCCATATGATGTACTGACCGTATCAATATAAAAATTTCCTCTATTTCTGGTTTTGTAGTTATGGATGTCTTGAACAAAAGTGATATCTTCAAGCAGGTGGTGTGGCCAAAACCCATGTTTTATCTATATATAACGATCATCGTGTTAGTGATGGTCTGTCTGACACTTAAAAGTTCGGTTTGTTCTAGCATGTATTTAATACTCTTGTATCTATTGCACTTTAAAATAATCCGTAGTGCTTGATTCTCTTTTTTTTTGTATTTCATATATCTGTGTGTTATTTAACAGATATAGAATGGTACTGCAAAAGTTTAAGTGTGGTAAAATGATTGTTTTGAATACTAATAGTTTAGTCCATGTGCTGACATGCCTTAACCTACCTAATAAGTTTACCTTTCTAGCAATTTTTTTGGTGATATACGAAGTGTGATTGGAAAATGATAAATTATCAAGTATTCATGTGATTTCATCATTGAACCATTGTGCACTTTGATCAACGCATCTTTTCAATTGGGTGTTTTTCCATCCGTCTTAAAAACAGCTACTATTATCCCAATATCTTAAAAAAATGATTCTTTGGAACCAGAAAATTACAGACCAATATTCATCTTAAGTGTGATTTCTAAAATAATGGAAAAAATTGTGTTTAATAGAATAATGGCATTTTTTAACTGTTCCAAAATACTGGCGGATCGCCAACATGGGTTTCGCAAAAATCATTCTACTGACACTGCTACAATTCAGCTTTTGCAGTTTATTTATAATGAAATGGACAAAGGTAATCTCGTCATGGGACTGTTTTTTGACCTATCACGATCGTTCACTCTCTCAATCTGTTATGAAAGAAAAATTATTTAAACTAGACATTCAAAGAGTTTTTTTACAGTGGATCATGTCATATTTAAAGGACGGATCTCTTCAGGTAAAAATCAACCAGACGATTTGGGCCCTTTGATTCTTTTGATTTTTGTAAACGAGTTACCATCATTCATATCAAAAGAAAACATCACCATGTTTGCCGATGATAAATCCCTTGGCATATCTGCACCGAGCCTTACGGAGCTCCTCGATGATGGGTATGGTTGTTATGACAGAATTTGGTGACTATTGCTGCAGAAATAATCTCATATTAAACCTGGAGAAAACTGTGTGCATGTATTTCTAACAAAGAAAATCTTTACCTTCCAACACTCAGTTAAATTTTAACAACATGACCCTGCCATTTAACCTGGATACAAGATTTTTAAGCCTTTCAATAGATACAAAACTAAGCTGGGATATTAAAATCGATGAAGTATGCAAAAAACTTATTAGCATATTACTGTATATGCAAGCTCAAGAACTCCCTAGATACTGAGGCTTTATTGCATCTGTATTATTCAATGGTTTATTGCCATATATCCTACAATATTATAATATGGGGACGTGCAAAAAATTTGCAGCGAGTTTTTGTATGCCAAAAGTGCATAATTAGATTAATTTTTAATCTTGATTTCATCACATCATGTAAAAACTCTTTTAGTTACATAATATTAACGGTACCATCCATATATCTCTTTTCTTTGTTAAAGTACATTAAAAGTAACATTGACGAATTCAAAACTGTCGCAAGTTACCATAATTATAATACTCGCAATAATGATTTATTAGCTCTGTCTCAGCATAATACCTCTCATTTTGAAAAATCACCTCTTTTTCTGGTATCAGTTTTTACAAAATACCTAGTGTGATTAAGGTCAACAATTTTAACAAATACAAATCTCAAATAACTCTTACTTGAGAAATGTTTATGTTAATACAATGAATTTTAATCTGTATTTGTGTCATATTTGTTGTTTATTGTGTTTTATATTTATTACGTATTGCCCCACTTTGGATACTGAATTATCTTTTTTCTTTCTTCTTATTGATGTTCACATCTGTATTGTAACAGCCTAAGTGATTATATATAAATAAAAATAAAATAAATAAAATAATAAGGATTAATTTGAGACCAGCTAAACCTTTTTACAATTTTTCCCAAGCTCACAATCCGCTACCCAAAGACAAGCGGATTTTGCGGTCACTCTTTTAATCATTGACAGATGATGCCAAACATGTCATATACATCCTAAAAATGGTATCCTTGAGCAGTAATAGACACCGCTAATACCACTTGCAAATATGTCGCATAGCAAAGTATGTCAACACTGTCTTATGCCTCTATTTACCAATAGAAAAAGTTGTCTGACAGGGCAAAATTTAGTTTAAATGTGAGTGGAACCGATCTAGACAACAAAAAATGTTTAATTCGTGTTAGTAGCAAGAGTAGGCAACTCCCCCTCCAATATTTTGAAAGAGCATTAAACTGTCTATGGCAAATCTGACGAAATCCGAAATTCTTCCGGAAAAAATAATAAGTATGACATCAATTACGTCAATCAAGTCAAAAGTTTTTAATACCAATAGACAGGGGTGGATTAAGACTTTGTGGGGCCTCTGGCTAAATTTTGAGCGGGGCCTTTTTGCAATTCTCGTAAAACCACAGACAGGGGAGTTAAACCCCGGGGAAAGCGAGTTCAATACTCGTAAACCGCAGACAGGCGAGTAAATCATAGGCTACTAATTATAATTATACATTACTTTTACGTGGCACGTTTATGATCATATAGTATACTTGTGACTTTCCATCTTTAAATGCAAAGCTACGATACTAAATTGTATGAAAAAAGTCACAAAATCATAGTAGGCATTTCTTAATCAAAAAATTTTATTAACAAAACTTGTTCGAAATCAATCAAAAACCCTGAATCCGAAGTTCTGCAATAGACCTTGGTGACCTCTATCTTTTATGATCAGTTTGATTCAAATCGGACAAAAAACAAAAGAATGATTACGCTGTTACACTCTTAAGTGAGACACATTGTATATGTCATGTCAGAAAGACTTACTGTTTAAAAGTTAACGTTTAAACATTGAAAAATGCGGTTTTTTTTTTTTTGGCCTTTAATAACTTTTGAATGGAAATACATTTTTAGATTCTGCAAAAATAATTGGAAACTTCAACCTCAAAATGCCGAAAGATTTATAAAAATTACATGAATGGTTCCAAAGTTGTAGCATGCTATGACTACTATACTTAGGTTGCCTGCAGTCAGAGACATGGTCTGTAATCACAAAAACATGGCGGGCTGCACCGAAAACTCCCAATTTTAAAATCGGTGTAACTTTTATATTGATATAATTTTTATAATTCCTTCGGCGTTTTGAAGTTAAAACCTTGCACTTTCAGAATATTTTTTTCAGAATCCAAAAATTTCTTTCCGTTCTAAAGTTATTAAAGGTAAAAAGGCTAAGAAACGCAGTGTTTATACGTTAACAACTTTTTAAACTTAAACCTTTTCGACATAACCTACATGAATTTTTTCTTGTTTTGACTCATACTTTACAATAGAAGTATTTATGAATCGAAAATCAAGTTATCGCAAAAAATTCAAATTGTACACATCAACGAGCCCTCGCCAACATATCAGCGAACGTATGCAAACGACAATCATCTTGGAAATGCTCGCACAACCGGTCGGTGAACGATCATCAAGTCTTCCGATTTTTGTGTGAGCCTTATTTACCAAATTGTTTTTTCACACCATTCGCTTTCCCTCTTTTGAGTTTAATATTACCTCATTTGGGTTTAGGGTTTCCTGTCTATGGTTTAACTTTTTGTAGCACTCGCTTTCTCTCGTTTATTTGGATTTATCGGGTTATCGTTTAAGAATTACAGGGTTCGCTTTGCTTCCATCTGTTGAGTTATCTATCCAATAAAAATGCTGAAATTATGCCACTGGCTATAATAATAATGTTTTATTTTGGTAGTTAGTAAGAGACCCACACATTTTGTTGGGTGAATTTTCTGCTAATAGTAATTTCATTTAGATTAAATTTATTTTGTCAATTTGGCATAACAATAATAACTTTTACACTTGAGTCAAACACGACCACTTTCGTCTTTGGTGCAGAAACACTTTTATAAACTGCCAATTGTTGAGTTCAATTATATTTCTTGTAATACCTTCTTCTACATTGCTGTGAATCTTCTGTCTAAGTTTTCAACTGTAGCAAGCATATTTGCATCATTCAAGTTAGCCATTTTTATAAGACAGCTGTCAGTAATGATCGCAATTAATCGCATGCGATATGCAATGTCGTGTGGTATTTACCCAGTCATTGAACATTGAACATTATATCAATGATATAAGTTACCAGCTTAATTGCGATTTCTTGAATTTGTATGCTGATGATACATTATTAGCTGTGTGTGATGACGATCTAGATAATGCTGTCAATAAAATGAATTTGGAACTTTCCAAAGTTGAAAAGTATTTTAAGGTCAATAAACTCAAATTAAATCCAAGTAAAACAAAAGCAATGGTGATTACAAATAGGTCTAGAAGTAGTAATATCAGTTGTTGTAATAATATTAATCTGTCCATAGATAATTCACCAATTGAAGTAGTCAAACAAATTAAATATTTGGGTAAAATTTTAGATAACATCTTATCATTTAAACATCATTTTGATTATACAAAAAAGAAAATTAGAAAAAAATTGTTTTACTTCTCAAGAATAGCAATTAACTTAGATATGAAAACTAGAATCACTGTATACAAAGCTATAATTCTACCACACTTTGATTTCTGTGCTACTGTTTTGTATTTACTTGATCAAAGTAGTATTAATGAACTACAAACATTGCAAAATAGGGCGATGAGAATAATTCTCAGATGCAATAGATATACACCAATTTTAACCATGTTAAGGGTTCTGGAGTTGCCTGTGTGATGCCTGTGTCTGTTAGATTTACCTACTTTACGATGGTTTTTATATTTAAAATTCTAAAGGGCTTACTGCCTGAGTATTTGAATAGGTTTATTACATTTAATAATGAAATTCACTCATATAATACCAGATCTCATACTGATATTCATATTAGTCGAACTCGCCACTGCAGAGCAATGAATAACATATTTTTTAAAGGAGTTCGATTTTACAATAATTTACCTAAGAAAATTAAAGACAGCAAGTCCCTAAACACTTTTAAACATGAATTAAAATTGCATTTAATTAAGTGGTGATTGATCTTATATTTTTAAAGATATTACTTAAATATTTGGCATATTGTGGGAAATTTATTTGTAATTTTATAATACATGTCTTTTATTTTGTGTATTATATTTGTATATTTGACTGATCTTATGTTTTTGATCTTATTTTTATATTTTATATTCTTAACAATGGGCTTGTTCCATGATATTCTTTTTATATGGTTTTTATACTTTTTCATATAGTACTCGATATTCTCATTATACACTTAAAATTTCGTATTATTATCTTTTTCCGTTCTCGAGATATAAGGAGTTGAATTTAGTAATAGTTGCAAAAACCGAGAGCTCATTTGTGACGTCACTATACGCAAGTGACGTAAGAAAAATGGCTTTCTGGGACCTTTCAAATTTAACCTGAAAAGTCGAAAAACATGGAATTTTTAAACACTGGTAACTAAATAAATACGTCGAGTGGAAGTTAGTTCTATGTGTCTACGGAAAGGAGAAGGTCAGCGATGAATTATAATCGTAAATTGCAGGGTCGAAATCGAAAATTCGTTCTGGCAGGAGCGAGAGAAAATTGTAATTTTTTGACATTTCACCAAATTGTACTCCCCTACTGTCAAGTAGTAAGCAAAACAAACAATACTTCGAAAACACTTATAATTATAACCAATAAGGAGCATCAAGTCTATTGAGATCGCCGAGTCTATGCGTATAGTGACGTAGCGCCTGGCCACGCCCCATTTTCGCGAGATGGAAATTTGTAATAGTTTTTAAGATACTAAACGTGCGAATAAGATTCTGATATTTTGCAGATCCATTAATTTATACTTGCACTTTCGATTTGTGAAATAAAAAAAAAATGCTGAACAAGCCCATTGTAATTTTATAATATGTTTGTTTTTCATTCTGTGTATGTGTTATATTTATATATTTATGTATTAGGATTTACCTATTTACAATAAAGTTATTATAGAGCATTGATAATACTGAGATAATTTTGTCAAGAGACTGCTGAAAGCGTGTTGCTATTACCTTTAAGCAACACGTTTGGGGCATTCTCTGTGAGAAAATTTTGAGTTTTATCAATCTTCGAGGTGTATTCTGTATTCTGTAAGATTCTACTGACAATTGTAGAATGCGACATTCAAGAATACATGTTTTCAGAGTCATGTGAATTTTAGTACATTTTTCCAAATTAGTATGCAACTTTTAGTAATAGAGATTCGAGGATCGACTTCTAGAGCTTAAACACTAGCTTACTGTTTGTTGTTGTATGCTGTCACATACAGAGTTTTTACCAGACTACGGCAAAGCCAAAAAGGTCTGAAAATATTATTAAAAAATCTGAGACCTTGGCTTCTAGTATATACACCAAATCCCAAGTTACTGTGCTCTTACCAGTCTGCTTTACTTATTTTCCCTTATTTACGCCTATTTAACCCCCAACTCTTCAGCAGGGAAAAATATAATTTAGTTCCAGATCTCGAAATGATACATATGTGTACCAAATTTCAAGTTAATATCTCAAACCACTGCTGAGAAAACGTGCGCGCAAAAGAGTTACAGATAAACCGACCAAGAGACAGACAGAATTTTTTTTCCATCAATTTTAAAATATCAACGTTTTATGACATTCTAAGCCTACCAACAAAAGAAAAAAAAAGAAAATTTTTATTATGATTACTATATACCACTCCACTACGTGGATGTGGAAGTAATTAAATATATGGTAGTAACTATAGATAAACAATTATCATTTAAAGATCACACTAAATATATATGTAAGACCATTGGTTTTAAAATAAGCTTCTTAGGTAGATGCCGTGGTTATTTAAACCACTGGACCAGACTTATAATTTATTATATAGTAGGGCCAATAAGTCTAGACAGTAGAGTCAGGGGCATGCGGTGCTGATTTATGAAATTCGTAGATTCGCACATACATAATTCGAAGAAATGAAAGCACTCGGATTGTGTTAATTATGCATGAGCTACCATATGTCTTACGTATAAAATATTGTGCTTAAATCTAGCAACATTATCTCCACGTATTATAGCAGCGCAGCCGCAAATATTTATCCATTGCATTAAAACCTTACTATTGTTAATATATATGTGGCGCCACTGAATGTGTAGGATATGAACTCGGAAAGTTCATTTATAACAGTTATTCTGCAAATTATTAGGTATAAAGGCACCACATTCAAACATTTATTCTATTTGTTCGATTGTATCAATTACACATAATGACCTAGTCGTAGTTTCATGTCTGGTAGGCAGAAAAAACTTAATATATTTCTCTGAATTATGTGGTATTATATAGTAAAACGAGGTGCCGCTTAAGTATTACATAACAGCTACTCTCCTTTGGCCAGAATGTCGCTGATGTTTTGTTCTACTAACAACACTTCTTGGCCTTAGTATACTACCGTGATAAGCAAAACCCCCGTAAATGACAAAATTGCTCAAATGAGATTAACTTCCAAGTTACCTACCTGCTAAATCTGGTAGATACATGTAATAATTTTGTGTGCAAATAGAGCGATTTTGGTGCATATTTTAATCTAGCTAATTGCATTTGTTCTAATATGATATTTTCTTGCATTAAGAGCTTGAATTGTGTTCTTATCTAGTATTAAGGTCTTAAAAATGTCATATTTGCTAAGCAAAATGACAGTAATAGAAGCAGCAATAGGATTTTTCGAGGTAAATGCACAATTACACTACTTTAACAGTTTATTGAATTCTTAAGTTTGCACAATACCTACAGAAAATCAAAGCTTGCTTTTTTACAACAAATTGAACATAACATTATCATCTCAATAAAACATTCAGAATTAATTAATTTGCACCGAAAACACAGCTTAGACTGCTACTGCGCACTGCTGAGAATTTCATATTATGCCTCAATCTAACGGTGTACTAAAGAAAAACCCCGCACCTAAAAATAAACTAAGTAAAAACATGGCAAATTTTACACGATATGTTTCTTTTGTAGTGTTTTAGCTAAGTAATGACAGTTTACTGTGTTTCTCTTTAATATTACGGAGCATTTTCGGAAATACGGAGTATCATAATATGCAGTCACACACATTTAGATTTATTTTACCTGATTTTTACTTCATAAGCAGATCTTGATACCAACTATAAGAAACTGATTCTAACTCATTTTCAACAAAAAATTATTTTACGGGGTTTTGCTTAGCAGGGCAGGGCTATAATACATGCATATTGCCTCATTTCAATTACTGTTTTTCAATTCTGTATCTCTTAAATAAAAATGAGATTAGTAGCTAGGCTTCAAAAGCTACAAAACAGAAGTATGAGACTAATTTTAGGTTGATCTAGACTAACACCTATAGGAGTGATGTTAAATGCGTTAGGATGACTTTGCGTCAAAAATTATATAACATTTTTTACTCTGGTATTTTTATTTATATATAAGATTAAAAATGACTTAACACCCGTATATCTGCTGATAAGTTAGTTTATAATAAAGATGTTCATAATCACAATATTTGAAATAATTTAAACTCATTTGCAAATATATAGAAAAAAAATGATTGAAGGAGCTGTTACTCTGTGGTACTTAATCATTTTGCACAAATAACTAAATAAATCGTACTACTATGTTTTCTAGCACTATGTATTTATAAAAATTGCGACTGCAGTTTGAACTTATAAAGCCATTGTCAGGCAGTGAATCAAAAGTGATTTACAATTGCACAGAAATGTTATATATAGACAATTTTGGATGGATTAGTATATAGGTACTATAAGGACTTAGGCACGTAGATGACAATAATAAACTAATCTATAAATATTCAATTATGGGTCTGCGGGCTGTAAATAAAGGTGAATGTATAAGATCTAATTGATCATTTAACAAATTATAATCCTTGATATTATTGTGTTTGTGAATTTCCAGAGATGTTTAATTTAAAGCCTTTTGTTGAGAAATGTAAAATTTCAATGTCGTCTAATTCCGGAAAACTATGGTTGTTTTTGAGGCAGTGGTTTGCGAAAGATGAATCAGTTTTGTAACCTATATGATCTAAGATGTTCTTGATACCGTGTTTTGAATTTTCTACCGCTTTGTACTATATAAATACTAATTTTTCGGGTAAATGGCCACAGTAGGTAATTGTTGTGTAAGTAAATTTTGCAGTTTCTTTTATTTTTGAATATATTAGAAAAGTGAATTTTTTCCCGATTTTGTTTATTAATTTTTAATGATTTCTCTACCATAATTATTTTTAAATCCAGTGTTCTCGATTATGTGTAGCACTTCATTCAGATCAGCCTCAGACAGAGGTAGTGAAAAAGCTCTGTGGATCATCGAGTTGTATGCTGCCATTTTTTGTTAGTGTGGGTCTAATGAATCGTAAGTAATTGCAGTTCCTGTGAATGTTGGTTTTCGGAAAATTTTAAAGGTATATTGATTATTTATATATGACACTTTATATCTATCATTTGTATATTCGAAATGTATTAGTCTTTTTGGCTAAATAAAGCATTTATATATACTGGCAGTCTATGTACATGGGTATGTATGTATCTGGGTGGGTATGGATTTTCCATCATAGTGGCCAAACCACTGGACCGATTTTTATAAATAAGATGTCATTGGATTTGCCACAATTTCAAGAATGACAGGCTATAAAAAAATACAATATTGTCTCAGATGATATAAAAATTGCCAATGTTTCATTATAATACATCTGGAGGCTAGTGGTAATGATTAAACAAAAAAAAAAACAAAAAAATTACTCAGTTAACTGGATGATAGGCAACATGCTGTAGACTCGTTTACATGTGCCAATGACTTAAATATAGCAAAACAACAAGGCTAAAGGTAGTTTTCTTAATAAAATCAACAATATTGGACACATTTTAAGTGAATATATAAACTATACTTGTACTATAAAAAAATATTGTAACTAAGACACTTACTTTTATATTTGACTCTGCCTCCACCAGTTCTTCAAAGAAATAATGCAAAGTATCACGTAAGACTGACAAATCTTTACAATCTAAAAAAGAATTAATACTTTGTAAATAATATTTGAGGAAAACACATGAATATATGTTAGGTAGATGGTATATCTAACCCACAGTACCATAGTTCGAAGTAATGGGCTTGTTCCATGATGTTTTTTTTATATGGTTTTTATACTTTTTCATATAATCTTAATCTTTAATCTTCTTCTGTTAACTAAATAAATACATCAAGTGGAAGTTCATTCTATGTCTTTACGGAAAGGAGAAGGTCGGCGATGAATCCTAATCGTAAATTGCAGGCTCAAAATCGAAAATTCGTCCCGACAGGAGCGAGAGAAAATTGTAATTTTTTGACATTTCACCAAATTGTATTCCCCTACTGTCAAGAAGTAAGCAAAACAAACAAAACTTTGAAAACACATAATTATAACAACTAAGGAGCATCAAGTCTATTGAGATCGCCGAGTCTATGCGTATAGTGACGTAGCACCTGGCCACGCCCCATTTTCGCTAGATGGAGATTTGTAATAGTTTTTAAGATACTAAACGTGCAAATAAGATTCTAATTTTTTGCAGATCCATTATTTTATACTTGCACTTTCGAATTATGAAATAAAAAAAAATATCCCGAACAAGCCCATTATCTAAAAGAAAACAAATTCTGCATGAAATATGTGACTTTAGCATTCCTGCTTCCGTTTTTATATATAAACAACTTTGACTAATATCAAAGTAAAATCCCGAACAAGCCCATTATCTAAAAGAAAACAAATTCTGCATGAAATATGTGACTTTAGCATTCCTGCTTCCGTTTTTATATATAAACAACTTTGACTAATATCAAAGTAAAAATCTCATGGTGACAAAACAAAACACAGACAAGCAATTTTATATTAAAGGTATTTTACTACGTCTCAGTTTGAATCGGGAATGTGCAAAGTATGTGATTTTAATTTTACCGATGACTATGGATTTATTATAGAAAAAGGACATTATGGTGTGCAAAACATCCCAGTTTATAATATTTAAGTCAAAAGTAATTTTCAGTGTGCTTATACAAGTCTTTGGTGTGCCTTATGCAAACATTTCTATGGCGCCTTTTTAATTTAATTAATTTTAATATTTATGGGAAAATATTTGATAGATACAAATACAAGGTCAAAGAAACAACAAAATAAATATTTATTTGTCAAATAGCTAAATTAGATCAGTTGGTGTGATGCTGCCTCTGGAGGCATTTTTTCCACAAGCACCTAAACTCTTAAACAGATAACTTTCACTAACCACATTAACCTCACTGGAAGATGATCCTGGTGGTACTGTGTTTGTAGAAACTACGTTTCCAGATAAGATAACTTAATAAGCCATCCCTAATGTTTAGATGATATTTTTCTAATGTTACAATGTTACAAAAACTTACATTTTAAAATATTCCATAAATTATCTAATATACTTTCTCTTCGTATATTCTTCAAGTCAAATTCCATTTTAGCCTCTCTTTTAAGCAGGTGGGAACCAAGCATATTATTAATACTTTGATAAATATCAGATTCGGGTATAGCTTTCTTAGAAATTAGAGTTAATTCATCATTGCATTGGTCGGAGTCGGATAAAATGTCCAAATACGTCTGTAATAAACAGAGCTCTTCCCACAAAAAATAAACAGATGAAAGGTTATGACCAGCAATTATTTTTAATATCTAGAAACAAATTCAATTGATTAGTTACTTGTTAGTCCTAAGTGGTAGCGATGATTGTGACATGTGACATAATTTTTATTTTACCGATTACGATTGTGAAAACAATGATTGTAAGTAGGTACGCATTTAGAGAATAAAATAAAACCATATACCCATGTAGCAACATATACTGGCAGTTCATTGGTAAAATATTGGTGTAATATTTGTCTATTGGGTCAATATTAGCAATTTTAAGCCAATATTGAAGTAGTATTTATTTTTGGTGTATAATAAATATTGAATTCATTATATTGCTCTAATATTACAGAAATATTGATGATCATTTACTATTTTTTGAATATATTGATGCAATATTGGAAACAACATTAATTAATATTACTGCACAATATTCCATGTAAGCAGATGATAGGCATATATATAATGATAATAACTTAATCGTTGGTGGAATTTGGCCAAATAATTTCGTCTGTTAATTGTTTCAATTTAACAGTTTTTAGCCAATATTGAAGGAATATTTATTTTTGGTATATAATAAATATTGAATTAATTGTATTGCTCTAATATTAGAGAAATATTGATGATCATTTACTATTTTCTGAACATATGAATGCAATATTGGAAACAACATTAATTAATATTACTGCACAATATTCTATATGTAAACAGATTAATAATTTTAAACCAGTAATAAACAATAATTATTTTGCCACATAATAACAAATACTGAATTCAATATATTACTCCAACATTGGAAAAATATTGGTGACCATACAACATACATTTTTTATATTACTTTGCGATATTTTTCGAAGACAAAAAGACATATGATCTCTGTAATCTATTGAGCAAAGTTGTTTTGTAATTTATTAATTAATTTGGCTTGTTTAGCCCTTTTTATTTTATTTGTGTTATTTATTATTTAATATAATAGGTGATTCTTTTTATCTGATTTATGAAATAATGTTGGATTTCTGATTTTAAAACAAAGACTTTTTATTCTATTATCGTTTGTTTAATTTCAAGGTGTTTTCATTATATTTAAAGAATAGATTCATCTATATAGTTTATTTTTATTTAGTTTTACTTTAACATCTTTAGTAAAATAATTACTTACATTCTTAAACAAAACTTATTCTTCATACTAGGAATTTAGATAGTGATATCACTCCCGCGCAGACATTTTATTGGCTCCGAGTTACCAGCAATGGTTTGGCATGACGCGTGCGCTTGCTCTCCGCATAACGGAGACGGAGACGCCATTATGGTAAATTTACAAGTACCTAACTGGATCATAGAAGAACAGAAATTGGGCTGTGTTCGATTATTAGCAACAATTATGGTGACCTGTGTGCGTGTTATCTTGTGCACAATGTAAGTACATAATACTATATTATACTTTTTATCTGTTGATTGTTTGACAGTGTTCTGTAAATGTGAATTTGCTGCCATGCACATTTTCTATCTGTAAAAGTACGATAATAATGTATTGGGAAACAATAAAATTATTCATTCACATTGTGTAAGTACGTGAGCTGTGCCCAGATAACACCTTGACTAGGTACCCGTCGTTATCTTTATTTGGTAATTTGAAAATATAGGTACTACATACTGGTGCCTACCAATAACCAACCAATACTGAACCAATATTGCAATATTATAGTTATAGATATAATTTAATTATTACCATTATTTAACTATTGTTTTATACTGCTACATACTTATTTTATTGCCTCAAGCAAGAAGTATTGAAATGTGCAAAAATTGACTTTCCGAAATAAAAAATCTAATGGTATGTAATTTGGTATACCTACATTTAACTTCCTGTTTAACTGGAAATTGGTTTTATTAAAGTTTTTCATTTAATTAGATATATGTTTTAACGTATACACATGATAAAGAGTACCGAGTACCATTAATTAATGAAAACCAAACTTTCAGATTACTTCAGAATGAGTTCATCAGTACTGTCTAAAAAATTCATGTTTATAAAAAGGCAGCTGAACAAGGATTCAAGCGATGAAAATAACTGCAATTATTTTCAGGGTGGTAACCACGAATTCAATTTAAGTTTGTCTTCCGACGAAGATAATGATGGAATAAATGAGTGCCAAGATGTGTCAATGGGGTGTCGAGAAATTTGCTAGAGAACCATTATGATGTGACATCCAGTTTACTTATGAAGTTTGTGGTTTGCAATTAAATTCAAGTACATTTATTTTACGACTCATCTTTTTGATAACTTGGGTATTTAGAAAGCATATTGTAAGTTACCCTTTTGCTTAAAATTATATTAATATTTATTATAAAGTATACTTGTTATTTTATCTTGTTTGATTTATATTATTTTTGACTGACTCATTATTTGTAAATTTAAAATTGTTACAAATTTTAAATGTATTGTTAATGCTATAAATAAATATTTTATTTTTGCAACCTATTTGTAATTTATTGTAATATACACGGTGTTCGGCGCATGGACAATCAAATTTTTTGTGTGGATCGGCGGGGTCATTTGGAAGTTTTAACATAAATGTCCCAGGTCCTAACTGTTGTAGTTATTGAGATTTTTTTTCATTTTTACATTTTACTCAAAATTTCCCAAAATTCCCCACTAAAACTCCTACAACTTTTCATTGTTTCATACCGTTAGAAAGGGCATCAACGGTAGAACTTTGAAATTGAATTGAAGAAAATGCTCTCGGTTGCTGTTAGTTTTTTTTAATGATTTTAGAAGTTCAGAATTTCTATTTCTTTCATTTACATTTAGGAATTTGGAGCCTTGTAACTAACTTTCGTATTAAAAATGATTTATTTTGAAGAAGAATACATTACAGAATAAAATTTAAAAAAACACCTACGAATACTAAAGTTTAAGTGGGGAATTTTGGGAAATTTTGAGTGAAATCTAAAAAAAATATATTTCTTAGTACTACAACAGTTAGGACCTGAGTCATTTGGGATTAAAACCTCCAAATGACCCCACCAATCCATAAAAATATTTTGACGGTCCATGCGCCGAAGACCCTGTATTTTACATTGATTTCTAATATTGATTATCAATCCAAAGGAAATATTGTACCAATTTAAATACAATATTAGGTAAATATTATCCTAGTTGTCAAAATAAATATTGGAAATAGATATTGGAGCAATAATGTAGAACAATATTCAGTCAAGATTGATTACAATATTTTGCCAATAAATAAAAATGTTCACATTTCGATATTGGGCAAATATTGCATTTCAACATTTAGCCATTATTTATACCATAAATACCCAATATTGTACTAATATTGCCTGCTACATGGGTACCTACAAATAAAAACTAAACTTTTTTCTGTATTCCATATTTAAAAAAAAAACTGAATCAAAATCCAATTTAGACTTTAATAAATAAAGAATATCTAATAAGTAAATAATCTTTGATAAACACAGACCCACACAAAAAAAAGTTCAAACCCTAATGTCAAACTCTTATATCTGTATGTATTTTAATATGTTGAACCCGAATTTCATATCAGAATTTGTATTTGATGGCAGAATTTCGATCAAATTAAGATATTAGTGCTAAATTAGGTGTTTTCGAAAACTAGTAGGGACACGAGATTAAAGAATTGCCTGTTTTGTATCAAATTCACAGTATCACAACAAAACTGCAATTATTGAAGTCATTTCATGCTCTTCTGTATCCTCTGACACTAAAACTACCCCTAAAATTGGGGCGATAAGGGCTATTATGGGGACAAAACACACATGAAATATGTTCTTAAAATCAAGAGATTTTTTTGTATAATGAGAAAATTAGAAGTTGTGACTCGCACAGGTGTTAAAGCTTATTGGATGCCGCCATCTAACAGACCAGTGGAGCCAAAGCCTATTTATGAAATGGATTTATCAAGTCCAAAGAGAAAACGTTTAGATGAAACTCCAGTTATGACACGTGATGAAGAAAAAAATGATATTCCTTCTTTATTGGAGGAAGAGAAACGAAATTTGTTATCAAATTTGATGGAGGCCTCTGGTACAGTTTTACACTTGGTAACAAAACCATTTTCAAAACAAATTAGGAATAATATTAACAAACGGAAAGATTTTCACATAATGTCACTTTATAAAGAAGATTTTGAACAAAAATCTCTAGCTGAACTTCGACAAATCGGTAAGTTTACTAGTAAAATTACAGTGTATTAATTTATCTACCTTTAATGTCCATATCTATTGCTAAATATATTGTTCTTTTATAGGTGAGCAAATCAATATAGCATTACAACTTGAGGATTGTGAGGCCATCGAGATTGAAACGAAAACACAAACAAAATGTAAGGCTTGGTTTCTGTACCGCAGAGGAAGGGTAACTGCTTCAAAGTTTAAAAGATGTTGTAGAACAAATATTGAAAATCCATCAATTTCACTCATCAAAGAAATATGTTACCCTACAACCCATCGTTACAAATTTAAAGCCCTGGACTATGGATGTTTACATGAAAAGCAAGCTTTCAAGGATTTTTCGTTGGAGATGAAAAAAACCCATAAGAACTTCAAAATCGAAAACATGGGTTTATGTATAAGCCCGAAGTATCCTTATTTTGGTGCATCACCAGATGGTATGATTTGTTGTGATTGTTGTGGAATGGCTCTTTTAGAAATCAAATGTCCATATTGCGCAAAGGATTCGAGCGTTAGGGATTTAATTTATAAAAAGTCATTTTTGGAAATGGTTGGAAATAAACTTCAACTTAAAAAGGATCATGAATACTTCTATCAAGTGCAAATGCAGTTAGCATTGACTGAGCAGGAAAACTGTTACTTAGTTGTCTGGAGTAAAAAAGATTTCACGTATATTAAAATACAATTCGATCGATCGTTTTGCTTAGAAAAAAGTGAATAGGCAAGAAAGATTTTTCAAAAAGTTATATTACCTGAAGCGCTTGGAAAATATTATACGAAATCGCAAAATGTGCCCGATACTGAAATTGTAGATAAAGATGAAGATGACTGGGAATATTTTAGTGACATTGATGCATATGAAGAGATAGTAAGTGCAGATCAAGAACTTACACAATCAAAACTTGCAACTGTAGAAAGTGGAAATGTTTGTGATCAAGCGGGTCCTAGTAAACCTGTAATACAAAGTGAGAAGCCCGGCCCAAGGAAACCAACACTATATTGCGTTTGTCAAAGAGAAGATGATCACGTGACACCGATGATTGTTTGTGAATCACAAGACCGTGATATTGTGTGGCACCATTTAGAGTGTGTAGGCCTAAATACTGTTCCTGAAGGATTGTGGATATGTAATGCATGTAATCAGTAGACATAGTTGGTAGTGCGGCCAGGTGCGTGTTGGTATATGCATATTCTGAATAAGGCTAAAGAAAAAAACGGTCGATTGCTGCCAGCCACGTAGTGCATCTTTAGCCTAATAATAAATATTTATTTTCATTAAACACAGACATAAAGAAATGGAAACTAACAAGTTTTTGTATACAATTAATGATAAAACTTTTGTGAATAAAAAATTAAATTTTATTTGTTGTTTTAATCAAGGTTAAGTATATTTTATTTATTAAGCTAAAATTTCATATAAAAATAAGAAATCGTATATGTTCTTTTTTTGTTTTAAATTAAAATATTTCCTTAGCTGTTAGTATATATCGTCGTTCCAGAAGAAAAGTGACACAATTCAAAATTTGTATGTAGCCGATCGTGCTAAGCGGCGACTACTTTTAAGTGCTTTCCCGACTTCGAATCCCGCACAGGGCTACTTTTTTATTTATTTATTTCGTTTTTTTTGCTTTTTAGCAGATATTTTTGATTCTATAATTGCTCTTCGCTTATATTTATGCGACTGGCGTGTTAAAATTATAATTTTTTCTGGCTTTTTGCCGATACATAAGAAATAATCTTTCTGGTTTATCTTCTGTCCTTGAGTAGATTTGGTGGCGTAACGCATAGAAGTCCTGATTCTCAAACAGGAAATCCGAGTTCGAACTAAGATTCAGGATTTTTTTTGTTTAACTTCTTTTACATTTTAGGTCATAATCTGATGCTAAAATATTACCTATATATCGCATGAGTAAATATTTTTTTTATTTTCGTATTTCGTATTTGTTTAATCAAAGAGGGTTTCTCGGAGCTTCATTCAACTTCAAAATGATTTTGTTGGAATTCGATACAAAAAAATTGAGCGAGAAAATTTATAATTCAAATTCGGATTTAATCAATCGACAGAAGCAGGGTATATAAAAACTTGATACATTTTTGTCAAAGAAAACATACAGGGTTCGTCAAAATTTTAAAAAAAATTAAAAACTTTTACCATCATGGTCTGATTCGACTGAAATTCAGTATGTGAGGATTATCGATATCGCAGATTACAAATATAGGATCAAAACTTAAAAGTTCAAAATGGTGGCGTCAACATGGTACACAAGTTTTATCATTTATCAAATGACTCAACTGAAAATCGGCATCTGAATGTAATCAAGGTCGCCGATTACAAATTTTCGATCGAAATTTAACAATTCAAAATGGCGGCGTCAACATGGCGGACAAATTTTATCACTTACGGAAAATTGATATCTGAAGATCATCATAGATATCTATTTTCATTTACTCATGTAATATATAGGTAATATTTCAGCATCAGATTATGACCGAAAATGTAAGAGGTTAAAAAAAATCCGGGTGCGTGGTTCGAACCGGGATTTCCAGTTTGAGAATCAGGACTTCTAGCCATTATGCCACCATACCTACTCAACAACAGACGATAAACTAGAAAGATTATTTCCTTATGTATCTCCAAAAAATCAGAAACAATTATAAAAATGTATAATTTTAACATGTTAATCGCATAGAAATAAGCGAAGAGCATTTATAGAATCAAAAATATCTGCCAAGAACAAAAAAAATAAATAAATAAAAAAGTAGCCCTGTGGGGGATTCGAAGTCGGGAATCCACTTAAAAGTAGTCGCCACTTAGCACAATCGGCTACGGTGGATCCAAGCTTAATATCGACTATAATCTCGTCGGAGAAGGCAAAACTTCATAAACATCAATTTTTCAAACTTTAAGAATTAAATAAATATGACGAGTGGAGGATCGTGTGATAATTTTAAGGAAAAAGAAAGACTGGAAGTTTGTCGGTGACGTAAATTGCGACGCCAAAATCGGAAATTCGGCTCGGCACGAGTTAATCAAAACGGCTATTTTGACATTTGTGACAGTATCGCTGTCAGGTTATTGACTAAACCGCTTCTCGCCGCCAAACGCAGGGCTCCCAGCCCGGTGGACTGATGGGCGGGCATTCAATGGTTCATCTACAACCTATTAGGGCACATTCTGTTCATTTACAAATAGTACAAATTTCTGTGACGCTAGCTCTCGGGGTATAATAGCATATTCTAATTAAAATACATTTAAAATCTTTTTTAAATTCAAATAAAGGTAACCTTTTCAGTCTGTCCGGCGAATGATTATACACTTTAATCACTCATTTCACACCTTTCATTAGATTCGTATTGTAAGACTCTTAGACCGCTGAGTTGGTGGACACTGAGCCAGCGATGCAAGAATCCTCCCCCCTCCCCCATTTCTTGGGGCGGAGAATTGATTGTAATGGGTTTCGGGGGCTGGAAAATTGTTCTAACTACCTCTAATGGCCAAAAACAGCGGCTGAATTAGTGTTGGGAACATTTATGGGATTGGTGACGAAGGACACGGGGGCAGGTAGGGTCAATGAGGGAGTTAATCAAAGGGTTGAAACCACTCTCTTGGTAAAAAAATTGAGCTGAATCGATTTTCCTCAGATTTTTTGGATGGAATCGAGTTGGGAGGTGGTCAACAGAAGGAGTGGTTTCCTACCTCTTAAAGGGATAAAAAGATGAGCGGATGAGTGAGAGTCCCTACTCCCCTCTCTTGACCATCTCTCAACTTAATTGTGTCGAAAGAACCCTGTGGAAACTCTTTGGTTCACCCCTTCGTTGGCCCTACCTACCCCCATGTCCTTCGTCATCAATGTCTTAAATGTTCCCAACAAAAATCTTTGGCAACAAACCAAGCCATCCTGCGATATACCCCAAAAAACAAGTTTTGGGGGTGGCTTTTGACCATTAAAGGTAGTTAGGATAATTTTCCAACCCTGAGACCCATTGCAACCAATTCCTCGCCCTAAAAACGGGGGAAAGAAGTGTCCACCAACTACGCTTCATTTACTAGTCTATCTAGTAAGTATCTATGGATAGTTCCACACGAGTATGTTTATTCATATTGTTTAAAGAATGTGTAGTTTTTCTTATAAAAGATTCTACACTCAAAAATATAAAGGGATGTCAATGTAAGTATACTGTTTTCTTTAAAGTTAAATTCACAAGAATCTGCCATTTTTAGATTATAAATATATTACAAATACACCTTTTTTGCAAAACGTGTTAAGTTTGTGCCCACTGAAGTTTCTCAAAAAATTATTCCATACATTACAATTGAATGGAAATAGAAATGGTATACACTCAAACACATATCAATGCTAACCTTGTAACGTAGGGTACGAACCTGGAAGCACAATGAACTTGGCTGGGTTACTAATTAGCTAATTAACTCACCATATTTATACTCGATGGATTTTGTGGTTCATTGAAGATACATTTATTACAAGTAAGCTCGATGCATATACTTCCATGATGTTCTGTATTATTTCCATTTTTAACATTATGTAAGAATGTACCATAAAGATAATATTTAAATTTAACTAAAAAGTCCACCTAAAATTTTAAAATTATTTAAATTATAATTAGATAAAGGGAAGTAGATTGAAGGGTGCAGGAAATTCGGCTTTTCATTCCACATACACAGGTCAAAAATAAGCAATTTTTTCACTAGGCAGAAACATCCTGTTTTTCTGTTAAATTTTTAACTTAAAAAAACAACCTTTCTGAGAATTTTAATATTTATTATTTAACAATTTTATTGGCATGTGTCTACTTTAACTGTTGACAAATACATTAGTAATATTGTTGATACTTATGCCATGTAAAAATAAAAGAATTGAGGTCAAAGAAATTGATGCGTAATTGGTGTCATTAACATTTCATTGAATCCAAAGGTACTACTAGAGCCCTTCTGCACATGATGTAATGTGTACTTCAACTATAACCGTCAACTTTTAAAAATAAGCTACTAATTGTTATGCAATTAGAGTGGTGGCAAATGAATTAAACTTAGACTCAGCGAGAAATGGATACTTTCCCTTATAGACTCAAATTTGCATTATGGTATTTGTTTCTGGGGTTCTTGCTCGCAATATTTATTATTGTTCTGCAAAAAAGGGCTTTAAAGTACATGTGTAAGGCTAATGTAAGACTCGTGTAAACCACTGTTTTTGAAGCATGGAATTATGACGCTCTCATGTATATTCGTTTTTGAGACTGCACGCCTCATGCATAAAAATTTGGACGTGATATAAATGGGGATTCGGTTCGCTACACATGGCTCACTCATAACATCACACTTCCTATTCCATCATCGGCTCAGATAAAAAACTCAATTCTCTATAATAGCAGAAGAACATTTAATCATCTTCCTGTAAATTTGAGGCAAATTGTAAGCAATAATAAATTTAGGAGAGAACTTAAAAAATTATTGGTTAACAAGGCTTATTACTCACTGAATGAATTCTTTCAAGACACATTTTATTGACCCATTTTTATCACTTTTTTATACATATAATAATGTTATCCTGTTTGTTGTTTTTTTTTTGTTTTTCTTTGCTCTTAGTCTGTAACTTTTATTGGTATTTTAGTTTGGCTTTGTCAACAAAATTTTTTTATATTTTTTTCTGACAATAAAGCATATTGCAAAATAGAAAGCGGAACCCTATTTTTTTTTTTTTAGTTTTTCTTAAAAATCTAGTGAAATAAGCCTAAAATCGACATGACGTATACTGATCAAATTTGTTCCTAAGAAAATTTCCTACAAGTATAGGTGGCTATTGCGAAATTTTGCAAAACTTGTTTACTATTGCAAAGTTAGCAACAAAGGTGATAAAAATAAAGATTTTTCAAATTGCAATAACTAAAGTAATTGTCATCGACAGTCGATGAAATTTTGGTAAAGGATAGCCCCTGGAATGCCCTTGGGAGTGTGCGCAACCATGACCCTCTAATAATGGCGGCCTATCGCAAGTTTCCAATGTTGAAAATTGGAAGTGCTGCCATTTCGACAAAAAAAGATGAATAGACATAAAAGCAATTGGAATCGGTTGTATTTACCAGTATCTTCGAATGTACCAATATTCAGATTTTTTTAGTAACAAACATATTTTTTATTTACAAAAAACGAAAAAATTACCGTTGCTGGGGAACGTATCTCCGCAAATTTTCGGTTTAAAGATTTGCACCAAGTGCATTGAATTGCGCTTGAAAAAAAATTAATTTAAAAAAAACAAGCGCAATTTAATGCACTTAGGTGCAAATCTTTAAACTGAAAATTGGAGGAGATACGATCCCCAGCAACGGTGCTTTTTTCGTTTTCTATAAATATAAAATTTATTTGTTATTAAAAAATTTGAATTTTCGATCCATTTTTTTTTTTTTTTTTTTTTTGTCGAAACGACAGCACTTCCAATTTTCAACTTTGGAGATTCGCGATATGCCGCCATTTTGAATTGGAGGGTCGGGGTTGCACGCACTATCTAGGCACCCCAAGGGCTATTCTTTCCAAAATTTCATTGAGTTTCGATGACAATTACTTCAGTTATTGCAATTTGAAAATCATTCATTTTTTTTCACCTTTGTTACTAATTTTGCAATAGCAAACTTGTTTTCGAATTTTCACAATAGCCTATACTTGAAAGTAAGTAAGTATATCTTTATTAGCTCTGCTAAATGATACAAATGGTATAAAAAAAGAAATATATAAATAGTATATGATAAAATATATAACACACAATGTAATAAAAAATTATTTAACATAATATTACACAAATCAGACATTCTTGGGGCAAATCATTATAATATCGTAAACCCTTATATTAAACAAGTGATTTTGTCCCTAGTGTGTATTCACTCTTTTTACATAGAAGTTTTTGTCACATGTACAATACATCCGAGTATACTTGGTTGCATATGCCTACAAGGTTAAGATGTAGTGGAAAATAAGCAATAAAACAGTTGCCAACCAGACATTGTTCTAGTCACTTGTTCCTGTCCTCTTCCACAACCACCAATACAAATACAATACATGGCGCAGTCCGGAAATTAACCTACAACCTGACTACGAGTGTTCTGGAAAAAGTAATTTTAATAAAAGTTAGTAAAATGGATTTTCACGGTGTACCGCCAATGCAAATGAATGGAAACCTGGAAATTCTGAAAACACAGGTTCGTAACATATTTGAAAGCAACTGAAATAAGTAAGAAAGAAGGGCCCACGAAATGTGCTCAGCTTTTAACTCTCATTGGCGATGAAGGCATGCACATATTTAATACTTTCTCAATAGTTGAATCCGAAAAAGACAATTTGGATGTGTTAATTACTAAATTTGACGAATATTTTAATCCCAAAAGAAACTTGGCTTTTGAGCGTTATAAATTCTTAAATTATAAACAAAAAGAGGGACAGACACTGGAACACTATGTCACTGAACTAAAGAATCTAGTCCTACCCTGTGAGTTGGGTCAATTGCAAGAAAGTCTAGTGAAAGATATATTAATATGTGGTATTAGATCAGAATCATTACGTGAAAAACTATCGCAAGAGTATGTAGAAACTCTAAGCGAAGTTGTTCCTATTTGTATTAACACAGAAAATACTAGAGAAAGAAATAGACAAATCACTAATGGAGGCAGTTCCAGAGAGATAGAGGTAGATGCAGTAAGGAGTCGTGTACCAAGAGGGAAGCCATATTCTTAATCAAGAACACCATCGAAACCATTACGATTGATTCAGAAGCAACCTGACAGATGTAACAACTATTCCTATCAGCATCAGGACCATCGAAAGTGCCCAGCACTAGGCTTGTGGTAAACCGAACCATTTTTCTTCCGTTTGTTATAGTAAAAAGTCATATAAAAATAACAGTTTCAATAAAAGGTCTTTTAGTAAAAATTTTAATTCTAAATCTAATAACTATAGAAATTTTAATGCAGAAAGAGATGTTCATATTATAGATGATATAAAGCATGATATACAAAATGATTTTATGTTTATAGGCACTGTGGAACAGCAAGTAAATGGAGTAGACACAATTTCGGAGGAGGTATAGTCAGCTGTCTTAAATATCAAGAATGAACCAGTCCGATTTAAAATAGGCACGGGAGCAATGGCGAACATCATTCCTGTAGGTATTTTACGTAAGATAAATTTCAATATTAAAAAACTACAAAATGTTTCAGTCAAGTTGTGTTCTTATACACGAGATCCTTTACCGGTAATAGGTCAGTCCATTTTAGAATATGAATTGAATGGGATATTGAAAATGTGAAATTCTTTGTAGTAAATATGGATAATTGTCCTCTGTTGGGCTTAAAAACCAGTATGGATTTCAATTTGATTAAATAAGTTGAAACAGTTGAAAAAAACGAAAAAAATATAGTCTTAAACATGCAAAATATAGATAACCTTGGAGGCTCAAACAGTAAAACAAAATTACTTTTAAAACAGTATAATTTTTTATTTACTGGCATAGGATGTTTGAAAAAGCCCTATCATATTGATTTAAAAAAGAATGTAGAACCAGTTATTCATCCTGCTAGAAAAATGCCATTCGCATTGAGAGATAAATTCAAGTATACCTTAGACCAATTAGAAAAACAGAATATTATTAAAAAATCTTGTGAAAGTGCTAACTGGGTCAATGCGTTAGTAATAGTCAGAAAACCAAACGGGTTATGTTTAGACCCAGCCGATCTTAAAAGAGCTATAAAAAACGTCATTATTTTAGAATCCCAACTTTAGAAGAACTTACATTACAGTTCTCGGGGGCGAAATATTTTTCAACATTAGACGCTACCCAAGGATTTTTACAAATTAAATTAGACGAGGAAAGTGCAGATCTCTGTACTTTTGCAACACCTTTTGGGCGTTATAAATTCTTAAGAATGCCATATGGTTTAGCGAGTAGTCCGGAAATCTATCAGGAAAAAATGATGGAAATATTTGGAGATATAGAGGAGGTAGCGTTCATATAGATGACTTAATAGTAACAGGTAAATCGAAACAGGAACACGATGATCGCCTAGAAAAAAATTTAAAATTAGCAGCGGAAAATAATTTGATTTCAACAAAAGTAAATGTAAATATTTAGTTAATAAAGTTAGTTATATGGGTCACGAAATATCAGAAAATGGTCTTAGACCCGATGAGTCTAAAATTGCTGCAATAAAAAACATGCAAAGACCTGAAAATAAAAATGATATACAGAGATTTTTAGGTTCTATCAGTTATGTAGGAAAATTTATTGAAAATTTGTCAGAGCTAACAGCGCCATTACGTGGCTTCCTGAAAAAAGATAATGCCTTTGTTTGGGATCAAGAACAAGAAAATGCATTTATTAATCTAAAAAACATTGCTACATTGCTAGTAAAATTCAATTCAATTCAATTCAATTTATTCAATTCAATAAGTACATACATGTTATATTTCATTACAGAATTATTGTCTTTCCTACATAATAATGATATGGTTTCTATCTATTATATATCATTTAAACTTAGGATACATATATAAATTTTTTTATTATATTTAGAATAAATAGAATAATGCAGGAAAAATAAACGCAGGAAAAATATGTAATCAAATATGAATATTATATATATAATATATATAAAGCCCTTGTTGTTTGAAATTTTTTTATTTAAATGAAGTATCTACCATATCAGTCGACTCGAGTCAAAATGGCATGGCAGCAGTATTGCTGCAGGATCAAATGCCTTGTGCATATGAGTCAAAAAGTTCTAACGGAGGCTCAAAAACGATACAGTCAAATAGAAAAAGAACTTTTAAGTTGTTACTTTGGGGTAGTTCATTTTGGGCAATTTGTTTATGGCAGAAAATTTGTAGTAGAAACAGATCATAAACCTCTCATACAGATTATTAAAAAACCACTTAATTCATGTCCAGCTAGATTACAACGAATTTTAATTCAAGTAAGAAAATATGATTTCACACTCGTATATAAGCCAGGTAAAAAACTTATTTTAGCTGATACTTTTAGTCGTGCGTTTCAAAAAGACAAAATGAAAACCTAGATATACAGGTTGATTCTCAAGTGTGTTTGATAGCAATGCAGTTACATGCAACTCCAAAAAAAATTGACGAACTTAAAACAAATACTGAAGAGGACCATGATCTAGTTTTATTGAAATCTTTTATACAAAATGGCTGGCCTAAAAGATACTCAAAAATTCCCAACAATGTTAAGTTTTACTTTAAATTTAAGCATGAAATAAATATAGTAAATGAGCTCTTGTAAAGGCTAATTGTTCCAAGAAATTCTAGAAAAGATATATTAGAAAAAGGCCATTATAGTCATCTAAAATGAGCTCTTGTAAAGGCTAATTGTTCCAAGAAATTCTAGAAAAGATATATTAGAAAAAGGTCATTATAGTCATCTAGATATAAATAAGAATTTGTCAAAATTTCCAAAATTCTAATAGACCAGAGCCTATGATACCTCACGAGATTGTTAAAATTCCATTTTATAAAGTTGCTGCAGTTCTCTTTTATCTTTACAATGAGACATATCTGTTAGTGACCGATTATTACTCTACATATGTTGAAGTGATTAATTTAAATAGGGACCTTTCTATGTGACCATACCCTAAAGCTGCAGCCAGTACTCACATTTAATACATGTGATCTCATTGGTCACATTATTTTGGAGTTAATTCAATTGGAGTCCATCACCAAACCCACTGACTCAATGCCAACCAAGTAGGAACTTCCAGTGATGCACCCTTTGATGTGCTGATTGAGTCATCAAAGGAACAGTGTTGAAGCACTACAGGCAGAAATCTATGCTATAGATGAATGTACTCAGGAATGCATAAACAAAGGCATTTGAAGGGTAAATATTTATATACTTTCTGATAGTCAGTCAGGTAGCATTGAAGGCTCTCCAGTTTCACACCTTTGCATCTGAAATTACCTGTGAATGGAGACAATCTCTGAAGCAACTGGCAAAAACACAACAAGATTACTTTGATGTGGATGCTGCAGTACAAAAAAATAAAAGGTGAAGCTCCATTTTTTGGGCCCAGATTGTTTTGTGGCTTAACTAAGGGACACATAATGGAAAATATTCGGAAATGGAAGGAGTAGAAAAAGTCCTACAGGAGTACTCTAAGCTAAAGGAGGCCATTAGTTTCACTATAATACCTTTTAGTAAGAAATTATAAAAACGAAAACACTATGCAATCCTTACCATCTAAAGGATTTTAATTTAATACCTACCTTTGGGTGTTTTATGCGGGTGTTTTTAATATGATCTTTTTCCATACTCTCCAAGGACAATGCTTCATGATCTTTGGGATAACATCCAATTATATTGATCAGTGTTGTCATTAAGCTATTACTACATTTTTGTGCTCCTAGTAATACCGTGTGCAATGGATCACTTCCATCACATACTACATAAATAGCTTTTCCTGTTTCCCCTTCACATTTTTTTATTCTATTTTGTTGGTTTATATAAGATCTAAAATAGATGATAATATATATTTATATATAAAAAATCCTATAAACTATGATAATAGTTATAAAGAGAAAAGCATCTAAGACTGTAAACATGGCAAAATATGTCTTATGAGAAAAATTAAGCCAGTAGATGTCTCAGAGCATCATATATAATTATTATATAGCATTGTATTTGCTGTAATATGGAAATAGCCACAAAGTCATTATAGAACAAAATTGTTTACTTGAGCAGAAACATGTGGTGACTAATAGAATAAAACATATTTGAGAAAACTGATTTCCTGCATTAGCTGTGTATTTATATTTAGTCATAATTAAAGTCTATCTTTTAATGAAAATTTGTCATAGACTTAAACAGAACAGAATCTTTATTCATCACAAAATTGATATATACACCTTCAATTATCGGATTAGTTACAACAGAAACTTAATAACTAAAAGACAAAAATCACTAGTAGGATACGCATTAAATTTAAAATTGAATTTCAAGACAAACAAGATAAAAAATGTAGTGAAATACATATAATAAGCTGTTATTTAATAAAATATATAAAGACGAGAATAAATAAAGGGACTGTCTACAAGGACGCCGCGGCGGACGTCTATCATTTCTTAGCTGTCCGCCGCGGCAATTAGTTTGGTTAGATACTATTTATTCCGTGCTATAGCGGTGTTTTCCACGTGGATCGCTGGCCTATGCGTAACGTTGTCGCGTTGTGGAGCAACAGGTCCCGGGTTCAAATACTGCCAACTGGACTTTTTTTAAATATTTTGTAACGATTGGTATCCTTTTTCACAAATTCTGGTTGGATTTGACGACAGAAATGTTCTTTTTTTTTCATATAATAATTTATCTCTTTCATGTGATGGTAGTTGGGTTAGTTAGGTTGATTTTTATTTTGCTAAATAATTGTCAATAAATTACCAGCGCCGCAGGCAGTATTAGCGTCGCAGACAAAAACGGGGGGTGGGGGGGGTGTCCCCCCGCCTTCTTTTTCAGAAAATTGCATAAAAACATTCGAATTTCTCTGTGCGGCGGTTCAATAAGTCGTGCAAAAGCGAATGCGCATATGCGCGGCGGACAGCTAAGAAATGGTATATGTCCGCCGCGGCGTCCATGTAGCAACTCCCATAAATAAAACTACACATAAAAATACATTATAGTTCTTTAGAAAAAAATTCATTTGTAAGGAATTCATCCACAGAATAAAATGATTCATTTACTAAAAAATCGTGCAATTCTTTCTTAAATAGGCGTACACTATCAAAGTCTAAGATACTTTTTATCCTGTTGTAACATATAACCCCTATGTGAGTTGGATTACATTGGCCTATCGTGAGTCTAGAAAATGGTTGATGTATATCTTCCGTGTGCAATATGAGTGCGTGTCACTATTCTTTAAGGCTGTGTTATCAATGTCAAAATACCGCGTTCACAGTCGTAAATCTTTCAACATATTGTTCTCAAAAACAAACCAACAGAAATCGAATTGGATTTAAATATTAGAACTAGTTAACTCAAATCTAGTACGTATCATATTTTATATTTGAAAACTAAATGAAATTAAATATTTCCCTTGGATTATTACACGCGAACGTGCCACTCAATCGTCCGTAATTCACCATTAATTTTTTTATATTCTTTAATGGGACTCAAATATTCAAATAAAATATGATACGTACTAGAATAAATATATTAAATGTAAAAAAAAGTTAAAAATCGGCATAATATTTGCTCCTAAAGGAGATTAATATGTTAGAAAAAATGTATTCAATTTTGCCAATTTAATTGGACGGTTTACTAATAGAGGGCGAAGCAGTAGCTATTCGAAGTACAAACCATGCTTCAAATCACTAAAAACTGCAGGGTCGAACTTTTTGTTTTCTCTACCATTAGAAATGTAGTTTAAAATAATTTAAATTTACTTACCAATTGAATTGTTACATTTCTAGTAGCCCGGGAGGCAGCGACAGATTTTTCGCGTTAATATCTATAAAGCTAGATTTTTTTCCAAAGAGAGTTTAGATAGCATCTATATAATGAAGGTGCAATTCTACCAAACTCTTAGTGGTGCATAAATAAGGAAAAAATTAAACATTTAAAATTTCGTTTTTCAAATTGTCACGAATTGTCAAAAAATGATGATTCATTCGCTCCTGCCGGCCCCAATTTTCGATTTTCACCTCGCGATTCATGTTGTACGGTCATTGCCGACCTTCTCCTCGCCATCGAGATATAGGACGGGTCTCCGATCGCCGTATTTGTTCAGTTCTTACGTTTGGAAAAGTGACTTGCGGTCGTGCTAATCGGCGATTATTTTTAAGTGGTTTCCCGAGTTCGTACCCACCCGGGGATATCTTTTTCTCTTCGTTTTCAATTTTTTGGCACATATTTTTATTCTGTAATTGCGATTTGCTCCGTTCTATTACATTTCTCGGAGAAGTTTTGCGTTTGCGGCCGCGGAATATTAAGATGCTCTATTTGGATTAAAAATCACATTCTACCTCCGGGTGGCTAAATCTTTGGTAGACGTTGCAAAAACGGCAATACGTAGTCAAATCACGACAATTATATTCCTCATTAGTATTAATAAACAGACAGTATTTTTATAGATCTGTTAATAAGCTTTTATTTACTCCATTATATTAAGTATATTATTTTGGTAAGGAAATTTCTAATTTTTAATAGAAATAGTGCAGATTAATATTTCGAGGCGGAAAATGCAAAACTTTTCAGAGAAATGCAATAGAACGGAGCGAAAAGCAATTATAGAATAAAAAATATCTGCCAAAAAATTGAAAACGAAAAAAAAAAGTATCCCTGGGAGGGATTCGAACTCGGGAAACCACTTAAAAATAGTCGCCAATTAGCACGACTGCAAGTAAATTTTTTAAACGTAAGAACTGAATAAATACGACGTTTGGAGACCTGTTCTATGTCTCGATGGCGAGGAGAAGACCGGCAATGACCGTACAACGTGAACCGAGAGGTGAAAATCCAAAATTGAGGCCGACAGGAGCGAAGGCGAATCGTCATTTTTTGACAATTCGTGACAATTCCAAAAAAGAAATTTTCGTCGATCTATTTTTTTCTTTAATTTTTCACTCATTTATGCACCACTAAGAGTTTGGTAGAATTGCACCTTCATTATAGATGCTATCTAAACTCTCTTTGGAAAAAAATCTAGCTTTATAGAAATGATTTCACGAAAACTGTCGCTGCCTCCCGGGCTATAGTTTATTCTATATCTTCAATAACTTTTTGTTAGTAATATTGCTAATAAATCAGGAGCATATCTAATAATAACATATCATTACTGTAAAAAGTAATTTTTATATGGACTAAATGTACCTATTTTTAATCCAGATTGTGAAAAATCAATGCCACGCGGGATTAAAAAGAACTTTGATCTTGTGGCATATCGACAAACTATGTTTGCATACACTCTAATAGTGTAGATTGTAAATAATCAATTATTATTTTGAAAGAGTAAAATGTCTCTTACTCCCGAAGGAGAGCTTACATTCTTTCTGGGAGCAAAAGTGACACGTTAGTCTTTGAGAATGATAACTAAACTAGCAGTACAGAAACATTGTTTTGAAGAATTCCGATTTCCTCATTTCCTCAAGCACGCAAAAGGTCTTTCCATTGTTTTCCTCTGGTTTTTGTAATTTCCTTTTTCAAACATTATAATTTTATGGTTATTCATTGCTTGTCGTGTGTATGTGTTTTCGTGATATTTCACTTTTGGCGTGAAAGTGATCATCATCAAGTGCGTAGGAAGACGAGAGAAATCGATTGACGGACACCTGAGTGTTCCATCTGCACTCTTCTTCTGAATAGGGCCTTCAAAAATTTGAAAATTTGTCACATTTTCCATGTTTACGTGTTTTTCGTTGAATTTTCCTTTCGGTGTGAAAGTTGTCATCATCGGGTGACAAACAATTCGATGTTTTAGGAAAAATAAAAAAAACAGGGATACGCAGTAAGCGGACAAATATCGAATAGTGAACCCCGGAGTTTTCCATCTGTGCTCTTTCTCTGAATAGGGGCCTTTGGAACAGTTTCCCAATGGAAAATGTCAAATTTTCCGTGTTTACGTGTTTTTCGTGATATTTTACTTTCGGTGTGAAAATGTTCATCATCGGGTGACAAAAATTTCGATGATTTAGGAAAAAAGTTGATAAATTCAGGGGCAGGTATGAAGGTGAGAGAAATCGAATGGCGCAAACCGCTACTGATCTCGTTTCGTTTTCGAGATACGATCGCGGGAAGCGGTCCTTAGTTTCCGAGATACGGCCGCTCAAAGACTCCGGAAGGTAAAAATCGAAGTTTTTTACCTCTTCCCGAGGTTATATCTCGAGAACTAAACGAGTTAAAGAGCTGCCGTTTACGCCATTCGATTTCTCTCGCCTTCCTAGTTACTAGTACAAATAGGTAGGTTAAATCGCAAAAATGTGACCGGAGGGGGATCTCTACGGGAAAAGTTGTATTGAGCTGAGATGAAAAATAAAAAGTCTAATATACTATTAGTCCCACACTTTCCTTAAGGGTATAAAAAGGACGAAATGGTTTATTTTTTACGAAAGGTCATATGCGTTTACATCCTATTTCTGATGGCTGTAAGATCTGTCTGACTTTTAGGGGATGAATGGAATAATTAAAAAATCGTTTAAAATCGAAAACTTGATACTTTTTGTTTATTCTTTTCTGAATCTCCTTAGAATAATTTCAACTTTCTTTGCAGAGATAAAGTTGCTCTGTTTGTTTAGATAGAAATTATAAACATCTGAATTTTTAAATTCACGACTTTTCAGGGCTAAACGTTTTAGTTTAATTTTTTCAAGCAACCTCTTAATGAAATTTCCTTAAAAAAAATTCCATTACAGTTTTTTTTCTCACACATGCCAAAGTTGATATCCAAATATAATTACTACAATTCCTACGATTTTTATTTCACTCGACGCCACTGCAATATAGTCGTTGTAACTTTTTCTAGAAAAAATTGATCTCTCTTGTACGCTTAATCGATTGCTGATTAAATTTCCAATCCGACGATTTTCCGGTAATTTTTGCGTGAGATATGGACCGCTAAATTGAGAATTTCGAGGAATTCGCTCCTCGCGCTACACGGTCCAGCTTCGAGGACCATTTCTCTCAAACAAAAAATCTTACGAGCTCGATGGCATATTTTGTTGTTTAAAATCGAACGAGACATCGAGTGGCGCAAACCGAAAGTCGCTGTGGTCCTTCGTTTTCGAGATACGGCCGCTCAAAGTCAGCGGAGAATGAAAATCGAAGTTTTTCACCGCTTCCACCGAGAACGAAACGAGACACAGAGCTGCGCGCTTTGCGCCATTCCATTTCTCTCACCTTCCTACGTCCTCCTGAATTTGTTTAGATTTTTGCTGAAACGTCGAAATTTTGTCACCTGACGATGACCACTGTCATTCCAAAAATGAAATGTAACAAAAAACACCTACTCACGAAAAGTGTGACATTCTTTCATGTTTCGAGGGTCCTACCTACATAAAGAACACAGAAAGAGAACGCCACTGTGCTTTATTCGATTTGTCTCCCATTACTGCATACCCCTGAATTTTTTCAGATATTTTCTAAAACATCGAAATTTTGTCGCCCGATGATGACCACTTCCATACCGAAAGTGCAATGCTACCTACTAGAAATGTGACATTTTTTCGATTTCCGTACACCATATCCACATAAAGAACGCAGCCGGAGAACGCCACTGTGCGCTGTTCGACTTGTCTCCCATTATTGCATACCACTGATATTTTTCATGTTTCTTCTAAAACATCAAAATTTTGTCACCCGATGATGATCACTTTTATACCGAAACTGAAACGCCACGAAAAACATCTACACACGAGAAATGTGGCATTTTTTCACTTTCCGAGGGCCCTATCCACATAAAGAACGCAGACTGAGAACGCCACTGCACGCTACTCGATTTCTCTCCTCTTACTGTGTACCCCCGGTTTTTTTCAGATTTTTCCTAAAACATATAAATATTGTCGCCCGATGATGACCGCTTTCATACCGAAAGTGAAATGTCACGAAAAACACCTACACATGAAAAATGTGACATTGTTTCACTTTCCGAGGGCCCTAACCACATAAAGAACGCAGACGGGAACGCCACTGTGCGCTATTCGATTTGTCTCCCGTTATTGCATACCCCTGATATTTTTCATATTTTTTCTAAAACATCAGAATTTTGTCACCCGATGATGATCACTTTTATACCGAAAGTGAAACGCCACCAAAAACATCTACACACGAGAAATGTGGTATTTTTTTATTTTCCGAAGGCCCTATCCACATAAAGAACGCAGACTGAGAACGCCACTGCACGCTATTCGATTTCTTTCCCCTTGCTGTGTACCCCTATTTTGTTTCAGATTTTTCCTAAAACATATAATTTTTGTCGCAAGATGATGACCACTTTCATACCGAAAGTGAAATGCCACGAAAAACTCCTGCACACGAAAAATGTGATATATTTTTAACTTTCCGAGGGCCCTATCCACATAAAGAACGCAGACGGAGAACGCCACTGAGCGCTATTCGATTTGTCTCCCATTATTGCATACCCCTGATATTTTTCATATTTTTCTAAAACATCAAAATTTTGTCACCCGATGATGATCACTTTCATACCGAAAGTGAAATGCTACGAAAAACACCTACACATAAAGAATGTGACATTTTTTCACTTTCCGAGGGCCCTATCCACATAAAGAACGCAGACGGAGGACGCCACTGTGCGCTATTCGATTTTTCTCCCCTTACTGCGTACCCCTGATTTTTTTCAGATTTTTCCTAAAACGTCGAAATTTTGTCGCCCGATGATGACCACTTTCATAACGAAAGTGAAATTCCATGATAAACACCTATACACGAAAGAAGTGAAACTGTTCTATTTTCCGAGGACCCTACCCGAAGAAAGAACGCAGATGGAGAACTCCGGTGCGCGACATTCGATTTCTCTCCCCTTACTGAGTACCACCCCTAATTTTTTCAGATTTTTCCTAAAACATCAAATTTTTGTCATCAGATGATGACCACTTTTACACTGAAAGTGAAATGCCACAAAAAGCACCTACACACGAAAATCGATGAATAACCACTAAAATTTGAAAAAGAAAATCACAAAAAACAATATCTAACAATAATTGAAACTATTACTGCGTTATTAGATTTTGTAGATAGTTGCGGTGGCTGCCGCCTAACGTAACCATGAATTGTTTGATTATTTACAATCATCAAATTCTATTTCAAAAGTTACAAAGTAGAATAGGAACTGAATCATTTTTTATTCACTGCTGTAAATCTAGTCAAGGCTTCCCAATAGTGTCCGTACGGCTCTGCACAATTCTGTTGCCAACAACTGATGATGAAATCACTACTTATAGCTAGCCAATTTATGGTTCCTGTTATATCGACATAACCATTAGTTCGCTTTTTCTATATACGAATTTACTGTGGCGTGCAAACACATTCTTAAGAAGAGTATTTCATTCTCCTTTACATACATTATCAACTGATAGAGGTAGAGACTTGGTAACGTGATATTATATGATTTAAATATTGGCTTACAGTGAGAAAGAGGGTAAGCATTATTCATACATCTTAGTATTTTCTTGTATTACGAATACCTTACTAAGGTAAGGGGAAGAGCCCCAGAATATCAGTCCAGACTGTACAAGACCATAATAAAGCAATTTTAGTGTGTCAATTGTGACCGTGTCTTAGCTTTCTTATTATGTAACATATGCTACTTAATTTTGAACAGATTGTATTTATATGGCCTTCCCAGGTGAGTTTCTGGTCTATTGTTATTCCTAGAAATTTGATACTTTCAGTGGATTCTATTGTTTTTCCATTTACCATAATAAGAGGATCAAAATTTGGTTTTATATTTTTTGGTAAGAATCTCATATAGAGTGTTTTTTTAGCATTAATATGGAGGCCATTCTGATTACACCAGTTACTGAATTCATTAGAAGCCATATGATTGTTTTGAATCAGATCACTTATATTCTTATTGGACATAATATTTGTATCGTCTGCATAGAGGATAATTTTGTTAGATGTAATGCAAGTAGTTGGCAAGTCATTCATGAATATCATAAAAAAAAGAGGACCCAAGATGGAACCCTGGGGTACCCTGATGTAATTCCTTGTAAATCTGATATAAAATTGTCTAAAACTACAGTCTGTGTACGTTTTCTTAAGTATAAAGCAGCCCATTGGAGTGCCACACCCCGAATCCCTGTATTTTCTAATTTCAGTAAAAGTAATTTATGGTTTATTGTGTCAAAAGCACGTTTTAAACCATAGAATAAACCTATAGTGTGACATTTGTCATTTAGAGCATTATATACAAATTCCAGGCATTCAAGAATAGCATTATAGGTGGATTTCTCCTTCCTAAATCCATTTTGAATATTAGATAATAATTTATGAAATTCCAGGAATTTACATAACCTAACGTTATAAGTTTATAAATAAATTATTCTATCAAAATTTTGGTCACCAACTAAAAACATCAGATTTAGGACAATAGTGAAACTTAAAAGTGGTTATAAAAATATTAAGTGAAACGCAAAAGTGGTTATAAAAATATTAGGCACATGTATTAACAACGTAGTAGTTGTGGTAATAAGACACAATTTATACTGCTGTAAAATGAAACATGATTCATTCCACTCACTGCACTATTAACGTGTCAGGTCATATGATAAAGTACTGATGCTTCCACTAGTAAAAGTAACTAGGTGTTTTTCAATAAATAAAGTATACATAAACAGCCCTGTAAATAAGGTCATTTACTGCCACTAATTTCTAGGTTATATTTATGTAAATTGAACCAATTCTGTTTCCATGGTTGCATTTAACAGATTTATCATAAGAACTGCAAAAGTATCGTGAAAGTGATTGATATATTTTATATGATTCACGTAACAGTTACAATAAGACTCATTATTTTATAAATGTTTTATAGAAATCGTCTAATAGTTTAAATATCCTGAAATTCTTGCTACTAACACAAAAGTATTTTATAGAGATAAACCATCTTAAAAGGCCAACGTCCATGATGGTAAATATGACAAGATATGTAAATTTAAAATATCAAATTTTTATTAGAATTTATGAGGTCAGAAACGTACTAACTATACAGTTATGACTACTAAAACAACCCTGGTAAGTTGCAATGTCAGATTTCAGATGTCAGCGACCTCGAAAACACTTTGGGCACTTTGAATTTTTCAATCAATTTCACCCCCTCCCACCCCCGAGCATCCCTGGTAAGTTTCAATATCAGATTTACACTCAGTGACTTTGAAAGCCCCAAAGAAGCCAATTCCACAAGATTTTCATCAATTCTAGAATTTTTCAAAAAGTTATGTATTTTAGATGCATTTTACGCACCTCTTATGCACATTTCTTTGATCGGCATATTCACTGTATGTAGACTTTTTTCCTAATATTTTTCCGAAAACGATGCCGAAAACCACATCTCGATCTGAGCTGTACTTCAAAATTTAGTTATTAGTGTCACATTGCAAAAAAGTCAAAGTCGGTATTCACTGTGCTAATAGCTATAATCGCTCTAGCCATTCATCCAATGGAAAAAAAAAGATTGGTGCCTGTGTAATATTAATGACCTCTATCGAATAGGATGCATATACTAAAATTATAGGTTGGAAATCCAACTGATAATTAGCGGTCTATATTTAATATACCAGCGTCGCGATGGTAAATCCTGAATGCAATAATTGTTGAATAGGAGCGCACATGACGTGACAAAAAGCGATCTTGTGCTTCACATTTCCTTTGCTTTTTAATTTTTTTCACGGAAACCAAATTGAAAGAGTGCAAGTGTGATATATTGTTGACATCGAAATTTTAACTACTTTTTAATGGTTTGATTACAAATTGTAAGTAATTATTTATTTATTTATTTAGGTACATTATCCAATGAGATAAACCCAATTACTGGATACGGTTACAAAGTGAACACAATTAGAATATAATTAAGCATAAACTACAATAAAACACAAAGAAAATATACAATGAAAAATGAGAGAAAGAGAGAAAAGTGAACAATAAAAAGCAGCACTACTTATTAAATGCAAAATCAATGATTTAAGTGTACAAGACTAGACAATTTCAAGAAAGATTAACCAAAATCAGAGTATTCATACAGGCGCTTGATGCTACAACAGAATAAAATATCTAAATTTGTTTCAACTTCTGAATAACTGTCAAACATGTGATACATAGGGGAAATTTTATATATATATTAGTATGATGATTTCTTATACAAAATAGCGGTTTGTGGCGACAATTAATTCTGGGTACATGAAACTCTAACATGTCAAGTAAAGATACACAGTTAGTTATGTTGTTGACTATTTTGTACAAGAAAACTCTCCGAGTGCATGTGCATTATAAAATAAACAACTTGTTGTGCCAAAACGGCACAAAACGTAATCCGATCTCAACTAAAACCTTTTCAGATCTTCTGGAGCACTAAAGAAACTCCTTTGCAAAGTTTCATCCAAATCTGTTCAGTAGTTTCGCCGCTATCGTGCTAACACACATACACACACAGACATTTTTTAAAAACCACTTTTTTGGGTTCCTGGAACCTCAAAACGTAAAGATTTGATGTTATCTCAATTTTCGATTTTGGAAAAATGTTAGTAACCTCCACAAAAAAATTTTTTTTTGGGAGGTTAAAAGGGGGTTATGAATAGTCGCTGTTAGACAATATGTATTAAAAGAAATTATACATTGTACATTTTTCAGTATCCTAGTTAAGTGACAAAATCGCTGTAAAAAGTTATTTTACCGCGATACAGATAACATAATAAAAAGACTCTCTTACAGCAAGCTAATATTGGTTTTGAAAAACAAGGCAAATAAAATGGACACACTAATACAGGACGTTGAAACGAGAACACGTCAATTACTGGTACAAAAAAATCGACGGCGACGGAAACTGCCTATATGGAGCATTAAACCACCAACTGGAGGGAGAAAATATAACATCACAGGCACATACCAATGCGACGAAAACCCTACGAAAACAAGTAGCTGACTATATCGAAAATCACTTAGACCATTTCATGCCATTCATGCAGGCATCCATCCATGAACTAGCACCCCGTTACAATAGATACAACTCTAATACGGGAAAAATAAATGCATTCATTCGAGATCTGAGAAGAGAAGGTTTTTGGGGGGGGGGGTAGGAAACAATTGCAGTAACAACAAATATGAAAAACAGGACAATAATAGTACATCAAGAAGAAGGAGAGCATATAATCTTCCATCCTACTAACCAACAGGGAAGAGAGAACACACCACTAGAGATAGTATATAGGAAGCACTGAAACGAAAGAAATCACTACGATAGCGCGATTATTGCACAAGAAAAACATGAAGCAGAACAACCAGAAGAAACATACGCTCGAACTGGGGCTATAACACCCCGCCCAGAATTAGAGGAAGCAACGCACATAAACATGTACCAAATATCACAAAGAACAGAGGAAGCCAACAGTCAAGAATTACAACACGATGACATCATTCTGGCGACATGGAATGTCAGAGGATGCATAACGAGAGAGAAAAGAGAAAAAATCGATGAGGTTCTTATGATGGAACACATACACGTTGCATGCATACAAGAGACACACACGATAGACGGAACTGCAGTTACTCAAAACTACAAATGGCATCTAAGTGGAGGGGACAAAGAAAAAACCAGCAGAGGAGTCGCATGGGCAATAAGACGGAACACCCCTATCCAGATAAAGACAAGAAAAGTAAACGAAAACATAACCATGGCAGACTTACAAATTGGAAAGGAAAACATATGCATACTAGGAGTACATGTGCCCACCGACAAACGGGCAGGACGAGTATTCAGGCAGATTACCCAAGAGACTAGAAGAAATAGGAATAGAAAAATGAACACAATAATACTAGGAGACTTCAACGCGCATATAGGAAAGGACGACCAAACACATGAAGACAAGAATATCATAGGAAAAACCTTACTTCACACATGGACAAACGATAATGGAAGCTTGCTAAAAAACTTGACACATCTGTTAGATCTAACAGTTAGAAACACATGGAGCAAGAACCTAACCTGCCTTAATACCTGGAATAAAGGAAACATCAACCCTCAAATAGACCATATCCTAGTGGATAGAAAAATAAGGGACAGGGTCAAAAATATGAAGGCAAAACAAGCAAGAAACGTCAAAACAGATCACAAAATATTATATGGAACACTAGTAATAAAGAAACAAGAAGAAAAAAAGAAAAAAAAGATACAACAAAACAGCAAATGGCACATGGAACATCTCACTGCTACAAAACAAAGGAATAAAAAAGAAATACCAGGAGGAGATAGAAAAACAGTTAACAGGAAAGGAACTAAATTGGTCAACAATGGGTTTAAAAATCAAAATAGCGGCGAGGAAAACGTTGAAAAGGAACAAATCCCCTATAAGCCCAAAAGAAAAGACACGAAAAGAAATTACGAAAAACTAAAGAAAATAAAGGCCACCGGAAAACAATATACACCAAACATAGACAAAAAGATAATAGAAGCGAGGAAAGAAAGAAGAGACACAGAGAGGAGGCACGAACAGAAAAAAAAAATGCAGGGAATTCTTCGAAAACATAGAATCCACTCCAGCAGAACAGAGATTAAACCAAACCTTTAGACACCCCAAAACATACAGGAGAAACAACAATACGCAGTCAAGAAAATACATACCACTGCAGCATTGGGTCAGGAAACTAGAAGAAGGAAACGCAGAGAGAAGTCAAATAGAACCAATACAAGAAATGGACCACTGGCCTCTGGGAAAGCCACCGTCAAAAGACGAACTACTAGAAATAATGGCCAGAGCTAAAAGAAACACGGCCCCGGGAATAGATAAAATAAATAACGAACTAGTATACTATGGACCGGACAACATAAAACAGCTAATCCTAGAAATCATCACCAACGCATGGACGGAAACCACACCCCTGCCTGAGGAATGGAATACAACCATACAGATACCGCTCCCTAAAATCAAATCACCACAAAACGTGGACGATTACAGAAGAATAACACTCAGCAGTGTAGGGTATAAATACTACGCACAATTCCTCCTCAGAGAAATGGAAAAATACATCGGCGAACTACCAGATTATCAAACGGCATTTATCAAGGGTAGATCGACAGACGACCACATGTACACCACCAGACGGATCCTGGAAGAAAAGTGGAAAGAAGGAACAAAACTATATATAGTCTCAATTGACCTCCAAAAGGCATTTGATACTATAAGGCATGAGGCTATAGTCAACACTTTGCTCAACAGGGGAGTACCGCAATACTTAATAAACAGAATAATAAAAGCATGCCTACACGAAAACACTGCAATACAATGGTTTGGACAGACGACGGAATCAAAAATGAAGAATATAGGAGTCAAACAAGGATGTCCCCTATCCCCCCGACTATTCACCACAGTCCTGGACCAAGTCAAAACAGCCTACAGAGTCACAAGAGCTCTACTACCCTTCATTGAGGACAACAAACCACCATGGTGCCTAACCAAAAAGGTATACACGACCATCATAATGCCTACTACGATGATATATGGAGTCAAAAACGCAGCAATGATAAAGGCCAACCGAAGAAGCCTGAGAAGAGCTGAAAGGGACATTATCCAACTGCTAGCGAAAACAGGAAAACCACAAAAACGACAGAAAACGTCAACATTACTAGAGGGAAGAACAATAATCAAAAGAATAGAATCATACGCAATGAAATACTGGAGACATGTCCAAAGACGGGACACGACACACCTACTGAAGAAAGCGCTGCGAATGAACAGCAACAAACTGAAAATAGGGAGGCCATGCTACACATGGATTACAACAATCGAGAGAATTATGAATAAGCTAGGAAAGGATTATACACTGGGAAAAGTTTGCACAACAAAAAATGGAATACAATAAAGAAATATCAAGGATATACACACTGCCAGACTCAGAAACAGAAAACTCAGAAGTAGAATAGGAGAGAAGATGATCACAGACAGAAACTAAGAAGAAGCATATCACAAAAACCTGAAAGTAAAAAGAAGCACGAAAACCTAAAAGAAGCATCTCACAAGCGCCTACACTTTCCATCCGATGAAGACAGAAGGAAAACAAGAAGAAACATCTCACAAACACCTACACGCTCCATCCTATACTCCTACCCCATGCGTCATGCGGCTCTCGCTGCTGACAACAAGCATGTCCAATGTCCAATCCAGCGTATGCAGCTGGTCCGGCGGTATATAAAAGCACTGGGGGTTTGTTCTGGCACACGGTGGGATGATCGGTGGGCGATCGGGCTGCGTGGTGGAACAAATCTCCCTGCACCGGAATTGGCAGCAATGCCCACCTTACGCTGGCAAATCAATCAATCAATCAATCAATCAATCAATCAATCAATCAATATTTTTATATATTTTTTGTGATTTGACTATCAAAGAAACCTAATATGTCCCGCTTTTATAGGCTACCTATTTACCTGGCCCATTTAATGGGTAGTGGATAATGTCTTGATTCCTCAGTTAGCATATCACAAAAACCTGAAAGTAAAAAGAAGCACGAAAACCTAAAAGAAGCATCTCACAAGCGCCTACACTTTCCATCCGATGAAGACAGAAGGAAAACAAGAAGAAACATCTCACAAACACCTACACGCTTCATCCTATACTCCTACCCCATGCGTCATGCGGCTCTCGCTGCTGACAACAAGCATGTCCAATGTCCAATCCAGCGTATGCAGCTGGTCCGGCGGTATATAAAAGCACTGGGGGTTTGTTCTGGCACACGGTGGGATGATCGGTGGGCGATCGGGCTGCGTGGTGGAACAAATCTCCCTGCACCGGAATTGGCAGCAATGCCCACCTTACGCTGGCAAATCAATCAATCAATCAATCAATATTTTTATATATTTTTTGTGATTTGACTATCAAAGAAACCTAATATGTCCCGCTTTTATAGGCTACCTATTTACCTGGCCCATTTAATGGGTAGTGGATAATGTCTTGATTCCTCAGTTGTCCAGTGATTTGGTATAGCACAATTGCCATAGGATTCAAATGACTCATTTCCTCCTAAGTCTACTATTAAGGGATTTCCAGTTAAATCCGAAGAGGAACTGTTATAACTTGTGTTTTCCTTCTTTTCCTCTTTAATATATGGTTTTACTGGAGATACATCATCATGTGAGACGCTGTCCTTCTACAAATAGACATATTTTTAACACAAGTTGAGTAAAATTCCTAATTACTATTAGATATTGTTACGTCAGTGCGTCTACATATATAGTTAGTAAGCCGTTCGAAGAAAATTGCATAGGGGGTGCATAAAATGCATCTAAAATGCATAATTATTGGACGATGAGTGGAAATCTGACATTGAAACTTACCAGGGATGCTTGGGGGGGTGGCTCTACGGGGTTGGGAAGGATGTTAATTTGAGTGAAAACTTTAAAGTGACAGAAATATATTGTTTTGAATACCTCACATACTATTACATGTAATGCTTTGTTATTCACAAACAAATTATTTGATATGATATTTACAAACATAATACATCATTGTCAGACAGTATTCATGAATTTCCAAGAACGACTCAATACACATCCAACGTGGTCCACAACGTGACTAACGCACTGCTGGGGATGCTCTCTTTAAGTACAGAAATACGTTACACAGCTGCTCCCACCTACACTGCACAGCTGCTCCTACCTGAATATATAGTAATACTATTTATATATTATTGAGCCCGATCGGCATAAAGGCTCTCTGATTTGTCGACGATAATCTTCCCGTCTTTTCCGAAACAAAAGGAATTTTTCAATGTATATCTATACTAGTGCACTGGTGCATGATGATCGAAAACGTGCGAGACTATTTTTTTTGTGACGACCACTGAGCATCCTCGGTAAGTTGCGATGTCAGATTTCAGATGTCAGCGACCTCGAAAACCCCCGGGAAGCGATTTTCTCGTGATTTTTGGGCACTCTGAATTTTTCAATCAATTTCACCCCCTCCCACCCCCGAGCATCCCTGGTAAGTTTCAATGTCAGATTTACACTTAGTGACTTTGAAAGCCCCAAAAAAGCCAATTCCACAAGATTTTCATCAATTCTAGAATTTTTCAAAAAGTTATGTACTTTAGATGCATTTTACGCACCTCCTATGCACATTTCTTCGATCGGCATATTCACTGTATGTAGACTTTTTTCCTAATATTTTTCCGAAAACCATGCCGAAAACCACATCTCGATCCGAGCTGTACTTCAAAATTTAGTTATTCTGGGCAAATATGATCTAATATCCTTGGTCTAAGTTGCGGATAGCATGAATTAATTGAATAACAGGTCTCCACACCCTAGCTGTATTCTTTAGAAAACATGCCGTGGAGTTTTAACTGTCACTTTAGAGATGGCGCTAGCATTAAGACTTTCTAGAAAATGTTGGACAATGCTATAGACACCATCTTGTGGAGTATATAAGGCAATCGATTCACGGCAGGAGAGTAATTTTTAAATGACTTCAGTTCAGTAAAGTTCAGATAAATCCGAAATAAATCAAAGTGAAGTATCAAAATATAAACATTGTTTAAGGTCACTTGTATTTGTCTATTAGTAAACATTTTGTAATAAATAGTGCATTATTAGTAGTATCTCGTGTTATAATTTCCCATGGTCTTAGGCGTGTTTCCCAAGCGGTGGAAACTTGTGACAATATTATTATTCTGGCAACCATTGATTTGGGAAATATTGTCAATACAAATAAAGTAATTCATAATAAAATTGATAGTATATTATTTCAAGTTAGAAAAATCACAGCACATTCATTATTACATGACTAGTTATTTAGAAGACTATAAGTATTACCAAATCTAAATTATGCTCTGTTTAGAAAGCAATAAATCACTCAGAGAAAGGTAAAATATTGGCGTACTACCATTTCTCTTCACATTTATGGAAATTATACTAAAAAATTAATTATTAAATTAATTGATTCAATTATTTCTCGTTCTTACTTTAGCTCTTGGTAATTTGGCAAAATTGTTTAAATCGCATATTAGAAGAAGAATGTTTTGCGAAATTGTGGGAAATCGACAATCATATCGATCACTATAAAACCTATTATTATTAATGTAGGAGCTGCAGAAGTTCGATCAGAGGAAGAATTTTAAAATGCTTTACTTACGTATACAACACTACAGTGGATTTTATATATCTTATTATTATAGATGTTAAAGAAGAATGTGACAAGAGGCTGGAGAAAGTTCGAGAAGATCTTCAAAATAAATATATATTAGAGTATCGATATAGCGAAAGATGCATCAGGCCGCCAAATAAATAATACTCTTTTATGGGGTTTAGATAAAGGAGAAGCTGTGAAACTACTTTGCGTAAGGCAGGGAAGGTCTTGTAAGAGAAATATCCCGATTTAGTTCATTTTACATGTGTAGCAGCGCCTGGATTACAGAAAAAGTCATAGATTTATTTCCCCATGTGAATGACTTAATTTCAGAAGTAAAAATAATTTTCTTAAAGGCACCGAGCAGAATCACACAGTTCTATGAACATTGTCCGGAGATACCACTGCTACCAAAATCTATTGTTACAAGGTGGGGCATTTGGCTGCAGGCGGCATTTTATTGTGTTAAAAATTTCGAAAATATTAAAGACCTGATGCTCTGCAAAAAATTAGTTCGGTCAATTGTGGATGCTGTTACTTTCTGATAGTTAATCATGACGATATAGGAAAGGAGACTATTTTATTTCCTATCACTAAATTCAATAATAGGAAACAAAGTAGTCTCCTTTCTTATATCGTAAATTAGTTCAGTGTTCGACAAACTCCAGAAAACAGGGAATAAAGAGTCATAATATACCACAAATTAAATGAAACATTCTCGAGAAACCCCGAATTTGAAGGAATTGCAACAATTAGCAGGGGTAATTCGGGTAATACCAAATATTCAAAAATTTGGCCATGAGGTATGCGCCGAACGCCACTTACTTCTGCCGATGTAGAACACTCCTTTTTAGTAGTGGGTATTTAACAGTCAAAAAATTACTATAGACAATTTGGAAAGAATAATAACTATACAATGCAAACAAATATATTTAAATAAAATAAACGAATAAGCCATTTTTTATTACATCTTTCATTCGATACCCATTATTCAATTGTATATTGTATATTAAACAATTTATATATTTATGCTGTTACTGTAGCTATCTGAAGCTGGCTGCTGGTATATTTTTTTATGTCGTCTAAATCTGACCTCAAAGAGGCAAACATCCGGAGTAAGTAATTTTCCAATGGATTTTCTCAGTTCCAACTGATTGTTATTTAAAAGTGAATTATTACTTGTTTGCTTGCAATTGTAATGAAACATATTCGTTTCATTATGATTGTTATTTGTTATTGAAAATTTCTCTACTTAATAAAATAACTTTACAGAAATATCGAAATTAGTATGTCATTGTTATAAATAGGGATAACATAAAGAGAGAAATTACAATTACAAACTCACAATTGTCAAAACAAAAACATTGTTATGTTATAATATTTGTTGAAAAATTAAGTATCAAGTCAAGTCCGACTCTGTTAGCTGTAAAATTCCAACCCTTGATGATTAAACATACATTTTTGGTCTTTTGTTAATGTAAAATAACACATAATACCATCATAAAGTAATACAGTACTAGATAGCACTAAAATATTGTTAATATTTTCACAAAATTAACATATTTGCATAAATGAAATAGTCTCTTTTTAAGAGGGAAAAAAAAACATTTTCTTGGTACTTACACATTCAAAACATTCAAAATAAATCTATTTTTATATGAAAATGTTTCCATAATAATAATAATAATAATTTTATTAAACTACAAATAAACCCCTAAACCTGGCTATGATGTTTGAATTCGATGATGATGACTCGTTACGAGAGATCAACCAACAGATCACAAAGGCTGAGACAAGGACAGATCACCAGAGAAGCAAGCAGAAATGTCTTAATATTTCAAACAAACAAACTTTCTCTAAAAATACAGCTCATCAATATATCATAATACATAATAGAAACAAATTACTAATAAACACCGACTATGTTTTTATAGGATTTGCATTTATAATGAGCTCATTACTCTCTTTTATTTTGAAATAGACTTTAATTTTACTTCAGTTAATCACCCTGTCAATAGAATTATTCATCCAATAAAAAATCTTGTGACACTCTAAGCCAAAGTTATAAGTTATAGACAGTTTAAAGTAGTTCCTAAGTAGCAAGAAAATTTATGAGAGTCCCGCTCTTAGTGTATAATGTCTCTAATAGACCAAGCAAATAAAGTATTTGACGTATATCAGTAGCTGCAATGTTTTTGCACAATGGCTTTGGGAGAAGCTTCTCATTTCGTGAGTCAAAAAATTTCATTTGCATCATCGTTTTTTATCAACAATTAGAGCGGAAAATCAGTTTTCTTAAAATACTGAAAAAACTATCGGTCAAAGAGGAAAGTGAAGTATGGGTGATTTGTGCGTAATTAAGATCCCTACATTATCATGCTCCGCAAATTAAAATCGCTCCAGCGGTAAAATTGCAAAAAAAAACCTTCATTGTGCATTGCGCAATCAAATTTTATGAGGTTTTAAAATAGTACGGCAGCCCGTTATCAAAAACTCCTATCAAAACAGCGAACTTTATCGCAGGAAAACTCTATAGATTATGAAACTCTGAAACACTCTTTATACGACAAAAGGTCGGAATACGATACTGGCGGCTGGCAAACGACTTGACGTTGTTTTACGTTGGCCGCAGCTGAGCGAAATTGAATGGAGTCGCAGCAAAGAACAATCTGCTCAAACAATAAAAAAAAGTGCTGACAAAGCTGCGCCTAGCAACAAAAGAAACATTAATCAGGAGGAATCAACAAGCAGGATGTCAATGCCTGAAAGAACAAGTCGAAAATACTCTGAGGTACTACAAAAAAACGAAACCAAATTCGAAAATCATGAAGAAATTAAAACTATTTCACAAAAGAAGAACATCAACATAGAAATTAAATCGAACAACAGTACCAACACATATGTCAAACGAGTATATGGAAATGGGGAATTGAGTGAACTACTAATTGCTGCGCCAGAACGAAAATGGATTTGGATTGGAGGATTAAAGGAATCTATAACAATTGAAAACGTAAAAGAATACATTAAGAATAAATTTTTGGACAAGGAAGTAGACTGCTACGATCTCAAGTCTAAATATCGTAAAAAATGTTATAAAATTGGAAGCACTGAGGTGCCACTAGAGGACCTAATGGACCCAGACAATTGGCCCAAATCAGTTGTTATAAGACCCTTTCAAAATCGACCATCAGTTAACAAATCAAAAACTGACAAAAATTTTCAACTGACCAGCCGCGGCGAACAAGTGAAATAGCACAATGTAAGCTCACTACTTATCGAAATCCGTTACAAAAAGCCAGACTTGATTACTTGAATGTATTTCATCTGAACATACAATCACTAATAAATAAAATAAATGAAATTGAGATATTCTTGAAATGCGAGGAGTGTGATTACGATATCCTGTGTTTCACTGAACATCATCTGAAATCCTGTGAAGTCGATTATGCAAAAATGGAAGGTTACGAAAAGGCATCCAGCTTTGTACGTACAGAATTTGCAAAAGGGGGCACGATCATTTATTGTAAAAAGGGGATGCAAACCCAAGTGAGAGAAGATATAGCAAAATATTCCGTGGAACTAGATTGTGAAATAGCAGCCATGGAACTATCAACAAGAAATTCGATTATTATAACAGTGTACAGATCACCAAATGGCAACTTCCACAATTTTCTAAATATAATGAATCAAATATTGATTTATGTTTTTAATATCGACAAAAAAGTGATCATCAATGGGGATTTTAACATAAAATTTAATAACCCAAATGAGCCACAAACTATTCAGTTTTTAAACTTAACGTCATCTTTTGGATTCCAGCAGACTGTTTTTGAAAATACTAGGTTAAGTAACTGTATTGATAACATATTTATTAACTTTTGTAATGTGAGTGTTTTTGAAACAAATGTACTTGACCCATTTTTATCAGATCATAAAGCAATAGTCATTAGATTCTTAACTACAAATCTAACTGTAAGAGTGCAGAGTACAAGTTACAGGCCAATTACTCAGAAAGGGCTGAAAACCATGTTTAATCATCTAACACATGAAAATTGGGAATTTATCCAACATGAGATTGATATAAATATCTTGTTTGATAAATTCTTATCAACAATATCTGACTCGATAACTAAGACATTTCCACTTGTTAAAAAAACTGCATACGGCAACAGAAACATAAATTGGTTCAGTAATATCCTAAAAGACATGCGTGATAAGTTAGTAATGTTAAATAATTTATATGCTATATACCATTCACCAAATTTGGCACATCAAATCAAAGAATATCGCAGAAATTACCGGAGAGAGATAAACAACGCAAAACTAAAGGCAAACTCTGATTATATACTCAAATCAGGTAATCCCACAAAGTCAATGTGGGATGTTGTCAATGAAAATAGAAAACTTAAGGAAGGTTCTGTAAATGATAGTACATTAAATTCTACAGTTCTAAATAACTTTTTTGTTAATACAGCCACAGATATTGTAAATCAACTACCCCCCACTAACATTTCTGCTGAAGAATGTTTAAATAAGTTTCACACAGAACACGAACATCAGTTTAATTTTAGGTTAGTATCTCATGCTGAAGTAGAAGATGCCATTGACAAAGCTAAAATGAAAGACAGCAAAGATATTTACGATATGAATATAAAAATAATAAAATATTTAAAACCCTTAATTGTAATACCGCTGACTATCCTATTTAACTTATGCATTCAAAAGGGAATTTATCCAGACTGTTTTAAAAAGATAAAGGTTGTTCCCGTACACAAAAAAGGCTCCAGAAATGATGTTGACAACTATAGGCCTATATCTCTTATTCCCGTATTTTCCAAAATACTGGAATATCTCCTGAAAAATCAAATCACCGAATATTTTGTTTCAAATAGTCTATTCAATGAATGCCAGTTTGGTTTCCAACGAGGAAAGTCTACAACTCATGCCATCAATAGGCTTGTGGAGTGGATAGGAGAAGGCCTAGAATTGGGTGCACATGTGGGAACTATATTCTGTGACCTGAGTAAGGCCTTTGACTGTGTATCACATGATGTCTTATTGATGAAATTACGCATTTATGGTTTCACACAAAACAGTATAGATCTTATGGCATCCTACCTTTCAGGCAGAAGACAAAAGACATCTTTTAATGGTGTCTTATCAGATGAGAAGGAGGTAATCAATGGAGTACCGCAGGGATCGCTGCTTGGTCCAGTGTTATTCCTAATCTATATAAATGATCTTAAACTCTCAGGTCCAGGCAGTGATATACTGCTGTATGCTGATGACGCCACACTCAAAAATGTCAGTAAAGACTATGATACTCTACTGAATGACATGAATTTAGCATTACAGGACGCGTCACAATGGTTTGTAGCAAATCGCTTAAAATTGAATGAAACAAAAACTGACAAAATGATTTTTACACTTCGGCATATAGACATTGAAAATCCGGATAGTATAAAATTCTTAGGCGTTTTGGTAGACCCTACCCTCAAGTGGGATCAACATATTAATTATATTTGTGCCAAGCTAGCAAAAGTCCTTTACCTATTAAGAAATCTACATAAAACTGTCCATAGAAATGTTGTGATGTTGGCCTACCATGCCCTTTTCAATTCTACCGCAAATTATGCCATTATAGTGTGGGGACACTCCGCTCACTGTGAAAGAGTTTTCGGAATGCAAAGAAAGGCCGTCCGAATAATTCTCGGGCTGGGTTATAGAGATGAAGTAAAACACAAATTTATTACCCTGCAAATACTCACTATACCTAGTATGTATATCTACACCTGTTTGTTATACATTAAATCTAACTACCACAAGTATCAAATTTCATCAGATATCCATGAATATAACACGCGCCAGAGACAAGATATATACATTGAGTATCGTAGGCTAGGTAAATCTCACAATGGAGTGGATTTCCATGGACCAAAGTTTTTTAACAAACTACCATTCTCAGTAAGAAACCTAGCTTATAATGTATATAAAAATAAAATAAAAAGATTTCTTGTATCGAAGGCATTCTATAGCATAAAGGAGTTTATGGACTGTGACATTAAGGTTGAAGAATTTTTCTCTATCGAATAAAACTGGGTCACGTAGTTTTGTGATTATTTATTTTATTTACATGTTATTTAAATTATTTTTTAGACTTTTAATTTTTTATATTGTATAACACTAGTCCTTGTATGTGTTTTGTTTTGTTTGACTTGTGAAATGAATTATGTTTATTCAAATGCACCAATAAATTCTATTCTATTCTATTCTATTCTATATGCTGGATTAACAATCAACACCATAACAACCATTCCATGACCTTCCCAATTACAATGGGCTTGTTCAGCATTTTTGTTTTATTTCATAAATCGAAAGTTCAAGTATAACATAATGGATCTGTAAAATATCAGAATTCTATTCGCACGTATAGTGTCTTAAAAACAATTACAAACATCCAACTCGCGAAAATGGGGCGTAGCCAGGCGCTACGTCACTATACACATAGACTCGGGAACCTCAGTCGACTCGATGCTGCTTAGTTGTCATTATCTATATACTTATCGTGTTGATCTGCGCCCCTCTAAAATTGCGGATAGGATCTATCAAAGGCTTTTCGTGGGGGCGGTTTTTTGGGAAGCGGCCGGTGTCATTCATTTCGGGAATTAATTCTACATTGTTTAGGATATATTCGGAGGCGTTCTTTTTAATGGTTTTTGAATAATTAATTCGCAAAAGTCGGCTATATCTCTCGCCTCTTAAATTTAGGAATAGGCAGTCGAGGGATTGTAGGGGAATATATGATTTGGCGAAATGTTACCAAATGTCAAAATATGACGGCCGAATTTTCAATTTTTAAGAAAATAACCATTATTTTTTCCCACAGACCTAGCCAAAATTCCGATTTTCACTGTGACACTTACGATGTCGATAAAATGCCAATTTTCTTTTTTAAATAGAGACCAATATCGATCCTCCACTACAAGTATTAACTTACATATGAGCATTTAAAGATTGGATGTTTTTGATTTTTTTTGGTTACGTTTTAATATTTCCAAAAAAGGCATTATTTGCTCGCTCTTGCAGAGCCGAATTTCCGAATTTCCCTACACGATTCGATATCAGGAGAAAGGGCCAACCTTGTTCTTTCCATAGAGACCTAGAACGGACTTCCATTCCACGTATTTACTTAGTTATGAATTTTTGAAAATTCAGTGTTTTTCAATTTTTAACAGTAAAGCCATATTTTGTTGCCTGTGCCAAGCCGGATTTCCGGTTTTGCCCCTTCACTTTGGTATAAGAACAAAGCGCCACTCTTTTTCTTTCCATAGACATCTAAAATGGCCTTCAATTCCACGTATTTACTTACTACTGAAAGGCTGTTAGTGGTCACGGTAGATTACTGAGTTCAAAGTTGCGTATAGTGACGTCATGAACGGACGCACTGTTTTTGCTACTATTACTAATTTTAACGCCATATATCTCGAGAACGGAAAAAGTTAATAACATGAAATTTTTAGTGTGTATAATAAGAATGTTAGGTACTATATAAAAACGCATAAAAACCATATAAAATTAATATCGTGGAACAAGCCCATTGTTGCAAATATAAAAATTAATTTGTCAAATCAACGTCGAATTTAAAAATATATATTTAAATATATTTAATATTTTTCAAATAAAGTTTTGGTCATTATTTCTGTCTTTGTAACTTAGCATATCAGTCAAATCAGCAGTTCTCAATTTTTCTCCATCATATTTACTTCCCTCAACAAGAGAAAAGAAACTGCCTCGCTGCGAAGATCGAGGTGATCGGTTTTTCAAATGTTCAAAGCTCGATTTGAACCCTTTAGGATAGGTAAAAAGTTCCATCACCCTGAATTTTTCTTCTCAGCTCTCCCAGAACTGATGTGAAACACTGGAATTATCTTCACTAAAGTAACTCGAAAATCTTGGTAGTGGATTATTACTTATTTTTAAAATATGCATGCTTTAAGTTTTCATTGGTTTAATTCGCAAGAAAAAATAAAAACGTTATGACTTTTGTTTATTAGCGAAATTCAAGCCCTTTTAAGGTAATAATTCACAGCCATGCTTTGCAAATATGGGTTGATTTTTTTTGCAAAACGGTTAGTTAGATCTTGAAAATTGCGAGCTCCCCAGGACGTTTTAACAACAAATTAAAAAGTTATTAATAATCAAAAAATGACTATATTGAAGAATCCTTCTGCTATGTTTTGCACAATATTCATATCTAAATAACCTATATCACCCGCAAGAAATAGCACTAAATTTCTATTTCTGTTTTCCATTTCAACAGATGAGCAAAGCTAAGGAAGGATTCAAAGAAAAACCGTAATTTAATATAATTATAAAACTCTTAGTCTCTTAATATAAAATTATGATTACAAATTACAATTTACAATTCAAATTCAAAACAATCACACCATGACAAATTCGACAAACGACAGCGGACAGCACTGAGCCGTTCATCCGGTTGCAGAGCAATCACCGATCAGTGAAGGAGCGCTCAGGTAGCGATCTGCTCGGATGAACGCAGCCTATGATATTTAATAAATTTGTCGTTAGAAATAAATATCTTTCCAGAACAAGTAAAATGGGTAGGTAATAGTGAAACCTCTATTTAAGAAGGGAGATCCTAATATATTATCAAATTATCGACCTATAAGTCTGCTTGCCTGCTAACTTATTTTTCTAAAATTTTTGAATACGTCATGGCCATAAAACATATCTTTCTTTACAAAGTGAGGGTTGTTTTCGAAAAACCAGCATGGTTATCAAAAAAGAAAATCTATAAAAAAAAAGCTTTGTTTGACTTTATTAATGAAACATTACAGGGACTTGCGAGGATGGGAATATCTCATCTGACATTCTTATGGACGTTTCTAAGGCCTTCGACTGCATAAATCATGATATTTTGCTCACCAGATTATACAACTATGGTTCTTTTCATTGACTCAGTTTCGACGTTTTACTGTCGACAGTCAGTCTTAGTTTTGGGACCCCATCTCTTGAGATGAGGGTCCGGGCCCTTCAGGCAGTTGTAGTGATCTCCGCCCTGGAGATCACAAGTTAAGTGAAAGTGATACCTCTTTCTTCGCACTGTGTATATTGGTAAGATCGTTTAGGTTATTATGTGTGTTCCATTTTTATTATGTTGTTAATTAGTCATATCTGTTGTTTGTTTGTTATCCCTTACACAAGTGTTTTAATAAAACCATGTAAAATCTCAAAGTCGCCCTTTTAAACACACCTTTCCAGAAAACCCAAAGTCACGTATGGCGTAGAGTCTGGTTTCCAGGCCCTCGCTCAAACCTTTCGTGACAGTATTGTACACTGTCGGTTAATTTTCACTAATTCCACTATTATATACTCAATAAAGTAATAACAAACTGTACCTAACATATCCACTAAATAATGTAAAAAATTGATCCAGGAAGCCATTACCATGTGGTAATTCATTATCACAGAAAACGAATAAAACTAGTTTGGTACATCGGTAAAAAACTAAGTTTAATGCATATTTTGTAATATACAAAATAGTTAGCTTACCTTATTATAGACTAATATTATTTCATCGTCATCCTGAAAAAATTCCTTTAGATACGTTGGAGGAGACCTAGTTTCTGTTTTAAAATTACATATATTTTCATTCTTATTCTCCATTTTTTTCTAGGTTAGCACAAACATCACAGCATACGTGTGAACTGATGTTTATAGAATCACAATTTTCTTAAAAATTACACAAAACTGCAATTTATGTATCCCCTAAATTTGAAACAATTACTAATTAAATTCTTAGAAATAAGTACCGAGTACTAAATCTCTTTGTACACAATCCGTTAAATTTGAAGTTTTCAAATTGAATATTCCAAACCCCACTACTTCTTGTGTCAAAAATATGAAAGAAACCTACATTATCGGCAGAAATAATTTTTTTTGCCTTAGGTGGAAAAAAGAAACGTTATTTTTTTTTCTAATATATTTCTACAATACTGAATACCTACCTATGAATTTAAAGAAATTTTTCAATACTGTTTCAATCATCATGACTGTTAGGCATCTGTTTCTATTAATAGGTACCTATATAACCATATTATCCTACTAATCTTTTAGATCGTTTTCTTTGTCCACAGTATAAAAACACTTTTTAAAATATAAGAAAATTATTTATTTATATGAAATGAACACAAATTACATTTATTTAAATGTAAAAATGAACAACTACATGCTAAAATACACATTAAATCTAATTACAAAATACAACTGAGAAAAATGTTAAAGGACAAGGCACATTAAAACAAATTATCAGTACAATTTCAAATACAAGTTAAACATCTGCGACAATTGCAGTAGTAATTTGAGTCAATTTTTAAAATGACAAATAATTATAACTTTTAATATTTAACATACTGCACCGCCTTGCATACAGTGAACATGTGCCCAACAATATTAAAACACATCATCGACACATTGTACAAGTCTTTTATAAAATATAACTATATATTAAATTAAACACTTTAAGCTGGTTGTGAATGTGCTCCCTTCTTTCCAATTAGTGATTTGTGAATATGCGGAATCACTCCTCCTCCAGCGATTGTGGCTTTGATGAGGCTGTCGAGTTCTTCATCTCCTCTGATAGCAAGCTGCAAATGACGAGGTGTTATTCTCTTCACCTTTAAATCCTTACTTGCGTTGCCAGCCAATTCCAAAACCTAAACAAATAAAACTTTTACAAATGGCACTGTAAACAATTCATAAACTTACTTCAGCAGTAAGATACTCCAAAATAGCTGCCGAATATACAGCTGCGGTTGCTCCAACTCTACCGTGGCTTGTCGTTCGGTTTTTCAAATGTCTGTGGATTCTGCCTACAGGAAACTAAAAAAAAAAAAACAATTGGTTGTCGGCAAAACTAACCTAGAAATTAGTAAATAATTTATGAAATATTTCTAACTAAAAACAACAAATTACTTAGAAACAATAACTTCTAGACAAAATACCAATCGTTTCATTATTGTACACATACCTGTAATCCAGCACGCGCCGATCGAGATACCGCCTTGGCTTTAGCTTTTCCGCTATCTTTACCAGCTTTACCGCCCGCCTAAAAATACGAGAAATACTTATTAGTAAAGCAGACATAGATACAACAATTTGTTGTAACAATTGTTCATGATTCAAGTAACATATTTATCAATAATGCCACACTGTTATTAAAAATTTTACATAAAAACTTACCATTGTTTAATAACGTAAGTACAACGCTTCCCAAGCTAACAAACGACAGATCACGAATAAAACGGTTGCCTAATGTAAGCCCGCCAAATGATAATTTTCCACGTATACGAGAGCGCTTTGCCGTCATGTGACCGTTACAGACCAATGATAAACAAACCATACAGCGGGAAATGACATGACTATTGATTGGGTGGTTGCAAATGACGCTCAGGTCTGACCTTGAGTTATTATAAATTTGGAGGGAAATTTAAAACAAATTTAATTTGCTTTATTTCCTCATTTCATAAATATATTATTTATTTCTGTCTTTACATCTACTAGTATTTTTGATATCTATATAGACATTATGTTTGTAATTATTTATATTTTAGTATTTACAATTATGTATTATTTCCAATAAAAACCTTTATTTTGTTAATTACTGTTAAATTCTGACAAGTGTGCAGTTAATTATCAAAATTATGTAACATCTCATTAGGTCGATACTGATCAGATTTTGATATCATATTATTACATAATAAGAGGACATTAACACACAAGTAGTGTGTGCAATTTTAGCATTTTTGAACCCTCTGCAATTTTACAAAATGATACACCTATATAATAAGCTTTGTCTATTCTATATAGTAATAGTAAATATTTTGGTCAAGCACTAACAGTTTGAATTAAGTGATACAACATTTTGTATTAAGTGAATATCTTATTTAAGTATATAATAACATTCGTGGTTTGCAAACTTTAGTATCTCATAAACGAAGATCTAATCCAATTTATTATACCTCACCTATAACAAGACACAATCTTCACCTAACGAAGCACTATATTTGGTTTCGCACACCTCATCCACATGCAATAGCATTTTAATTATCAAAAGCCGAGCAAATATAACGATAATGCAATATGAATCTTATTTAATTCTTGTTCGGGACCGAAGTATGGTCACCAATTTAATTTCCATCACTCGATCAGTGATGTTAAGGAACGTTGGTCAAGTTCAGCATTTGGATAGACTACCAAAGTATCTCGTCTATTAATCAGTACCGAAGACACAGGGCAACTGTCTTCGCTGCAGAGAAAACCCCAAGAGCTATCGGCCCACTAAAAAGGTGGTGAGATGTCTGCATGGCGGTGAGTTAAAGTTGGTATGCGAAGACCGTGGCTGGATCATCGTTTTTATCAACAATTAGAGTGGAAAATCAGTTTTATAAGTATGCAAAAGATGGGCGCTGTCGGTGCAATAGTTTTTGTACAATCTTATTTGTGTATCCCACCAAGGGAAAAAATGGGCCACTTTGAACTCCCGGAGAGCTCGCAGTTTTCAACTAAAATTTATTCACAAAACATTTTTGTAATATGCAAGATCTAATTAACCCTTTTGCAACACCAACCAGTTTTTGCAAAGCATGGCTGTGAATTATTACCTTAAAAGAGGCTTGACTTTTCACTAATAAACAAAAGACGTTTTTATTCTTTAAGCTGCGTACTTGCAAATTAAACCCATGACCTCATAAAATTTAATTTATGCACAATGCAGGTTTTTCTGCAATAACTTTTTTACCACTGCACCTATTCTTCACCTTCCTCTACAACCGATATTTTTTCCAGTATTTTAAGAAAATTGATTATCCGCTCTAATTGTTCATAAATAACGTTTTCTATGTAATTTGAGGATTTTCATGCGAAACAATCATGAAAATATTTAAACGGACTATTTGATCGTTGCCCATTAGAATGAGTGAACTTGTAAAATGTAATTTCTTCAATTTCTGCGAGGTATAGCGACACATTCGTTTTCTTGATTGAATTATTGGTAGGATTTAAAAATATGTAAAAAAGTCTTGAACTGGCATTTTCTGCATTGCTGTTTCCAGACAAATCATTTTGAAAAGCCCCAATAGGGGTTTTTCGCGTCATCATGTTCTCTAATTTGCTGGAACCTTGTGAATGTAACTTGGATGCGTGAATAGACACACACACACATCCTGATTCGATAGGGAGGAAAAATACAGAGGCAAATCTACCTAACGTAGGAAAGAGAACGTCTTGTGTTCAAACTTGAAACTTTTCCGCCAAGAGCTTTTTCCATATATATTTGATAATATTATTGCAATCCTTCCTGTCATTGTGTCTAAGTGCGTATCTTACCTGAAGATTGATAGAGAATTTCATAACGAACATTTAAAAAAATAAAGCAACATGAAATCTTTAATTCTACGATCTAAAAGTTAATTTGGGTGGGACACTACAGTTTTGCCTCACTGTGCATCATCTGGATCTTCTTTATCTTTCTACCGCGGTCAGTTATCTTCATACCTCTATAGCGCGTGATGGCCAGAACACACAGCGTAAGAGACGACTCTATTTAATTCTCTACAACCGTGCAACACGGAAAATGTCCATTTAGACTTTTTTAGGATGTATATAGACTCTGGTCAACCATCTAAAAAAGATTTTAGCCATGTCGCTGTAACTCAGCAAAGTCATTTTTTTAAATAACTAATACTGCATTTATCAGGTTTCTGTAAGGCAAAAAATTTCCGTTCTTCATGGGTTTAGTGTATTTTTTACATTTCAAACAGAATACCATTAACAACGGATGAGGTGCTATAAAAAAATTACACAATTTTTTTTTACCAACGGAAAATGCTTTTTCATCGCATCCACAACATCCCAGAGCTTTACTTTACATACCAAAGTTCTTTATTTTCTCTTAAACTAAACGTTGTTCATTGATTTGTCCAAGTCGGGACGAAAAGAAATTTTGGTCGAGGGCTCCCGTACTATTAGAAATTTAAGAAACAGTGCTTAATAAAGCAACATAGCTATATTTGTATGTTAACATTGTTATTATTGTTCGTGTCTGTTATTTATCATTTAGCACTTAAGTCACTTTTAATTCTATTTTGTTTCCACTGTATATTTATAATTGGGGATTACCTGTTAATATGCAGTATAAATAAATGAATGTTTATGTACCGCCTACTATGCTCATATTCACTCTCGTCTAAAATATGGCACAATTTTTAGGATAATTCAGTTCATTTATTTAGCGTATGGCATTAGAACAGCACACAAAAGATACAGTGGAATAATGGTTAAAAGAAAAAAAAAATTATATAAAACAACTTTTTTCACAAACATACATCTAAATTTTTAATATAGTCAACTGCACTTGCAGTTGCCATTAGGAAGTCATCGGAGCTACCCCCATACGCTCTAATACTGCAATCTTCCTTAATTTGTTGAATGGTCTGCCGCGGTACACCACAATCACATGTTAGAGAGGGCAATTTGCCCCATTTATGGAGGGAGTCAGAGCATCTGCCATGTTCCGTTCTCAGTCTTTTGAGAGTTGACAATATCTTGCGAGGCTGGTCAAATCCAGATAGTGTCTCGGAGGTACATGGTAGATTGTGACATTGTGGTGGAGCATTTTGTGGCCATTCTATTTTCCATGTATTACACAGGTTGAATTCTGCCATTTCCCCAATAGTGGCGAAGGAAAGCGGGCGGTGTCTTGAGTGGAGCCTGTCTTTGTTTAGATTTGGTATATCAGAATGAACTAGTAGTTCTGGATTTGCCAGTATCTTGCGGTATTATCTTAGAAGTACTTCTTACCTTCACAGTTGTGGAGGTGATATGTTGCTCAGAACGGGCAGTCAGCCTATGGGTGTGGACCTGAGATTATGTGCATAGTGTTACTAATCTGCACGTCAACCTTGCTTGTGTGGGTGCTGTTTAGCCAGGGGCACAGTATTTTACTGCAGAATATACCAGACTTACTGCTGAAGTTTGTATGGCGACAGCGGATATTCTCCAAGAGGTGCCACAGAGTTTTTGGATGAGGTTATTCCTTGTTCTAATTTTAGCGACAGTCTTTATGATGTGGGCCTTATATGTTATTCTGTCTAGTGTGACACCTAGGTATGTTGGATGCTTGTTGTGCATCAGGTGTCTGCCGTCAAAACACAGTGCAATGTACAAAATTGGTTCCTGGCTAACCATCTGAATTTAAATACCTCAAAAACAGAGTTAATGGTATTTAGTGTACGAAACATGGAGGATATAAGCAACTCAATGTCCATTAAATTCCTTGGTCTACACTTAGATATAAAACTATTATGGGATAAACATACGCCGCATGTATGTAAAAAAAGTTTCCAAAAATATGTACCTACTCAGATCCATAGCAGTGGCAAAATTACTCAAAATGCATTGGTAGCCACATACCATGGTGTGATTCATTCAGTAATATCATATGGAATACTAGTATGGGGACATGCTTCTATATCCGGTAACGTATTTTCTGTACAAAGAAAACCTGTACGAATTATATCTGGATTAAATTATAGACGATTGCAAAGAACAATTTAAAAAATTAAATATACTAACTGTGCCTTTCACTTATATATTACAATGTCTCTTGTACATAAAAAAAAACCTAAACAAATACATGTCCCAAAATGAAATCCACCCATATAATATTAAAAACAAAAATAATATTCACCAAAACTTTCTACTTCTAAAGAAAACTAGGGACTGGATATTATAGAGTACTGTTTTATAATGCACCCCCTCCAGCCTCAAGAGACTGGAATTAAACCAAGTTTAGATCCAGATTAAAAAGATACCTAGTTACAGATGCTATTTATAGTTTCGATTAATTTTTTTTTAGTGATTTATCTCAAATTTAAAATGCGGTCTCTGATGATTGTCTCCGTTTCGCCTTGTTAGTCCATATGTAATTCTATTGTAGTTACTAACTTTTTTAATAATAATATGTTTAATAATTTTAATTAGTTTTATACTGTTTGTTGTACGATTGTGTATTGATAGCATTTAAGCATTTTAGTACTGACTATATATTATGTTATATCATTTAATATGTATCTTATATACTATTTTTTTTTACTTGTGTAAGCACTCTTGTGTACTCAACATTAATAATAAGTGATTAAAATTAAACCACAAGCTCCCTATCTGTCAGCCTGTTGTTAAGATGGAAGCAGGCTGCCTCAATTTTGGCTATGTTAGGCTTCAGGCGCCACTTACGAATGTATTCTGCTAGCACTGAGAGGTTGAACGTCAAGACTTCTTCTTTTGCCTCGAAGAACTTGTGCCTTGTAGCTATGGCCCAGTCGTCAGCATATCTGCATATCTAAAACTTTCTACTCCATGTTTCTGGTATGTCGGCAATATATAGACTAAAAAGTAGTGAGGCTAGAACCGATTCTTGTGGCAGACCATTGTTGATCATTCTCTGACCACTTATTTTTGTTCCCATGATGACCTGAAAGCCTCTGCTGCCGATCATGGTATCGATAAGCCTTGCGATTCTCTGACAACTTCAGCAGCTTATAGATTAGGTCCTGTCTCCAGACTGTGTCATATGCTGCGGAGAGGTCAATGAAGACAACAGATATTTTCAACTTTTTCTGGTATCCTTCTACATGTGACGTAAGTGACAGGACTTCGTCTGTGCAGCTATATGGTTGGGGTGGAAGCCAGCCTCTTCTATTTGAATATTGGAAAGTACTTTGGGATTAATCCCATTATATAGCACTCATTCTAGGAGTTTATAGATTGTACTCAGTAACGCAATGGGGCGGTAGCTTTGTGGGAGGTCTGCCGGTTTGCCAGGCTTCAGAATTGCATCAAGCTTGGCATGCTTGAGGTGGCAAGGAATATTTCCTGATCTTAACATGGAAGTGAAAAATCTTGGCAACCACGCCTTTGCGTATTTACCAAAGTGAATGAGGAACTCTGGATAAATACCGTCAAAACCAGGGGATTTTCTAGCTTTCACATCTCTTTTATTGCTGCTCCAATCTCGTCAGGTGTAAAGTCGCGAGAGTATTCGGTGTTACCATTCAGTGTCATTTTGAGAGTTTTGAGCTCCCGTTTGGTTTGGGTTGTGGTTCCCGGTGATTTTTTCCTTTAATAATAATAATAATAATAATAGAATTTATTGTGATAAAAAATTACACAATGGGTAAGGGTTCAACAAAGTTGATTTTCAACCCTTCCTGAACAAGACATATTATGATCACTTCTTAGTAGTAAAACTTGTATAAATATAAGAAAATATATATGTAATATAATATGTATATATAAAATCATATAAAATTAACACTTAACCAGTATATAGAACAGTATACAAGTACGTACATACATATAATAGAAATCTAATAAAAATGATAGTACATAGAAATAAACATAACAATTAATTGATTAGGTATCTTAAATGGCTAATTTTACAATTGCAATTTCAGTAATTCTTCCTTTATTTTGTTTTTAAATTTATATTCACTTAGAGTAAGGTGCTGGAAATTAGATGTTGTTACAATGTGTAATGCGATTTTTTTCGGAGTTGGGGGGATGTCAGGTATAATATGTCGCTGACACTACCTAGCTTACATAGGAGTCCATGTTTTTCTACTGGATATTTTAAAATTTTAAAAGTTGTATAAAATAACCCCAATAAATATATTATATCTTCGCATTCAGAAAATTGGCTTTCCTCCGAATATCTGTAAAAGTATAGGATATTTAACACGTTGAAGGGCGATAGCGCTGTACTGCGTCAAGTCAAATTCAGTTAAGAGTGGCACAACGCCGTACCGTGTCAATAATTTCCATTCACTTTGTGGCAGTAGGTACGCCGTGCAGCGTCAGAACTTTCATATAATTTACTCATGGCATCAAATTCAGTGTTGCAAGTGAATAGGATAAAGACAAACTAGTGCTGTATTTTATGTAGTTACTCCCTCCAATTTCTCTACTATACAAGCAAGAAAGAGAAAAAGAGCAAGCTGGCGACTAAAGGGGATTAAGTAGGAAGAAGGAAATGACGACCTGGGGCCCTGATGTTATGTCACATAGTGACACTTCTGGGAGCCTCTGGAAACTTGTGGGAGGCAGGAGTTTTTAGTGGGTGGAAATTCCATTCGCCGCAAAGAGCGGTGTCTTTAAAAGATTTTCTCCTGCCGATTAAAAAAAAAAAACCCCTCCAATTTACGTTAACCACGTGTTTGCATCCCCGCCATTCGTCTCGGCTCACAATGCCAAACAGCGTCGTTCGCGCCAGTAGATTACATGAGAGTGTGGAAGTAGTGTCGCTTTGTCTATAAGTGGTTTTTCGTGCTTACTTGTTTTGTGTTTCTCCTCGGTGTTCTTGTAAAAAAAGGTATGTAAAATGCAATTTTTTATTGTTTTATTTTTATTTTGTTTTATATTCATCAGTCGATCTCTGTAATAGTAATTTTTGTTAAATTCCAAAAGTAAATAAAACGAAGATTGACTAAACTGAAAAAAAATAAGGTGAGGCAGATATAAGAATCCTGTATTCTTATTTTAGATGAATCCCTATATGAAATGAATGTGGAAAGACTAAATAGGCTCTTTGACAAGGTCTCCACTGGCGATGAAGATGAAGAAGATGACCCATATGAAGACGTTGACGGTGAATTTGGGTCCGATAAAGACTATGTGCCAGACGATGAGTCATTGGAGTCAACTTCATCAACAGAAGAGGAACAGCAATCAACAGAAGAGGCAGAAGAATCAAGCTATTTACTAACCAATAGTCCTGAACCACCTATGCTGAAAACAGAGGAGAAATGGGTAACCACAACAGCTTCCATTCCTGAATTCAACTTTGATGTAAGTACCTATGGTATCAAAGTAAATGTTGGTCCTAATTCAAATCCACTGGAAGTGCTTGAGGTTTTTTCACCCCCAATATCTTGGACTATATTGTTGAATGTACAAATAACTATGGTGCAGTTTTGGTAGCTGGTTCCAAGCCAAAAACAAGAAGATCTAAAAATGCAAGTTTTCGCCCTGTTACAGTTGATGAGATGAAACAATTTCTAGGCCTATGTCTGCTACAAGGTCAAATATACAACAAATATGCGTCGCTATTTTTCGCATAAAGATGTTCTTTACTTTCACCCAATATTTAGTCACGTTATGTCGGGAGGGTGATTTGAGTAGCGACTTAGGGTTGTATGCTGTTCTCCTCCCCAAACAAAAGGTAAAGATAAAGTACAAACCCTAATGGATATGATTATTTCAAAATGTCAAGCAATCTATGGTCCAAATAAAGAACTTTCACTTGATAAAAGCTTACTGCATTTTTGAGGTAGACTTGGATTTAGGGTTTATATCAAAGGCAACAAAATCTCGGTATGTGATAAAATTTTTTGAACTCACTACCTCTGATGGCTACCTCCTGAATATGGAAATGATAGTAGTGCGACAACCAATAATGACTTAGACAATAGTAAAGTGGGGGCTTTAATGTTGAGGTTGATCAGACCCTACCTCTTAAAGGGACATGAATTATTCATGGACAGCTACTACAACAGTTTTGAGCTATCTGACAAACTGCTAAGCTTAAAGACCCACACAAACGGAACACTAAGATCAAACCGAAGGGGAAATCCCAAAGAGCTTATTAGAAAAAAATTAAAGAAAGGCGAACACTTTTGGGTTCGGAGAAAGCAAGTCTACATATCCAAATGGAAAGACAAACAGGACGTACTTATTATAACCACACGTAACCATCCACGTCTGATAACTGTAAAAAATAGATTTGGAAAGCAAGAAATTAAACCCGAGGAAGTCAATACGTACAATAACCATATGTCTGGAATTAATCGCCTTGATCAAATGACTTCAACTTACTCATCACCACGAAAAACCATTCGCTGGTATAAAAAAGTAATTTTTCATCTTCTTGACATTTGTGTGGAACGCATTTTACATTTATCGCAAATACTGCATTGAAAACTCTAAAAGTTGCAGATTCCTTCAATTTAGGAATCAACTCATCAAAATCTTGCTGGAAATTCCTCAAAATGTAGAAGCAAAAGACCTAATGACTAGACATAAGCACGACAGCAGGCGAAACGAAACTGCATCAAATAAGCCTGCTCCTACGGCAAGTAGAAGAAACTTAGATCATTGGCCTGAAAAAAATCCCGGCATTCCTGGACCCAAATCTCACAAGAAGTCGGTTTTTCTAAGATGTAAAATGTGTTTCAAAAAAGGGAATCGCAAGGAAACTAGCTACAGGTGTAAAGGGTGCCCAGAAAAGCCAGCCTTATGTCCTGACTGTTTCGAAGAGTGGTACACTAACCAAAATTAAAACAAGATACTATAATTCTAAATTTTTTAAAATAAAACATTTACTATCTGACACACTTTGTTTCATTTGACGCAGATAAGCATCTGCATAAAATCAAAATATTTTATACTCTAAATTATGTCATGATGCCGCACAGACGTCTATCAGAGTTGTGTTCATTTTGTGTAAAAAAAATCTGCCGATTGGAACAGTACGCCGATCTGCGTCGCAAAAAAAATATTTTTTTTTAAATGGCAGGAATACTTTTGATTATTTTTTGAGCCAGGAATGATATAAAGCCACATAATACCTATTTCTTATAAAAACATGTACTGTTTAAACTTTAATTTTTTTTTAAATTGCCGTCGCCCCTCAATGTGTTAATTATAATATATATTGTTGACAGTATCATCAACAAAAGGATGCCAACCTCAAACAATTGCAAATTACTCGGTGAAGTAAAAAAACATAATAAAAGAGGTTACCCCACAGATCAATAAAACAGATTTTGTGCTTCGTTCAGGTAAGTCTATTTTTATATAGTTCTTTTTTTGTTTAGGAGGTTGGTATGAGTCAAAAGTGTAGTTCTGTTTGGCTGTCACCGGTTGTCACATTCTTGTTCGTGCTTATTTTAACCTATTCTATCATCCAAAAGTAAGTACCTACAATAACTGAAATCATGAATTGTTAAAATAATAGTAGGTATCTAATATAAGTGCTAACATTAGTAATATCTTTTCCTGTACCCAGTACAATTTTCGTTGCTATTTAAAATTAAAATAAACACCTATTTATTTACACTACATAATAAAACTAGATATATAATTGTTGCACATTCTATAGCACACTCTTCGCAGTTTTCTTTTTTTGTAAATAATATTAGTTTTAGACATTTTTTGTTTAATTATAAAACAAAACAAAATTACTTTATTTATTGACCGATTTTGTTCAAAAACAATAGGGTTCTTCAGACAGACAGACGGACGGACATTTTGAAAGTTGTTCAAAATTCGATCACCAACACAGTGATATGAAATTTTTTTTCTCTAAGAGCAATATTACTGGTTTTAGAAATGTGCCGATCGAATGCAATATACTCTTTGTTTTGTATATGCGAAGAGTATAATAATCATTACTTTACAGTGGGAAAAACAAAGATCGCCAAGGATATTGAGGAAGAAAAGTTCACTGAAGGAGGTCATTTGTCTTCAACCTAATGCTCATATTTAATAAATCATTTGAATTCAAATGCAATCAAGACTTGCAAAATTAACTAAGGATTTTATGAGGGAGACATAAAAAAATGTGGGGGGGATTTATCGCAAAAGCTGAACTTGTTATATCTGGGCTATAGTAAATGGATCATAAAGTCCGCAGTTGTGCTCTTGTTGAAAACCTGCATTATCTACATAATTCTCCATTCCTATCCAATTGTTCATGGCTTGCAAAATCGAATACCATACTTACCTGTATGAAGATTAATCGTAATTTTCTGTGCTTGTCTTCCGATATGATTACGTTGTAGTTTCGTATTCTTCCTACCTATCGATACGCTTTGAAAGATAAACATTTTTTATCACCCCGATGCTATCCCTTCGGCTGAGTGCTCATTCTGTTTTTCAGCAAAATTGCCGAAATGTGGGTATCGAGGGCGGGATGGGTTGTAATCATATCGGAAGACAAGCTCAGAAAATTACGATTAATCTTCATACAGGTAAGTATGGTATTCGATTAATCTTAAAATTTTCCTTCGCTTGTCTTCCGATATGATTACGTTGTAGATGTTGAAAGCCAGCTTACAGGCAATTTTGTGAGATTTGAATTAATAGAATTATTTTTCCCCATAATTTTATCATACGGGTACATAATTTTCAATTACTCTAAGCATAAATCTTACTCTTAAAGATATTGTTTGTATTTCATTCTTAGTTATTATATATGTAAATGTATATAGATACATTATATATATAAGTGCATAATATAAAATGCACAATTAACATAATTCCACAAAAGGAGGCAAGTAATCAACTCAGTATAATTACTTTTGTATGTACAATCGAATATTAGGTATTATCAATACTATCTAAACCTAAGTTTAATATTGTGGTAGCAATTATTTCATTTGGTGGACCTAGGTTTATTGTAAAATTTAAAATACTTCTGAGGTCGCACTCTACCCTGTTGTATGTTCTACTATGTTTATGTTTACGCCAGATCTATGAGCGGCCGAGGTAGAGTCGTGTCTCACCCTGTGTCTAGAAAAGTTTTTTAAATTTATCCCACTGTTTCTAAGTGCTAACTTTATCCATTTACATAATGTTTGCGAGAAAGCAGGATGGAAGGGCTTCTTATGAGTTAAGATTAGGTGCGAAAATGTTGAACGCATTTTTGAAGTGATTTTCATGTAATATTTTAATGCAGGTGCCACACATAACTCTGGCTTAGCATTAAGTATGTGAAAACTAGATTAGGTTGATTTCTATAAGCCCCAGATTCTAATTTAAATTTTCTTTTTGGGTGATTGTACCATATTATTAATTGTGATATTACTTAATGTTTGAACTCTGTGGGCTGTTGTTAAGGCCCCGAGCGTTATCATTTTTATTGTTAACTTGTCTAGTTTCTAAGAGGTGGAGAGTTGATAAGTACTTTAACACTGGTTCTAAATTTCATGTATATATATATATATATATATATATATATATATATATATATATATATATATTTTGGTTGCGGTGGTTTATTGTTATAGATGCCCTTAATAAATATTTTACTTGTTCATCTCTAGTTTTGGGCGAACAAATTAAATTAAAGCCTGATCTGTTAATGTTTATAGTTGAATATGAGCTACCCTTGTTAACTTCGCTTACTAAGAAGCTTAAATAGTTATTTAAATTGTAAATAAATATGTCATAATTATTATCCTCAATGCCATTTTTTTTTTTTTTGTAAGGTGGCTCTTGAGACCGAAGCAGCCATTGTTGGAATAGCCGCTGCTGAAATTTTTCGTTTTACACTTGTCATTCGGACAAATTCGCTGCCACCAGGAAATTCTCCTTGTATAGGGAGTGGTTCTGTCTAAAAGGTGAAATTAGCAGATTTTTATTTGGTTCAAATGTAAACGTTGTTCTGTTAACATGTTTTTTAATAACGGATACTAAGGCTGTGGAGGCCATTTTTTTTTCTTCATTTTTTCAAGAATTTTCGTTATCACTGAAAACGGTATAAAGGCATAGAAGTATAACTGTTTCCACGGAACTGTAAAGGCATCGACTCAAAATTTGGGTCAGGATACCTCGAAATATATTTCTCGCATTTTTTTTATTGAGTTTAGTGGCAAATAGATCTATTTCAGGTTTCCCACATTTGTTAACGATTTTTTGAAATGCAAATTTATTTAACTCATATTCCGTTTCTATTGGCACACATCAGGATTCCATGTCAGCCTCTGTATTTCCCGATGGTACATAAGTCACAAACATTACTATTTTTCTGTCACACCATGTCACAACTTTTCAGTGATTTTATTTAGGGTATTTTACACTGCCTCCTGGATTAACACAGGCAATGATGGTTTTACTATCAATTCTTAGAAGTACTCTGGTGTTTTGTTTTGTTTTGGTGAAGGATTGCAGCCCGTAAAGGGCAGCAGCTATTTCCAGGAAGTTGATATGTCTATCTTTTTCTAGGGAATCAAAGAATTCATGACATCTTTTCCCGGTACAAAAATATATTGCGCCTACAATACAATAGTATACACGTGTTACAAAAAAAATAATAAGGTTTTAAAAGTTCATCATTATAAATAACTGTTAAAAGTCCCAAAATAGAATTCACATATTCATTAGGTTTTCTTTATTTATTATTTTTATTTATTATTATTATTTTTTTTTTATAGTTTAAGTGTGGGCTCAAATTTTTCATCCAACGATTGAGAGCAAATTTAACTGAATCTGATATTGTCATTAGACTGTTTTTTTTTTTTTTGTCTTTTAATGCTCTATATTTTTTGTGTTCTAAGTATTTAATATGGTGACGACTGAATGGTATAGCTGGAGATGCCGCGACTAGGGAACCGATTAACTTAGCAAAATCACATATTTTCATTGTAGATTTTTGTTTTATTTTTAGAATTATGTTTTGCATTGATTTTATTTTGTTGTCGCGCAGTGTTATTGTCATTTGCGATGTGTTGTAATTAAAATCTAAAAAGTTATCCCCTTAGAAGATGTTAACTGACTTTTTTTTTTTTCTTTTTTTTTTATCATTAATCATAAATCCCCGTTCTCTTTAAGAAGTTAAGTGTTTCGTTACTTTCGTAAATATATATGGTGCAACAATGAGTCCGAATGGGACTAAATTAAATTCGCTGTGCTGATTTTTTTTTTTTTTTTTTCGACTGTATTGACAGAGAAAATTATGCATCTTTTAAATCTATTCTTGTAATAGAACAATTTTTTATAAATAGCTTTTAGCAACATTTCGAGAGTTTTCTAATTTAAAATGTGGTGCTTGAACGTGTTTATTTAATGATTTCAATTGAACCTCTTTTCCCCATTTGGTTTAGGGGCAAGAAAGAATGGAGACAAGAATTCGTTTTTGATGTAAGCGCATCTTACATTTGCACCAATGTCTGGCAGTTTTCTAACAGATTTTTCATAACCTTGATCTCGGACTGTAATATATATATTATTTTTTCTGTAAATAATTAACTGACTTGGGTTTATAAAGAAAATTTAATTTTATTTTCTTTATCCATTCTAATACAATTTTATCGTCTGTTATTTTTTATCAAGACCTTAAACTTTTATTTAGCCTGGCAGCATAATTTTTATTTGTCGAATTTATTTCCACTTGCAATACTGTTGATTTCTCGGCGGTACTCTCTTGTATTCCTGATTTCAATTTCCGTTTTTTTTTTTTTTTTTTGACCTAATGTTCCTCGCTGCGGTAGCCGCTGGAGATTACCAATATATCTTCTTTTTTTTTTTTTTACCGCTTGTTCTCTTTAACGCCTGGTTCGTTTTTAAAGAGTCTTCGAAAGTTGACCCAAATAAAATTTAATCTATAGAAGACTTTAAGTCTACTTTTTTGGACTCTGCATTTAATAATGTTAATATATATTGCTTTCTTAATATGGAAATAGCACTGTGTACATTTGAAAACAGCAATGCTGCATCTGCCAAGCATATTATTTTATCAGGTGTCTGTTTCTCCGATATGAAAGAATCCAATACTTGGCCTACAGCAGCACCTGTGATCGATTTAATGTTTTAAGACTTATAAGAAATTTTCTTTTTTATCAGCTGCTTCGTGCATGCAGCCTGAAACCTCGGGATTAACTATTGGTGGAACGATGGCCTGACAGTTTTTAGGTATATGATATTTGTCTATTACTTTTGACCTTTCCTCTTTTTTTTTTTTTTTAACGCCCTTCGTCCGATTCGTCCGCTGGGCCTGAGAAAAATTGTATGTATGTTACATACATTTCTTTATATTTGTCTACTGGTATAACACCCTGTATGTGAATTTTTCTAGGTTACATTATTACTTAAATAAATTATAAATGTATGTTATCTCCGCACTTAAAGATGCATCTAAGTATACCAAGAGAATGTTTATGTTTATACTGGGATCACAACTCACAATGTTTACATTAAGTTAGGCATTGACTCGCCTCATCAGTTCTTTTAACAGTCAAGATATTATTAGTTTACTTTACTGAAATTTGTTTTTAAGAACTATAGATATTTATTTAATTTTTAAATGAAATTAATTTTTCAGCCCTCGGTTTTTTTTATAAGGTTTTAGTAATTTTATCTTTTAAGTCTTGGGCTTACTTAATTTAATATTCCTATTTACCGTTATGACAAGTTCTCGACTCTTTTGATAATTCGTAATTTATTTAATAATTAGACCCTCGGCCTAGCTGCTGAATTTTTGTTTTATTAGGCCCACGGCCCTTTTTGTATATTGTACTTTTATTGAATTTTTGTTTAATTTGGCCATCGGCCCTTTTTGTATATTGTACTGTTACTGAATTTTTGTTGAATTCGGCCCTCGGCCCTTTTTGTATATTGTACTGTTACTGATTTTTTTTTTTTTTTAATTTGGCCCTCGGCCCTTTCTGTATATTGTAGTTACTGAATTTTTGTTTAATTTGGCCCTCGGCCCTTTTTGTATATTGTACTGTTACTGAATTTTTGTTTAATTTGGCCCTCGGCCCTTTTTGTATATTGTAGGTACTGTTACTGAATTTTTGTTTAATTCGGCCCTCGGCCCTTTTTGTATATTGTACTGTTACTGATTTTTTTTTTTTTTTTTAATTTGGCCCTCGGCCCTTTTTGTATATTGTAGTTACTGAATTTTTGTTTAATTGGGCCCTCGGCCCTTTTTGTATATTGTACTGTTACGGTTTTTTTTTTTTTTTTTTTAATTTGGCCCTCGGTTCTTTATTGAATCCTTTGTTTCGTTAGGCCCTCGGCCTGAAGTAATATATTTAAATATATTATTTGTGTATCCTAAGGTAATGTACTGAAAGCGGAAATGAAGTAATAAATTATTTAACTTACTAGAAGCGGAAGCCGGCAGGGCCTTCCAAATTTTTTTCTTTTAATTCCTTCAATTATCTGAAGATTTTATCAAATTTTAGTTTTTTTTTTTTGTATTGTTTGTTTGTTTGTCCCACAGGATGGTAGGTAAACTTCTTTTGGCATAGTTAAATTTTACTGCACTACTTCACTTCCACTGCACTAATTATAATCACTTGTTTTGGAACACAAATTTTAAGACGCGCTTCGATAGATACGAAAAACAGAATGAGCACTCAGCCGAAGGGATAGCATCGGGGTGATAAAAAATGTTTATCTTTCAAAGCGTATCGATAGGTAGGAAGAATACGAAACTACAACGTAATCATATCGGAAGACAAGCGAAGGAAAATTAACAGCGTAGAAGCTTGTCGAATATATCCGCACATGACTACTGGAGAATCTAAAGCGAAATTATCGTCTCTCCAGTGACTGGTTAGAAGACCCATTGTTATTCTATTGGCCTTTCTGTTTTGGCGTAATAGGTCCTCTGTGAATTTGGCTGATCGTTCTTTAAGAGTGAGCAATGCGAGTTAAATTTTGCACCTAGATTGGCCACACCATAAAGGAGTTCGGCTCCTATAAGGACCTTAGTCGCACCTTCTCTGGCCAGTTCAGCAGCCTTTTCATCTCCCTTGTGTCCTGGTACTCACGCCATGGTCACTTTATTCTGACTTTCTAGGTCAATAAGGGCATTTATGCAGTCCCATACAAGTCTCAATTCCACTTGCACGGAACCGATTGCTTTAAACACAGCCTATCGGAAAAGATGGCAATCGACTGATTAACAGTTCCTTGCCTTATAATTTCCCTTGTGCACCACTGTATTGCGGCCACTTCAGCCTGGAATACTGTGGCGAATTTTCCTAGACTTAATGAGATTTTCGTTTTTGACCATATCCCGTAAATCCCAGCTCTGATTCCCTGGTCTGTGTTAGAGCCACCAGTATACCAAACTGTTTGGGTCGGCATTGGAGGACGATTGGCCCAAACTTCCCAGTTTGGTATTTTAATTTTGAAATCCAGTATAGAAGGGATGATTTGGCTATATGAGCTGTTCCACTATATACAATGTTTTAAATATTTTTTTATATTACCTTTGTGAGGAAGATAGAAGAAAACTAATTATTATAAATAAAAGCATAATATCAATACAGATCTTAATAAAATTAAATAAATTTTAATAAAACGTCTTCACCTTCACTTAACTAATATGTATTGTATTTTGTTTAGTCATAAATAGTAATTCAGTATAATTCACATCTATGCAATAAACATATTTTATAAGTCACATCTATGTAATAAAAATATTTTATAATTCACTTAACTAAGCAACACGTGGTGTATTTTATTTTATGTAGTCATTTCAGTATAATTCACATCTATGTAGTAAAAATATTTATATTATTTATACAAAAAATACAATATATATGTACTCACAGGCAGTGTTAGGACAAACATTAAAAAATAGAGATATAAAAATATATAATTATGACTTAGTAAAAATATTTACCTATACGAAAATATAATTTTTAACTAAATAGCACCATTTTATTCTGCAAGGGAGACATATTATATTAAGTTGGCAGTTATTATAATCTTAAGCCTAAAATATGCAATTCATATGTTACTCTTCATCTATGATTTCTTCACATCTATCCTCAATTTCATCCTAAAATATAATAAAAATCGTTAGCAATAACACTTTCAAAATGTGTTTAAAAAAACTTTACCTCCTCTAATTGTAAACAACTTGCCCATTCCTTAATAGTGATTCGGTGATTATCATCTTTGTCACAAGAGTTGAGGAAAGGTGCAATACAGTGTTCCAAAGCCATCAAAGGTGCACGAATGGGGAAAAGTTCATGACGAGACACAGATCTAATAAAAAGAAGACAAATATTTATAAATTACATGTAGCGTGTCAGTGGCTTTTATAAATAACACTAATTCTATTAATCTACATACGCAGGACCACATAAACAAAGGCATTCGAAGGGCAAATAAGATCTATACCTAAGGGACACATAATGGAAGAAATCTCAAAATGGGAAAAGGAACAGAAAAAGTCCTACTGGGTAATACTCTAGGCCAAAGACAAGCGAAAAAGTTCATAACTTATTTGACAAAGGATGTCACAAGGTATGCCACTGTGATACTGCAACAGAGACTGCAGAATATATTTGAAAATGCTAAATGTTAGTCAGAGTTGGGCAAAATTTAATCGATTTTAGTTCACTTGATTACAAATAATCAGGAATCACCTTTCTCGAGATTTCGATTATTTTTATATAATCGTAATCATGAATAAGTACAATTACGATTAATAATAATAATTATTATTATTGTTTTCTTAACCGCTTCTCAAGTCACCGAGGTAACTCCTTGAAAATCCAGAATGATTTTGTGTTAGGTAAAGAGAAACGAGGCCCTACAGTTTATAGTGGAGTCCGAACCACATGCAGCAATCAGTAATTGTGGGCTGATACGATTATAATTCATAAATGACTTAAACTGAAATACAAAGAGTGAAAATACAAAGTTGTAGATTAATTTATTATCATCAGGAACATTAATTGGATAAAATGATTGCTAATTATGTTTATTTATTATTATTTAGGTCAGCTATTAATACCACGCTTATCTCAAACAGTTTATCAAGAACTACCCGCCGTTGCAGGCCTGACAAGAGGGGGAGTAGGGGAAATGGGGGATTTTTTAGAAGGTCCTGTGCTCCAGGGCCTCTGACAGAAAAATTTGAAAATGTTGAAACATAAAAATCGTATATGTAATAAATCGTATGTAACATGTACTACGTAGCTCTGGCTCTAGATTTTATAAATGATTTTTGCTCTAATAATTTGTTATGAATAAATTTACACTGCATACATAGGCCAGTAGAATTAGCTCATGGGGAGGCTAATCTTGGATGAAATTCCTTACAGGTAACCACATGGTATATTCGATGTATTCATTGATAAGGAACATACCTGTGAATTTCCTCCCATTTTACAGTGGGGGAACATTTTTTAATTCACGTTTTTTTGCGCATAAATCACGAAAAATCGAGTTTTCTAAGCGTAGCTCTAAGCCAATTGACAATAGCCATATTTGATGTTATACGTTTCGTAGGTGATATAAAGATAGTTGATTTGCCACCCGAATAATTTAAATCGGTTATTAATTTTTTTAAATAATCGAAAAGAACTGTCGAAAAAATAGAAAATTTCAATAATTTTTAATTCAGTGAAACATTTTCTCATATCCTTAGAACTTGGTGAAAACATGTCTTATACCCTTGAAATTTTCGTTTTTTTCGACAGTTCTTTTCGATTAATTAAAAAAATTATTAACCGATTTAAATTATTCGGGTGGCAAATGAACTATCTTTATATCACCTACGAAATGTATAACATCAAATAATAATAAAATGATTTATTGTATGGAATAACAAACAAGCTACAAACATACAAATGGATAAGATACAGAGAACTGATATTTTAACCTTATCCTCAAAGATAAAATAGTTTTGTAAATAATCTATTACCTATATAAAATATAAAATCACATAAAGTCACTAATTTAAAATAGTTACATAAGTACACAAACAAGACATATAAAAATGTGCATATACAAAGCTAAAATTTGTTTAAACTAATGGAGGTCACGTCATTACATAGTAATTTATTTTTGAGATTAGTTTTAAATGATGTAGTACTTGTCTGAAACATGGCTGGTGTTAATTGATTGTACACGTATGACACTAAGTAGGAGAATGACGATTGAAATGCAGCAGTACTGTGCTTAGGTATAGTGATATTATTGTTTCGTATTGTTCTATCATGAGCGCTTTGTCTGAATTCTATCTTATCATGCAAGTAGCTGGGCATTTGAGTTTCAATTATTTTCTTAACTAAACAGGCATAGTGGAGAAACCGACGTTAATCTAATCGTAACATTTTAATCTCTTTGTAATGTGGAGATATATGATTTCTGAGAGGGACGTTACATATAAACCTTACACAACAGTTTTGCATGATTTGGAGTCTGGAGATATGGCTATTGTCAATTGGCTTAGAGCTACGCTTAGAAAACTCGGTTTTTCGCGATTTTTGCGAAAAAAAAACGTGAATTAAAAAATGTTCCCCCACTGTAAAGTGGGAGGAAATTCACAGGTATGTTCCTTATCAATGAATACATCGAATATACCATGTGGTTACCTGTAAGGAATTTCATCCAGCGGTTTTTCTAATTCTACTGGCCTAACATAGATTCAGAAGCATGCGGTAAAAATCATAATATAGCGGAATCAACTTAGCATATTTTCGGAAATTCTAAATCATGAGATGATTCTGACATGGATTATTATCCAGGAAATGAGAAAAAAAAACTTTTTTTTTTAATTGATTCTCTTAATAGAAGTGCTTGGTCTAATGATTTGACTATATTGTAAGTTGGACCTCCTCTTTTCCCTCCGGGCCCGTATTTTCTATCCACAGCCCTGCACCTTTGGGATATTTACAATGGTCGCAAAAGAAAACAGTATTTCAACCAAAGCAGAACTAAATTAAATCACAAATTTGAAACATCCCTGGCACAAAGACATTGATTAAATAACTAAAAAATAAATAAACAAAATTTTAAAAATTATGAAATAATATAGAATATTCTTCAACAAAAAGTTAGCTCAATATAATTATTTCTGATTACATATATAGACTTGTACGATTTCAAACTAGTTTACATTTGTTTTCAGAATTGAAAATACTACTGGGCGCATGATCATATGAGTAATAGAAATAGAAATAATTTATTGATGTTATCAACAATACAGTTTTACATAAGTGACATTACAGTTATGAGATAAAAATACAAAGAAGTAAAGAAAATAAAACATACGCTAAAGTTTGTAAATGGCACTGACAAATATATAAATATAAACGCTTTCACAAACAAACATAAGTAATTGGTGTGTTACAAGTGTTGAGTTTCATTTGAAAGGTCAGTCGCCAAAAATTGTAATAAGTAATCGATTATGCCCAACTCTGGTACACAATGTCCACATTAGGCTAAAGTATCAATAGAAGGCGGAATTAACACTTGAAGACAGGGAAATTCGTTCTCAGGAAAATCACAGGCTTTGTAAAAAACTTGGGAATTCTGGCAACAGCTATAGTTGTAGGGTGATTCACAAAACACCTTTTAGGTTGAGGTGATGAAGAGCTGAAGAACCGAGTGACCCTTTAAATAACCTATAATTTAGGGAAATGCTAAGTAAAAATGTCTTAGTCTTACATACAGGGTGTTCCTAAATGACATGTTAATATTTCAGGGTGTGATACCTTAGGTCATTTTATAAAAAAAAGTTCATATGAACATATGTCTGCAATGGCTTAAATTTTTTGCTACAGGGTGGTGAATTTTTTTAATTGTTATTTTTTAATATCTCAGAAAGAACTTTAGAAATTATTTTCAATTTTGGTATCTGTTAATAGGATATAAAACCACATATTTTAGTTAGAGAAGTTATTTTATAGCTCCGTCAGTTGCATCCGTGCAAACATGTGCTCTGATATTTTTTGCCAAAAAAGTGATACGCCACCAACATTCTTCCATGTGGATATTTTTTCTGATTACCTGGTCAATTCTACATAAAAACTGTCTTGCATTTTTCTCGTCAGACGCATAATTCTTTCTTTTTGATTGGTCGAGACAAAAGATAGGGGTGAAAATGTGAAAAAAAATCGTAAATTAAAACAATTATTTTTTCGTTTGCCTTGCTCTATCACAGCACTGGTCTCAATTTTTTACAGCATCACTACATATTTTTCAACAAAATATGAATGTTCAGTTTGAATAGCTAGAGAATCTAAAAAATCTGCTAAGGCAAGTGAGAATCTCTTTTATTTTTCCAAATACATACCAAGTGTATTGAGAAGCAATGGAGGTAAAGGATGAAGGCAAATTTATTTTAGAATCAGCTCTTTATAAAAGATTTGCAGGTGAAAATATCGAATGTCCTCATCGACGAAATTTCGCAGAACGTAAACCTGTATAGGTATTTATGCCAAATCAATATCCATACTTCAAAATTCCTGGCCCAAAGTCATGGTCGGATTGATAAGATTCTCATTATTGTAATTCACATAGCAAGTCAAAACAAAGTATAGGTTGGATGATGTCAAATTTCATCTGGTATTATTACGTTGTTGATTTTGGAAATAATGTAATTAAAACTAAAGTATCAATGAGTGCTCCTTATGATATGTTATTACTTTTAATATCCCAATTTTAGTGGCATTGCCATTTATTTAATTATTGTACAAAACAATTCATGAATTAATTCATAATTGTAATATTTTAAAATTTTAAAACATAAACAGTAGGTATGTGTTAATTAAAATTGAGGTTCTATTTACACAGCGTCACATATAAATGTTACCTTACCGATATAAGAACCTTCTAATAGAATATTGAGGTAACATTAGTAGCTCTGAACTCTGAACAAAACCTAATGCAATAATAGCAATTTTTATTTTCATTTACAAACTATTTAAATCGAGTATGTTTTAAATTATGGTCACCAAGCGCGGATCCACCGTTGTGGGCACGGTGGGCATGCCCACAAACCTAATTGAGGTCAATAGGCTAATGTTATATCCAATGCCGTAATATTTTTTTTTTAAAACAATGAACCGTGTGCGAATGACTTTTACTTTTGGGTACTAGTCTGTAGTATTCACGGAAGGCTGAGACAAACAAATATGCGTGACTGCCTCGTGATCGCGACGTGTTCCATCCCCATTAGTTGCATTTTCCAGGAGATTGCCAAGGCTTTTCTCGACTTTGGATGGCCAATTGGAAAAGAGAATGTGAAAACAATTCCGCCATACCAGAGTCGGTAGCTCATCTCATTGAAACATGCGACCAAGATTTGTACCCTAACATAGCCAGTGTAGCTACCGCGGAGAGATCGTTTTCTACTCTGCGCAGAATAAAACCTTGATTGCGTTCCTGAACGGCACAGGAAAAATTATTCGGGTTAGCTCTCCTAAATATACACAAAGATGTGAGTCTGGATATCGATGAAATTATTAATGTTTTCGCGAAAAAGAAACGTAAGCTTGAATTTGTTATTTAAGTAAGCACCTAGATAAAATTATTCAGTGTAAAATGTATACTATCTTTTAATAAAATCTGATATGCTTTCAAGCTGTAAAAGTTTCATTAAAATCGGTTCAGTAGTTTAGAGTCTAGATGTGATATTGTGATGTGCAAACAGACACACATTTATTTTTGTAATTTTTGTGAGCAAACAGATTAACATTTTATAAGTTTATTAATTTACTAGTGATCGCCCCGCGACTTTGCCCACGTGGACCTATACACTGTACAAGGTCTTGGCCGGGGAGTCATATTTTGTAAATGTCTTATTTGTAGAAATGCAATGTATCGATCATAAGCGAGTCCCTGTCCGACTCGCATTTGGCCGATTTTTGGGTGACCCTGCCCACAACCTTTTTTAGGGGCTGGATCCGCGCCTGATGGTCACATATTGAATTATTAAATACTCCAGTCATCACTTACAAAGGATGCTTCCACTAATAATGGCAAGATGAAGTACGTATGTATTATCATTGAAATTATGCATTAGTCAATCAATTGAGGTGATAAAATTAAAATGAAAAGAGATGCATGGGTAATGTAACACTTTAACAATTATTCTGTTTAGTAATATTTAATAATTATATCAATTTGTCTACTAAATTTAGTTAAAAATTCATCAAAATATTAGTTTGTTACCGATCTGGTGGATGTCCATCTAATTCACAGAATTTCCATATTGCGGCATTGGTCCATCGACGAGTCATATTAGATTCAGCCTCACGTTCCATGTTCAGATAGTGTGGGGTTAATTCTTGACGATCAGCCAAGTCCCTCATGATGTTGAAGAGCCAATCACGCATTCTGCGAGGAAAGTCAGACATTTCTTCTTCAGTACATTCCTGAAACACGAGATTCATAAAATTTGTTTTTTAAAAAAGCTATATTAAAAGTAAGTATACTTTATTGATGCTTTCATGCCTTTTGGCATGAAAAGCATCCCCAAATCATAAAACTGTTAAGTTACTTTAAGAATGTAGTACATACTGAGTGGAAAATTGGTACAGTAATAATAATTGTCTTATTATCATTTCAAGATCATTTTAAAACATTAAATAAATATAATCAGCCACACAACGTGCAATATTAGGGACATTTGGAGAATATTTTTCATGAATTACGATGTAAGAAGTTGCGGTATTGACACTTTATAGATGTATTCCAAAGATGTACCTACTGATGAAGTTTCGCCTCCAATATGGGTGATAAAATCAAAAATTTCTTTTTTATCTAAGGAAATTGATCTGGGATCATTATGTCTATTCTAACCTAATCGAAAAAGAGAAATAAAAAAAAAGAATAAAAACAACACAAGGAATAAACAAGGCCACACTCTTCATGCTCAGGTGTCTTTCAAGGTGACTATATAAACACACAAAATTGGAGACCATGGTTGGCAGATTTTCACAACATAGGGTTAAGCAATAGGATACAACTTTAAACCTACGGCAACCTATAGCTTAATTCGTATCAAGTATAGGAAGTCCAGTACAATTTTACCTAATGGCGGGTTTTCATTAATTAAAGCTACCATGTTTGATATATTTGTTGGGAGCATTAAAGATAAGTCTACAATATTCATAAGAGACCTATTAATTTCTATGGCATGATTTCCACACCAAAAGAATATGTGATTTAAATCACATATCGATATGTTGTCACATGTGCAATAATGTGTATAGGGGGAACTCTGCAAGGTGCATTTTATAATTAAAATTACCATGGTTAAATGCTATTCTAAGTAAGGAAACATAGGCCACTCTGGATAGCTTCATTGTTTTGTACAAGGGTTGTTTTCTTACATTGGGATAAATCAAACCATATTCATACATCCGCTTCTTTAATACAGCTATCAAGTTCTCGTAAAATACTTTCTTCACTCCTGTGAACACATCCACATTGGATGCTTTCTTGGCAAGTAGATTGGCTCCGTCATTCCCTTGTATACCGCAGTGCGCATTGACCCATATGAAAGTGACAGATTTATTTCTGGATGACAAAAACATGTGTTTCTTTATAATGTCGCACATAATTTTGTTATTGTAAAGTTTTGGGGGAGCAGTTTTCAAGGGCCTTCAATACTGACATAGACTCCGTTAATATCAAAAATTTATCGTGGCCACTATATCTATTATCCAATCGAGTGCAAATACTAGTATCCATAGGCAGTGTTCTTTTTCCAGCTTCGTTAGTTGTTGAGATATATACCTACACCATATCCAACCTCCTCGACGGATTTGGATCCGCCTGTGTATATATGGTAATACCAATTAAAATATATTAAATAAAGTTTCTATAAGAACCTTTTTCATCGAATTTAGAGAATATTTTTATTTGTATTTGTCAACACGATAGCAGAAAACCTGAAATACTGTATTTGCACAACCTATACTAGGACCAAGTAATTAAAGCTTTAGTCAAAACCCTTCAAATTTATAATAATCAGGCATCATCTGTAGATAGAGGAGGTGGCATTGAAAACCGCTCTAAGATTGCAACGGTACATAAAGAGCGTAGTTCGAGACATGCCAGAATATTATTAGAAGTGGCTACAAAATAATCCCTCTTATAAGAATTGTATTCCCCCAGATATTTAAAATTACAAATAGGAGATTGATAACTAAAAATTTTTTAAAATAGTGGCGTCAATATGGCGGATAAGTTTTACCATGTATGATCTGATTCAACTGAAAATAGGCATTTAAGAGTAACCATGGTCGCGATACAAAGTTTGAGATAGAAATCAAAAAATCCAAAATGGTGACGACAACCCGACGGACAAGTTTTATCATTTATTTTATGATTTGACTGAAAATCGGTATCTGAGGGTTATCGAGGTCACAGATCAGAGATATGGCAGGATGTTGCGAATAAGAAGAACAAGAAAACTAATTTTTCTCTACATTTATTTTTTTGGCATCTAACTTAGTATGCAGATTTGAAAGACTTTTCCGTTCATGTGCCACTCGAACCATATTTATTATTTTAAAATTGGGAGTTGATCAACTCCCAAGAAAGGAGGGTACATTACAGCAAAAGTTTTTATGTACATCAATTACCCTTTAAAATAATAATTGGTTTGATTCGGGATTTTGCCCTAAAACAAAATAAAAGCGGTATTTTTGAAGTATTTTTTAAGTGGAGTCATCAAATAATGGTATTGATTTGCTTGTCAAGTATAGAGTTCAAGTGTAGTATTCAAGAGTTTTGATGTTTGTAGAAATTACTTCCCAATCATTATAAAGATTGTTATTTCAACGTCTTTTGTAAATAATTAAGGCTTATATTAAATAATGCTAGACTTTATCAGATCAATCTTTCAAATAAAGACAATTTTTTTGTATTTGAAAATTTGTTAATATCAATGCATTAAAAGGTATAAATTATGAACTTTTTAATGTTTAATGGTACACCACTGAACACGTCAAATACACTGATGTATTTATCTAACATATTATGGTAGACAATCTGTTACTTATTATATCTGACGAATTTTGATGCATTGCTTGATGTATGATGTACTGTTTTTTATAGAGCCTATATAAAGTAAAATACTTATTTTAAAATCTATACCTACTGCTTAATTACTTACACGCATATTTCTACATTCTCCATAGTATTCAATATGAACATGCTTGTACTGTTCTCCTTTACACTCTGGATCTCCTTTATCACACAAACAGCGTTGTTGATAAATGGCACAATCAGACGACCATGTTTCATTATGATTTGAACAAACTTTTCGGCGTGATTCGGTTTCAACAGGACACTTTGGTATGCATACACATTGAGGTTCTCCCTCGTCATCAACTTGGCAGATTCTACCGGCACCACAACGAACTTCTAAACATGGATCTAAAATACAATTTCACTCATATAAGTTACATTTTCATTTATTATAAGACATCAAGCACGAACAAAGCATCTGATCTGATCTATTAAAATTAAAAACAAAAAATTGTGTACAATTTTTCAATAGAGCTTCCATTTTATTATGCCTAACAATATCATGACATATAAATGAGTGAATTATTAAAAACATTATTTGTAGCAATAGGTATGTGAAAGGCATTTTGTCTGAAATTGAATAGATCAGTTTAGTGTGACATAATAACCTCCGAAAGTAAACAATCTGCAACACACGCAAGTCGCAGGGTATCCTCTGAAAATTTTTTGTATTATTGTAAACCTTATGCCTTCTCAAATCGTAATTAAGTTCATCCTTATATCAAATATGCAAGGATTATTACGCAGGTATTATGAATTCTGCACCTTTTCAGAATATAATGTATATATAGTTCACTCATATCTCAATAAAATGTAGAGCAATATTTTGATAGTATTAATTCAATGGAAACTACATGAGTGATAAGGTTAATTTAAACTAAAAAGGGCAAGAAGTGGTGAACAGTCATTTTATATTGGACAATATTAAAGATTGTTTCCATCCTTAGAATAAAAAAATCTATACATTTTTATACTCTAAGTTTGTCTCATAGATTTGTGGTCTCCAATCAAAACAGATCTTTGACTCGTAGGCTCGAGCACCACACGTAAAACAAAGTGGTGGTGCTGAGCAACATATGCCTAGCAATGACAACTAGATATGTTTTTGAAAGAAATACAATCGTTCTCAACTATTATTGAACCAATATTAGAATATACAGTTTCTAAAATTTACCTCGCCCGAGTGAGCGTGTGGTGCCATTTAAAGTTGTAAATATTAGACTTGAAGCCGCTCATACGTGAGTGGATTTCACGTCATTAGAACGTCATTTAACTTGATGCAAATGCTAACCTCCAAATCTATAACTTCAGGCAAAACCCAGGCCCCATCAAAATCACCAGGCCCCATCATAATCACCGGGCCCCCTCAAAAACCGCCGGGCCCGGAGAGAAACACCCCCAACCACCCCCCTCGTTGGGCCTGAGCTGTTATAAAAATAGAAGAAAAAGGTTTCGTCGCTATATATAAAAACATTAAATAAACTATAAAGTGAAAAGTGGTGACTAATAAAAAAAACGGAAAAGAGAAAAAATCAATATGTATAAATAACAAATATGACCACATAAAATATAAATAAAAAATTAACCTCGCGACTAAATTGTGTTTTATATACAAATTATACATACTTTTCTATTAAACAGAATTCTTCACAAGAATAGAAACAATTTTCTAGTAGGTAGTTTTTCAATCCTGTTTTAAATAATTTGTATGGATGTAATAATTTGATCTCATTTGATAATATATTAAATAGATAGGCACCAGTGCAGTATGGAGATTTTTTAAATTTGCTCAGCCTGTAATTATTGATATGTAGGTATATAATTTATATTGCGAGTTACGTGATTATGTACTGCTCTATTGAGGTTAAATTTGTCGATATTATTATAAACAAAACAGAGTAATTTAATGTATATACACGGCAATGTCAATATTTTTACTTTTAAATGTTTGTCACAAGAATGACCATAAGGTAAATTAAATATGATTCTATCTATTCTCTTTTGCATATATGTACCCCATAATTCCCAATCTGCTTGTTTTTATAATGTCATCAAATGTATTCTTTCAACATATATGTATATATTCAAAAGTTTTGGTAAAATACATGTTATAACAAATATTCAATAGAGGTCGTAAACTGTATACCAAAGAATATTAAAAAGACCCACAAGACCAATTCCTTGAATTTTGTAGAGAAAAATAGGCAATTTTAAATGATTTGAAGTATATCATTGACGATAATCTTCTAAAATTGTGAGATAATCAGTAGATATCAATTGAATGGTTCAGAAATTCTATAAAATCGTTTTGATTATCAAAATGGAGAAATATATAATAAAGATGAAACAATACTAATTAATAAATGATCCAAATGACTGTTTGTTTGACACATAACTTATTACGTTGACCTTCAAGGGAACACAATGGTATTAATTTCTAAATGAATGTTTCAATATAGATTTCTTTGAAAATGCATATAAAAAGTATTCATTTTCCCGGTCACTATTCAAATATAACTTACCAGTATACCTAAAAAGTTTAGTTATGCAAAATTTGTCTATAGTTCAAATTTACACATTACCTATCAGTGGAACTCTATTGTCAATAATATCCAAATCAGCTACTTGTGGAGGTGCTTCAGGGGCTTTTCCTTCATCTGCTTCCTCTGCCACTTTAATATCATCTTCAACAACTTCTGCCGATTCCTCCGTAGTTGTAGGCCTCTTCCTGTATTTTTTATGTTTCCTCTATAAAGACAAATGTATATTTCAGTCTTTCAAAATGTATTTATATTTCATAATTTTACATGTATAATTAGTTGCAAAATTTCATTTACTCTTTTCATATTACTACTAACTGATGTTCAAAATATTTAAAGCAATTCAATCATATGGTCAAGTACTGATTATTCGATAAGAGTAGCAATAAATATAATCTATATTCAATAACATATATAGGTATAACTTTATGTAGAACAGATGAAATGACTATAGAAGATATACTGATTCATAAAAAAAGTGTTTTATACTGCACACAAACAATATCAGCAGAGATGGGGAAGTTTATCTCGGTGCCAGAGAAGGCTCTCATATAGGTATACGTAATATTATATTATAAACATTTACTGAAACAATCAGAAAAACGACGAAGTGGTGAAATATTTATTATTGCCAGCTACATTGTATTTTTGGTAATAAATTTAACTTAAAAATGGTGATAGTTCTTACAAAAACAAGTAAAACATATCTAGCAAGTAAAAAGACAATTTTGAATCAAACACACACTTTCCTATTCTATTCAATGTGTGCGGTGTTTATTTCATTTTATGTTTATATGTATAACCTACTTTTATTGGAAATCTACTACATTTGTGAAACGTACTGACAATTACCTAAAAACATAGTTGTTTTTTATATTTGCAGTGTTAAAGGCATTCGACACCGACCGAGTGTCAACAATAAATTACAGTTTACGGAGGTACTTTTATGTTTTTTAAAAAATGTCGGGGTATTTGACCTTTACCGCAATGTCAAAGGCGCCGACACTTTTTATGTGCCTTAAGTATATGAAGAGAACTATACCTACTCTTGGTTCACTCTTAATATTGCCGGTAACATAGCAGTAGGTTAAATGATATTTACTTACTTTCATTGAATCATTTATGGAGTTGTTCATTAAACTAACGTTATTTATAATAAATAAATAATGTATTATAAATAATTAATTTGCATCGTACCCATCAAGTGATATAAAGTAGTTAAACAATATTCAATTCATTACAATAATCAAAAAGTGATTCTAAAAATTGTCGGTCGACGCTCATCGCATCGCTGGTATTATGAATTATTCCTTTGTCGGTTTTTCTTTGATTTTCAAATTGACACTGGATAAACTATACATATTCGCATGTCGTATGTCTGTGAATAATGTTAACTATATCATATGTATGTTACAGTATGTATTTAACATTAACTTCTCCTATTAGTTCTGTATTTATGTAACTACATATCTACTTACTCAAATTTTCAGAAATGTGTATTTTTATATTATAAATAAACATATTATTATTATTTTTTTTTTTCACAACTAATGGTTGGATTTCCTAGTTAATTCATGATTAACCGGGGTCTTGACGACCAACGATTTGATCATGGGCCAACACCCTATGAACAGTGCTACAGGTAGCTAAAATTGTAGCTTTTTGAGCAAGCCCAATCACTCTGTGGTGGTCAGTTATACCCAGTTGGTTTAGTGCTCTAGGCAGCTCTTTGTCTATAAGCCCATTTCCTGATATTACTATGGGCACGATGGACACCTTCTCCAGCAGGTAAATAGCTTTCAATTCGTTTGCTAAGTCTTGGTATTTAGAGATCTTTTCATTTCTTGCTTTTCTTATATTTTCGTCCAGTGGAACTGTAACGTTTATAATGTGCGCACATTTCTCTTTCTTGCTCATGATTAATATATCAGGTTTATTGTGCCTGATTTCCTTGTCCGTTACAATTCCAGTGTACCAGTAAATTTTTGTTGTTTCATTTTCTAGGAAGGCTTCTGGCACATAATTGTAGTATGGCACAATCTCATTAATAAAGTTATTGTTCTTGCAGATTTCCTGGTGGACTATTCCGGCTACTTTGTTGTGTCGGTCGAGATAATCCTTTGGTGCAAGGTAAGTACATGCGGACACTAGATGTTGAATTGTCTCCGAAGTAGTTCCGCAAAGTCTGCATCTCTCATCTGTTAAGTCTTGCCTCAATATGTACTAACGGTGATTTCTTGTTGCTATAACTTGGTCTTGAATGGCATTAATAAAGCCTTCTGTCTCTGGCATAAGGAATCCCTGTCTGAGGTAACTAGTTGACAGTTCAATATCAGTATCGTGGCTATGCAGTGCGGCCGCATATCTTCCGTGCAGAGCTTTTCCCTTCCAATCTTCTTCTAATGTTTTAATTGTTTTCTGTGTTTCGGGTAGTGCTCGGTCAGCTAGATTTAAAGCAGAGAAGTTACTATCCACCATTGCAACAGCACATTGTAGTTCTTCATGTGTGTCCGTGAAGTACGTATATAACTTTTTTATCTTATGTTCATGCAAAATTTCTAAGTTCAAAAGTCCTCTTCCTCCTCGTCTTCTGGGCAAATAGAGTCGGCTGGTTGACGAAATTGGGTGGTGGCTTCTGTACTTTGTCATCGTTGTTCGTAGCTGCCTGTCTATCCGCTCTAGGTCCGTTTGGGTCCATTTTAGTACTCCAAATGTGTGCGACATAACAGGGATGGCCCAGGTATTAATTGCCGAAATGAGATTTCCTGCGTATAGCTGTGTCTTCAATAGTGTTTTCACGCGTTTCATTAGATTATTCTCGGCTAGTTTCTTTGATGCGGTCTGTTCTATAGTCAGGCATTGCCTAGCGCCTAGATATTTATAATGTTCTGCTAGAGGAAGGGCGTTGAATTCCGTATCATCTAGCAGCTGAATATTCTCAGATTCTTGGGTGACTCCTCTTTTCGCGTGTATGAATGTACATTTTTCTATTCCAAATTGCATCCTGATATCTTTGCTAAATGCGTTGACAATCTCCAGTTGGTTTTGCAGTTGTAGTTCATTTGCGGCGTATATCTTTAAGTCATCCATATAGAACAGGTGTGTCAGCTTTGTTTCAGGGTTCCTGTTAATGACATACCCCCTCCCTTCCTTTTTAAGCATAAAGCTTAAAGGATTAACTGCTAGGCAAAATAGCAGTGGGCTTAGGCTGTCTCCCTGAAATATCCCTCTGGTAATTGGAATGGTATCGGTGTAATAAGCTTGATGGTTCACATTCACACTCAAAGATGTTCTCCAGGCTTTCATAGTTACTTTCAAGAAGTAAAGTACTTTTGGATCGATCTTGTATATAGTGAGCACTTTTTGTATCCAGGAATGCGGTATGGAGTCAAATGCTTTGCGATAGTCTATCCAAGCTATTGAAATATTTCTTTTCCGCTTTACAGCCTGCTTTGTGACAACTGTATCTATAATTAGCCACTCATTGCTTCCCTTGCTCCCTCTTCGGCATCAGTTTTGTTCTTTAGCTAGTATATCTTTATTTTCTAGATGTTTTGTAATTTTATTTTCTATTATACTAGTTATAATTTTGTAAATAACTGGCAGACAGGTGATTGGTCGGTAATTTTTCGGTTCATGGGTTTCGTTATTTTTTGGAATCATAGTTGTGATTCCTTCGGTGAAGAACGCAGGAAGTCTGTTAGGGTTCAGCATAGCTTCATTAATTTGTGCTGCTAATGCTTTGTGTGTGCAGTTAAAGTTTTTCCACCAGTAAGCCTGGATCTTATCAATGCCGGGTGCTTTCCAGTTTTTAAGTTTAGATATGGCTTGTTTAACGGCAGCTTCCAGTATTAATACTGGTTCCATAGCAGGTAAATTATCTACTCTCTCTTCTTCGGATTCAATCCAGTACGCATTTTCTCGGTGGTGCTGTGGTATAGACCAAATGTTCTTCCAGAATTCTTCCATCTCATTTTTTGGTGGTAAATTGCCGTTAGCTACTGGGTTTAAAGTAGAAAGGTCTCTGTAAAATTTTTGAGAGTTTTGCTTAAATATTTTATTTTGTTTGTATCTCTTGACTCTTTCGTTATATCGCCGTATTCTGCACCCTAATGCTGCGGCTTTTTGTTTTATAGAATCCAGGAATCTTCTAAGTTTTGAATGAAACTCCGGCTCAGATGGCTTTATTTTGGCTCGGACTGCGATATTACGAACTTCTTTTTTCAGTTTATCAGATGGAATGAGATGGTTAAGAAAAGTGTGTATTTTTCCAATATCTTTTCTAATTTTATTGATTTTTCCCTCTAGGCGTTTTTTCCAGGGAGCCACTGCGTCATTCTCCCTTCGTATGGCTTTATTGGACTGATTTTCTTTCAGAGGAATATTCAGTGCTTCCGTAACTGCCACAGCAGCGCAATAAACTTTGTGACAGGTGACTTCAAGGGTGTCGTTTTCATCTATTTCTTGTGCTAAAGTTAAGTTCATATCTGCTACTGCTGCTTTAGATGTTACACTGTAAGGGACTTTGGGTATGGTTGGGCGACATTTTAATGGCATGCCATTAAATTTTGCATCTGCAGCCTGATACGCATCATTAAGAGAACTGTTTGGTGGTCTCACTGGGACATGGAATATAGTAGACCTTCTCGATGATCTTCTTGATCTGTGGGGAGGGCTAGCGGTTTGATTTACGTTCATTGGTGCCCTTATTTGGTCTCTAATATGATTTAGATCTGCTTCGGAGATAGCTTTTCTCCTCAAAACTGACCTTACTTGGTCGGAGAGCTGCTGAGGGTCTTTTGGTATTTCGGATTTTGTCTCCATCCATATTGTGTGTAGTCTTGTTCGGTAGTTAACAAAATCTTGTTCAAGGTTGGTGGCCAAGAAGTATGCGCGTATGAGTTCCAGATTAAGCTGTTTTGTCCAACGCATACGCCTGCTTCGTTCGGCTCCTTCGACGGGCTCATTCGCTCGAATTGCCAAGTCTGGGGGCCTTTCTGGGCTATTACCAGTTCCGTTGCGTGGCCTTGTGGGTACATTACGGGGGTCGGCGCCACTTGCTTCGCCGCCCCTATCCGGCTGAACGTCTGGACGGGTCCGAGAAGAGCCAGCCGTATGCTCTTCCCCGCCCTGTTTTCTACTTCTAGTTATAGGAGCGAATATTTCATCACACCTAGCGGGGTGCTAACCCACTCAGGTGGTCTTGGTTCGGGAGCGCGGGATTACCAAACCCGAAGCTTTATCAGCCTTCCCTGCGCAACTGGGGTCCGTGGGGACGTCATTCCCCAAGTAGCACAAACAAGAGACGAGTCTATTCATGCTACCCCCTGCAGGGGTATTATTATTATTATTATTATTATTATCATTATTATTACCTGTTAGAATTCTCTTCCCGAATAATAAAACAGTTACTTTAACTAATTTTAAAACGTTTCACCACTGCATGCAGTATGTTCTAAATATAAATCTGTTTTTAATATCCTTCAAATGCTGAATTTTAGCTAGCTCTCAAATTGATAATTCTTAGTGTAAAATCTGTTATATTATTTTACTTTTATTCAGAATAATATTTGCAAACAATACGTTAGGTAATTTAAATGGCCATGATCTTGTATTTCCAATTGAGGCCTGACGCTACAATTTGTGCAATTAAAACAATGGAATGACAAACAAGAATAAACTTTATATTTCATTAGTTGACAATAAAGTTTATTTAGTAGATAATAAAAAACAAAATTTACTTACGATTTTCTCAGCGTAACTATCACTGACTAGTAGAACCAAGACTACCAATAGAGATAGTTGCAGGAACTTCATTTTGGCTGGCAAAACTTACCTGCAAGGAGAAATATAATCAATAAAATTAAATACAAGAAACTATACATATACAGGGTAAATCACTAGTGCATGGGCGGTTAATATTTTCTCAACCATATGACATTTGAAAAATCTTAGATAAAAATTATAGGAGAACAGGCCTCTCACAGTTGAACCTTATTCTACAGGGTGTTCTCTACGATGATTCAAATCGTATATTTTTAAACTGTCAATCAAATCAATTTTTTCAATCAAGGTAATTGATTGCTGAAACATTTTAAGTAAAAACATACAGGTTGTTCCAATTGAAAAAAAATTAGTTACAACAATTTAAATATGTACAAATCCGAATCATCATGAAAAACACCCTGTAGAATAAGGAGAGGCCTGCAAATTAGTACAGGGCCTTGATTAACATTCACAGTGAAAAGATGGTCAAATTTATGAAAATACGTTTTTTTTCTTTTACAGATTTTACTCTTGATCGCTGTAAATGCAGTTTTTACTTACATGACATACTAGTTGAAATAATAATTACCTATATACATATACATCAAATGAAAATAAATTGGACATGTATCATTATACCAGTTACCACCATACCTCAAACAATAAACCGCACTTGATTAAAGAGCATTCAGATTTACGGAATTGCGGATATGACGAGATTATTATAATAACAACAAAAATTGTTGGGAATGCTAACTATTTTCAGTCTTTTGACTACTCTTTTAAATCATTGCATATACACAAAATAAATATATGAATGACATCATACCAGTATAGTTTAGCTCAAACCCACATGAGGAAATTCGATACAACAAATCTGAAGTTTATGTTTAGTTTATAGTGTGTGTTCAGTAGCAGACTAATAAAATTACTAATAAAAGTTGTAATTGGACGTTGTCAATTGCAAATATTCATAGTCATTAACATTTTAGTCTGTTTTAGTACAATAATTACTTGTCAGGTTTACAAGCATATATTAGTATATCCATGTAGGTATAGGTACTCAACGTTCTTTCTAGAGTCACTAGAGTCAGTGAATGACTGACTGGTAGTGGACATAGTAGGAATAGCAACGATGTATTTTATTGCAATATATCGGGTTGAAATATTAATATGTTTGTAAACATCTTAGTATAATTTTATTTTCCTCGTTTTCGTTTAATTTCGTAACATTAATGAAATCTTTGCATTCTTTCGATAACCTGACTTTAGGCTTTTCTGATGAGTTCACAATAAGGACGAAAAACGTTTCAAAAGCTAAGCATTTCCAAGAAACTGAATGAGATTTTATGAAAATGTAATTCATTAGAATGAAAAAATTTGTAAAGACAAGGTACGTAAATAAATTAATGTTCTCATTTTTAACTGAATTTACATATCATAGGGGATCATGTAGTTATTAGTTTAGCCTGCCTAGCCGTAGGGGACTATGTTGGATGCTAGTGTTAAAATGAGAATGGCAAATAAGAATTTTTACTTGTTAGCATAAAGAGAAGTCAGGTTATCGAAAGAATGCAAAGATTTCATTAATATTTTTATATATAGTTTTTCCTTTAGTTCACATAGATAGCTTTTCTTTCTGCTGTTTGCAAAATCCTATAAAGAATATGTTTCATCATATTGATTGTATCTGACATATTTAGGATTTAAACATTATATTTAGACTGATAAACGTTCGACGGCCATTTTTAAACTCTAGAACTATTCATCATATAGAAATAAAAAAAACAAACAAAATATTTCTTAATTTCATAATCTTATTATTTTTTGTACCATACCACTTTTTCCATAAACGTAAGACTTTTGAGTTATTTACGAAAAACAGTCTCAAGGTACCAATTTCTTAAAGCTAAAATCGTAATCTTCAAATCGTTAGAACTTGGAAAATACAAATTTTCATGAAATTGTAAATCACGTGTTGCCCTTAGTCTAGGAAATGCCAGTCGGTAATCGAGGAGGGCATATAACTACGAAACTTTTTTCTCTCTGGAAATTTTTGGTATGGTGGGAGAATATGGAGGGGGGAAGACATTTTTTTCTAATCAAATGGTTACCGATACCTTTCCGCATAGGTAGTTAGTGTATATACTACACGTACCCCAATTACTCTGGCAGACAAAACTTCCAGCGGTGCGCGGTAACCGGAAATTGAAAAAACAAATTTTTGTTACTGGACCAAACCTAGCGCAAAATGTTTGTTTTGGCCTGTACAGTACTGTACTAGTACTTTAGTGGCAGACATTTCTGCCGGGCGGTTTTTGAGCAATTTGCCATCAAAGTGGCGAAAAATAGACAAAACTTTGAAATTATGACAAAAAATAGTTAAAATTGAAATAAACGTCTGCCAGACCAGAGTATGGTTCACAAGACACTAAAGAACCCTAGCCTTGGCTGGCAGACGTTTTTTTTTTAATTTTAACCCCCCAAACCACCTCATAAAAGTTAAAAGAAAATTTCACGTTTTCATCTCTATTTTTTTTTTTTTTTTATAAATATTAAATCCTTTGGATATATTATTACAGTGGGAATTACGAAAAATTTGAGATTTGGTTTATCCGTTCATATTTAGTAAAGTTATTCACAAAAATCGGTAAAGGTATTTACACAAAACTTCCCTCTTTATTCACTCTAAAAAATTAATAATTACGAAGTGACATTGAAAATAATAATCGGAATATAGTTATCACTATTATTACAAAGAACACCTGATAAGTTTTGCTCATCCAACAGCAAAAGTTCAATACTAAATAACAGGTGCCAAATATGGAAGGCTTGGGCAAATACCTTTATAAATGTCCACCATAACTGAATTATGTCTTGGGATGACCACCCTGTACATTTTTCAATTATAGTATAATAGGTGCATATGCCTAATATTATTGCCATCTGTCACATTTTCAATTCCACATATGCCATGACACGTGGAAATTTTAAATTTGAGCAAAAAGGAAAGTTTCCTTCTATTCTACAGCGGTATATATATTTTTTTGAAATTGGTTTAGAATGCCACGAAACGTGGAAATTTGAAATTTGAACAGACAAAAAAATTTTTTAGTGGTAAAAAATTTTTTTGTCTTTTCTCGAATACAATACTTCCCTTCGGTATGCGAGGGAAGTAATATTCTCATATTCTCCCACCATATCAAAAATTTCCAGAGAGAAAAAAGTTTCGTAGTTATATGCCCTCCTCGATTACCGACTGGCAGACGGTAACTTTTCGTCGTCGATTTTGCACGCCTTTTCCCTAACTATTACAATATGATTCTATATCAGATAATTGCACTCGACTAACAGGTCGAAATTCCTAACGCGTTCACTTGACTTTTTTTTAATCTCTTCGTTTACTATCAGAATAGAACCCTATTGAGATAATTAACTGATTATTTAACACCGCTTTTGCGAAATATTGAGAAGGAATTAAGATAAAGGATAGGGGCAGGACCGGCGACCATACTGGTGCTCGCAGGATCGAACACCACACGTAAGACTAATTGGTGGTGCTGAGCACAATACGCCTAGCAGCGACAAGATACGTTTTTGAAAAAAGTATAATCGATCTAAACTATTATTAAACTTTTATTAGAATGCATAGTTTTTACAATTTCGCCTATGCATAGTGATAGAAAGTGCTACTAACGTGAACAAAATTCTCTCCAATTTTGGTTTTATAGTTATTCCTTTTACTTCCCTCGCATACCGAAGGGAAGTATTGTATTCGAGAAAAATCACCATCCGAGATTTTTTCGGATTTTGACGTTTCAGATCATGTAGATTTTGAAAATATAGGTATCTCAATTCCGTCACTCTGTCTGTCTGTATGTCTGTTGGTGCATTAACTAAAAAACTGCTTGACATGGAGCAGTCAAATTTGGTAGGTAGTTGACGCTACTGTCAGCAAAGAAATGGTTAAACTTTCACTGGAAAATTTACAGGGTGGACCGTCTAAATGGAATAAATAATGAAAAAAAATATTTATTCTCAAATTTAAAATTTCCACATGACTTTCTACACCTATTTCAGAAAAAAAAAATTTGAAAATTTTTTTACCACTAAAATAGATGAACACATTTTTTTTTCTTTGTTCAAATTTTAAATTTACACGTTTCATGGCATTCTAAACCTACTTAAAAAAAAACAGAATTTGTAATTTTCTTTTACCATTTTTGAAAAATTTTTTACCACTTGGATGGAAAAAATAATTTCTTTGTTCAAATTTGGAATTTCCACGTTTCATGACATTCTAAACCTATTAAAAAAAAAAAAAATCGGTAAAGTTATTTACACAGAACTTCCCTCATTATTTGTGCATGACAGTCACTCAAAAAAATTATTAATTACGAAATGACATTGGGAATAATAATCGGATATAATTATTGGTATTATTACAAAGAAAACCTGATAACTTTTGGTCAAAAAAATATACAGAATGTTCATCCAACAGCAAAAGTTCAATATACTAATAAATAACAGGTGCCAAATATGAAAGGCTTGCGCAAATACCTTTATAAATGTCCACCATGACTCAATTATTTCTTGGGATGCCATTATTCAATAAAAGTATATAATAGGATATGCCAAATATTATTGCCATCTCTCACATTTTCAATCCCACATTCCAATGGAGTGGAAGTATAGTGGTGATTAAAATATAGAACAAATTTTCAAAAATGTTTTCTGTCTATTCTAGTGTTAAATTTTTTTCCAAATTGGTGAAAATATGCTGCAAATTTTTTTTTCCGAAATAGGTTTGGAATGTTATGAAACGTGGAAATTTTAAATTTGAGAAAAAAAAATATATCGTCTATTCTATAATGCTGATAAATAGATTACCTAAACATGTTTTCATTTTTTTTTATTTTTCTAAAACATTTTTAAATTTGTTTTAATAAATTTGGAATGCCATGGAAACGTGGAAATTTTAAATCTGAAAAAAAAATTCCATCAATTTGTGGTAAAATTTTTTCAAAATTTTTTTAATTTTTTTTATTTTTCTTTAAATAGATTAAGAACACTATGAAACGTAGAAATTTTAAATTTTGAGAAAAAAAAAATCATCTATTTTGGTGGTAAAAATTTTTTCAAATATGTTGGTAAAAAATTTTCAAATTTTTTTTTCTTTTAAATAGGTTTAGAATGCCACGAAACGTGGAAATTTTAAATTAGAACAAAGAAAAAAAATTTTTTTAGTGGTAAAAAATTTTTCAAAAATTTTTTTTTTCTGAAATAGGTTTAGCGCGTCATGAATCGTAGAAATTTTAAACTTGAGCAAAAAAAAATTGTTTTCACTATTTATTCCGTTTAGACGGTCCACCCTGTATATATCCCAGTGAAATTTCTACCAGTTCTTCGCTGACAGTAGGGTTAACTACCTACCAAGTTTGACTGCTCTCCGTCAAGTAGTTTTTTTAGTTAATGCACCAACAGACAGACAGACAGACAGACAGACTGACGGAATTGAAAAACCTATATTTTCGGAATCTACGTGTTCTGAAACGTCAGAATCCGAAAAAATCTCGGAGGGTGATTTTTTCTCGAATACAATTTTTCCCTTCGGTATGCGAGGGAAGTAAAAAATGAAATTTTTTTAATCAACATTTTTGAAAAATTTATTACCACTAAAATAGATGGAAATTTTTTTTTCTTTGTTCAAATTTAGAATTTCCACGTTTCATGACATTCTAAACCTATTTAAAAAAAAGTTTTGAAAATAATTTACACCATTTTTTAAAAAATTTTTTTACCACTCAAATAGATGGAAAAAATTTTTTCTTTGTTCAAATTTAGAATTTCCACGTTTCATGGCATTCTAAACCTATTTCAAAAAAAAATTAAAAAAATTTTGTACCAACATTTTTAAATCATTAAAAAATAATTAAATTTTTAACCACTACTAATACTTCCACTCCACTACGTGAATGTGGAATTGAAAATGTGACAGATGGCAATAATATTTGGCATATGCAACTATTATACTTTTATTGAAAAATGTACAGGGTGGTCATCCCAAGAAATAATTCAACCATGGTGGACATTTGTAAAGGTATTTGCGCAAGCCTTCCATATTAGGCACCTGTTGACCTGTTATTTAGTATTGAATTTTTGCTGTTGGATGAGCACTCTATTTTTTGACCAAAACTTATCAGGTTTTCTTTGTAATAATATAGTGATAACTATATTCCGATTATTATTTTCAATGTCATTTCGTAATTACTAATTTTTTAGAGTGACCGCCATGCACTAATAAAGAGGGAAGTTCTGTGTAAATACCTTTACCGATTTTTTTATTTAATTTTCAGTAAAATTGAATTTTTCACAGAAAAATTATAAATTTTTAGTAAAATATAGGGTGTATTAGCACGTCGTTAAGGAACACCCAATTCCTTCACGACGTGCTAATATTTCAGGGTTTGATTGCTTAGGTCATTTTATGAAGAATTTATGTGAACATATGTCCGCAACGGCCTAAATTTTTTGCTATAGGGCGTTGAAATTTTTTCTAATCGTTATTTTTTTAAATCTTAGAAAGTACTTTAGATAATATTTTCAATGTTGGTATGTGTTAATAGGATATAAAACCACATATTTTGGTTAGAAAAGTTATTTTATCGCTTCTCCAGTGGCGTCCCTGCGAATATGTCCTCTGAGAATTTCTACCAGTGGTACGACACTGTCATTCTTCCATGTGGATTTTCCTGAATAGCCTCGTCAATTCTACATGAAAACGGTCTCTTGCGTTTTTCTCGTCAGACGCACAGTTCTTCTTTAAAACAATTACATTCAAAATAAATACTAATTACACAGGCACAAAAAAAGTCGTCGATTCCACGGACCAGACCAATCATTTCCGGCGTATTTTGGCTTACTAAATCCGAATCTGGTGTTAGTGTTTCCCCGCCACGTCACAATTTTTTTCTATCCTCAAGAAACAGTAAAAACAATGCAATGTTGCTGTTATTTGAGGGCAGAAAAAAATGTGACGTGGTGGGGCAAAACTGACACCAGATTCAGATTCAGCAACCCAAAATACACCGGAAATGATTGGTCTGGTCCTTTTTTTTGTGTACTTGTGTAATTAGTTTCAATTTGAATTTAATTGTTTTAATCAAGAATCGTGCGTCTGATGAGAAAAGCACAAGTGACCGTTTTCATGTAGAATTGACCAGGCTATTCAGGAAAAATATCCAAATAGAAAAATGTCAGTGGCGTACCACTTTTTTGGTAAAAAATATCAGAGGACATGTTCGCTGGGACGCCACTGGTGGAGCGATAAAGTAACTTTTCTAACTAAAATATGTGGTTTTATATCCTATTATTACATACCGAAATTGAAATTAATATCTTAAGTACCTGAAATATTAGCACGCCATTAAGAAAGACACCCTGTATTTTACTAAAAAACTATAATTTTTCTATGAGAAATCCATTTTTACTAAAAACTAAATAAAAAAATCAAAAAACTTACAGATACATTTTGAAATACTATTTCTTAGGAGTATTAAAAAAAGGAATAACTACAAAACCATAAAAATTGGAGAGAATTTTATCCACGTTAGTAGTAGTAGAGTAGAAGTACTATTTCTTACGAGCATTTAAAAAAAAATTATCACAAAACGATAAAAATTGGAGGGCAGAGAGGATTATGTCCACGTTAGTAGCACTTTCTATCACTGTGCTGCGTGAGCATATGATGCCCTTTTAAAGTTGGTATAGTAAAGGATCATACTGAAAAATAAAACCTATCTTAGTATATATTTTCCAAACATCATATCAGAAAAACAATTGAAAGTCGAATTTCGGAGATATAAGTATTAGTTAGGGAAATGGCGTGCAAAATCGACGACGATTTTGCACGCCATTTCCTAGATTATATTATTTTGGTTTTACTTCATCTGAAAGGCCATACAATTTGTTTTAATGATATATGAAACATAGTATTTTTCCTAAAAACTAATAGATATTTAATTTTACATTTTGTTCCCATTATGTCGTAGTAGTCCGAAAAATATACAGGGTCCTGCAGCTCACCTCCCGTCTTCTACTACACCTAAACGATTTATTTTAGAAAAATGATTCAAACGGGACAATAGACTGTTTGTTAGAGAGCACATTTTAAAAATATTTTTGAATATACAGGGTGTTCCAGAAATTGGTGGTGCATCAAAGTTGTATCTTTTTAAATGGAACACCCTGTAGTTTTATTGATTTTTGGGACCCCTTCGAGCAACTGTACATATCCCTAGAATATTATCAAATTTGATTTGATAGTTCCAGAGGAATAAATTAAAATCGAAAAAAAAAAAATTTTTCGTCATATTTTAAAAAATTTATAAAAAATAGAAAAAACATCTTCAAACCAAAACTAAGGAACAGGTTGCTTATAATAAAAGGTTAGTTTATCCTACTATGAATATCGTAAAAATAACTTATACAGGATGTTCAAAATTCAATGCCAAACTTTTCAAAATGTAATGCTATTTTTCTCCATTTTTTCAAATGGGACACCCTGTATATTTTTATCTCATCGGATGCAGAATTAAAAAATGAGCATATTTTTTAATTACAATTATCTCGACTATCTTAAAGGTTTCACAGATATTCGTCAAAAACTACTACAAATCGCAAAATTATTATCTAATAGTTTTACTTAACATTTTTCAAATCAATAACTAGAACTTATGTTCAATATGTCTTCCGTTCTCTTGGAGGCACAAACGAAGGCGGGTATGAAATGATCTTGCTACTCTTCCTAATAGGTCGGGTGTAATGTTTTGAAATGCGTTCCTGATTCTTTGCTGCATGTTTTCTGGTGTGGTTGGAGGTTCCTGATAAACGATTTCCTTAACGTAGCCCCACAAAAAGAAATCCAATTTAGTGAAGTCGGGTGATCGGGGCGGCCAATTACATGGCCCTCCTCTTCCAATCCACCGGTTTGGAAAGGTTGTATTGAGATGGTCCCTGACTTGTAATGAATAATGTGCTGGGGCTCCGTCGTGTTGCAGCCACATTGCATCTCTCAAAGGTATTGGTAAATTTTGACATAAATTTGGCAATTGATTTTGCAAAAAATCAAGATACATAGCACCATTCAAATGTCCGTTAAAAAAGTGAGGACCAATAACATGTTCACCAATAATTCCCCCCCACACATTTATTGACCATCTGTGTTGTTGGTCAACCTGCCTAAAAATCCTTGGGTTGCGGTCGGAATAGTAATGAAAGTTATGGCGATTCACAAATCCGTTTTTATGAAATGTGGCCTCATCAGAAAACAAAACCTTATCAAAAAACTCACAATTTATCCTAATTTTAGCTTGCGCCCAATTGCAAAATTCGACACGTTGCTCAAAATCTGCATCGAAGAGTTGTTGATGAAACTGGATATGGTAGGGATGAAAACGGTTGTCCTTTAAAATTCGTTGAACGGTTCTCTCACTTACACCTACGGCATCACCGACTGCTTTTTGACTAACGAAAGGGTTTTCCGTAACAGATAATAGTACAGACAATTCATTTTCTTCATTTCGAGCGGGTCTATTTCTAACTGGTTTTGTATAGTCTACATGTCCCGTTTGTACAAATCTCTCTAATAAGTTGTTCAGGCTTCTTTTGTCTGGATGTCTCTGTTCCGGATAACGCTGTGCGTAAACTCGACTTGCCAAAAAACAGTTTCTTTCTGATTCTCCTAATATGAAAATCATATCTACTAGCTCTTCTCTGCTGTACTCCATCACAAAAAATGCTTAAAACTTGTAAATTACTAATACGTAATTTAAAATATTGACATATGTCTATTTGTATGACAGTTTGTAAGCAAATTTGTTTCCATGGCTATCTACTAAATTACCTTATTATGGTTAAGAAACAACAGGAATATGATTTCTGTTTACTCCCCTTCATTTACGCCTTCAAGAGGAGAACTGCATAGACAGTTATATGAGAAACTGTCTAATTTAGGTATTTGCTTATTTAATAACATTAGAGGAGCTAAATGATAAAACGGAACACATATTGAACATAAGTTCTAGTTATTGATTTGAAAAATGTTAAGTAAAACTATTAGATAATAATTTTACGATTTGTAGTAGTTTTTGACGAATATCTGTGAAACCTTTAAGATAGTCGAGATAATTGTAATTAAAAAATATGCTCATTTTTTAATTCTGCATCCGATGAGATAAAAATATACAGGGTGTCCCATTTGAAAAAATGGAGAAAAATAGCATTACATTTTGAAAAGTTTGGCATTGAATTTTGAACATCCTGTATAAGTTATTTTTACGATATTCATAGTAGGATAAACTAACCTTTTATTATAAGCAACCTGTTCCTTAGTTTTGGTTTGAAGATGTTTCTTCTATTTTTTATAAATTTTTTAAAATATGACGAAAATTTTTTTTTTTTTTCGATTTTAATTTATTCCTCTGGAACTATCAAATCAAATTTGATAATATTCTAGGGATATGTACAGTAGCTCGAAAGGGTCCCAAAAATCAATAAAACTACAGGGTGTTCCATTTAAAAAGATACAACTTTGATGCACCACCAATTTCTGGAACACCCTGTATATTCAAAAATATTTTTAAAATGTGCTCTCTAACAAACAGTCTATTGTCCCGTTTGAATCATTTTTCTAAAATAAATCGTTTAGGTGTAGTAGAAGACGGGAGGTGAGCTGCAGGACCCTGTATAGCAATCATTGAAATTTTCTATTTTATGTAAAACAAAGTGAAATTAGTTACAAACAAATATCTTGACGTAACTAATGTATTGTTTAATTCAAATTACATATTCTTGTTTTCCATGGCTAATTTGATAAACTGCCAATTTATAGTAAAGTATACAAACATTTTTTAAGACAAATATTATGTTTTATATATCATTAAAAAGCTTTTTATGGTCTTTCAAATGGTGTACAAATAGACTGGGCATTCATTAAAAAAAAAAGAAACATGTAATTTTCTGTAATTTTTATTTTTGAACTTTTTTACGTACATAACTCCAAAACTAACGAAGTTAAAAGAGGTTCTAACGTTCTCGCAACCACCAGGGAGGTAGGAACTTGTATGTCTATAATAAATAAAAAAAGTGTGCAAAGTTGAGTTCTCCTCCCCCCCCCCCCCCCCCCCTCTTCAATGTTTAGTACTAAACTGAGCACCACACGTGAAATTGAAAAGATGCCGGCCCTAGATAGGGGCAACTTTTGTATTTAAATTGTTTTCTCTCGGGTTTCGAGAAAAATCGCAAAAATTGACCAATGAACTAAAACAACTTGGGGGTGTGCACTTTTGTTTTACCAACGATGCGATGTATTTATATTCCGCATGTTACATTTTTTCTTAAATATAAATATCCGGGTGTTACGCCTGGACCTTTAGTATCTGACAAGTTAAATAATAATAAAAATACCCATATATTGCAGACTTTTAAATCACTTTAAAAGCGTTTTATTTTTAATTTAAAGCATAAATAAGACTACAATATTAAAAATTCGTTGCTACGCCTGTTCCGATTTTCAATGATAATGAATTATTATTATCAATTATTATTATTTTACGACCTACTGCAAACCCCTTTATTTGTATATCATCTAGTTTGATATATTTGCGCTCGACAAATTTTATTTTGCCTAATTTTAGACGCTTATACGTGTGTAACAAGTTCATTGTTTAAAATCATGTCATTGTGTCAATTTTTGTAAACTGTGTAGGAAGGGTTTATCAACCACACATGCCATCCGCTATCAATTAATGACAGGAAATGCACAGATAAACTCCCTATATAATGTGCAATCTAGCCATTTCTTTATATAAAATATCTTATATTCAAGGACTTACACAAAATTAACTATAGTACTATGTAAAAGATAAAAAAAAATTAAACTATTGAACCACCTTTAAAAAATTTCACTAAAATTAAGAAATAAAATTTCACTGTGCGTCGCGTTGTGTCGCTCGGTTAACTGAACATTATTACCTAATATTGATATTGGGTAATAAAGTTCAATTCGCCGAGCGACGCGACTGTGAAATTTTATTTAATAATTTTTAGTGGCCTTTTGTTAAAGGCGGATCAATTGATTGATTGATTGATTTGCCAGCGTAAGGTGGGTATTTCAAAAAACTTGTTTATCCATGGTGGTTTATTTTTCTCAATGAAAGATAGTATAGCTTTTGTGACTCTGTTGATCGCCTTCTCTTCTCTAGTGTTTTCTTCCTTTTCAGTTGATTCGTTAGATATGTTCCTAGGTATTTCATTCTGCTTGTGGTTCTCAGGATGTAGTATTAGTAGTAGTATTTTGTATTCTTCCCCGCTGGCTGGACTCGTTTTAGTCAATGGATTTCGCACCATCATTAAGACCTTCTTGAAGTTTATTTTCATTTCAAAGGCGTCCAGATATAGTTTCAAGTTTCCTAAAAATTTGACGATGTCTTGCTCTTCCTCGACAAAGATGAGGAGAGATCTTCGGCGTATGCAAACCCGATGGGAAGGCCTTCTTCTTTTCAGAGTTTTTACTGAATTTCTAAATTTATTTTATCGTACTTTATAAGACTTGATCCAGTGAATAGTCGGGGGCATAACGGACATCCTTGTTTGATTCACACTTCTTCATTTTAGATTCCGTCGTCTGTATATCGCTTTCATACACCCTTAATGTAATTAATGTTTGGATATAGTGGAGCGAAATTGAGCATAAAAGTCTCTCCGTTCTCGAGAAAAAAAAATCAGCGTAGAACCAGTTCAGACCTTATAGGTTTTATAAAGTGAACAATTTTACATAAGAAATAGCTATTTACGATATTTTTTTGTGGTACTGACATTTTTTATTTCGAAAAAACTTCAGAAATTGGTTGTTTAGAAGATTCGTGTTTTTTAAAATTAACATCCTCACATCTTCAAATCTAATTGGGTTATCGACCTGATTTTTTTTTTTACTTCAAGTACACACCCAAGCGCTTCCAATGGTGTTTTTGTTTATATCAATTATTGTTTATTATTTTCTTTAAATAACAATGAACTTATTACTTCGCAAAGAATGCACTCACATTTTCACTAAGCGACAAACTTTTTATTTTTGCAAATTATCATATACATGCAACGGTGCAATTGAAGCCAAGATATGGGACAAGTTTTTGAAAAAAAATTTGTTCATCTAGGACTTATAGTTTTTTATTTATGAATATTTTTGTAACGCAGTAGCTATGTACACCGGCAGGCGTATGACTACCGGTATCCAGTACTGCGTCCGCACGAGCGGAGCACTAAATATGATTGTGCTGTCGTAATAAAATAATGTGAATTCGTATACATCGTGGATGTTGTTGGGTGTAATACAATTTTCTGAAGTTACTTTTAAAAGAGTTATTATTTATTCATAATGGAGTGTATTATGTTATCATTAATATCTAGTGCCGAGAAAAGACAAGATGACTGTGGAAAACAAATTCTACTTCAAAGCGCTGGTATTTTGAGTGGGGAAATTAAAGTGAAATATCACGTAGATTGTCGCCAAAGTTATACAAATCAACAAAATATGACTGCCCAGTCGACTAGTGGTCGAACCTCTCAAAGTGTAAAACCTATTTCTGTAACACGTCACTCTAATTCTCCTTACAACATCCGATCTATGTGCTTGATTTGCAATACAAGTGAAACAAAGAAAAAACGATAATTAGTATCAGTACAAGCAGGTAAATCCATTAAATCTTATGTAAAAATCTGTTATAAGTACTTTTAGGATCCGGAGGGTCTACTTATGCAAAAATTATGATTGCCAAATTAGGTGGCTATGAAGGTTTATTTGCATATGATGCAAAATATCATAAGAGCTAAAAATAATCCACATACCCGATGACTTTGACAAATTTAACTCGTCATCAAGTAGTAGCGATTTTAAAGAAAACTTCAAACTCAACGACTCTTCGGAAATACTGATTCTCCTCAGAGTAGCATCTATCTTACGCAACTCAATGCATACATTTGATTTAAAAAGGCAGGAATTTCCCGCACCGGGTGATATAAATAAAGCAGAGTTTGAAACTCAGGTTCCACATATGTTACTTCTTTTCATATCTTGGTTAAGAGATGGTAAATTATTTGCGGAGGTAAGCAGTATTCTATTCAAAGTTATACCGACTTTTACTTTTTTTTGTGTATTGTGATTTAAATTCTAGAAAAAACTTTAACAATATGTACTGAAATTGCAGATGTATGCATCAGTAAAAATATGGTACTCCAGTAATGATCCAAATCCGCTGCTTAAAGCTACCGAAGGTTGGGGTGGACTTTAATAAATGATTGTTGGAATCCTGTTTTTTCAAATCAAAAACCTATTCCAGATATTGTACGACAATGTTTAAGCCTTTATTGTTCCGATAAAAATTGCATTAACAAAAAATGTAACTGTGTGAAGGAAGGTCTAAAATGTTGTGAGCAGTGTAAATGTGTGGTATATGCAATAATTGTGCAGAATATATGGTTGAATTTAAGGATGATGAGGATTTTTTTTAACTATCGCTAAAATTATAAAAATTATAAAACAATGAATATATATGTTAAAATGACCTGTGATTAAAATTTATACTTTCTACTTATTTAGGTATTAAGCTAGAAGGGTAGTTTTTTTGATTGGTTCTCCAATAATGGGTATTTTAAAGTGCTTACCTGATTAATATATTTGCGTGACCATATTTAGGCTCCAATATACACAAAATAGATCATTTCATATTAAATAAAAGTGTGAATTTAAACAAATTATTTCGATATACTTTTTTTCTTTAAAATGCTAGAAATTCTGTCATGTAATTCAATACTTCGTCAGTAATAACTAGAAGAGTAGTTGTTTTGACTGGTTCTCCAATAATGATAAAGTATTTATACCTAACTAATTAGTATATTACCGAGACCAGTTTAGGCACCAATATTATACAGAAAATAGGTAATTTCATATTAAACAGAAAAGTGTATAAGTTGTAATTTGCTTAATACCTAAATAATATTTTCTAATGATTAAAGTAAATAAATAAAAAATAATTATTTTCTACTTGTTTCCAAATTTTTGTCTATATTAGTCGTAATATTTCATATTGCAGTGACAATCACGCGCCTTATTCCGAGTGTATGCCATATGTTACTGCGTCACAAAAATATTCATAAATAAAAAACTATCAGTCCTAGATAGAAAAAATTTTTTTCAAAAACTTTTCCCATATCTTGGCTTCAATTGCTCCGCTGCATGTATATGAAAATTTGCAAAAATAAAAAAGTTTGTCGCTTAGTGAAAATATGAGTGCATTCTTTGCAAAGTAATAAGTTCATTGTTATTTAAAGAAAATAATAAACAATAATCGATATAAACAAAAACACCGTTGGAAGCGCTTGGGTGTATACTAGAATTTAAAAAAAAAAATCAGATCGATAGCTCAATTAGATTTGAAGATATGATGATGTTAATTTTAAAAAACACGGATCTTCTCAACAATCAATTTCTGAAGTTTTTTCGAAATAAAAAATATCAGTACCACAGAAAAATATCGTAATTGCCCATTACAGGTCCCAAATAACCTACTCTACAAAATCTACAGACTTTCATCTGGTTCTACGCCAAAAAAAATAAATGACACATTCCTGGGTCGATTTCGCTCCTCTAATAAGGAATTTTCAAAACTCGCTGAATATAATCAGTTAGTTTTTCCACTAAAATATATTTTCTGATCACTTTTCGTTAACACAAATAACTGTCAAAATAGTTCAAAATGCGACTTCCTTGAAAATTTCTTCCAAATTACATTTTTGAAAAAATATATTCAGAAATTCTTCCGTAAATTAAGCCGTGCCGAAACACTATGACCTGGATGGTATAATATACTAGAGAAACCACTATTTATTTCGTTAAAAAAAAGCAGTGCCGGAATGGCATTCCGGCTCCACTATACCCCTGGACCTCGCACAATTCTTATGGAAAATTGGTTCTAGGTGGAATTGTCTATATTTCTATCGTGTTGTAAATTTTCATCTTCTAAAAAAAGTCTCAGTGGGCACGACATTAAATAATGAACAGTTTTTAAGACATGTGGCTTGTCAAAATTAGACAATTTTTATAATATTAGACATTCAAGAATTTTTTATTCTGGTTTACATTATAGTACAGGAGCCAGCGTGCAATTATCTGACACAATTGTATCGGGTAGAGACATTGTTAATCAGTCCCTTTAAACTTGGCAGAAGTGATGAGAAATTTTCCTAGTGGTGGAAACTACATTACATAACTCGAAATGTCTTTTACAATTGGTGCAAGTATATGCTAAAGGGAATATTTTTATTTATATATTACTTACCACTTAACGAATACAAAAATACAATTGGCATACATCCTGGTTAGTAGAGGTTCAGAGGCAGACATTCTAAACATGCACAAGTAGCAAGTTAATTTATTTGTTATCGATTATTAATTACCACTCAGTAATTACAAAAATACGGTCGGCATACATTCTGAATCTGCAAGGTTTTTTCTTATGACTAGTAAATATCAAGCATTTTTTTTTAAATAATTAATTTCATTTATAAATTAAGTTTCCAGCACTAAGAAAAATGCTTATCACTTTTATTGTCTACCATGCTCTAGGACGATTAGTCATATCTCTAGCTGATACAAATGTATAAGGTAATGGCATGCTGGCTCCCATACTATCAACTTTAGGAGAACGAGCAAAAGTCAAAAAGCGTTTATGTAAGCCTAGTTTAGGGAATGGGAATTTGTTAGGATTTTTTCAACTTTTATCAATAAACATGTTACATAGTACCTAAATCATATACATATAATTTTAACTGAATAACTATGATGAAAATGTGGACAATTCCACCGAGTACCAATTTTCCATTAAAATGGTACTGGGGGGGGGGGGGAGGGTCTTTAGTTTGATATTTTTTTATATTATGATTATCAAGTTCTATTCAAGCTAAAAGTATTGTAATTTATGGTACCTAAATAATAGAAACTAAAAAAAGAGCATAACCGGATAAGCATGGGTTAGCTGCCCCCCGGGTTGGATTTGATTCATATTTGGGACGTAAGTTCCTACCAATACAAGAATAATTTACCCCATTTACAAAAGTTATGAAAGACTTAAAAAATGAAAAAAAATGATTTTCTCAAATGTGAATGAGCCGAATCCGGCTAAAATATATGTGGTCCAGGGAGTTATGACGATTATAAAAAAAATTAATACACAATGAATTAAATGAATAGGGGATAAAAAAAATTATTTTAATTTTGCAACATTTTTCTCTTTATGAAATTTTTGATGGAACGCCACTATTTTTTCTGTGATGTACTCATATCCTAAGAAACAACATATATTTCTTGGAGTAAGATTGGAGGATTATTTCAGTGCAAAAAAATTAAAAATAAATGTTGGCCCCCTAATATTGATGTAATTCCATTGGAATCAGGAATCAACATTAATGGGCCTTTCCCTCAATTTTTTTTTATTGTGTTATTGGAAAGAGCCTATCAAAATATTACTAAAAACGAATTTTTATTTTTTTTCTGAGCGCATAAAATACCACAAAAAAAATACAAATGTTCCGTAAATGAACAGCAGTTTGAAACGATAGCTTTCGGGCGCCAATGTGACGTCATCATAAACTGCACCAATCAGTATGAGATTAAACGGCCGTCAGAATTAGCTATGAAGGTGCATTCAAAAAGAACCTCACTTCTCTGCCTTGCTTTCCACAACCTGCAATTCTATTGGTGCCTAAAGTACATTTATGAGGAACTACCAATAGAATCTCATATTGCAAAGTGGTAACGCTTAATTGAGAACGTGCGTTTATGACGCCCATTGACAGTGCCAAGAAGTATCTGTCATAAATCACGAGAGTGCAGCCCAGCGTGTTTACTTCTTGTTTGGTGTTATAGTATTAATTTCTTTTAAAAATATGAGTAAATGTGAAGACAGATTTGTAAAAGGTCCACGAAAAGAAAGAACAATATATACATACGTTAAAATGATCTTCGCAACAGAAAAATCCAGGAGCAGTATAAACAATACCTGGAACTTTTGCAACTTTCCACCATAATTTTCGAATTTCCGAATTTGTTGGAACTCGCAAAAATAACTTCGTACTATTTTCACTATTATTTGGACACACTGGTACAAAACAAACCTTTTTAAGCGGCATTTTATAATTAGAAGAGAGCAAAATTAATTTTCGTATCGAACGTAAACAATAGAAAGTGAGGTTATCGAATTATCGCTTAGAGTAGGAAAGATATATATTGTAAGGAGTCGTAACGCTACTGCCAATAGTGAAGCCACCTGCCACCAGAGAGCAAGCGAAAGTGGCGGAACATATGTACAATATGTAGGTGTCAAGTTTATCACATCAAAGGAATAAAACGATACAAAACTGGTATTTTTCCAAAAACAGCTTCATAATAATACAATTAATATTCACTACCATAAATATATTTACTCATATCTTACATACCAGAATTTATTCTACATTCTATATAATATAACTAATATAACACCATAATCGATATATCTACGCCCATGGAAAAAGTGTTATTTCGGATGCACTGTTCTATATTCAATGAAGAAAAGATGAATGAAAATTTCAATCAAATAACGTGCAAATTGCATACCAGAAAATGATATACTATGCTTCTCATTATCATTGCATGCACACTGATATAATTAAGTAAATAATAGGCCTGCAGTTAATTTAACTAGGTAAAGTGAAAACTGCATATACTTTAACCTGCAAAGCGTCACTCCTTTCAATTTTTTTCCGCTGTGATTTTTACAGTAGTTTATAGAATATGATACCATCATGTAGGTACATTACATAAATTAGCACTAAATCACTTATAAATCACTTCTATTGGAAAATTTCATTTTGCTCTCTACCGTTTGTGTGCCACCACCGCAATGGCGTCTTAGGCACAACTTGTTAGCGTGGCGATTATGCGCTGTTACGAGTCCTCACCATCTATCTTTCCTAGTCTAAGAATTATCGAATAAAGTTTGAACATTTCAGTACAGCGTTGCCAAATGAAACTGGCATTATACCATATGTGAACCAAATGAACAAAAATAGAGAATATAAATCTGATATATAGATTTTAGAAACTCATACAGTCAAAAGTTGATACAATTTTTGCTTTTATTTAGTGTCAGAGAAACGAAGAATACGTTGTAACGAAAAAATGCGCTATTCAAAGTAGACAATTGATAACGGAAATACGATGTTCATGTAAAAAGACATACATCTGGCAATAAAGGATCCTCATTAAGAATACGACTTTTATTGGTCTAATCAGTGTGACGTCACGCATGGCGCCTTAAAACTTACGTTTCAAATTACCTGAAATAAAACTGATTTTGTAATGTAAATATTTGGTAGAACGTAAAAAATTGGAAGAAACTAAATTAAAATAAAATTATATTGCAGTTTATTATATGGCTTGATTATAGTGAAGTAGTAAAATTCAGTCATGCGGGAAAGGCCCATTTTCAGCTTGTGACTCAATAAAAGAACAATACGTTAAATAAATAGTAGAGGGTCCACACCTTCGAAAGACGTCTAAATCGCCAAGTAACCCATTCCAGCAAGGTAAATAAATTTTGAGCTCGCATATCGAAAGAGGGTCCTAATGGGCATCCGAAATGGCTTGTTGGACTTTTTTTGGCGCTTGCACAACTTCTCCACAAGAAAAAAAGATGGCGGAACGCTATTTCAAGAATGTGTGTTTTTAAACTTATACCTCTCGCTAGTAAATTAACTACGTACGATATTGATGTGATTTTTTATATTTGTATACTACTGACATGAGCGCATAAATCTATACTGTTAGAATTTCAAAATCACTTACAATTTTTTTCTAAATAAATCCTAAATCACAGGAAGCAAATTTGTGTGTTTGAATTTTCGACGTGCGATAAACTATATTAAATGTTTAATTTTTTTATATATTATATGCGAATGAAATATGGTCTAAAGATCAAAAAAGTTTTTGCAAAAAAAATTAGCTCCATATCTTTTACAATTTTTGAGTTACAGACTTTTCAAATTAAACCATAATTTAGGTCCGTGATACTCATATTACCATGCGGCTATTATCTCACGTACTGCTATGTGGTTAATTGTAATGCATCAAGATAGTAAGCCAATACATTTTTGATATTGTGTTATTATTATTTATAATTTTACAAAAATATTAATATGTAAAATGAAACTCATTTGGCATAGTATTTATTAGATCTATAGGTTATGAAGGTGTTGTATATGGAGATATTTATTATATATACCATCATTATACAATATAGAAATAAAATATAAACACGTACACAAAACGTGTAATTTATAAGTAATAATAATAATAATGCATAATTATACACAGCTCAGTAAGCATCGACAAAGCACTATTAGACTAGTAAGAATTACTGTCTGTTAAACACTGCTCTGTATTATTTCTGCCCTTAAAACAATTGTAGGAAAGGCCACATGCACATGCAACAGAACATCAACATTTTTAGTCACACTCTATACTTTACAATTCCACTTTTTGTTTTTTTTTTAACCACTTGTGGTTTTTTGTCATCATTTGTGGGTTTATTTGGTTATTCTCTATCAGATATCCAAATTTTCTGGAAGAGTGTGATGTATTTTCTTAACCGTTTTTCCAGTCACCGAGGTAATTTGTTTAAAATCCAGAATTTTGTGTTAGGTAAGGAAAGTATAGGAGAATCTAAACCACTTCTTGTGAATAATTTTTACAATTAAAATTATTTTGCAGTAAGCAGGGTTTGACCCTGCTTCGCTAAGTACTTCAGTTGCAAGCTAAGCTAAAAGCATACCAAACTACTGGACTTAATGACCGTTTCAAATGCAGTAAGTAAGCTCTCTTGTAGGACTTAGCGAAAGTATGTCTAATAACTTTATGAAAAATAAATACTACCTTGGTGAATCTAATTAAACTCACTATGGCCATACATATTCACATAGGTCTTACGACCATCTTCAATGACACGATCACCAATTGCATCGCAGTTATCTCCAAGATTAGTCAAACTGTTTAGATGGCCTGTTTGATTTAAGGCAACTGTAACTGCTCATTTTTTCCCCTTCGGAAACTCAATTTATTAAAACTTATTAATGATTTCGTACTCTATTTGCAAGTCTAGATATACTGTCCTAAACCAAAATGACGTAACTTAAAATTTCCTAAGCAAATTGGACGTACTTCAAAGTTTCCTTGTTAAATGACCGGCTTTTTTCAATAATCAATAAACCATTATTTTTGCATCTGCCTCATAGAATTAAATTCAAAAATAGAATGAAACTATTTAAAAAAATAAGATGTGCTGAGATTAGCGGCATTAAATGTCAAATATCTCAAGAAGAGCGTATAATGAAGTACGTCATTTTGGCTTAGGACGGCAGTATATTACATGTAACAAATTACATCATAATTTAAAACCACGTATTTATTGCACCGAAATAATTGTTTAATAATTTTCAGACAATGAGTGATCTAATGATCAAGAATAATATAACACTTAAATCAAATTAGGTATACTAATAATACCTAATAATAATAATAATTAGGTATACTAATACCTATATGATCTATCCACAATTGCACAGAACGAGCCCTGCCGTAGCTGTCACGTTGCGCGCTAATAACAAGACATTATTACGGTCGAATTTAAAAATCCGTATCTCGAAAACTGTATAAGATATCGAGCTAATTTTTTTTGCAAAAACTTTTTTGATCTTTAGACCATATTTCATTCGTATGTAATAGATACAAAATTCGAATATTTAATATAGTTGCCCGCACGTCGAAATTTCAAACACACAAAATTCGTTCATGTGATTTTGGATTTATTTAGAAAAAAACCGTAAGTGATTTTGAAGGTCTATTAGTACAGATAGATGCGCTCGTGTTTGTAGTATATAGATATAAAAAATCAGATTGATATCGCAAGTAGTTAATTTTTTAGGAAGAGGTAAACGTTTAAAAACACAAATTCTTGAAATAACATTCGGCCATGTTTTTTTCTTGTGGAGAAGTTGCGCAAGCGCCAACAAAAGTCCAACAAGCCATTTCTGATGCCCCTAAGGACCCTCTTCCTGAATTCGTTTCCAAAAATCATTTACCTTGTTGGAATGGGTCATTTCAATTTTTAAAGCTTTGGACCCCTTACTAAAATATGAGGTAAAAAAAAACTAATTTTGCAACAATTTTTTCTTGATGAACACCCCTTTTCTGTGATAAGCTCATATTCTAAGTAGCAATACATATTTTTTGAAATGAGATTGGAGGACTACTTCACAGTGCAAGAAAGTAAGGAATTAATTTCGGTCCCCTAATATTTATGTAATTCTATGCGAATAAGGAACCAACATTGTGACTCAAAAAAAATGAATGTTTGAATTGTTTCCAGATTGCAATGAGTCCCATGATTAAGGAAGACAGTGATAAGGATTAAATGTTTTATTCCAAAAAATATATGTTACTGTTACTTCGGATATGAGCATATCACAGGAAAAAAATAGTGGTTGGTGTTCCATCATAAAGAAAAAATTGTTGCAAAATAAAAAAAAACATTATTCCCTATTCATTTAATTTATTGAATATTATTTTTTTTTATAATCGACATAACGCACTGGATCACATATTAGCTCTCGGATTCGGCTCATTCACATTTGAGAAAATCAATTTTTCCCCTTTTTTCAAAGTTTATTTTTTATTTTTTTACACTATGAAGTAATTCTCCAATCTTATTCCAAAAAATGCATTTTGTTACTTAGGATATGAGCATACCACAGAAAAAAAATAGTGGTGTTCCATAATAGTTCACAAAGAAGAAATTGTTGCAAAATTAGAACATTTTTTTTTACCCCTTATTCTTTCAATTTATTGAGTATCATTTTTTTTATAATAGACGTAACGCCCTGGACCACATATATTTTAGCTCCCAGATTCGGCTCATTCACATTTGAGAATTTTTTTTTTTTTCATTTTTCAAAATTCTCTCGTATGGGTAGGAACTTACTTCCCAAAAATGGACTAAATCCAAGCCGGGCAGCTAACCCATGCTAATCCGGCTACGCTATTTCGGATTATTTATGAAACTTATTTTAGAAATATATAGGGTTCAATTTACTATGATTTAAAAAATTTATTAAATAACTGATAACCCAATGAACCTCTCTCTATCAGTGACTGTCTTATATAAAAATAACTTTAATGAAGTGTCTGAACTGAATATTGTGTATCTCCAGGAAAAAATAAAGCTTTATTTCTTTAAATCAGAAACAATTATTATTTGTTAATGAAACAGATACATAGCGTTATTTCTGTTTATTATAATACTTCCTAAAAGCAGATTAATGATATAAACAAGTGTCTTCTTTGATGTACATTGCTAGTTCTGAAACATATGTTAAACATACATAACTTTTTTTAGATTGAGGTTTAATAGTCAACATCAAGATATTATTTTTATTTAGTCAATTGTAATTAATTTTACTTCAATAATCATAATTTTTATACAATAAAACGAAGACATGTTCAGGACTGCGAAATATTGGAATTTAACATTTTTTCTATTATTAAGATTTGTTCAGTGTCCCAAGGGCAAACTATCTAATTCCATCTAGATCGGTGCTGGTTGAATTTTGAGTCCTATTTTCATACTCCTAGAATTTTTTATAAACTATACCAAATTTTTACCCTTATCAAATCATACCCTTACCAATGTTTTCTGAAAGTTATTGATTTATTGATTAGCCTGCGTACGGTAGGCATTGCTGCCACTTCCGAATATCCAATCTGGATATTTTTATACACCACCCGGTCGTAAGCCGGATTGTATTTGGGACATGCTTGTTGCCAGCTGCTAGAGCCACATGATGCATGATGTAGGAATATAGGATGGGAAGTGTAGGTGTTTGTGAGATGCTTCTTTTAAGTTTCTCCATCTATCCTCATCTTTTTGCTTATTCTTCTTCTGAGTATTCTGTTTCTTTTCTTTCTGAATCTAGCGGTGTGTATTGTAGTAGTAGGACGATGTTTCAGGTGTCATTTTTGCTTATTGTATCCCTTAGCGAGCTTCCATTTTCGTTTGACCATATGTAGAGTAAGGTTTTTCCTGTGATGTTCTTATCCTCATGTACTTTGTATATTGTCTAAATGTTATTTGTGACATTATCTTAATTTTATTTTTCCTTCTTCAATTCTTTGGGACTTCCTGCCACACGTATGTTTTCTTTTTAAAATATATCACAACTAACCAGTATGATACTGGTTGATGACCTCTACGCCTGTGACGTTTACGTCAAAGGATCAGTTAGAGGTTGTTTTTTTTTAATAAACAATACTTATTTGTGCTGTTTATTTAAAAAAAAAACAGCCTCTAACTGATCCTTTGACGTAAACGTCACAGGCGTAGAGGTTATTTACCAGTATCATATTGGTTAATTGTGATATATTTTGTAGATTCCCCTGGCACCGCTTAAAAAGAAAACATACATGTGGTAGGAAGTCCCAAAGAATTGAAGAAGGAAAAAGAAAATACTTGGTATATGTTGTGGTTTTTCTGTGGCTTTCATCTTCTTCAGTTGTTTATATTATTGTACGCTCGTGAGTTATTTCTTCCACATCAGCGTGTTCCTCGTCGCTATTTTTATTTCTGAATTCATTGTTGACCAGTTAAGTTCTTCACCTTTTAATTATTTTCCATTTCCTAACGGTATTTCTTTTTATATTCTTCTTTCTTTAATAGGAAAATGTTCCAAGTATTATTTGGTGTTTTGGTGTATTCTTTACGCACTTCGAATTTCTTTTTTCCTTGTCTTTAGTTTTCTATTTAGTATTTTATTAGCTGTGTTGTTTTGTGCTGTTCTTTTTATCTTAATTATTTTAACCCTCTTCCTTATTTTTCTATCCACCAGGATATGGTCTATTTGTGTTTGCTTTGCTTCATATATTCAGACAGGTTTGGCTCTTACTCCATGTGTTTCTTATTGTCCCATCGAAGAGTTGTGTGCCAAGTGTTTAGCGGGCTTCCCTATACGTTTGACTATGATGAGGTAGGCTTTACCTGTGATGTTCTTATCTGTATGCGCTTGATTGTTAGTCACTTTTCTGTTCTTATTTCTTCTGGTTTCTTGGGTGATCTGCTTGAGTAGTTGTCCTGCCCGCTTGCATCCAGATGTAGTTCCAGGTTTCCTAGAAATCTGTTAACGTTTCAACGTCCTGTATCAGTGTGTCCATTTCGTTTGCTTTCCAAGACCTATATTAGTTTACTGTAAGAGACTTTTATTATTAACTGTACCACGGTTACGCAATTTATGGTGGCCTGAGAGAATATTTGAGAAAACATACCTATATTAGTTAGAGATTTTTTATTATCTGTAGCGCTGTAAAAAAAAAATACGGCGTAAGTAGTTGCAAATGAAAAGGAGAAAAAATATTTTGCACCCCCTGTAAATGATCTGTTAATGTTTTTGTAGCAATATATTTCAATTGTCTTTTACTTTCAATTCCAGGTCTTTTTCTATGTAACGATCTCCTTTTGTTTAACATAGTTTTGTTTTTAAACTTTGTGATTTAGGATATCATTTAAAGCTAGCTTTTTGAATTAATAAATTAAGTTAATAAAATAGATTCAAGATGGCGGCTCGCATCTTCCTCCTCCAAAATAGAAAACATGAATTTTTTATCAGAGTCCAGGCCTAAACAACATATTTCAAAATAGTTTCTGCCCCCATCTTTTGTAAGGCAAAGGCCCTGACGGGATTATTTCTGATTGATTAAAAAAGCGTTGAAAATATTTTTTAATGTGCATATATCGTTAGCTTTTTACAAGCACCCATCTAGGAACACATACTTTACATCCAAAAATTTTTCGTTTGGTTAAAATATTGTTTTAATAAAGCATAAATTGGAATGCGCATTCGTAGTAATTTTGTTCATTTATAATATTAATTCGTGATAATATTATTTATATAAAAATGACATACAAATCTATTTTGTAATTTTATTCATGATACAGAATTTAATAATTATATTATCATAACCGTTAACATCAAATAAAAATAGGTCAAATAAGATTAAATAATTGCGCTAGAAACGAAAACTGAATTCTTTATGATCAAATAGGTTTTAATTCGATATTCGAATTTAAAAAAAAATAGTTGCATTCTGGAAGATCATCTAAATATTTGTCCAAAATTATTTCCCGGGATATTTATTTTCAATTTATCCTATTTTGTAAAAAAATAACTAAAAACATTTGTTTAAATGAAATTTCGACTATCCACTGACCATTTTAATGCATATATTTTATTTTACAAAATCGTAAATACTGTAAAAACGAAGTAAGAGAAAACACTCATAATATTTTTTTACATACTGCAAAAGAAAATTTAAATATTGCTGGTAGGTACACAGCGTGATGTATAACTCGGACATTAATTTTGAAACTGGGCCGTCAAATTATTAATAGATTTGTTTGTTTAAAGTTTTATATACGATCTAGAAAGTATACCTGTATTACACGTATGTAAAAGCTCTGGCACCTATTTGATTAGACCTTGCAAATTTTCAACACGCCTGCTTCCATTTTATAAAAAAGCCGCTGCCTAAGGAATCACTACTTCCACATCCAGATTTCCCATCCAACTCTCTTAAAATGAAATCATCTTAATACTATTTATATTTGCACTCCAGTATGCGAAAATAGTCACTCATCGAATTTTAATAATATTGTATTTGTAATCGCCACGATATGCCACTTCAATACATTTTCGACCGGCCCACCGACCGATGTCCGATCGACTGACCAACTGAGCGACTGCCTGACTGACCGACCGACTGATCCACACTAGGATAAAAGCATATAAAAATGGACAATAATCGTTATCCGGCTCAATTTTTAAACATTTATATAATTGTTTTTAAATACTCAGGAAACATCCAGGGTTTCACGTAAGCCTCCGATTTCTTTAATTATTAAATTTCTGAGAATTTCTGTTAACAGTATGAACAATATTTAAAAAAATTAAAACATTTTCATTTTATCATGACAAAAATGATTCCTAAATATTTTTTTAAGTTACTAAATAGGTTTCTTGGGACGCTGATTCCAAAAACCGTAATTCCGAACCCCTAAAATATCAGATAACCTCCAAAATATGGTAAAAACACCACCTTTAGGTTTTTTGCAATCATTTGAATATTAATCTTAAATAACAAGTGGAGCCAAATTCTATTAATCGGGGTTAATTAAAAACGAAATGAAAACTACCCCTAAAATGAAGTAAAATGAAAAATGCTTGTTTGAAATTTTATTTTCACTATTTGCTGTCGATTCGAATCAATGGCCATTTTTAAACAATGAAAAATCATTTTAACCCTCTCTTGTTGGTAAAACTACCCTTAACTATCCTTCAAAACCCCTAATTTCAAGTGCAATAGAAAAATCAAGTTTCAAATATTAGTTTTTTGCACTTTCATGGTATTTTAAATGTATTAATAATCTTAAAAAATGTCTAGTAAATATTTTCTTTTAGGGGGTGTGACCACCCCTAAATCGACTTGAAAAAATGATAACAAAATTTCTTTTTACTATTTGCTTTCAATTCGAATCAATGGCCATTTTTAAACAAAAATAAATTGCAAAAATTTCATTTTATGAAGACAATCGAATATAAACACTATATCAAGTGTATCAAACCATAAGGTGATTTTACAACAGTCCTGTCGAAAATATGATTTTACTAAAAAAAAAGCGCTGTTTCAAGTCTTTTTATCGTTTTTTTATGTTGATTATGGTATACTTTAGACCCAATAAGTTATTAACAGAATAACAAAATTTCATGTTAAACAAAATTACTTAAAAATATATTTAGAAAACATTTTTGTCTTCATAAAGTGAAAAGTTTTTAATTTATTTTTGTTTTAAAATGGCCATTGGATTCGAATCGAATGTAAATAGTAAAAAAAATGTTTAAACAAGCATTTTTAGTCTTACATCATTTTAGGGGTAGTTTAACCCTCTCTAGTCAATTAAGTATTGTTAACCGTTAAACAAAGTTTAACGTTAACACTGACCTTGTCTAACCAGCAATAGCAATAGAGAGTAAGAAAAGAACAAGCTAACCATTATATTATATATAATTGTTGCACATTCTATAGAATACTCTCCGCATTTTATCGTAAATAAAAAATAATGTTTATTTGTATTAGCGAATGACGGCCTTGTCTAACTGAGAAATGAATGAAAGCCGCCAAAGCTTAGTCCATAATCTTATCGCATTTGTGACAGAATTGATAAACATTACTACTGCCTAATTAGTCGTTTTTGCAATGTAGCAATATTATATAATATAAATATATGAATTTAATAAATTAAAGTAATTAATAATTTTCTTACTTATTGATCGATTTTGTTCCTCTAGATAACACGAACTTGTCCCAATTTCAACACAATTGGACTTTTCGTTCTTAAGTTATCGTGTTTACAAGAAACGTGACGGATGGACGGACGGACAGACAGATGGACGGACATTTTGAAAGTTGTTCAGAATTCGATCATCAACACAGTGATATGAATTTTTTTTTTTCTAGAGGGGTATTAACGGTTTTAGAAATGTGCCGATCGAATGTAATATACTCTTCGTTTTGTATTTGAAAAGAGTATAATAATAGGCTATTGACTATGTCGAAAAAACCAGTGGTAAAAGGAACTAATTCGTTAGAGGTATTTTATTGTTTCATATGTTCAATTGTACCCGAAAGATGACAATTCTACAAAGTGCTATTAATTTAGGCTTGGATTTTTGAGCACAGAGTAAATTTGTCCACTTTTTAGTTTTATAACTACCTAACTTAAAAACTATACATTTTTAGCATATACACATAATACGATTTTTTGTAGAGAATCAAATTTCCTATCGAAATGGCACTTTATAAAGTCAAACTAATTTTTTTTTGAAAGAAAATGAAAAAACTTAAAAAACGAAAAATTTAAATTTTTTGTTTTTTCTTTAATTTTTGTGTCTAACTTTTTTGGGTGGATTTAGGTATAGGCATTGGTTCACAAAAAAGAAAGCTGACGTAATTCGCGTTAGAATGGTGACCGATATCATCATCATAATTGATAAACCGAAAATAATTTTTGTGTAAAAATTCAAAATAACACGGTATAAAGGTAAGAAGTGGTAAAATCGTAAAAAAGTAGATAACTTTGAACAACTGTATCTCAGCCAATTTTTCAAAAATTCTTTTATCGGTCAGCATTTTGACGAGAATTACGTCAGCTTTCTCTTTTGTAAATCAATGCCTATACCTAAATCCACCCAGAAAAAAGTTATACACAAAAATTTCAGAATGAAAGAAAAAATTGAAAATTTTCGTTTTTTATTTGATAGTTTTTTTTATTTATTTTGTTTAAAAACATTTTTTTTGACCAGATAGGAAATTTAATTCTCTACAAAAAATCGTATCCTAAAATCGTGGCATAAATTTAACACCCCTTTGTGGAATTATCATCTTTCGTGTGCGATTGAACATATGAAACAATAAAATACCTTTAACGAATTAGTTCCTTGTTATACTCTTCGCAAACACAAAACGAAGAGTATATTGCATTCGATCGGCACATTTATAAAACCGGTAATATTACTCGTAGAGAAAAAAATTCCATATCACTGTGTTGATGTTCGAATTCTGAACAACTTTCAAAATGTCCGTCAGTCCGTCTGTCCGTCCGTCACATTTCTCGTAAGCATGATAACTTAAGAACGAAAAGTCCAATTGTATTGAAATTTTGACAGTAAGTTAGTATCAGCTAGAGGACGAGCTCTATTGTATTTGAACAAAATTGATTAATAAATAAAAAAGTTATAATTTTTTAATAAAAAAAAATTATTTATGTTTTGTAATATTGTAATTAAACTAAAAATGTCTAAAACTAACATTATTTACCAAAAACTGCAAAGAGTATCCTTTAGAGTGTGCAACTATTATATAAAAAGTGCAGTCAATCGGCGAAGAGTATAACGGTTAGCTTGTTCAATTATATAGTCAATAGCCTTATAAAACCAATATTTCTAATGAAGCCAGTTCCACAGATGCGTGCAAATTTATAAATTGCGTATTTTAAAATAATTTGTACGACCTTTTCCACGATGCGACGACGTGACGGTTCATTTATAGTTGAAAAGATTTAAAAAAATGCATTCCTACGTCACTGGATTCTAGGCTTAAATAAAAATAAAATGAAATAAAATATAGATCTATATTTATATAAACAGATTATTTCATCAATTTTTTATTAATTTAATTACATTCTATAAAATATTTAAAAAAATTCAACGACCATATTTGTTTTCAAGAAAACAAAAATAGCATCGTATTATAATGGTTGGATAACAGTCTCAATGCATCTGGAGACATTTTCGCCCCCCTAAATCCCTTATATCCGCTTGGTCTCATTGTTCCATTTGCGTGTTCTTGCAAGGTGATTTTATATTAAAGTTATTTAAATTTTACTCCGTGTTTTATTTCACGCGCGCCGCAGTTCAAGGTTGTATTGTCCCCCCTCCCCTTTTACACCGATACTAATTTTTTTATTAATAACCCATGAGCAAACTATAAAATTTCATTCAAATCGGAGCAAGTTGAATTTTAAGCGCCATTTTCACACCCCTAGAGATGTTTTCGGAAAATATTGCTCCATATGCAAAAACTAAACATTTAAGTAACTTTAATCGAAATCAACTGATTTTTCAACAACCTTGCCTTTGGAGTATTTTCAGAAAATATTATCTAACTTTGGGGTTTCGTAGTAGCTCAAAAGGAAAAACCGCTGCCTAAGGAATCACTACTTCCACATCCAGATTATTCGTCCAAATCTCTTTAAAGGAAACACCTTGACTATATTTGCACTCTAGTATGTGGAAATTATTGGTCATAGAATTTTAATAATATTTGGGGTAGATGTCATAGAAAAGTTTGAGGAGTTGGTTTCTACCATATACGTTAAAAATAAAGTTTCTAGTTTACCGTACTTATTTTCCACTATTTACAACCTACCACCTCAATGGAGTCATCTCAATCAGATGTCACTACAATACATACGTGTACTAACTTTCAAGTGAAAAATATGATAAAAAAATCTGAGGCCTTAACTTCTTGTACATACACCGAATTTCAAGTTTCTGTACTCATACCAGCTTGCTTTACTTATTTCCCCCTATTGACCCCTAAATAACCCCCAACCCTTCAACGGAATCATCTCAAAGTATAATCTAGTTCCAGATGTCGTTATAATTCATACGTGTACCAAATTTCAAATGAATATCTCGATTTTATTTTATCAACCCTTTTAATAATGAAGTAGGGGTGGTGGGGGTTGAAAAATATTATAAATAATCTGAGACCTTGGCTTCTAGTACATACACCGAATTTCAAGTTTCTGTAGTCTTACCAGCTTGCTTTATTTATTTTCCCCTATTTACCCCTATTTAACCCACAACCCTTCAACGGAATTATCTCAAAATATAATCTAGTTCCAGATGTCGTTATAATACATACGTGTAGAAAATTTCAAATGAATATCTCAATTTTATTTTATCAACCCTTTTCAAATTGAAAAATATTATAAAAAAATCTGAGGCCTTAACTTCTAGTACATACACCGAATTTCAAGTTTCTGTACTCTTACAAGCTTGCTTTACTTATTTACCCCTATTTACCCCTATTTAACCCCCAACCCTTCACCGGATTTCCTCAAAAAACAATCCAGTTCCAGATCTCGTTATAATATATACGTGTACAAAATTTCAGGTCAATATCTTAAACCGTTCCGGAGAAAGCGTGCGGACAAAAAAAGTTACAGACAGACCGACAGACAGACAGAAAATTTTTTTTCGCTCAAATTTAAAATCTCGACGTTTCATGACATTCTAAACCTATTTCACGAATAAAAATTTTTGAAATTTTTTTTGCGATTACTATACTTCCAATCCACTACGTGGATGTGGAAGTAAAATGAAACTTTGGCCTCGTCGCTCATGTATCCCATGAGATGTTTTGAAGTTAGCAGAGAAGCACGTGTCTATTGCTCCCAGAATTTCGTGAATCGAAACAAATTTTTAAACAAAACGGGCCACATGGCATATTCCTCATCAATAATTCTAGAAAATTTCAAAAAAACCATTTAAATTCGCAAATATCGAACTTTATATAACTTCTGGGCGATTGCTTTTAAGCCGAGTTAAAAAAATTTAAAGCAGGAGGCTCAATTTGACCCATATGAGTATGTTCTTTCATGTTTGTTCAACATTACGCACTGCAAAATATTGTTATGTATTACACCCCTTGAAACTGGAAATTGCTACGCCTATGAATAATTGTGAGTTACTGGAAACTTGCAGAAAAAGATAGACTTTTCTAGAATGTGGTGAGAGAAGATTCTTGATTGATCTGGAGGTAATTTCAGAGTATATAAGGCGCGATTACCGGCGCAGAGGAAGAAGTATACTAAAGTGAAGTTTATTAAAGTGACGGTCGGTAAAAAGTGAGGTTAAATATAAAGTAAACAAAGTGTAAAGGTTATTTTGAAATATTGTATAGTCAATAAATTATTAAATAAGGTGGTAGATCTCTTGTTGAAATTATTTTAGAACCCACGGATTCATACAGGGTGTTCCCTAAAAGGTGGAAAACACCCAACAATATTACTATTGCAAATATTAATTTACTAATTCTGTTGTACGATCATTGTAATTTCGAAAATGAATTCACAACCTGGAGTTACGTAGCTATTTATTTCTTATAAAGAAGTTTAGTTTTTGTTTATTTTCTTATCGTAAGGCTACCAATATTAATTAATATATTTTCATCAGTTTTGAAATACTCAAATTACATCACACTATAAAGTTCTGAGTACTTCGGAATCAAATAACTTTGTGATTATCTTAATAAAGGTAGAAGGGTTAACTAAATATTTAAGTAAGTTTTAAGTGATACCTTGTGCACTTTCATAAAAGTGTGAGAATTTGTTCTACTAAAAGTGAAAATAAAAAAAAAACAGGTACAAGCAGAATAAATTCCGGACAAGAACGGGTCTCCTAGTGGATAAGCCGATACCCGGCTTTGGAAGTACAAACGACGGAAATACCTCGAGGAAATTCTTCCATAATTACGAAGAGTTTTCTGATATAACAGGCATAAATAAAAATATAATATATAGATTTTATATCATACTCTTAGCTCTCACAAGTACATTTCTCATTAACGCAAGTCAGTTAAAGATTTTTTTGTCCAAAAACAGCAGTCGTATTTGTCAAATGTTATCCATAGTATTCCATGTCTACAACATTACATAAGGTATTATTTCACCAGTATGCCATAGTGCCCTTAGACATACTCTTAGAGAAAGCTCGAGAGTCTAGCAACAAGGACATAAATGCATTCTGACAACGTTATTGTCGAAAGTTCCCACAAGCTCAAAATATGGAGGATATGGTCTAAAATCTCATTACCTTAGATTCTTTCGTTACGGATATTTCGAGAAAAACCCAAAAAAAGCGCATTAATTGGGAAATATCCTAGCGAACTATATAAGAGTTATTTTAAATATCTATCCTCATAATTTCTCGTAATTTCGCATGCATACAGAATGTTAGGCTTCATTTTACGTAACAGCCATGATTTTAATGATGGGAAAACCTTAAAGATGCTTTATTCTGCTTTCTCTCGATCTAAACTGGAGTATGCTTCACTTGTCTGGCAACCTAGGTATAATACTCATAATGATAAATTGGAAAATATTCAGCGCCGCTTTCTGAAATTTTTAAACTGGAAAACTAAAGGTACATATCCACCAATGGACTAGATTAGTTGTGACGTCACAAGTTAGGCAACCTCTATATACTAGTGTCATGACACACGGGTTGCCTACCAAGCACGCTGGAACTTGAGCCTTAATGCATATGTTTATAAGGCGACATTTTCGAGGATAGAAACATAGCATAGAACTTTATTTTATTTCTCCTGTGGAAGACATATTTAAGGACTTCGAATACCTATTTCCCATTCAAAAAGTACATTAAAATGTATATATCCATGTATGAGTTAGAAAAACTTTATTTTAGTTTTTGTTTACAGTTTTTGTAATACTTTATACTTGTGTATATTTACCAATACCATGCAATAAATGATAACTGAAATCTCTTAAATATTTCTTACACGGGAGAAATAAAATAAAATTGTATGCTATGTTTCTAGCCTCGAAAATGTCGCCTTATTAACATATGCATTAAGGGTCAAATTTCAGTATGCTTCGCAGGCAACCCGTGTGTCATGACACTAGTATATAGGGGTTGCATAATTATGTGACGTCACACTAATTGAGTCCATTGGAGCTTCTCAAAATCAATTACTTGAAAAATTTGATATTAACAGTCTTTCCGAAAGGCGTGAGTCCTTTGCTTTGCGTTTTCTAGATAAAATTATGCATATTAAAATAGATGGTAGTGAAATATTAAGCCAACTGAACTTTTATGTCCCACGGATTAATTCTCATCATTCTCAAAGCTTTTATTTATCCACTCCTAGATCTAACGTATTAAAATTTTCTGATGTTTAATATTTGTACTTGTTATGAAACTCATTGCAGTGAATTGGACATATTTGCCTAGCAGCCAGAAATTTAATCTACTGTCGTGCAGTCTAATCGCCTTCATAATTTCTATTTGTATATTTTAGTTAGGTTAGGTTAAGTTAGTTTAGATTTCCATCCTATAAATGGTTTTGTACTGTTGGATGATGTATGATTAAATAAATAAATAAATAAATAATAAATGTATATATCCATAACAAATGTATTCAACTTACATTTTTCTGTTTAATTTGTCAGTTTAATCTGAAATTACATCAACAATTGCCTGCTTTTAATTTCTAAAAGGTTCGTAACCGTTTCACATAACTAATAGGTTTAGGCCAGGATTTTAGAAATTCCACCTATGTGTGCCGGCTGCTTGGCACGATGACCGGCGCGGCGCCTGCTGGTAGCTGCAGAGTTCTAAGATCTAGTGCCGCTAAACTGTTGCCAGTCCGCCCCTGTTGTTCAATCATTACTACGGAACAGATCAAGTGATTTCTATAAAATCTTTTGCAACCTGTAGAGTTTAGCTCGGCGGTGGTTCCATATTTAGTTTCATCAATCAATGACTGGTATAAGGGGAATAAAAATAGGAAAAAAGTGTTCTATTCGAGAATTTAGAACCTAAATTTATTTCGTCGGAATTGCATTAAAATTGATAGTTATTACCAAAGTAAAAGATACTGAATCTCACGTCAAGCTAAGGTAAGCATTCAACATAACAAATCCAATAGGGCTGCCATGATTCCAAAACGTTTGCACATTTAGATGAAATTTGGTATATGGAGATGGAGGATTCTCTGTTGAGTCTAATGTTGAAATTTAAAAATTTAAAATACCGGATATTTTCTTTTCCTTTGTAAAAACTACATAAGAGGCCAGTAAAAAGGTGGAACATTTTTTCAAAAAACTTGAACCACTTAAAAAACGGTCACTGAAAATTATTATGAAATAAAATTTCTCCCTCGCTCGGTTAATTGGCCCTTCATACCTGATATCAATATTGAGGTCGATGCAAAAATGAACAGCAGATAACAAAATCGAATATATATAGGTACTCCAGAGGTTATTGAGTGATAGCAAAAAAAAGATCAAAATTTTTGTTAAAACCAGACCGCTAACATTTTCTCTTACGAAGTGGCCTATTTTTATTTTGACGAGTTGAAGCATACCTATTATTTGGCATTTCAAAGAAATAATAAAAGTATTTTAAAATACTTATTGCCTTTCAAAAGTTTATGGCTGGTACTTGTCATCGTGCTTATGCAGACATTTGCCACTGTTGTTTTGTTATAGTGCTAGTTTGAATACTTTGTAGATAGGTACAATGTATATACCTTATCTGAGATATGACTCGTCAAGATTATTTGTCGATAGCTTTTTCTTGCGGCAACTTCGGCGAAGATGTAATGGCTAAGCTAAAAGTAGAACATAACGTAACTATCGAATGTACAGTAATAACTTATTAAAACCACATGTTTATATTAACCAGGCGACGTAATTTTAATATAATTTTCAATGCCACTTCTATTTAATCATTCGTCATCTGTGATATAAATATACTTGCTGCATTTATAGGATTGCAAATATTGAAGTATAATAAATATGGCGGTAATTTGGGGAAACACTATATTTACTTTTTTAAATATAAATACTAGACTGCACACAACTGAACAAAAGTAGGTATCAATTTCCTGGGTGTACTTTACTAAAAAAAAAAATCCAGTTTGAATAATTAGAAGAGCCTGAAATTTTCAGACAAAAATATTAAAGTCGCTGGTAAATTTCTTTTGGCCTTCAAAGTATTTTCTTAATGGTAGAAGCGGGTAAACAATCGCAAAATAAAGAATGACGATCAGTAAATTTTTTTAGGGCCAATCGTATGTTATTTGTGATCACTGAATACTACAATGCTGGATTGGAAAATCTAAAATCAATACATTCTTCGTTTTTGGCCAAAACGTGTGTCTTGATTGATCTAGTCAGTGTGCCGCGATTGGCTATGATACAGCATCTTCCTACAGCCCGAGGAAGACGCTGACCAAGTTTGAAACCGATTGGAGTTGGCCGTGAAAAGTTATAGCCAATTCAAGGAACACGGACAAAAAAATGTAGAAATAATATTTTTTAAATTCAAAATTTCGTATGTTCTAGTTCTAGTAAGTGTGCCGTGGGTGACTATGGTCCAGCAACTTCCTCCCTTCCAGAGGAAGATGCTGAAAAACGGAAAAACTCCAAAGTTTCGCATGTTTTGGTCTTTTTAGTCGGTATACCGTGGCTCATTCTGGTCTAGCATCTTCATCCGTCCTCGAGGAAGATGCTGACCAAGTTTGAAACCGATTGGAGCGAACCGTGAAAAGTTATGGCCGATCTGAAAAGACCGAATGAAAACAAAAATGCTTCGTATTTTGATTTTTGACCAATAGTTCGACGAGTACAACGTTTGAATTATCGCGATAGTTTTGATTTTATTTGTATTGAAATAGAGTACAATAATGAACTTTTTAGAGCAATAAAAAAATTATTCTCCTAGATATGAGCAGCAGAAAAGCCAAAATTTCTATTTTTTAAAACGATGTTTGCCATATTTTTGGCAAAGAACGAATAATGTATTGATTTTAGGGTTTCCAAACCAAAATCATAGTATTCAGTGACAAGAATACATACGATTGGGCCTTAAAAAATTTACTTAGCGTCAAATCTTTATTTTGCGACCGTTTATCCTCTTCCAGCACAAAAAAAATATTTTGAGGGCCAAGAGACTTTTACTAGCGACCCATAAACCTTAATATTTTTCGCTCGAAATTTCGGGATCTTCTAATTACTCAAAATGGAAACATTTTAGCAAAGTGCACCAAAGAAATTCGATACTTTTGTTCACTCGTGTGCAGTCTAGTAAATGCACATTACCCGCAGAAAATAATGTTTTACATATCCATTTTTTAGGGATCTGTAGAACCCTTATAGTTTCGTTATGTCCAGGCTGTCCGCCCGTCTGTAAATCACAGGTGTTTTTGTCAGAAAGTATTGGTCCTACATGGCTAAATACCAGACGGCAATCTGGTCTGATATTGTTCAAAACAATTTTGTTTATAAGAGAAGGAAATATTACATTTTTTCAATAAATTTTTTAAAATATTTTTTTACCGATTTCCAACAATAATTTTTTCTCAGTGTTATTAATAATAAAAACTTTAGAACCGTCAATTTATCGTTTTTAACGCTCTAAGAGAATATAAAATAAAATGTTTCTTTTTATAAAAAATTATTTGTTGTATAATTTTTTCTAATATCTTTAGACCTTGCATATGAACTTCTAAAAAATGGACCTCATACCTCATAGCGACCACTTCTACTCGACGCTTTTTGAAAAATTCATGTCGAATAGAAGTTGTCATATGTATTTCAGCTTGTAGGTAATTGATTCCTGAAACATTTTAAGTAAAAAAAATAAAATAATCCTTCTAATTTTGCTTGATCATTAAATGTTTAAAACAAGTCAAAATTATACGCTATTTTTTGTATTATGATTTTTAAACAGGTTTCAACATGGTATGAATCTTTGCAAAGCAAACTGCAGTTAACTATTCCTTTTAAGAGATTCAAAGGGTCTAGCGGGATAAGACATGCGAAACGGAAATCTTTGAAATAACTTATGTTAGTAATGGCAAGTCAAAAGAATACGATTGGCAAACTTCCAGCCCCTGACTCTGACCTCCATGAGTCCTTGAGATAATTGACAAAACATGCGCCGGCACGACTATTTTTAAATTTGTTTTTCTCGAAAACTATTTTAGCTAGACGAATGAAACAAAAGGGCTCTGTTAGATATTTAGTTGGTCTATATTATATATTTATTTTAGATGTTTTCAATAATTTTATTTATTTGAAAAATGAAAATAAAAATTTGAATTGAGTGTTTTACGTTGGAGCCGAGGTACAATCGCCAAAAAATATATAATATGGCTAATCACATCTACTGTTTCTACTAATTGTTTCATTAAAAACAAATGGGTGGAACACTTCTAAAAAAAAATAAGTTCGTTTATGTACCTCTTATTTAATGCAACTATGTTATATACACCTGCATAATAATATATGAAGTTATAGTAAAAATTCACGTTAATCGAAAATGGGGGCAAGACTTCAAAGAACACTTTTAAATTAATTTTATGATAAAGCGTTATTTAAATATAAATCATCGTCACTATCTTAATTGATTACCACAGGATAACATCATCTCCCGCACTGTACCGTTCGGCGCTCTGTAAGTCAGTACTGCTGTTGAAGCAGCTTTTTTGTGGTTTGTGTACCTAGAAAAATAATGTCTATTTATCTTTTCAAATGCAATTTTTATTTAAACATATTTTCTAAATATATTATTTAGTGTTTGCTACACTACAGTAACAATGAAGAAAAATAATACAGTATAATATTGCGCGAAGCAGATTTTTCCGAGAGCTCTCACCGCGGCCATACAGGCACTGCCTGTCAGGCAGCTCACCTAGTCGAAACGATGGCCGCTGTGAAATGAGTAATGAAATTGGATGCAACACTTAAAAAATTTAAATCCATTTATGATTGTTTATATGTATCTACCATTATTTCAGTAGTACTTATGACTGATCATAAACGGACTTACTTTTTAAATACTTAATAATCAATTTCACTAATCCTTAAGGTGGCCATTCCCTAGAAACAGACATCCGATAGGAAAATATTTATTATTTTCGGCAATAACTTTTTTTTCTTAGTACATTTATTTAAAAAGACTATAAGAGTACCTAAGTAGAACCATAACAAGACTATTACTATAAATTTTCACCCAATAATTTCAATGGTTTGCAAAATAGCTCGATTTAAATTTAAAAATTATGTTAATCTTCCTATTCCGTAGTTTTAAATCTAGCTATTTTGCAAACCATTGAAATTATTGGGTGAAAATTTATAGTAATAGCCTTGTTATGGTTCTACTCAGGTACTCTTATAGTTTTTTTAAATACACTTACTAAGAAAAAAAAGTTATAGGCAAAAATAATAAATATTTCCCTATCGGATGTCTCTTTCTAGGGAATGGCCACCTTAAACGCGGAGCCCATTTCGACTAGGTGAGCTACCTGAACGGCCGCGGTAAACGCTCTCAGAGAAATCTGCTTCCCGCATTTACCCGTTCGCAGAGATATCTACTTCTCGCAGTTAATAACATTAACATTATAGTAATCGCATTTTATTTCTTTATATTTATTTTACTATAACAAACACTCATAACACAGATGTTAAAAATAATAAAAACTGTATTTTAATAAATAAACAGACATTTTTCTCAGGTACACAAGCCACAAAAAAAGCTGCTTGCAGAGCAGTACCGACGTACAGGGCGCAGACGATTTTATCCTGTAGTAATCAATGAAGATATTGAACAAAATTTGAAGCTTTTATAATAAATAACTAAAAAGTATTTTTCTAGGTCTTGCACCCATTTCCATTTATCGCGAAGTTTTTACGTAACTTTTTATATATTATTATGCATATGTGTATATGATATAATTGCATTGAATAAGAGTTAAGTACATAAAACGGACCATAGCCGATCTTCATTTTTTACACCCATTTGTTTTTAATGAAACAATTATATTTAAGTAATAGTAAGTGTAGTTACCGATATTATACGTTTTTTGGCGATTGTACCTCGGCTGTAACCGTAAGAAAATTCATTCTCAAATTTTTATTTTCACTTTTCAAATAATTAAAATTACTTAAAAAATCTAAAATAAATATATAATATGGATCAACTATGGTCTAACAGTTTCTTTTTGTTTCATTCGTCTAGATAAAATAGCTTTCGAGAAAAACAAGTTTGAAAAATAGTCGTGGCAGTGCACGTTTTGTATTTTTTTAGGTCTAGGTAATGTAAGTTTATATATCAGTATTCATGTGTGTATGACATAATTGCATTAAATAAGAGGTATATAAAACCAATCATAAACGAACACAATTTTTTAGAAGTGTTCCACCCTTTGTTTCTTTAAATGTGCCGGTGTGTGTAGAACGAACAAAATGTTGTCTGTGCACATTTCAATTTTGAAACGGCTACGGAATCATATTAGATCAACGCTCAGATCAACCTATATGGGTGCATGGGTATCGAGTACATTTCGGATGCAGTTTTTTTTGCTGGAATCAGTTCAGGAGACACTACCGATTATGGAAATCCATGTTACTATACGGTAACCTGGTCCGATATTGTTTAAAACAATTTGGTTTATAAATTAGAACAAAAGGAAATATTAAATTTTTTCAACCAAACTAATTTTTTTAATATTTTTTGACCGATTTTCACAAGAAATACTCGATAACTTTTTTTCGATTGTTTCGATGTTATTAATTTTTAAAAATTTAAAAATCGTCAATTCCTCGTTTTTCTGACGCTCTAAAAGTACAATAAGTATCTCCAAGAGTATAATAAACATATTTCCTTATAATACCTTAGACCTTGCATACCTATATATTAAGTTCCAAACAGTGGATTTAACGATCTTTAATTTTATACCTCATATCGCTTTCTTCGACGGTTTTAAAAAAAGTCATGTCAAAGAAAAATGGCCATAGGGATTTCAGCATGTAGGTAAGTGATCCCTGGAACATTTTAAGTGAAAACATATAGCGTGTTCCAAAAAAAAAATAATTGAATTTTGAGAGTCTAAAAATATAATACTTTGAATAAGCGTAGAAAACACCCAGTAAAACTAGGATCAACTTTGTATGTTTTGATTTAAAATGTTTTAGCAATCAAATGCCTACACGCTGAAGTCCATATGACAATTTTCCTTCGGTATGAATTTTTCAAAAACCGTCGAAAAAAGTGGTTGCTATGAGGTACAAAATTAAGAATCGTCAATTCCACCTTTTGGAAGTTCATATGTAAAGTCTAAAAATATTATAAAACATTATGTATACTGTAAAGAACACATTTTTTGTGATACTTTTAGAGTGTCAAAAAACAATAAATTGGCGATTTTTCAATTTTTAAAAATTAATAACATTGAAAATATCAACTTTATGTCAAAAAGTTATCGAACTTTTCTTGTTGGAAATCAATCAAAAATATTTAAAAAATTTGTTTCGTTGAAAAAATGCAATATTTCCTTTTGTTATAAAAATTGTTTTAAACAGTAGCAGACCAAGTTACCGTCTGGTAACATGGATTTTCATAATTGGTTGCTTCTCCTGAACTGAGTCTCGCAAAAAAACTGGTAGTTTCGGAAATGGCGTGCAAAGTAGACGATGACATGTTATCATCTGCCACTCAGTAATCAAAGAGCATATAACTACGAAACTTTTTAACCTCCCCACAAAATTGTGAGAGGTTACTAGAATTGGTCCAAAATCGAAAATAGAGAGATAACATCAAATCTTTACGTTTTGAGGTCCCGGAAACTCAAAAAAGTGGTTTTTGAAAAATGTCTGTGTGTGTGTATGTGTGTATATGTGTTAGCACGATAGCGGTGAAACTACTGGACGAAGTTGTTTATTTTAAATTACTTACAATTTGTAATCGAACCATTAAAAAGCAGTTGAAATTCCAATTTCAACGATATATCACACTTGCACCCCTTCGATTTTTACATACACTTTTCGATTCAAATTACATTAAAAACAGAATTCAATGTTATACTAATAGCATATTATGAGAAAGTATAATTGCAACTCTCGCTAGTCGCTGTAGGTGTTCGGCTGGCTTTGGACATGGGTGTTGGGGTGGGACAGATTGTTGTTCTTTAATTGTTAATAAATATGTTTTTGATTTGGTTTGACTTACAAATCAAGAGATCGGCGAATCGATCCCTACACGCTCCGGGCTTTTTTTTCGTTACAAACTTTATTAATTGCGGAAAATGTTACATGATTAAGTATCATCATACATCAGGTGTTTATAATTATTCAGAGTTTGACAATTGGTCACTAAAAGGCGCTAGGGAAGTCTCATCGACTGCAGGAGAAAAGTGGATTGTGGCAGAGCGAGGTTATGTTGGCCTCACTGAAAAAGGGGACGTGAAGGGGGTCCCATTTTGGGGGCGTAGCTACGGGGATCACGACGGGGTCCCGGGGGCGGGGCCTAGTCTCAACCGGCGCCGTTAGGCACACAATTTAGTGGTCTTTTCGGCTTCAAAGATCCACCGGATGGGGAGGTTCCAGCCGCTTGCAGTAGCTGCCGACTTTTTCGAAAATTTTTGGTATGGTGGGAAAATATGAACGGGGGGGACATTTTTTTTAAACGAATGGTTACACCGCCATACAAAAAAAAGTAGTCTGAAATGTACATGCGATTTATGGTTGCCGAAGTATTTTTTCCCAGTGAACACGAATCCGGTGTCAGAATTGCTCCATCATCCTCCGATCTTCCAAAATGCTGAAGAATCTTCCGAAAAATTAAGACTTTGTGCTTATGAGCCGTGCTTTACGTGTGATACATAGTTTCCGAAGTATTTTTTCCCGCTTAACATGAATCCGCTGAAGAATTTTCCGAAAAATGAAGACTCTTTGCTTACGAGCCGTGCTTTACGTGTGATATATCGTTTCCGAAGCATTTTTCCCGCTAAGCATGAATCCGGTGTCAGAATTGCTCCATCACTCTTCAATCTTCAGCAAAGTGACAAAGAATCTTCCGAAAAATGAAGACTCGTGCTTTACGTGTGATACATGGTTTCCGAAGTATTTTTTCCCGTTGAACACGAATCTGATGTCAGAATTGCTCCATCGCCCTTCAATCTTCAGCAAAATGCTGAAGAATCTTCCGAAAAATGAAGACTTTGTGGTTACGAGACGTGCTTTACGTGTGATACATGGTTTCCGAAGTATTTTTTCCCGCTGAACACGAATCTGATGTCAGAATTGCTCCATCACCTTTCAATCTTCAGCAAAATGCTGAAGAATCTTCCAAAAAAGGAAGACTTTGTGGTTACGAGCCGTGCTTTACGTGTGATACATAGTTTCCGAAGAATATTTTCCCGCTGAACACGAATCCGGTGTCAGAATTGCTCAATCGCCCTTCGGTCTTTGGTAAGACGCTGATGAATCTTCAGAAAAATGAAACTTTTGCGCTGATGATTTCGATGCTATATATAGTATTTCAAGCAATTTTTCATCATGATCAAAACACTCTAGCATTGTTTAATCTTTGAAAAAATGAAGCCGCTACCGCAAACACCTATAAACACAAAAATACTTTAATATCTGTAGATTCTTCAGTATTTTGCTGAAGATGGAATGGTGATGGAGCAATTCTAATACCGGATTCATGTTCAGCGGGAAAAATGCTTTGAAAATCATGTATCACACGTAAATCACGGCTCGTAAGCACAAGGTCTTCATTTTTCGGAAAATTCTTCAGCATTTTGCGAAGATTGAAGGGTGATGAAGCAATTCTGACACTGGGTCTGTGTTCAGCGGGAAAAAAAACTTCGGAAACCTTGTATCACACGTAACGCAGGGCTCGTAAGCACAGTCTTCATTTTCCTGAAGATTCTTCAGCATTTTGCTGAAGATTGAAGGGTGATGGAGCAATTCTTACACTGGATTCCGGATACTTCGGAAATCATGTATCGCATTTACATTTCAGACAACTTTTTTTTGTGTGGCAGTGTTATCGATATCTGTCCACATAGGTAGTTAGCATATGTACTTCACATACTTCAATTACACTGGCAGACGAAAATTCCGCTCGGTGCGTCGTAGAAGGAATTTTCAAAATATTTTTTTTAATTCTCTCTACCACGCGCCGAAGGAAGTTTCGTCTGCCTGTGCAATTGGGGTATGTGAAGTACATATACTACCTATGCGGACAATATCGATAACCATTCGTTTAAAAAAAAATGCCAACCTCCATATACACCCACCATACAAAAAAATTTCAGAGAAAAAAGTTTCGTAGTTATATGCACTCTTCGATTACTGAGTGGCACACGGTAACTTTTTGTCGTCGAGTTTGCACGTCATTCCCCTAACTATGGGTCCGAAATGTATTCGATAGTCATGCGCCCACATAGGCTGGTCTATATTGTGTGTGCCCAATGCTCTTGGTCGGTCCTTTTATGTATTCCACGCGTTTTCACTACGTCCGCCGTACAAAATCAGAAGATAAACTAGATTAGAGACAGTTTTACCAGCTTTTATTCGTATCTTCAAAATTATCAAAAACAGGCCACTTCTTATACGCGTTTCTCAGAGTACCATGAGTGTGAAAAAGTCCTTCGTGCTCGTATAGCTGAAATATTGTAGTTTTAGTTAATATATTCCATCTTTAAAAAGTTTAATCAATTTTTTTGCAACGATTGTAGATTGTCGACTTTCAGGTACGTCGAGAGGGGGGGGGGGGGTGGTCGGGGGGTATTCCCCCCCGGGCCCGGTGGTATTTGCGGGAGCCCGGTGGTTTTGAGGGGGCCCGGGCTACACCCGAAGTTGGATATTTGGATTTGCATTAGGTAACACGAGAGAGGTACACTTTTAATGTAAATGACAGTGAGTTCCGAATGACCTGTATTGTTTAGAACGAGATAAATATGAAATTGTTAGACAAAGGAATATCTTCCTTTGTTCTTTAAAATTTCTATTGTGATAAATATTTAATTGTAAGGAATATTACTCCCCCCGCTCTTTAAAATTACGATTGAGATTTCGAAATGTTTATAGAGATAAATAGTTTATTATTGTGAATGCCACTTCCCGCTCTTCGAAATTTATATTGAAGATTGGTGGGAGTCGTATGTTACTACCCCCTGGGCCCCGATTTTCTCTCGACGGCCCTGTTGACTTTTTGCAAGTTTCTCTTATATTCGAATGGATATTCCTAAAGATAATTTAATAAATAAACTTTGGCGCACAATGAAGATTTTGGACATTTTATTTCTTTAAATATGATTATTTTTATCACAAATTATGAAAAAAACTGCAACTATTTGGTAAAAAATACTGCTTCTTGCGCCAAAAACTTATGAAAGAAATGATTCAGGACAAACTGGTACTGGTACTGGATGGAATATATGCTCTTTTTGGAAGTTTTTAGCTATGTATTGGCAAATTATTGTCGTAAAGACGTGACATAACTTAAAGGTAAGATTCAATCATTCGGAATTCATTTTGAATACTTCTCTACTGATTCACTCGAAAAAAGCTAAAATCCCACATTTACCTAATAAATGTTTTTTCACTATGATTTATTAAACACACTGAAGTCGTTGGAGATGCTTTAATCGAGGAGGTAGCACTGACCTCAGTTGTTTATAATTATAAATTCATTACTTCTGCCTATAAGACTTTCATTCAGTCGAGGTTGTGTATCGTAGCAAAGACTAAGAGTAACGTAGTCCGCACGGGGCGGAGTTTATTTAGTGGGCACCTAGGTATTTAGGTAATGTAGTGCTCGTTGGGAACATAAAGAGGATCTGTCTTTTATGCAGACGTACCATGTACCCAAAGTTTAAAATTGAATTATTTTTTGTTTGCATAAATTATATATTATGTACATTTTATTAACTACGGTTCTCATTAGAACCATATGTATGTTTTTTAATGTTTGTTCCATCAGAACTCTGGACTAGTTTAAGCGATTTCTATGACATCTAATGCAAATTGTGCGGCATAGTGGTGGTACCATTGCAGATTCATCAAGCTATATCTAGTATAAGGTAACCAAAAATCGGTGAAAAAATGTTTAAGTGCAACGGACCCAGCATTAAATAACAAATACGTGCGATTTCAGTTTCGGTGGATTTTGATGGAATAAGTGGCACTGGACAGATTATGACTCCCCGATCAAAAGTCACGGGCGCGACGTCCGGCATTCAATATTTTTGGACCTACGAAGCATAGAAATAGCTAATATTCAATAACACTGGTCTACGAAAAAACAAAATTTTCTGCTCCAAGGACTAAACCTAAGTATCATTTCTTAAGTATTTTTGTGTGGTGAATCCGAATTTTCAATTTAAAAAAATTTCTACCGAGTAGATTTCGAGCAAATCGCGGTTTTTAGTGTCAAACCCGTATTCTGGCAATAAAAACCGCGAATTATTCGAAAATTTTTTAAATTGAAAATTCGGATTCACCACACAAAAACACTTAAGGAATGATACGTTTAGTTCTTGGAGCCAAAAATGTTGTTTTGTAGACCAGGGTAATAGGACTTTAAAAAGTATTTTTTCCATGTAAATACAAAATCCCATATATCTGGAGCAGGGTTCTTCGATGATAATAGAAATTCATAAAATTTGTTTATAAACTACAGGGCATTATTATAGGCCTGCGGTTCCTCGCAATTTTGCGTTCATCGGGTGACTAAATTAAAAAAAAAAGTAATATGGATAAAACCTTTTGAAATTTGTTCCTTAGTTGTTCCTGATAATGTTCATAAAAAAGAATTGGATTCATGCGGGACTTTAATTGTTATAAACAATTAATTTGTTCACTAAGAAAAACGTATTTCTAGTGACTGGACATAATTTTTCGACTAAAATAAACACTTTACTTATTCTTTATGATTTTTCAAAAAAATGCTTCCTAAAAAAGTTATGGGCAATTTTATGTCGAAAAATCGCAAAATTCTCCGACTTCCAACAATTTTTTTTCGCTCATTTTTACACGTACAAAAAACAAAACAAAAAAATTTGTAGAGAATTTCCGTAGAATAACGCGGAATATTTTATTTTTTGATTTCGTTAATGAGAGCATGACAAAATTTCATTCAGAGAACGCGAATTTTTATTAAAAAAAAACTCGTTTGTATGCGCGTGCGCGCACGCCCTCTTGGTCGAGCGGCTGTACGCATATTATATACTGTATGTATATTATTGTATATATACTTTGTGCACACGTTTCTTGAAAATTTGTCACAGTTTTTATGGAATGTAATGTAATTTCAATTAAAATTATTTAGCAATATTCAATTATTAAAAAATGTAAAATGATAGTGCATGCCAAGCTAGAAAAATGGTATCTCTCTTAAATAAAATACTTAATATTCACTGTAAAAAACTCGCGTTCTTTTAATGAATTTTTCATGCTCCCATTAATGGAATAAAAAAAACAAAAAATATTGCGTTATTCTACGGGAAATTCTCTACAATTGTTTTTTTTTAAATTTTTGTACGTGTAAAAATGAGCGAAAAAAATTCTTGCAAGTCAGAGAATTTCGCGTTTTTTCGACATAAAATTGGCCATAACTTTTTTAGGAAGCATTTTTTTGAAAAATCAAAGAATAAAAAGTGTTTATTTTGGCCGATTTTAGCTAAAAAATTACTTCAAGTCACGAAAAAATGTCTCTCTTAGTGAACAAATAAATTAATTGTTTATAACAATTAAAGGCCCGCATGAATCGAAATTTTTTTTCCAAACATTGTCAGGGACATCTAAGGAACTAATTCCAAATGGTTTTATCCAAATCACTTGTTTCAAAAAATTTAGTAGTACCCCCTTTCATTTTCTAAGCGTTTAAATCGTAATGAACCGCAGGCCTATTACTCCACGATGCAGTGGCACGAATCGCAACTTTTTCCTTCAAAATCATCTAGAGCACTTGTTTCGTAACCGATTGGGATTATTTTTTTTTAAATACTCGTTTTTTAATTTCCAAAAAACGTAAGGGAGCCGATTAAATATTTTTTATTATCCAATTTACTTAACTCTAATATCCAAATTGTCATAAACCAACCTGCAAGATGGCTGAATCAATGGCGGCTATAAAATGCTAAAAAATGTTCATCATGTTTTGTGGAAATTAAATAACGAGTATTAAAAAAAAAAATTATACCAATCGGTTGCTAAATAAGCGCTCTAGATAATTTTGAACGAAAAAGTTGCGAATCGTGCCACTGTGCGATGGTTCTATTGCGGTACTCCATCAAGCTACGACCAGTACACAGTGGAGCGAATTATGACAGGGTAGTCAGAATTCAAATTTCACCAGAATTGCATTAAAATTGGTAGTTAGGTATTTGCTGTTACTGAATCTGATGTCAAAAGTTGAAAATTAAAAATTACAAATTCTATATGACTTTTGCATATTTATATGAAATCTGCTATAGTAATTCTATTCTTAATTTAAAAATTCAGTCTAAAGCGTTGCTACCAGGATAAATCACTACAAATCCTGAGGTGACAGAATAAGAGCCGAGACCGTGCTTGAATATTGCAAACGATATCCGTCTACGAATATAGTTAACCAGATATGTTAATATTGTCTATTAATATTGTCTAAATATTATTTGTGGCATTATCTTATTTTTTTCTAATTCTTTGGGACTTCCTGCCATATGTATTTTTTCTTCTTAACCGGTGTTCGGGAAATCTACAAAATATCACAATTAACCAGTATGTTACTGGGAAACAACCTCTACGCCTGTGACTTTTACGTCAAAGGATCAGTTAGAGGTTGCTTTTTTAACAAATAACACAAATAAGTATAAAAACTTGAAATTAAATATTTCGCCGACGTTTCTGAAATTTAATCTGTTTCCTTTCTCAAGGCTCTTTTTGAAAAATCTTTTTTTGCTTACCTCAAACGAAATTAGTCGATTGTTTACCTGGCCCACCATTACAAGGACCTTATCTGCATTTGATTCGTTTTTAATATTGCCGGTAGCATAGCTGTAGGTTAAATGATATTTATTAACTTTTATTGAATCAGTTATGGAGTTGTTCATTAAACTAGCATTATTTATTATAAATAAATACTGTATTATAAATAAATAATTTACCTCATTCCTATCAATTAATATAAAGTAGTAAAACAATATTTACAATAATTAAAAAGTATTTCTAAAAATTGCCGATCCGCGCCCATGATCATCGCTTGTGTTATGGAGTATTCCATTGTCGGTCTTTTTTTATAATTTTCAAACTGACTTTGGAGCTACTATACATGGAGATATGAAGGTGATCTAATGAGTCTGATGTTAAAGTTTAATAATTAAAAACAAGCGATATTTTTTTACTTTCTAGAAACTACATAAGAGACCAGTAAAAAGAATGAAAAATTTTTAAATATTTTATTTGATCATCTTTAGTAATTGTTTTTTTTAAAGACGGTTCTATTTTTTTAATTTAAACAATACCTGACTTGAGCTTCTGGCCGGCAACGTGTGTCATATAATTAAAACTTAATCTCCTGAACATCATTCCATAAAAAACTTAAATTGGAGTTTTCAATACTCATATTCCACGGGCATTACTTAAATTTTTAGACATTTTTATTGAAAAGAATTTTGGCGTTTTAAATTCTCCTTGTATATTTTATAAACTAATAAACTATTACGAAAAAAATTCGTTAACATTTGCATATACCTACAAATTTGAAATACAAACATACCTAGTTCTGATGAGCTAACAATATTACTGACTGGCCATGTGTACAATACAATAATAAACATTATATTTATTACATCTTCTTTATTTACATACTTGCAAAACTTAATTTTTGTAAAATTCGTCAGGGTTGGCATGTTAAAGCGCCTTTCCTTATTTATGAGGGGCGTATTCAGATGTGTTTGCGTTTTCATTTTGATAAACATAATCGAGGCTTCGCAATAGTAAACTATAATAGAGTCAACATTATACTATACGCTAATTTATTGAACTTTTTATATAATTGTTGCTTATTCTATGGGATACTCTTCGTAGTTTTTCTGGAAATGTTAATTTTAGACATTTTAATACAATCGGACTTTTCTTTCTTAAGTTATCGTGCTTACAAAAAACATGACGGACAGACATTTTAAAAGTTGTTCAGAATTCAATCACTAACACAACTATATGCTAAAAATTTCTCAAATTTAAAAGGTGAAAATGATTGCAAAACATGTAAAAATCATGTTACGCCCGCCAGACTATTAAAAATTTGTTAATTATTTTTTTATGAATTTTTGAGAAAATTATTTTACTTTTCAAAACACCTGCTTGAATTTTACGCAATTTGTGGTAAATAATGAACCATTTTGGAAAAATGTGTCTGTCTGACAATTTTTTATGAATTGTTTTTTTTTATGAAAGTACACTTCATAATACCTTGATTTTTATTTTAAAATGAAGTTTAGGATCTCTCCTATATATTACAACTTGTCTGTCTGACAATTTTTGTGAATTAATTTGTCAAGACCTAATTTTGAACGTTCAGGATCAATCACTGGCATCTCACAACACCTCTTTAAAGAAAATAACTGAAGTTTAAGATCTCCTCTAAGCATAAAAATGTGTCATTGAAAACATGTTTTTCACCATGTCGTAACGTTAAATAAGAGGAACCGCTTGTTCCGTCTCTACCGCTTATTCAACGCTATTCTAATTTGATGCGTAGCTACAAGTAATGATCTGTATGCTAACACAGACAATGGCAAACGGGACCTTCACTCGCACAATGCAATGTATCAAAACGCTCGCTGAGATACTTGTTTTACATATAACGTTGCGATGATTTGGGCAAACAGCAAGAATATCGACAAATTAATATATTTTAAAGTATACAGGGTGTAATCAGTTTCATGTTATTAAAAAAACTGGTAATGGGGACCGACTAGACAAACAAAAAACCTTTATGACTTTTCCCTCTAGGAGCACTTTGAAAAAAACTGATCTGGGTTAACATATTTAATATTATGGTAGACAACTATTGAGAACCACTGCTTTTCTTGGTCGATGGACTTGTACTTCCCAATTAGACAACTTTTAAATTGTCATAAAAAAGTGCTCGCCGGCACACGCGGTGTCAAAGGATCATCGACCGCCTTTTATGGACCGCCTCAACTGAACTGAGGCAAGTATAAAGAGGTAATTAATTCGTTCTTTTTTCGTGCACAAATGCAAGCAAATAATGGCCATAGAGGTTTAAACAGAGCATTTCTTTACATGTGTGTTTTTTAATTTGGAACAAAATATTGGATTGTTTATAATTTAGAAAATTTAAATGTGGTTTATTAACATTTGTAACATAAATGAGTGTCCTGGGTTAGAAGCTTACTACCTACCTAAATGATTCAAAATCTCTGCATCTGTATCAATACACAGTTCGGTACGTCGAATTAAGTACATACGCACTTCGTTCAACACTAAACACTAAACCATCAACTAACGTTGTCAATAAAGAAAAATAAAATAAAAACTTGGTACAAAAGCCAAAAAGGAATACAAAAAGAACGAACAAGTTGTGTCTGTACGTAATCAAGAATTTGACAACTTGAACGGTAAGTCAATAAAATAAATCTTAACTATAAATACACAATGACGCGAAACTCAAAAATGACAAAAACAACGAACGGCGGCGGGTTGGACGTGTGTACATAACGAAACACCGACAGTAACTAAAATATTGCACAAGGGAGAGTTAGAGTATAGTTTTCTTCAAATCAGATCTAGATCTAAACCTACCTCAATATTCCAGCAGTTCTCAAAAAATTTTATTGAACATTTGCGAAATTTTTGTTTATTTTTTTTCTCCAAAATTATGAGCTTTAGACCCCATGTTATATAAGGTTTTTTTGTTTGTCTTGTCGTTCCCTACCACCAGTTTTTTTTTAATGGAATGAAACTAATTACACCCTGTATTTGTGGTGTTTATCCATGGCTAAATAAATTTGTGACTCATGTTGTAAAATCACGTAACAAAACAAGTTATCTTAGGCGTATTTAAAGTGATCTAAAAATATTCCGTGGAATAAACTGAACAATATGTATTTAATAACGCTTGAAGTCATTTTGCCAATCACATAAATATTAAGTTTTTCTGTTATCGTTTATTATTAAACATTTCTCAAAAACTATAGGTATTGGAAACATTGTAATAGTTTTCCTGTCAAATATGTAATAGGCTTGTTCGGCATTTTTAAATTTTTTAATTTCATAAATCAAAAGTGCAAGTATAAAATAATGGATTTGCAAAAAATCAGAATTTTATTCGCACGTTTAGTGTCTTAAAAACAATTACAAACCTCCACCTCGCGAAAATAGGGCGTGGCCAGGCGCAACGTCACTATACGCATAGACTCGGCGATCTCAGTCGACTCGATGCTTTTCAGTTGTTATAATTATAGGTGTTTTCAGAGTATTGTTTGCGTTACGTACCTACTTCTTGTTTGATTCAATATGAGTACAAAGAAAAAGAATGTTAAGTATTGTATGATCCCAGAATGCACAAGTAGAAATGCTCCAGAAAATTATGTATTTGTTTACTATCCGACCAAAAGCTAACAAGAGCATAGCAAATGTGGCTTTTCGAGGGGTCGAATATTCGGGACGGGGCCGTCGTTCAGTTCGAGAGTTAATTGCGATTGTGTTAGGATGAACTCGGAGGCGGTATTTCTAATGGGTTTTCCGCAATTAACGCCTCTCATTTGTGAAATGAGCATTGGAGGGACTGTCGGGGAGTACGATTTGGCGAAATGTCAAAAAAATTCAATTTTCTTTCGCTCCTGTCGGGTTGAATTTTCGATTTTGACCTTGCAATTTACGATTCCGATTCATCGCCGACCTTCCCCTTTCCGGAGAGACAGAACGAACTTCCACTCGACGTATTTATTTAGTTGCGAGCGTCTGAAAATTCCATGTTTTTCGATCTTTCAGGTTAAATTTGAAAGGTCGCAGAAAGCCACTTTTCTCTCGCTCGCGTCGAGCCCGTACAACTTGCTATCGGGATAAAGCTCCAATCTTCCTCTTTCCATAGAGACGTCGCGAGCCCTTTCATTCCCAGTCTTTATTTAGTTATGAATTTTTAAAGCACGAACAGTTTTCCATTTTTACGAAAATAGCCATTTTTCTTTCGCACAGGCCGAGCCGAAATTCCGATTTCCACTGTGAAATTTACGATGTTGATAAAACGCCAACCTTCCTCTTTCGATAGAGACCTAAAACGACCTTCAACTCCACGTATCTACTTACTACTGAACGGCTGTTTGTGGTCGCGGTGTCTCGGTAGATCTCTGAGTTCAGTGTTGCGTATAGTGACGTCACAAACGGAAGCACTATTTTTGCAACTATTACTAATTTGAATCCCTTATATCTCTAGAAGGGAAAAAGTTAATAATATGAAATTTATAATACATCGAGTACTATATAAAAACGTATAAAAACCATATAAAAAGAATATCATGGAACAAGCCTATTACTAATATTTCTACCACCACTAATTTATCCAAAGGTTAGCTTTACTAGTTTAGAAATAGAGGAGCGAGAATCAGTTTTTGAACTGCACTTTCAGGACAATTTCGAGATCGATTAAAATATAGCGAAAAAAATTGATCCAATGTCATGCAAATCTGCAAAAGTTATGCAATTATGGTAGCTCTATTGGATTCGCCATTTTGTATATTTAATTTTTGACACCAAATTCGGAATCAGCTAATTAGAAAATAACGAATTATTAGTTTAAACGCGTTGTGACCGCGGCGCATTCGCCATATATTCAAATATTCTCACCTAGAAAATACTTTTCTCCGATTTTACTCGCCTATACTAGACACAGCTTGATTTGAATTAATATATGAGATCACCGCCGAGACATTCTCTACAGTTTGCACGAAATTTCCAAACGAATCACTTTAAGCCAGCCCAAACATGAAAAAGACAGGTACATTGAAATGAGAATTTCCTCATTTTTAAAAATATTTAAAATCGTTTAAAAATACGTTCGATTTTATTATTTATTCATTTTTATACACACCTACAACCATTTGAACTAGGAAGAAATATACAGGGTGCGCCAAAGTTCTGATTTTGGTCGATTACGGCTGTATTTGAAATGGTGGAAATATATTGTCTATAGATTATTTTCTTGATTTTCAATTCTGAATAACCAGAAAATATGTACAATTATACAGGGTACTCCGTTTTCGTTGTCCGAGCAACAACTTCGTTATTTTAAATGGAACACCCTATATTTTTTTCCTTTATCGAGTTACCCATCTAATTATATTCATAATTCTATTAAGGTGGTAGGTACTTAAAATGAACCGTTTACGATATAAAAAAGATTTTTTGACAAAAAGTGAGGTTTGCGGATAAGTTTTTGAGTACCTCTGATTTCATAGACAAGAGAGTTTTCAAAATTCTGCTTATACTGTTATGTTGAGCATATTAAGGGCTAGTAGGGCAGAAACATTATTAATATTAATCTTATACAGAGTGCTGAAAAAATTGAGTTTAATGTTTCGCTAATAAAAAAGGCCGTAATTCAATTTTTTCAAATGGGACGTACTATTTTCAGTTCTGTCATCTAATGAAGTGTTAAATTATCTTTCCATTGATATATCATAGTAGGTATTTATCTTTAGGAGTTGCATAGATATTAAGGTTAATTGTCTGGATCAGTCATTTTTCTTGCTGGAACTTCATGAGGTTTGTACTGCACTTCACCAGTTTCGATAAATCTGTCTCTAAGATTACTAAATGCAGGTTCTAAAGGGTGTCTGCTTTCAGGATATCTGGTTTTATAGACTCGGGATGCTAAGAGGCTGTTCCTTGAGCACTCTCCCAGAATAAAAATCATGTCAACCATTTCTTCCCGCGAATAATTCATATTTAATATAATTATATGCAAATGCAACTTGGAAATGGAACTGTAAAAGCTACTAGTATTTTATTAAAGACAATCAAAACAAAAGCACTTACCGATATAGCAGTAACACAAAACTTTAGAACATCCACAGACACGTGTTTTGACATCTATGTCTCTTCGGTGCGGCTTTTTCTAAAGTTCACAATCAACTGAAATATGTAAGCAAATACTCGTGTTATAACTATCAAAGGATTACCAGAACAGGATATTAAAAATTAAAATTAGATTATAGGAAATTCCCCGTAAAGGGATAATTATCAATATAATTATATGCAAATGCAACTTCCTGGAACTGTAAAAGCTACTAGTATTTTATTAATTATTTTTATATTTTATTATCAATATAATTATATGCAAATGCAACTTCCTGGAACTGTAAAAGCTACTAGTATTTTATTAGCTAATAAAATACTAGTAGCTTTTACAGTTCCAGGAAGTTGCATTTGCATATAATTATATTGATAATTATCCCTTTACGGGGAATTTCCTATAATCTAATTTTAATTTTTAATATCCTGTTCTGGTAATCCTTTGATAGTTATAACACGAGTATTTGCTTACATATTTCAGTTGATTGTGAACTTTAGAAAAAGCCGCACCGAAGAGACATAGATGTCAAAACACGTGTCTGTGGATGTTCTAAAGTTTTGTGTTACTGCTATATCGGTAAGTGCTTTTGTTTTGATTGTCTTTAATAAAATACTAGTAGCTTTTACAGTTCCAGGAAGTTGCATTTGCATATAATTATATTAAATATGAATTATTCGCGGGAAGAAATGGTTGACATGATTTTTATTCTGGGGGAGTGCTCAAGGAACAGCCTCTTAGCATCCCGAGTCTATAAAACCAGATATCCTGAAAGGAGACACCCTTTAGAACCTGCATTTAGTAATCTTAGAGACAGATTTATCGAAACTGGTGAAGTGCAGTACAAACCTCATGAAGTTCCAGCAAGAAAAATGACTGATCCAGACAATTAACCTTAATATCTATGCAACTCCTAAAGATAAATACCTACTATGATATATCAATGGAAAGATAATTTAACACTTCATTAGATGACAGAACTGAAAATAGTACGTCCCATTTGAAAAAATTGAATTACGGCCTTTTTTATTAGCGAAACATTAAACTCAATTTTTTCAGCACTCTGTATAAGATTAATATTAATAATGTTTCTGCCCTACTAGCCCTTAATATGCTCAACATAACAGTATAAGCAGAATTTTGAAAACTCTCTTGTCTATGAAATCAGAGGTACTCAAAAACTTATCCGCAAACCTCACTTTTTGTCAAAAAATCTTTTTTATATCGTAAACGGTTCATTTTAAGTACCTACCACCTTAATAGAATTATGAATATAATTAGATGGGTAACTCGATAAAGGAAAAAAATATAGGGTGTTCCATTTAAAATAACGAAGTTGTTGCTCGGACAACGAAAACGGAGTACCCTGTATAATTGTACATATTTTCTGGTTATTCAGAATTGAAAATCAAGAAAATAATCTATAGACAATATATTTCCACCATTTCAAATACAGCCGTAATCGACCAAAATCAGAACTTTGGCGCACCCTGTATAGTGTTGGGCTGCTCAACTACTAGCCCATTCCTCTACCATCTCGAATTTACGGTAAATATTATTTTCTGAGTGTAATAGATTGATTGCAGAACATTATTTTAAGTACACACCGAGCGCTATTTTTAAAAGGCATAAAAATATAGAAAATATAGAAATAAACGCAACTCATATAAACTACTTATTAATTAAGTACTAGCAAGAAAATAGTTCCTAGGAAAAATTTAATAAGTAGGTGGTTTTATTGCAGTATTATTAGCAAGAAACATTTGCGATTTTGCGAATAGGAGTAGGAACTGCGACGTATGGGTAGATTTGTTATGTGAATATACCTAGTTAGTTATATTATTGTTGTATACATCCGGATTAGCAAAACGAAACAAAACGGATAATTTTAGAACAAAATAAAAATTTACTTATGGCTAAATTTCAGCAAGATATGCCTTAAGTTTTTTGTTTTATAATTTTTTCAAAAACAACAGTGCTATAATTGCTATAGTCAGTTCTTTTTACTACACAAAAGAGTAACATAGAAATGTCAAAATCTACATTAAACTGTACCCTCAAAATTATAGATACATTTACAGTACTTACTACTACGTCTGATATACCTGATATAATAATATTTTACGTACTATTTTGTAGTGAAGATAACAACAATAATAAATTAATATATAAAAATACATAAAGTTAATCAATAAATTTAAGAATTTACATAAAATGTGGGTACACCTGTTGCCTACAAAAATGCTTATTTTTAGAAACAATAGCAGGTAAATATCGTTTTTAACTATTCAATGCAAAAAAGAAGTTCAAATAATTTTACAACTTGACGGTCTATATTTAGAAAACATGTAAGAAACATTTGTGAAATCGTGGACATTTGCGCTTACCAGTCCGACCCCTCTTGCTCACTCCACACTCAACTCAAAACTGCAACTGGATAATGAAATGAAAATGGTTGGATATCTTTCAGGAGCAAAAGAGAGAATAATTATTACTTCACAGCGAGCGCCCACATCTCCAGCAAGTACAACGTGTATGTATAACTTCCCGGCAAAGTATGTCTATCTCTCTTAGAGACATTGAAGAAGTCGTAAAATATCTACTGAATTTAGATCGCGTAGTGTTAACAATTTTTATGTGGACTCTTTAAAGCTCAAGTTGTTTAAATGTTCATACATATGCGTGACCTAATATATGTTTTTTCATTTAAAGTCACAGTTGATGACACCAATCTGATTGCTCTCGATTTAAATAATTATTACATATGCGGCACAATCCTTAAAGATAATTTTAAAATAAAGCATCCATATATTATAATTTTAATACCGGGTGAGTCACTCACATATACCTATATATTTCTTTAATGTCTCCTCCGGTTATAATCATTTTGAAAATTCATTTTGGATTTTGGAGATTGTGTAATAGTAATGGTCGAGTCAATGTAGTTTGTTACTTGGGAATCCACAAGAACAGAACAGATTTTGATGAATTTTTTTTAAAAGAGTTCGCAACGGCGCGACGCGGCGGATGGGGTACGCCACAGACTACTCGGGTAGGCCAAATCGGCGCGGGAAAACATCAGCACCAGCCTGACCACGTTTTTTACAATGGCAAATAAGTTTTTCTCAATATACTTCTTTAATGATATCTGTTCAAAATAAATCTAAAAAGAGTGACCGCAAAAAATTGAATTTTAGCCCGTTTTTACAACCTCTATGAAAATCTTGTCCTGCCCAAAATGCAAGGTTCGACCTTAATTTTATAACATTTCGAGACAAAAAAGCAAATTAAACGTTAAAGGTCTTAAATTAAAATTAGGTAATTAAAAATCTGGGCGAACAAGTTTTTAATTTAGGAGTATAAATACCCTCTATTCTAGAGGTATTAATCGGGTTAAAATATATAAATGTATAGTATAGGATCCACGGTAGGTTTTTAAAATTTCGATTATTTTTGCAGATTTTTCCTGAATTTCTAGAGTTAAAAATAATTTGTTCGGCTGTAATGGTGCCAACACCCATTTCAGTTCCCTTTTAAAGGATGATTATCACTTAATGATAAGTTTTGCAGTGTCTTAGAGTGTTTTTATTATTTATACGCATTTTTCCCCAGTTAAAAATCATTTTTGAGGTTATATTGGCACTAATACGCATTTCAACCCCCTTGGGGGTGGTTATCTCCAAGCGATATAAATGTGAGAGACATGTGTTTCGTGGTATTTTTTTCTCAGTATTTTATTGTATTTTTCACATCATGCTAGAATTCATCTTTGCAGACTCCCTTTTTAGTCCAATACCTAACTATAACGATTTCCATAACAGAAAATGTTGTCTGAGATTTTCCTTCAGTAACTGTTAGTGGAGGGATTATACATCACAAATCCATAAAAATCAGTTCTAGGGGTGCCGCGCAACCCCCCCAAAAGCCACCCCTTCGGTGACAAAAACGCCTTATTTTAGTGATAACTCGTTAACCGTTGAAGGTATAAAAAAATTGCTCATCATAAAAAAGAAAGCTTGGCTAATTTCCTAAAAAAGAGTCCTCTAGCTTGTAATTTTCTTGTAATACCATGATTTACGAGAAAACCGATATTGAAAAAATTGCAAAATTTGTATTTTTAATGCGTACGAATTTTCGTTTATTTGAAATAGAATCCCATAGAAAAAGTTGAATTGCTCGAAAACCAAACAAGCTAGGAAGATCAATCAAAATGGGCTTTAGAGATATAAAATACTCTTGTGTTTCCTTTTTTGATGGCTATTGATATTTATTAGCATGGGCGTAATTTCAGTTTTTTAACTGGGGTGGTAAGGCGTACCGGGTCTGGAGAGTATGTAATGCCCCTACGTGTGCGGGGGTTCAGACCCCCCCCCCAGGAAATTTTTAAAAACTACATATAAATCGTTAGTTTTTTAGGCTTTTTCAGATTATCTTTACCACAAAATAATTGCTAACGTTCTCTATTTACCCTAAAATATTCATTGTTAATTACTTTTAATTAATAGCCAAACTATATTTCTATTAACATTATACCTAATATACAAGTTCCAATAAACATTTTATTTTTCTGCGCTAAATAAGGCTCGACTAATAATGAAACAAGAAAGTGTCGAACTTGTAAAATTTTATTTTGCAATTGTTTCTAAATTATTGATATTTTTACTTCAAAATTCTGGGGTATAAAAATACTGGGTTGAACAATTCTGGGGTGGCAACTGACACCCCTTATCACCCCCGAATTACGCCACTGTTTATTAGTATATAAAAATAACAATATGATATAGTTATCTCTTGATTTTTTGCGTTTTTAACTATTCACAAGTCCACAGAAAATATAAGTTATAAATGCATTCTCTTTTAGTACAACGTAGTAGGTACTTCTATGTAGAAAAAGTTAGGAATTAAAATATTCGCATTTACAAATTTACCAGCATGTTGAAGTTAGCCAAATTTTGGCCAATTTTTTATTGTTTCCTAAAAATAAAAAAAGACCCAAGCATCTTGAAAATTCATCTCAAAAATTTTTTTTCAGTTTATATATCATATACAATTATTGTTTCTAATCATTTAATAGTTAAGAAATTGCTTAAAAAAATATTATCGAAAAATTGAATATACATCTTTTTTTGGATTTTTTTTGGCTAACTTCAACATGCTGGTAAATTTGTATATAAGAATATTTTTATTCCTAACTTTACTACCTTGAACTATTGTTTGCATTTATAACTTATATCAAAGTCAGTTATTTTTTATGGGCTTGTGAATAGTTAGATGCACGAAAAATCAAGAGATAACTATATTATACTGTTATATTAATTTTTGTATAGTAATAAATATCAATAGCCATCAAAGATGGCAACACAAGAGAGTATTTTATACCCCCTTTAACACCCATTTTAATTTTTCTTGTTTGGTTTTCGAGCAATTGAATTTTTTTTATAGGCCGCGCGCAAAAAATTTTAAATAAACGAAAATTTGCGCACATTAAAAATACAAATTTTGCAATTTTTGTCAACATCGATTTTTTCGAAAACCATGGCATATACAAGAAAATTACAGGAGGACTTTTTTTTTAGGCAATTAGTCAAGCTTTCTTTTTTATGATGAGCAATTTTTCTATATCTTCAACGGTTAACAAGTGATCTGTAAAATGAGGCTTTTTTCACCGAAGGGGTTGTTTTTGAGGGGTTCCGTGGCACCCCTAGAACTGATTTTTGTGGTTTTGTGATGTTTAATCTTCCCACTAACAGTTACTGAAGGAAAATATCAGATGATATTTTTTGCGAGCTTCTGATGTATTTTTTTACTTTACGACTGGACTATTTAGAGGGTGGTTTTATTTACTATATGATAATTGGCTAAGAATATATTAATATTTGAAATTCTTGACCTATTTTCATGAATGAAACATCGTAATTATTTTTTTTACTTTCCATTCAAAAATTAGTTATCCTAACCCGTTTAATTCCCAAAATAGGGGTTATCAACCCTAAATAAAAAAACGGTAAAACATGTCCGTGTAGATTTTTAATTGGCTTCAAACTTACCGTTAAATTCCCTTCTTTTGTATCGAAATTATAGTCCATTGAAATGTTATAAATTTAGGGCCGAACCTTGCATTTTGGGTAGGACAAGATTTTTTTTAAGTGTAAGAGGGTCGGTGTGAGTATAAAACTCGGTTTTTAGGGTTGAAAGCCCCTCATTTGGCCACCATCATGAAAAAGAGAGTGTAAACAGATTTTCCGCGATATCTTAAAAACCGAAAGTCTCACAAAAAATTATCTGACATTTTTTGTAGAGAACTGAATTCTCTACAATCTTGGTCTAGATACTTCTTACCGTAAAGGGTACCTCGGGATAAGATAGGAGAAATACCCCTTGACACGGATTTTTGAATAAACCTAATAAAATCGTTTCTTGGGCCTAAAAAAATAAGGTCAACAAGATCCGTATATTAGAATTGCCCCCCTGCCCAAGAGAGGACCCACTTCAGTTTTCATTTTTTTTTTTACAAAAATGGAATCAATTCATAATTCTAAAAAAAATCATGCATATAGTAATCCCAAAGGCCTGTAGCCTCAATTTCTTAGAGCTCTATTGAGCCCCACTAAAGCCCTTAAAAATATTTAAAAAATTTTTTTCGAAATCGAGATAGAACGTTCGTTAAACTTTTCAGATATTTCATTGACATGAAAAGGTCCCATTTTAGAAATCGATATTTTTAGAAAACCCACTTTTACTGACACACTCATACATGGAAATAGTAATCAATCCTGGAAGATAAAAATGTCAGCTTTTCATAGTTATGTGCAGTGCATAGATTATTATCATTAAAGTTAAATCATGTCAATTTTGAAAAAGAAGTTACAACCCTTAAAATAATAGCAAAAACAATGGATATCACACATCTCTCATAGACAAGCTAATCAAGTATAAACAGGAAAAAAAGGCTTACAAAGAGTATTTATCTGAGTACAAAAAAATAATAAATGATAGCAAAATAATTTCATCAAATAACAGATCAAAGACAGTTTGGAACATTTTTAATAACATGAACAATATAAGAAAACATCTGACAAAAATATAACACTATCCGGAGTAGATAATATAACACTATATCCAATTCAGAAGAGGTCACAAAAAAACTTATTAGCCATTTTACATTAACATCAAATAATGACAATATTTATTACCATTCAATAGCTGACAATATAAATTCGATTTTCTTACAACCCATAACACGTAATGACGTGTTCAATGTTATTACTCAATTGCCAACTAAATATTCCTGCGGTATTGATGGTATTTCACCATATATATACTCAAGAAAATAGCTGAATATATATGTGATCCTTTAACGGATATGATTAATGAATACTTTTTCTATTACATGTGAATGATCTTTCGGACAAACTAAATATTGAAACAGTTTATCAATTTGCTGATGACACATCTGTGATACTTGCGAATCAAAATTTACAAGATTTATCATTAGACTTAACAGGAGAAGGAATGGCAAATTGGTGTAATAAAAATGTATTAAAACTAAACACTACAAAAAACTGGTTTAACAGTTTTTGGTAATCCGAAAAATCAAATCACAAACGAATCTTTATATGTCAGATTACTGACCAAATCTGTAGGAAATTTAAATAGGATTAAATTCTTGGGAGTTTTTATCAACACCTGCTTAAGTTGGGATGTACATATTATTCAGAAACATAACACGAAACTAAGCTCCATCTGTGGGGTTATACGTTGCCTGAGAGATCAGGTCACAATAGATAGTTTAAAAATATATTACTTTTCCTGTGTGCAATCTATTATCCTATATGGTATCGTATTTTGGGGCGCCTCACCTAATGCAAAAAAGTATTTATCACCCAAAAAAGAATAATAAGATGTGTGTTAAAGGTTTGTCCGAGAACATCTTGTAAGCCCTTTTTTGCTGAACTTGGATGTCTAACTGTTCCTTCATTATATTTTATATATCTAGTAAAATTTGTTAAAAAAAAACTACATTTATTATTTCCAACGAACAGAGAATTTTATTCATATGACATGTCTGTATCTATACTAGGCAGGGTAATGAAATTAGAATTCCAAACCACACTGTCTAAGTGATATCGATAACGTTAGCACACGGCAGTCATTAAATTCGAAGGCTGGGTCATGGGCAAGGATTATTGTAATATAAAATTTTATTCATTTATCTAGATGCTTAATTTAGTGTTTAGATGTTATTTAACACTAATATTAGAGCAAATAATGCCTGGGCGCCAATCGTATACTTTGACGAGGGTAGAGGGGATCAAGACACTCAAAAACAATTATTAAAAAAATTACATAAGTAATATAAGTAAATTTATCAGAATCAGAATCAGAATATGCTTTATTGTCAGAAAAAATACAACAAATTTTTGTTGACAGAGCCAAACTTAAATACTAATAAAAGTTACAGACATTAAGAGCGAAGAAAAACAAAAAACAACAAACAGGATTACATTTATTTTATGTATAAAACAGTGATAAAAATGGGTCAATAAAATGTGTCGAAAGAATTCATTCTGGAATAATAAGCCTTGCTAACCAATAATTTCTTAAGTTCTCTTCTAAATTTATGATTGCTTATAATTTGCGTCAAATTTACAGGAAGATGACTAAATGTTTTTCTGATATTATAGAGAATTGAGTTTTTTATTTGAGCCGATGATGGAATAGGAAGTGTGATATGAGTGCGCCGTGTGTAGCGAACCGAATCCCCGTTTATATCACGTCGAGACTTTTTATGCATGAGGCATGCAGTCTCAAAAACGAATATACACGAGAGCGTCATAATTCCATGCTTTAAAAAACAGTGGTTTACACGAGTCTCTTACATTAGCCTTACACATGTACTTTAAAGCCCTCTTTTGCAGAACAAAAATTTTATTAAATAAATATTGAGAGCAAGAACCCCAGAAACAAATACCATAACGTAAATTTGAGACTATAAGGGCAAAGTATGCATTTCTTGCTGAGTCCAAGTTAAATTCATTTGCCACCACTCTAATTGCATAACAATTAGTAGCTAATTTTTTACTTAATATTGAGATAGGGTTTTCAAATTTTAACTTACTGTCGATATGTAGGCCCAAAAATCTACATTCAGTTTGGTTTTTTATAATTTTGTCTTCCAAGTATACCTCATTCCGTCGCACTTAAATGTAATGATGTTAGTTTTAGATACATTAAAAGATAATAAATTAGCATCACTCCAATCTTTAATAATTTTTAAATCGCTACTCACGATCTAATGGAGTTCATCGATGTATTTCCCATGCCAGAGTATCGTGGTATCATCCGCAAAAAAGTGAACTTTCCTTGAATTTTAACAGAAGCCAAATCATTAAATATATTAGAAATAGTAAAGGCCCAAGGACAGAACCTTGTGGCACGCCAGACGTCACTTCCAGTTGTTTTGACACTTTACCATTAAAAATAACTTTTTGATAGCGACCAGATAAATATGACTTGAACCAATCCAGTGTTATACCTCTAAACCCGTAGATTTGTAGTTTCCCCAGCAATATCCTGTGATTTACGCAGTCAAATGCTTTAGCCAAATCACAGAATGCCTCCCTACTCCCATCTCCCCATCACTAATCTGAAGATATAGTTTCTCTAAAAAGGCAAATAATATAGCATTGTTTGTACCTTTCGAGGCGTAAAAACCAAACTGTTCTGCACAGAGGACCTTATTCCGATGTAAAAAATCTAAAATTCTTTTCTTAACTAATTTCTCTATTATTTTTGATAACGTAGGAAGCAATGATACTGGCCTATAGTTGGAAGGTGATTCATGATCTCCACACTTAAATAGCGGAACAACCTCTGCAATTTTTAAATAAGACGGAAAGGTTCCTGTTTCGAAAGACGTATTAATAGCCTCTACCAAGATCTGTAAAATATTTTCCATCCTGGCACAAGGCACCACTTATTTTCCATTATAAAACGTTAAGGTTTTGCAAAATAACGTGTATTTATAATATACAACCCATATGTTTGTTTACCGACAATGTAACCTCTGACGTCATCAATGCGGGATACGCTGACGTACGATTTTTTGCGGTAAAATTTAAATTCAAGTTTAAAAGGGCTTATTTTAAGGAATAAATCGATTGCTTGGGAAATTATTTTTTTTTAACCATAATTAAGTATTATCTTCACAGTCACAGAGATTTTAAAATTTGTGAAAACATCGAATTATTCCGAGTAAAGAGCCTGCCACGCTGTTTCATCTTTTTGGCCTTTTTTAATTCTAGTGACACTTTGCATAGAATGGCCTCATGATCCGACAGACCTGCATTAACATTCGAACAGATTACTGCATCCCTATCAAAATTGGTACATACATATGTATAATCCAAGATAGTAGCCAAATGAGATGTAATACGTGTTGCACTCTCAACATGCATTATTAGGTTAAAGGAAGACAGTAAATTTGTTAGTATGTCCGTGACCCCCGATGAGGTGTCATTAAATTTAATGTTAAAGTCTCCCGTCAGAATTAATCTAGCATTTTGTGGAAACTGGTTTAAAAGTGACTCCAACCTGCAAAGAAAGGTCCTTACGTCACAGGTGGGAGGTTTATAGATGCCCAGTATATAAAGGTGAATAAATAAAAATTTTACCATTAAGAAACAACATGTATACATCAGGCCCGTCGCAAGGGGTGAGGCAACGAGGCAGCTGCCTCAGGCGGCCGTTTTGAAGGGGCGGCCGATTTGAGATAATATTTCATTTTTTCGATATAAACCAATATTCACAATACGTCATACACTGATCGAATTGGCCACATTAATAAACGTTTGGCCAAAACGCCTTAACTTTTTTAGTTCAGGTAACAGCGCGATTGTGAACCACTTAGACCACCGATTTAGATCGAAGGTGTCCGAATACCGATTTATTGCTTGAACGTGACTTCGAATTCTAACCAAAAAGATTAAATTTTTGATATTGAGGCCTTTATGTGAAACCAGGTGGGAGAGCCGAATCGACTCGGTTAAGGTCTAAAATATCAAGTTAGCGACATATGACGCATTAGTGGAAATTTCCAACTCGGCATCTATTGATGCAAATATAAAAATTTAAAAAAAAAATCATTTTCTAGTGCGCGTCGTACTTTGGTATGAAATCTTGAATAAAGTTAATTCAGTAAGTAATATGCTGCAAAGCTCTAATTCTAATATCGTAGATGCCACTAGGCCCTTAGAGTCTTTGACTAAGCACTTTGAAGGCCTTAGAACTGATCATTATTTTGAGCAAATTTTGTTGATGCAGTCGAATTAGGGGAGAACTGGAAAACGAAGCTACCTTTGTACCAGAAAATAGAGCTCGACCACTCAAGAAAACAAAACAAACAAAAAATTGTACGGATTTGCATTAATATCTTAGTGATGAACATGGCACAGTATAAATGGTCTTGAACTAGGAGACGAGACATTAACCTCTGCTTTTATATACTAGTTGCAGTGAGAAACATTAAACTATTTATTAATAAATGTGTTGAACGGAACCTTCCCAATTTAACTATTACTCTCAGGATTCTTTTCACTCTACCAGTTTCTGCAGCTGGTGGAGAGCGATCATTTTCCAAGCTCAAAATAATTGAGGATTATAATAAGCGATCAAGCATGTTGCGACTTAGTAGTTTGGCACTTACATCAATTCAGCATGAATTTGCGGAGAGTTTGGATAATGAAGAAATAATCAATAAATTTGCGGGATAAAAATCAAGACATTTTTATAAACTTGTGGACATCTTTTCTTCATACTCTAAATTAACTATAATTCATGTTCAATTGATACTATGACTAGTAGACTTATGACAGCGATGATTTTTATACTTTATACTTTTTACTTTTTTGTTAAATCTGTGTGTGCGCACTTAATTTGTAACAATAAACATGTTATGAAGCATATTCTTTATAGATTTTACAACAGTTCTCATAGATAGTTTTTTTTCTCTGTTTGCAAAATCCTATAAAGAATATGTTTCATTACTATAAGCAAACAAATAATAAATAATTTACTTTAATTAAACATGTTAGTTTTTTAATGGTAGTTTTATTAATTACATATTTTAAGTAAAGATAAAGGGCACTCTCTGAGTTTGCCTCAGGCGGCCAAAGCTTTAGAGACGGGCCTGTATACATAGATGTTTGAAAAGCCAAACTATAATTTCCAAGTTAACAACAATTACTGGTGTATAATAGCAATAGGTCAGTAGACAAAAAAAAACAGGTATAAAAAATTGTAGAAAACTATAAGCAATGATTGGTAACGGACGACAAAGTATTATATCGATATAACAGATGTAAAATACAGGTAACGATAAATTTCGAAATTAATGTAAATTGTAAATATGAACAAATATTTTCCTTTCTTACACAACGTACTTATATCACAGAAAGCAAATTAATTTAGTAACTAAGGTGTGCAGTAATTACCTGGATGATTTGTCTCTTATTTTTACTATATAAGCTACCAAATCTAAATTTAATTTTAAATAAACCTTGAACCTTTATCGAGATCAGTATATGTAACAGTCTAACAATACTTTACTATTTTCGAGTATAACGTGCATTAAAGTTATAACACAATGATATTAGTTTATAGGTACCCAATTAACAGCTGTTAGTTGATGAACAAAAAATATATATAGCAATCAATGATTTTGTTTAAAAATTCAATGAATTATTATAAAAGTTTAAGGAGCACACGGTCCTAAGATTCACTTTTTATTTGCCAAAGGAGAAATCAAATTTATTCCTGTAGAAAAATAACGGTAAGCTCGTATACTTGGTTGAAATGGATAGACTGCACAGAGGTTGAGGTGTTTATGTAAAGTCCAAGCAAAGAGTTATGTAAATTCTAAGAAGAGTTTACGAAGAGGTTACGAAGAGTATAAGAAGAGGCCTGAAAAATTTTAACGTCTAAAACCTCTTGCATTTTCAGTTTATAATTGCACTAAATAGGATATTAGTAATAATTAGACACTCACCCTAGGTTTCATGAGGCCTCTCGATACCAACTAGCGAATTCTTAATATAGAGTTTGATGCTCGGTGTGATGCATATAAGTCATACTCGAAAAATTTAAGACTTGTTCTATAGGTTCTTTTAAACCGCTACACTATTCCGCTATCAAAGCATATACAAGTCACTTCCATCTGATATCAAAGAGATTTCTGATTCAAACAGGTTTGCAAATTCAGTTATCAAATACTTAAAAACTAAATGCTACTACTCATTTGGCTGTTAGTGGTAGTAAACTGTAAACCACAAAATTTTTGTAGGCCATTTCTTGTCATTGCTTGCCATCCAAATGTTTGTTTTTTTTATTATAATAATTCGTTTGTTACATATTATTGTTGTTATTATGTGCGTGTATAAGTGTTATGTAGTTATTGCAAACTGTGCTCTAATTTCTTGTATTTTTGACGTTGCTATATCCATGATGATATTCTAGCAATAAAGAATTATCTTATCTTAATCTTACTTAAAAAATTTATAATTATTTTATAATATAAGAATATTTGTCTGTAATTTTTAATATTAATTTATAAAATAATTCACAATTTATTTATTTCTAAATTATTTCAAGTCTATATGGACATGAAATTATGAGAACCTAAGCCTAAGTATCTATATTTAGGTCACTGTTTCTGATGCAATGTCAAAAGGAACTGAACTGAATAGTCATATTATTTAAATTGTAAATACCTTCTAAACTGTTAGAGATATTTTTCTATTTTACTAAATTATATTAGGTATTTCTGACTATATATAAATGCTCCTTCTCTTCTATTTTGATATCAAAAAGTAAAAAAACATAGATTGTTATACACTCTGCTCCAAAAAAAAACTTGTAACCACTATTAATGCACATCAAATAAGAATGCACTTACCTCAATTTTGCAGAAAAGTTCAGGTCCAAAAAGTATCTCGTCATTGTTCTTCTTCGACATTAATCCTGAGAAAATCAACTTTAACTTTCATCTCTGCACAGCAGATCCTCAAGTGGCCTGATGTACCAACCAAAGGTCTGAACTACATTTGTCAATTCAAAGCCCACCCCTCTGCTATATTTTTTAATTTATCTATAAACATTCTTCCCAGTAATCTAAAAATGGTAAAATAATGCCTTTGCATAAAAAAGGTGATGCACAACTAATCGAAAATTACTGCCACTCACCTTACATCTTTTTTTCAATATTTTTCAACAAATAAACTTTTATTATTAGAAAAATTTACACGTAAGTCAGCATCGTACTAGACCCAACTTCTTTGTAAACACAGCATCTTTCTTATAAATTAATTCTATTTACAATGGTCTAGACAAAGATGATGACATGATTTTTTGACCTATCACAAGCCTTCGGCTGCGTTAACAAAACTTTGACAACTAGAAATTTTAACAACTTTGGAGTTTTTAAATGACTGAATATATTATTTGTTTCTAACTGGCAGTAAAATCAAAACTAAAATTGGTGAATATGTATCACAAACCCTCTCAGGTATCAAGCTAGGTGTTCCTCAGGGGGTAGTCTGGGAGCTAGCTGGCTTTTTGAAAACTCATCGTTACATGAATTTTGTGCGAGTTATTTAATTCTAACGAAACAAATCCTGACAAAATAAACTTGAGGAATATGTCATCCCGTCAGTTTGGCAATAATTCAAATCGTATGTTTTTCTCGCGTAGAATCGTATGTATTCTCGATTTTAAACATATCTAGAAATATTATGATGGAAGGTCTTGAGATGCACAATTGTTATTCAAGAAAGTAACAAATTATTAAAAATAAGAATTGCCTTTTAATAACACAGCCACACAAAACAAAAACAAAAATGTTCTGGGCAGCAAACCAAAATTTATGGATTTGGTGAATTTTCCTACGCTGAATCCAAATCCGTAATCCAAAAAGGATCTATCTTGTCAATTTTTTTTGTCAAGAACACTTGAATATGGTGTAAAATCATAGAAATAATGTAGTAACTCTTAATGAAGTGTGAAAAATGGTACATGTTTTGTAGCCTAGAGTAGGAGAATATAAATTTGAGCCACAGTAAGCTATCTCTATAAATTAAACCAAAATCCACATTTATATGGGGGGTGAAAACTACTCCTAAAACTCAAAAGACGCAGGTGAGTGTGAATAACACATACAAAAGGCAAAATGTTTGTATCTCTTAGTGCAAAATATATGACACCTGTGTGACAACCAACCATTACTTTTAAAGGGTTGAGACTTACTACCCCCCACCGCCACCAATGAAGGAATCTCATCAGTTTCAAAACGAGGAAAATATTTAAGCTTTTGTAGTTTTGGGTAGAGTGGACAAATATGGAGTAAATTCAATCCAACCATCGATACAGGACTTAGAGACTACCATTAAAGGTGATCTATATGGTCAAATGATGCATATAGCTCATTGTACCAAATACATAAATCTGGTACGGCATCCATCCAATATTCTCAATAAGGTTAAAATTCACCTCTATTGGGGGGAGGACTTAAAAACTACCTCCACAGATGGACAGATCTTATTAGTTCTAATATCTGGGAACAAAAATTCAGGATTTGTAGTTTTAGGTAGAGTAGAAAAATATGGATACGTCTGTCTGTGGGGATAGTTTTTATGCCCCTCCCCCATAGGGGCGATTTCAACCTATTTAAGAATATTGGGCCGATGCCGTACCAGATTTATATATTTGGCACAATGAGCTACAAATATTTGACCCTTTCCGAATTTCAATAGCACTCACATGCATCCTTTGAGCATAGACCACCTTTAAGGGTAGTCTCTAGTCCTGTATCGGTGGTTGGTTCGAATTCACTCCATATTGTTCACCCTGCCTAAAACTACAAAAGCCTGAATTTTTTCCTCATTTTGAAACTTATGAGATTCCTTCGTCGGTGACGGTGGAAGGTAGTTTCAACCCTTCATAGGAGTGAGTAATGGCTGGTTGTTTACCAACAATGTAACCTCTGACGTCATCAGTGCGGGATACAGCGACATACGGTTTTTCGTGGTAAAATTTAAAATTAAACTTAAAAGGGTTTGTTTTAAGGAATAAATCGATTGCTCGAGAAAATTCAATTTTTTTTAACTTTAATTAAGCATTATCTTCACAGTCAAAAAGATTTTAAAATTTGTGAAAATACCGAATACTGTTAGCTCCTGGTAAAGCTATAGTCTATCAACATCTCGTCGATTACCATCTGTTAGCTATACGATACCTTATTACTAATAGGACGTAACCCACAAAAGTAAAATTTCACCACAATATTTTAATATGTCGTATCTAAACAGATATTAAAAACAATAATTATTTCTTTAAAACAATTCAAAATATGATTACAAATATTAAAAAATTAATAACAAGATAATAATGAGTACTTACCTGTAATTTCGCAGAAATATTCATAGTAAGAACACTTAAAAATCCAAAAATATCTCCTCCCAAGCTTTTATGAAGCACATGAATAAACTGTGGGATACGCTATATTAGAACTACAAAGAACAGCCGATTTGTTCACAACTTATTAGAATACCTTATAAATAGGCTAGGATTGAAATAAGTGGTTTCCTACATATTATCACAATGTGGGAAATCACCTAAAGAATCCATAGACATCAAAAACTCAATTTTTAAAATTTTGTGGGATACGACCTATTAGCAATAAGGTATCGAATAGTTGGAAATCTTCGCATTTTTCCAATAACTCGTTGCTGTTCATATCGTACAAAAAGGTAAAAATATTGCATTTTGGAGCTGCTCAAATATTCTAATGAATTTATGTCTAAGATGAAAAAAAAATTATTTATTTTAAACATCTGTTTTGGTTCAACCAGTATTTAAGATATAATCTTCACTGTCATAGTTGAACTGGTGTTTTATTTATCTTGGGCGAATTCCTGTGGACTGTTCAAATTGTGGATCTATTTCTAAAATGTCTGCTAAACCTCTAGCGTCCACTAAAATTTCTTTAAATCCTTTATCTGATTGTAATACCTCGAAGTATTTTTTCACTTTTGAATTCAAGTCTGTTGCTGTTTGTATGTTTGTGTAGGCGAGCTAGCTCTTCAGGGACCCAGGTCTCAGACAAATTGCAACCTAGCAAAAAAAATACTCACATGTAGTTTGCGATCTCTGGAAGAACTTGATGTTATTTTGCAAATAGAATCGTTGGTGAGATTTGCAATAAAAATTGCGAAAGGTCGCAAAAAACGATCTTTCACGTTTTAAAGTAAAAGTTGAATTTATACGAAAAAAAGCGTGCAGGTAAAAAATGTGAGCAATAAAATAATGAACAATATGAGTGAACTGAATTGTCCCAGTGGTTCCCTCGCAAATTGCAAAAAATCACTAAAATTGCACGTTTTTTCAAGAATCCATAACACCGGTTCAAATACCTATTAAAGGCTGAAATTTGCACTCGGAGTTTTAGTAGCCCTTAACCCACCTTTAAAATTTCAATCGAAAATACCTTGTAGTTTTTGCAAACTGTTGCTTTTTGCCTAGCGCTGCGAAAGCCCTCTGGCGGTCGATCTGAAATTTAACCAACATGGTGGTATTCTTCAAGATTTACTCCAGGTGTTCCTTTTTTTTTGTTTTGCCAAAAGTCGATTGGAAGCATGCGAAAAACGCGATCGAAAACTTAATGTCAGCGCTGTGGAAGCTGCGAACCCATATATCCAAACTGTATTTAATCTGTACTGGATCTATATATTAAAATCTTTACTCGATAGGTAGCGTACATTATTTTGGTACAGCGACGATACGGGTTTGAATACATTATGGGTATAGGCAGAATAAAGTTGGCATTTATTGATTCGCCATCGCCAAGATACATTCTGGATATAGATTGAATAAAGTTTAATTTACTGAATCGCTATCACAGCACGTAGATTATTATGTATACATTAATGTACATTTAGTGTATTCAAGTACATGTTGCAAATAAAATAATAATGAATAAAAAAATATTTGTTCTTTATATATTTTTTAGGGAATTTATGGCATATATTTTACTTTATACTTTTTACTATACTGATAAATTTATAGAAACTTTTAGATATCATACACTTACCTTGTTGAATGCATAGTGGTATCCTGATGGGACGCGAACCTACGACACAGATCTACAGTTGCAGTTGGCTTTACTCTCTGGGCTACCTGGTCTTGTGTTGAACTCTAGCTTGTTGTATATACATTTTTATATTTACGTAGAGATACGTATAGGCAATTACTATATTTTAATTAAAATTTAATGAAATGCCGAAAAACTAAAAAGAAAATTTGTCGTTGTTGGGCGGAAGTGCGAATTGATATGGCTAGAGGATATAAAACTCGCTGACTTAAGACGCATTCAAAAGTAGAATTACAACAGAAGGTATAATAGATTATTTTATATATTATACTCAATAAATTTGTTTTATGGAAATACTGGTTCAAGATACACAAGAGACAAATAATGTCATGACTGCCGGTTATTCTACAGACAATGAAATTCCCGAAGAAAATTCAAGTAACGACGATGTATTTTATCAGCAGATACATCAGGATAATCATCCCATGATAACATTGAAGAAATTGATGAGCAGGTACCCAGCTAACAATTTAGGTGGCATTTGACGTCGACTGCACGTCGAATAGGTGACGCCACCAATTTCGATAGGTGATACAGAACATAAATTCGATGTCGATACAACCTAAAGGTGTTTCTTGACACGTCGTATTGACGTGCAAAATAAGTTAAACAGGTATATATGACCTATTAGGTTAGGTCGTCAGACACCTATTCAATGTCGAGAATTTGGAAAATTAACGTCGTCGATTACTTAGTTCTCACTATTCATACTTTCTATTATTTGCCTTCAAAATTATGTTTCGTCAAAATTATAACTTAATATGATACAATGGTTCATAATATATAATTCTACATGACAAGTTGTTTTGTTTGCAGCGCGTTTTTTACTCATGACTCGCGTGAATTTACGTGGGAAAGATTTTTCCTGTAAATATTATATTTGTATCTTGACATATTACAAAACCCCTCCGTAAAAACATCAATTATTATAAATAAATATATATATATATATATATATATATATATATATATATATATATATATATATATATATTATATATAATATATTGTTATGAATTACATACCCCCTTGGAACTGGAGATGATACGCCTATGCCTACTAATAGTGACTGGAAAGACTCTAGCATATACTTATTAACTAAATAAGTATATGGACTCTAGAAAGAGCCATGGACTTGTCTAGAATGTGGTGGAAGAAGATTCTGGTTCAATCTAGAGGTAATTTCAGAGTATATAAGGTGCGATTACCGGCGCAGAAGAAGTTTTAAGAAGGCAGTTTATAAAAGTGAAAAGTGAGGTTAAATAGTAAAAAGTAAACAGTGTTGTATAGTCAGTAAATTGTTAAATAAAGTGTTAGTAGTGGTTTATCTCTTGTTAAAATTATTTAGAACCCACGGATTCACACAGGGTGTTTCCTAAAAGGTGGAATATTTGTAACAATATTAATATAAATTGTGACATTTTAATTTTTCAATTTTCATTTTTGTATATTTTTCGCAATTCCATTTTGTTTTAATTTAAAATTTAGTAATTATTAATATGTTTAACGATTATTTATGAATTAAAATATTTTCACAAAGTTTACATTTTCATGGCGACTTTTCACCATTCCATTTTTAAATAAATATGGTTGCTCTCTGCCTAAATTACTTAATTAGTGACATGAAGTCATTTCGACTTTTTGGCGGAAATTTAAGGACTTCTTCAATCCTTAATAGGTACCCAAGAAGTCTTGTTCAAGAAATATGATTACCTATTTAGTCATTTCAATACATTTTACCTATATCTTCTATTAGGGTCTAATAATAACTTAACCAAAATAACTTAATAAGTGATTTAACAACCATATTACTTATTAGGTGACAAGTATCCCAGATAGCAAAAACATAAACTTATGTTATTCCTAAGATATTCCTACAGAATATTTCATTATTCTTAGAATAACACGAAAATAATTATTATCTTTTAAGGATATTCCTAGAAGTAACAAACGGTACAACTATAGGTCTCTTTAGAATAATTTCGGAATAATTCGCACAGTATTCTCTGGAGAATCTAGAATAGTTTGAGAATATATTTTTATGGTTAATCATAGATTATATTTTCAAGTTATCTTTATACTAACCCCAAACTATATGTGCATAATACTAAATTATTCTTAGGATATTTTTATGTTTAATCTTGGATCACATTTTCAGGTTATCTTTATATTAATTCAGAATAATATGTAATATTTTTGACCATTACTTTTTTCCTTAGCACGTACATTTAAAAAACTATAAGACTACCTAAGTAAAACCATAACAAGACTATTACTAGAGTTTCCACTCAATAATTCCATTCGTTTCCAAAATTGCTAGATTAAAAACTACGAAATAGGAAGATTACTTCATACCTAATCTTTAAATTTAAATCTAACTATTTTGCAAACTGAAATTATTGAGTGAAAATTCATAGTAATAGTCTTGTTATGGTTCAACTTGGGTAGTCTAATAGTTTTTAAAATACACGTGCTAAGAAAAAAAGTTTATGGCCAAAAATAATAAAGATTTCCCTATCGCATGTTTCTTTCTAGGAAATGACCTACAAGAGTAACTACAAATATTTTCATTTTGAAATAATTTGTTATACAGAATGTTCAAATACGGACATTTTTAACTTATTCTTTAAAAAATACAATAATTACATTTCAGGCAGTTTATAAATATTTTAGATAAGGACTATATAGATTACATAAAAGCAAAATAAGACACTCCTAATAATTGGGTTAAAGATTTATTTGTTAAATATTTACTCTCGCAACATTTTCTAAAATTCCAATAACGGAACAAAACTTAAATAGTAAATTCAGTCGTTGGAAGAAGAATGATATAATAAATATACACTTCAGTCCATGTAGGTCTCTGCTAGCTTATTTGAAGAATGCAAAGGCTACTACTTACTAGTGGTTCTGGTTTTTCTTTCTTTTCTTTAGTTAGCCATAAACTTCAATTTGTTTTGAAGTGACCTCAATATTATTTTTTTAAACTGCATCTGAAATTGAACATATACCATATACCCATACATTTTATAGCATTAGACAATTAAGCAGTGTAGTATGGAGAAATTGGATATGTCAACTTTTGTTTCATAATGCCTCACACACATTCACACTAAATAGAACAGAAAAAAATATGCGCATATATAAAACCGTAGCCTTACCAATAATCACATTGCATAAAATAGAATCTCCAAAGGTTTTCTCCAGTCTCTATGCCCATGTAAAGTAAATAATATTAAAACATTCCCTGAGATAAGTTTTGTCAAAAATCTTCTCCACCCTCAATACGTTCCACCACCCAATCTCGCCAGATTGTTCACCTGTGTTAATAAAAAAACAGAATTGTTTACTACTTTACTATAACTTTCATTTATAGACATGTGCTAATGGTACTTTATAAACCACGAGCAAATTTTTAAAAACAGAACAATATACGCATCTGAATTTAAGATTCCAGCACGGGGCAGATAACGTCCAAACTGATTAGTAGGTCATTCTTTGTATTTGTTGGTTTTTTTAAATAATAATTCGTAAGCGAAGAATAAATTACGTACCTAAAATATGTAAACATTAAAAGTGACACTGACCTAGTAATAAGTTTAGCCAAAGATCAATCGGAATAAGCGTACTGCTTATTTTCAGTTGCATATAATACTGCCTACCATATAATACATATTTAAAAAAAGGATTGTTGTGTAAAGAAGTGAAGTTTAATACCTATTTTCTTCCTAATAACGGAAACAAATATTCATTTTAAAACCAGCTAAAATATAGCTTTTATAAAGTTAGGTTAGGTTAATTGATGTTGACGGCGTGACAAAAATGATTTGTCCATATCCAAGATACATATAGGTATATTTAAATAGACAAAAAATTTATCGATTCACTTACCTTCTTTAATTGTTTTTTTGATTGCACATAATCGCAAACATAACGAACAATGAAATAAAACAAGCAAACCCCAAATTGTCAAGCACGAAGCACGCCGTATAAACCTACGATTTCACGAGTAGTCTAATTAATAGTCAAAAGTTAACCTATTAAATTATTTATAAAATATATTTCGAACATATTCTATACTTCTCTTATTAAAATATTTTTATCATATTATTTTATGAAGTATTTTTAAAATAATAATCCAAAGATAAGTTTTGCAATTATTCATAAAATATATTCAAAATATATTCCATACTTATGTATTTCAATTATTCTAATGTTATTTATTAGAAGATATTCTAAAAATAATAATAAATTATTTGGTTATTCAGAGTATAATTTAAAGATATTTTTTATAATTAATCGAATAATATTTTTTGGGAAGATTTTCAGATTATTCTTAGAATATCTTGTGCTATCTGGGATGTCCCCTTATTAAGTTTACCAAATTTTTACAAATAGGTCACTTTCTACCTACTTACCCTATTAGGTTATTAGGGCCGTGTATTCCTTCCACTTAATTAGTGTGTTTTAATGTAGTACCTACTTACTACCTATTAGGTAAAAATAGTAACAAAGATGTTTTTAATAACCTATTAGAGCATTAATTTTATTAATTTGGATGCAAGAACATTATTCAAAACACCTAGAGCTGTAAACATACATCATATGGATAATGGATATTATTTTCTTCTATCAACTATACTTTGCACGTAGACTAGTAAATCGTAGAACGCATAACCTCACACGCGCGTCAGTTCTATATTGACAAGACCAGTTTTAAAATAGATTCTGTATAGAAAACTGAATAGAATCTATACTGCATTATCTCGCCTATAATATATAGTGTTACTCAAAATGTAAAAATATAAATGAAGAAATATCAGTATTAATTATGTAAAGACTCGATACCTATTTAGTGTAGAATATCTATACCCATTTGTATAGACAACATATAGACTTAATAAAGTTGTAATACATTTTCCATAACGGTAATGTTTTAATCGGAGACCTTTCCAGGAGCTATATTGATGAGTTATCGATAAGATAACGATACTTTATATGTGCTATAAATGTAAATCATATATTCTATAGAGAAAATATATACAGATAATACTTTATATTCGCTGTACAGATTAAATTTTTCCAGATAGCCTTAAAACCGCAAAAATCATACCAGCTCATAAGAAAGGAAAAAAAATAGTATCCAATTACCGACCAATCTCAGTATTACCATCATTATCGAAAATTATTGAACTAATGATCAAGGAGCAGATTGTAAAATACACAGAATCTTAAAACATACTAACAGCTGCTCAATTCGGATTTAGGGAAAATCACAGCATAGAGGATGCAATTCTTAATCTAATTAAAAACATAAACGATTGCGTAGAAGAAAAATGCAACCCGCTTTGTGTATTCTGTGATTTAACCAAAGCTTTCGATATCTAATAACTGGTTCCAGTCTTATCTGCATAAACGAAAGATGTATGTTGAATTAAGAAATAATAAACAACGAAGTAATACCAATAAAAACGGAGCAAAAATATTTGAAATGTGGAGTTCCATAAGGCTCAATTTTAGGACCGGTACTTTTTCTAATATATATCAATGATCTTGTTGATAATTTCAGAATGGTTCAGTATTCACTGTTTGCTGATGACATCAGCATACTTCTCAGGCAACCGATGCCTGAATACAAGGAAATTTTAAATAACATAAGTGACTGGTTCTCAGCAAACAGGTTAATACTGAATCTAAATAAAACACACAATATCACATTTCATTCCTGCTACAAATATATGCAACAAGACAAAATTACATCACGGGACCGTCTCGGCTGCAAATAACGCTAAATTTTGGGTGTACATATCGATGAGCCTGAAATGGAAGAGTCACATAATGAAGCTGAACAAAAAGCTGTCTACACATTATTTTTCATTAGGAAAAACATCGGATTCGAAACAACCAAAATTAATTGTATATTATGTAATGAATTTTGGGGAGATTCAACAATGGTGGACTTTATAACTTTATTGAAAGTAGGCAAGCCTAATGTACATCCCATATAACCAAGCGATATAGGTTTCCGTGGACTATATTCCTTTTTCAAGGCTTTTTTTGAAAAATCTTTTTTTGCTGTGTATGATAAATACACAGCTCTAAGAATGTTTGTTATATTCAATATCCATAGATACTTACTATTTACATAGAACTACTCACTATCTCCACTTTTATATAACATTTATTGTTACGACATATTTAATAATCAACCTAAACAACTGTCATACATTTTACAATATGCAGACGATACAGCCTTGATCTCACATGAACGTTCGATTGTAAAGGCAAGGGACAATCTTCAAATATTGCTGAACAATACCCTAGCATGGACAAGCAAATGGAGACTGCAAGTCAATCCGCTGAAGTCGCAATGGGCTTGTTCGGCATTTTTTTTTTATTTCATAAATCGAAAGTGCCAGTATAAATTAATGGATCTGCAAAAAATCAGAATCTTATTCGCACGTTTAGTATTTTAAAAACTATTACAAATGTCCATCTCGCGAAAATGGGGCGTGGCCAGGCGCTACGTCACTATACGCATAGACTCGGCGATCTCAATAGACTTGATGCTCCTTATTGATTATAATTATAAGTGTTTTCGAAGTATTGTTTGTTTTGCTTACTACTTGACAGTAGGGGAGTACAATTTGGTGAAATGTCAAAAAATTACAATTTTCTCTCGCTCCTGCCGGAACGAATTTTCGATTTCGACCCTGCAATTTACGATTATAATTCATCGCCGACCTTCTCCTTTCCGTTGACACATAGAACGAACTTCCACTCGACGTATTTATTTAGTTACCAGCGTTTAAAAATTCCATGTTTTTCGACTTTTCAGGTTAAATTTGAAAGGTCCCAGAAAGCCATTTTTCTTATGTCACTTGCGTATAGTGACGTCACAAATGAGCGCTCGGTTTTTGCAACTGTTACTAATTTCAACTCCTTATATCTCGAGAACGGAAAAAGTTAATAATACGAAATTTTAAGTGTATAATGAGAATATCGAGTACTATATGAAAAAGTATAAAAACCATATAAAAAGAATATCATGGAACAAGCCCATTGGGCGAACAACAAAATTATATAAGAAAAAATGAAATTCAGAGGTCCAAGATCTGCGAACACGCTTGGGAGAATGGACACAGAATAAACTGGGACTCGGCAAAAATTTTAACAAAAGAGGCAGATAGCAAAAAAAGAAAAATGAAAGAATCCGCGATAATATTATTGAATGAGGATAGATGCGTGTCGAATTGTTCCGTAGATGTCTGTACAACTTAGTTGCCAATGTTAAAAGAAGAACTTCACAAACTTAACATTGTATAAAAAACTAAAAAAACTGTTAACTAGGTCAACAGTTCTATGTAATAATAATAATAATAAAAGTTATTTATTGATTGCATTAATATATACAATTATTATTATTATTTTATTATTATTATTATTATTATTTTATTACATTACATTAAAATTACATCAAAATCTAAGTACAAAATATAAATATTATATAAATGTTAAGCTTATATTAGTATTGTACCTAGATGAATTAAATCATCTGTATGTACAATTAGAATGAGAATTTAAGTTAGTCTATATAAACCTAAGAATAAAATATAAAAATACAATAGTATCAATAAACAAAAAAAGTACATATCATAAATTTAAATTATTTCATAAAGTGAATTATTTCATCAAATGAATGAAGGCATTATAGTTTCCAATTACATATTCTTTGCATGCATTATTAAATTTTTTACGAATCTTTATTTTTTTTATATTTAGTGGAAGCAAGTTGTAAAATTTTGGAGCCAAATAATTAATAAATCTCAAATTTATACTTTTGTAACTATTTGGGATCTGTATGTGTTGGTTATTTTTTATTCTAGTTGCGTATTCATGTTTAATGTGCACTTTTAGTAGTTCATTCTATTCAATGTAATAAAATACAATCAAAAGGCCATCGACCTAGGTCCTTCAGCCAAGGAGATAATAACATTATATTTAAAATTTTGTATAAAAAATATGGTGGGTAACAAAAGGTTGGTTACATAAATTGTAAAAAAAAAAAATCCAATGTGAGGCATAGTGCATCAGTACTCCTGCGGCATCAATATCATCTGGTCAAAAGTGCATTAGGAGGGTTGTGTAAAGGATTGTGTGGGTGCCGAATCTTTGTAATTTTCCTTAGTGCAGTTGTTTCAGCTGTCCTTAATTTTTTTTTAGCTGGATTTCTGCTGTTCGTGTATAATGTATGTCCATATTCTAAAATAGGTCTACAAATTGTTTTGTATATTTTGGTACCTGCTGTGGTTTTTATCCCCTTATTTTTGACCGTTAATACACTGAAATGTTTTGCTCTGGATATGCATTTTTTTACCATTTTAGAATGCATGTTGAAGTTTAATTTATTGTCTAAATAAACCCCCAAATACTTGACATTGGTTACTGGATGAATTTGGTGATACTTATTTCGTTAGAGGGAGAATTATTGGATATTGCGTGATTGAATAAAGTGAATTGCGATTTCAGCGGATTTATTTGCAGTCTCCATTTGATTGACCATCCTATATAGAGTATTGTTCAGCAATATTTGAAGATTGTCCCTTGCCTTTGCAATCGAACGTTCATGTGAGATCAAAGCTGTATCGTCTGCATATTGTAAAATGTATGACAGTTGTTCAGGTTGATTATTAAATATGTCGTAACAATAAATGTTATATAAAAGTGGAGATAGTGAGCAGTTCTATGTAAATAGTAAGTATCTATGGCACCGATCTCCCAGAGATTGGGGGTTGAGCTACCTGACCAGGCGCGTCTCCAGGTGGCGGATAGGAGAACGGCCAGACTTCGTAAGGAGTAGGGCTAGCGTTGGCCATACTGTTGGGAGACCGGGCTAATAACCCAGTCCATCCTGACTAAAGCCACGCCGCGGACCAGCTCACGACTCACACCGTAAACCGCCTGGAGGTGCAACGACCCTCTGGCCAAGGTCAGGGGTACGTGTCTCCAGGGGGCACGGGGGCCTTGGCTTCATTGCCTGGACCGCGTGGATGAAGTACCACTATAAAAACTTACCCAATCCCAAGGTATTGTGCGCGCCGAAGGGATGCATGGTCGGAGGGATGTCCGGCCACTAGCGACAAACCTCGGGGCACAGGGCGCACCCCGTTGTATAAATGCCTTCCACGTACGCAGGGGATTCCGTGCGTGGCGACCACCCTTTCCCCCTTACTCGTGGGATCAATATGAACCATAGAAAACTCAAAAAAACCCAAGCAGAGGGGATCTCCTTGGGGAGTGGTCCTTCTGCAAAAGAGGGGATCTCCCTGGAGAGCGGCCCTTCAGTACAGGAGGGGATCTCTTCAGGGAGCGGCCCTTCCATGCAGGAGGGGGTCTCCCCAGGGAGTGGCCCCTCAAAACAAACAACAGTGCAGGAAGCAATGGACTGCACTGGAGACGACAAAGCCAGCCCCAGCCGAGCAGCTCAGGCAGACTTGGCAACGGCGGGTGGCTCGAAACCAAAACGCCCTTCCGGAGCCCAAAGGAGGAAGAACGCGAAGGCGGCGAAAATGGCTGCAGGCACGTGGACGGTCGAGAGACCACGGCCACGCATGCAACCAAAAAAAAGTATGGAGGTTACACCGGCAGGCACGTCCAAGAGGCCTAGACCGGACTCTAACACCCCTACTAAACCAAACCCCAAAAGAGTCAGGAGCGCTACGGCGCCGACTGTCTCTTACAGGGATGCCATGACAGGCATCAGGATGTCTGTCATCAATGCCAACCATCCTGATACTCTGCTGAATCAGGAACAAGCAGACCTGATTCAGGACAAACTGGTGGAAGCACTGGACGCAATCCCCTGTGGGGTAGCGACTCCGAGGTTCCAACGGTTTCCAAAATATGAGGGGGGGATCCTCAATGTAATTTGTGCGAACCCCTCCACCGAAAACTGACTCGTGGAAACGGTTCGAGGGATGAAGGAGCTGGAGGAGGGGGTGTCCATCACTGTGGTGAACACCAAGGACCTTCCCAAGCGACCGAAGGTCCTCGTCTATATCCCCGAGCCAGTCGACGAATCAAGGGTCAGAGACCGTCTCAAGAAGCAAAATGATGGCTTGAGTACGGAACGATGGTCCCTGATGAGTCGTAAAGTCGAAGAGAAGGGGCAAACGCTGGCCTACTCCATCGACGAAAAGTCGTTGAAGGTACTTGAAGGTCTGGACTTCAAGGCCTACTACAGCTTAGGTAGAGTCTCCTTCAAGAAACTCAAGGAGAAAACCAACACCCAAGATGAAGGTGGTGCAGATAAACCTGCACCATAGTAAGGCGGCAACGTCGGTCCTTGCTAAAGTCATGCAAGGGTGTGACATTGCACTGATCCAGGAACCCTGGGTCTACAAGGGTCAGGTAAGAGGCTTAAAGGAGGTCGGTGGAGAACTCATCTACAGCAGATCCACTGAGACTCCCAGAGCGTGTATTCTTGTTAAAGGTAAGCAAGCAGTAATGTCACTAACTAATTTCTGTTCTAGGGATTTAGTGGCAGTCAAAATCAGGGGATCATGTGGGGGTATGCCGAGAGAGTTAATTCTGGGCTCTGCGTACTTTCCATATGACGACCCTGAGCCACCACCAACCAAGGCCGTGGAGGAACTGGTGAGGAGCTGCAGAGGAAGAGGATCTCAGGTCATCATCGGGTGTGATGCAAACGCGCATCACACGGTCTGGGGGAGCACCAATACCAACCCAAGAGGCGAGTCACTTTTTGAATTTATTATGGAATATAATTTAGACATAGCAAATGTAGGTAATACTCCGACCTTTGTAACCAGACAAAGGCAAGAAGTGATAGATATAACAATAGGTACATCGCACGCGTGTAACATAGTTAAAAACTGGCATGTGTCTGAGGAAGAGAGCTGCTCAGACCACAGACACATTCGATTCGACATAACGGGACTGGACCGTGTAACTGAAACATATCGTAACCCCCGCAGGACGGACTGGGAAGGATATAAGACAGACCTTGCCCGGGAACTTGGGGGGGTAATAACGAATATTAGAAGAGAAGAGGATGTGGAGATAGCTGCGGAACAAATACAGAACGCAATTATCTCTGCATATGAAGACAACTGCCCTCTAGTGGTAAGGAAATCCACCAGGAATGTGCCCTGGTGGAATAATGACCTTACAAATATGAGGAAAGAAGTGAGAAGAAAATTCAACGTTGCAAAAAGATCAGCCAACTGGGATGAATACAGGACCTCTTTGACTGAGTACAATCTGGCACTGAGAAAGGCCAAGAGAGAATCCTGGAGGAGACACTGCGAGAGTATTGATAGTATCCCGGAAAGTGCCAGACTCCAGAAAACTCTCTCGAAGGACAATCATTGCTCAATAAACTCCCTTCTAACAGAGACAGGAGAGTACACCAAGACAGGAAAGGAAACCATGGAGGAATTGCTCCGTGTGCACTTTCCTGGATCTACCATTATTGAACAATCACTCGAGGAATGGCTAAGAACAGAACTGGTGACAACTGGAAACAGGGCCACCAGGACGGACTGGTCAGTAACCAAAGAAGTGATAGATCAATCCAAAATCAGGTGGGCAATAAACTCATTTGAGCCTTACAAATCTCCGGGACCGGACGGAATTCTGCCAATAATGCTCCAACAGGGCATAGACCTGTTGGCATCCAAGCTCTGCACATTGTACAGAACCAGCCTAGCGCTGGGATACATACCAATGAGGTGGAAACCAGTTAGGGTGGTATTTATACCAAAGGCTGGGCGGAACTCGTACACCCAAGCCAAGTCCCTAAGACCCATCAGTCTTATGTCCTTTCAACTTAAGACTATGGAAAAAATGCTCGACAGGCATATTAGGGATGATGTTCTGGTCCGAAGTCCACTACACCAGAACCAATTTGCATACAGAGCAGGCATGTCTACAGAAACAGCACTTCACCACCTAATTCAGAAGGTGGAGAAGGTTCTGGAACACAAGGAGGTGGCACTGGGTGCTTTCCTCGACATAGAGGGAGCATTCGACAACACCTCCTTCAACTCCATCATTAGAACTGCAAGAGAGCGCGGCATCGAGGACACCTGCTGCAGGTGGATCGATGGCATGCTCAAAGGCAGGATGGTATTCACCGCCATGATGGGAGAAAACCTAAGTGCGTCAGTTGCAGGAGGCTGTCCGCAGGGGGGTGTTCTGTCCCCCCTGCTATGGAATCTTGTAGTTGACAGCCTATTACGAAAACTCACAATTGAGGGATTTGAAGCCCAAGGATATGCTGACGATATAGTCATCATAGTTAGGGGAAAGTTTAATAACATAGTCAGGGATCGATTACAGATGGCACTGAACATGGTCAAAAAATGGACCGATGAGGAAGGGCTGAAAGTCAGCCCATTAAAGACCTACATCGTCCCATTCACTAGAAGAAGAAGTCTGGACGGCTTAGGCCCTCTAGTCCTTCAAGATACACAACTGCAGATGTCGGGAGAGGTCAAATACCTTGGAGTTACTATAGACTCCAAGCTTACCTGGAACCAACACCTAGACAGGATAATACATAGATCGGTAGCCACATTGGCAACCTGTAGGCGATCATATGGTAAAACATGGGGGCTCAGGCCTAGTGTACTGCACTGGCTTTACACAAGCGTTATAAGACCCACCATAACGTACGCTGCTCTAGTTTGGTGGTCAAAGACAACTCAAACTACAGCGGCAAATAAGCTGAGCCGGGTACAAAGACTGGCCTGCTTAGGAATTACGGGTGCTATGAAAAGCACCCCAACGGCAGCCTTGGAGACCCTACTGGACCTCCCTCCACTTAGCATAGTGATCCAGGGAGAGGCCAGAATGGGAGCATATAGGTTGCAAAACTCAAATACCCCGAGTCTCCACGGAGCTAGATTTGGGGGACACTTGAGGATAATAAACACTGTAGAAGACCCTCTATTGAATATGAGGTCAGACTACATGATACCAAAAATCACCTTCAACAAGCCCTTCAATATCACCATTGGAGATAGGAAGGACTGGTTAAAAGAAGCTCCTGACATGCTACGTAAGGGCCTAACCTGGTACACTGACGGGTCTAGGACGAGCACAGGAGCTGGAGCTGGAATACATGGTGAAAGACCCAGGGCAAGTATAAGTCTTTCCCTTGGGCAACATGCCACTGTATTCCAATCAGAGATTCTGGCTATACTTGAATGTGTACGCGAGAATGTAAGTCGACAATATGTCAACCAGCAGATCTCCATTGCATCAGACAGTCAGGCGGCACTTGGGGCACTGGCCTCCAACAGAGTGTCATCTCGACTGGTATGGGACTGCCATGAAGAGCTGAAAATTCTGGGTGCGCAGAACAGAGTCAAATTACTCTGGGTGCCAGGACACTCCAAAATTGACGGCAATGAAAAAGCCGATGAACTTGCTAGACAAGGGGCAGCTAATACATTCTATGGCCCAGAACCCGCGCTGGGTATTTCCAAAAGCTCAGCCAGAAGGGCGATTAAAGACTGGGTCAAGAGCAAACACAAAAATCACTGGAGGAACATTCCAGGAAATCGACATGGGAAAACACTCATTAAAGGTCCATGTGCAAAACAAACTGAAGAACTGCTCACAATGAACAGGACGCAGTTAAGACTAATAGTAGGACTTCTGACTGGACATTTTCCAGTAAAGAAGTATCTAAATACAATCGGCAAATTTGACGGCAACCTAGACTGCAGACTATGCAGCAAGGAGCCGGAAACGGTCGATCACATCATATTCAACTGCGAGGCACTGGCTCGCAGAAGACATGGTATTTACGGGCAAGCACGAACGGACCCGGAATTCATCAGCACCCGCCCGACCATGGATCTGTATCACCTGATTAGGGGTACAGGGGTACTGGAATGGGCGGAGTGAAACATGACAGGGAGAGCACAATAAGCCCAGGAGGCTGCAGTGCCCTCGGAGTTTTTATTAACAGACGAGCCCTGAGAACAAAAAAAAAAAAAAAGTATCTATGGATATTGAATATAACAAACATTCTTAGAGCTGTAAAAATTTTTTCAAAAAAAAGCCCCGAAAAAGGAAACAATAGATTTCCGAAACGTCGGCGAAATATTTAATTTCAAGTTTTTATACTTGTTCGTGTTGTTTATTTAAAAAAAAGCAACCTTTAACTGATCCTTTGACGTAAAAGTCACAGCTGTAGAGGTTATTTAACAGCAACACACTGGTTAATTGTGATATTTTGTAGATTCCTCGAGCACCGCTTGAAAAGAAAACATACATGTGGCAGGAAGTCCCAAAGAATTGAAGAAAGAAAAAAAATTAAGATAATGCCAATAACATTTAGACAATATAGTAAAAAAATGTAGAATTTTTTTTTCCGAAATACTTAGGTTTTTTTAAAATTCTCAAAAATATTTTTAAATTTGTTTGAATAGTTTTAGAATGCCACGGAAACGTGGAAACGTTAAATCTGAACAAATAAAAAAAAATTCCGTCTATTTTAGTGGTAAAATTTTTTCAAAAATGGTAAAGAAATTTTCTGATTTTTTTTTTTTTAAATAGATTTAGAACGCTATGAAACGCGGAAATTTTAAAATTGAAAAAAAATATTTTCATCTATTTTAGTGGTAAAATTTTTTTCAAAAATTAAAAAAAAAAAATTTCAAAATTTTTTTTATTTTGAAATAGGTTTAGAATGCCACGAAACGTGGACATTTTAAATTTGAGCAAAAAGGAAAGTTTCCTTCTATTCTATATCTATAGTAGTGGTATTTTTTTTTTTTTTTGAAATAGGTTTAGAATGCGATGAAACGTGAAAATTTTAAATTTGAGCAAAGAAAAAAATATTTTTCCATCCATTTTAGTGGCAAAAAATTTTTCAAAAATGTTGGTGAAACAAATGTTCAAAATTTTGTTTTTCTGAAATAGGTTTAGAATGTCGTGAAACGAGTAAATTTTAAATTTGGCAAAAGAAAAATCATCTATTCTATAGTAAGTAGTTATAAATAGATGAAAAATTTTTTAAAACTTCAAAAAATGTTTTAAATTTGTTTGAATAGGTTTAGAATGCCATGAAAACGTGGAAATTTTAAATTTAAACTAAGAAAAAAATATGTTCCACCTATTTTAGTGGTAAACTTTTTTTTAATAGTTTTAGAACGATATGAAACGTGGAAATTTTAAATTTGAACAAAGAAAAAATTTTTCAAAAATGTTGGTAGGTAATAAAAAATTTAAAAAAATATATTTTTTTGAAATAGGTTTAGAATGCCATGAAACATGGAAATTTTAAATTTGGAAATTTTTCATCTGTTTTAGTTGTAAAAATTTTTGTCATTGGTGGAAAAAACTTTAAAATTTTTTTTTTCTGAAATAGGTTTAGCGTGTCATAAAACGTGAAAATTTTAAATTTGAACAAAAAAATATTTTTTTCAGTATTTATTCCCTTTAGACGGTCCACCCTGTATATTTTCCAGTGAAAGTTTAACCATTTCTTCGCTGACAGTAGGGTCAACTACCTACCAAATTTGACTGCTCTCCGTCAGGTAGTTTTTTAGTAAATGCACCGACAGACAGACTGACGGAATTCAAAAACCAATATTTTCGTAATCTACGTGATCTGAAACGTCCAAATCCGAAAAAATCTCGGAGGGTGATTTCTTCTCGAATACAATACTTCCCTTCGGTATGCGAGGGTAAAGTAAAAATTGAAAATTTTTTTGAAAAAATTTGTAATCTTTTTTTACCACTAGGTACTATAGAATAGACGAAAAATTTTTTTTTTGCTTAAATTTAAAATCTCTACATTTCATGACATTCTAAACCTATTTCAGAAAAAATATATTTTGAACATTTTTTTACCATTTTGGAGTGATAGAAAAAAAAAATATTTTGCTCAAATTTGAAATTTCCACGTTTCATGACATTCAAAACCTATTTCAGAAAAAAAAAATTTGAACATTTTTTTACCATTTTGGAAAAATATTTCACCACTGCTTAGAATAGATGGAAAAATAATTTGTTTTTTGCTCAAATTTAAAATTTTAACCACTACTATACTTCCACTTCACTACGTGAATGTGGAGTTGAAAATGTGACAGATAGCAATACTGCCGTGCTTAGCGAAAACGCAGTATTTACAAAAAGTTTCAACAATGAGATTTTAGCATATACTGGCTTAAAATTCAGTTTTCTATCTATAGAACTTAACAAGAATATCGTATGTACCACCAAAACCATAGATATAAAGACCCTTATTGTGCTGTATCTAACGAAAATATAGGTCTATGCTTAGTATTTGACATACAAAGAGCACCCTTTATTTTTATTCAACTTTTTGGGGAAATCATTATTTATCCGGCAAAAGACAACTATTTATGGCATAAAAATTATGCCAAAACCGTGCAAGTTGCTATGGCTGCAATAAAAAGAAAAAGCTGTTTTTCTCCGTTATTACTTTTCTGTAGATATTGCGTTTTTGCTAATCACGGCAGTATAATATTTGGCATATGCACCTAGTTTTATTGAAAAATGTACAGGGTGATCATCCCAAGAAATAATTCAACCATGATGGGCATTTGTGCAAGCCTTCTATATTGGCACCTGTTATTTAGTATTGAATTTTTGCTATCGGATGACCACTCTGTATATTCTTTTGACCAAAAGTTATCAGGTTTTCTTTGTAATAATATAATGATAACTATATTCCGATTATTATTCTAAATGTCATTTCGTAATTAATAATTTTTTTGAGTGACCGCTATGCACAAATAAAGAGGGAAGTGTGTAAATACCTTTACCAATTTTTTTATTAGCACTTTGAATGCATTAAAATTTAAGACTGTCACCTGGTCTGGTAGTATATTGAAGAATTTGACACTGGTAGCTCGTACCATCTCTAGACCTTGTTAGACGGAGACAGGATTGTTTTAAACTGTTTTTATTTCTAGTGAGATACTTGCGAGTCTGCCCATGTGTAGAAAACGTATTGATGTTTCATTTAATATATAAAGTAGACATTCTAGGATGTAAAAACGTAGCGGTAGAGTAAGAATTTTGAGATCAACAGTGTTTCTTGCAATCACCTCTAAATTCATGTTGTGCAATGACTCTAATGCATTTGCGTTAGAGACCGAAGATTTGTGTACTGCGAAGCGAATGTGCCCAATTTAATATTGCGTAGGAATTATTGGCATGAAAAAATTCATAGTAGGCCATAATTAGTGTTTTTTCAGATACTAAATTTAACAGAGTACGAATAAAGAACATGTTTTTGGTTAGTTTCTGTGATAAGCTATGTATGTGATTTTCCCAGAGTACAGAATTCAAGCCCATCTGTAGAAATTTAACATGATTGGGTTCATGGATATTATTTGTGTGTGTTTCTTAGAGAAAAAGTCATGGTTTGTGTTTTGTTTTCATTCAAGTTTTGACTATTGGCATGAAACCATTAGTTGATGTTAGCTTGGGAAGTATTGGTGTTTTCTGCTAAAGTATCCAATTGTTTGCAACTATTCAAAATCGTAGTATCATCAGCAAGAAGTATATTAGATATTTCATCGACTTTTGCTAAATCGTTGACATAAATAAAAAATAGGATTAGACCTAGGACGGAAGCTTGTGGTACTCCATATTTCAGTAGCAATTTGTTAGAATTTCTCTTGTTATAGGAAACATATTGATGTATGTCAGACAGGTATGATTTTATTAGGGCTATACTACTATCATCAAAATTATAATAACTGAGTTTTTGTAACAGATTGCTATGATTTATACAGTGGAAGGCTTTTGTAAGATCGTAGAAGGTACCGTGTGTAAAATTGCATTTAATACAATTTGTGTTAAGTTGTTCATGGCTAATGTAGTAGACCGTTGGTTGCAAAAGCCAAATTGGCTGCTGTAAAAAAGTTCATTCTCTTCAATAAATTTGCTTATTTGTTGTGCAAGAACTTTCAAAAATTTTTCCCAAGATCGGTGTTCAGCCAAGACATGTTAGCCCTCATTAGGTTTGTACAGACTATTAGATATAGTCAGATAAAATTAACATCTACGACTTAATGTAACCCTTCACATTACACATATGCTCGACAGAGCACCATACCAAATACACAGAAAACGAAAACCTAACTCAACAAAATAGCATACAATTGAAGTGGACACCTGGTCCATGAGAAAAATAAGTTAATTAAAGAAGGCACAAAAACAGTCTTGAACTGTGCATGTAGAGTTCAGTGAACGAATCTCTAGGTATTTTACAACAGCACAAAATGGTCAGTAAAGGAATTAATAAATCAGATGTCACTTGCAATTGACAGAGATACCAGGAATAAGGCAATCCTGCATGTTCATCAGAGAACCCTTCAAATCACAGACCAATGAATTGCTAAAGTTATAAGCACAAAGCATCTAACAGTGAAGTGCCTACGTTTTATATAAATCTAATATTTAGAATGATCAGAATTATCTTTGCAAATTGTTGCAGGAAAAGCAATATGGAAAAAAATTGAACCGCCTTTAAAAAAACGGCGAGCAAAAAATATGGAAAATTTCTGTCATTTAGTTAATTGAACCTTTTTACGTAATATCGATTTTGTGGTCGATTAAAAATTCGTTCAATTTTGGTTTGTTCATTTTTGTCAGTTCCGATCCCACATCAAACTCACTAAAATGCAATGTGTGACTTCGTACTTATTCGTGTATTTACTTTGCAGCTGTTCCCAAACTAAAATTCAGAGATCATCACATCACATCGCAAAAATTGAAAAGAACTAACCAAGCATAAAGTACTCTTCATTTTCTCCCATTTCTATTATAAAATATTTATATGAAATAAAATTCAGAGTTGCAGTAACAATTTCCTTTAATGTTCCTAATATAACAATTTCACATTTTACAGGAACAACTAATTGAAGAAAAACTGAAACAGTATGTCCCAAACTAGGAATCTCCAAATTTATTTTGTTAATTTGTACAGCAATATTGAAAGTGAACAAGAAACATTCTGCATGTAAAAGTTTGTAAATTTGTAGATAAGAATGGGACACTCTTCATAACTCCGTGACTAGTGGAACCTGCACAAGTCTTAGTTTTGAAAGGGAAGGAAGAACTTTGGTACAGACGGATGGTAGCAATATGCATTTCGGTAAACAGAACAAAACTATCACAGGAGAGGAATAAATATTGTACATATTTTTTGCAAAAAAAAATGATACTAAGCTTCTTATAAACATTCCACTTCTTCACTAAATAAAAGAAATACATATAAAAATTAAAAAAACACTCTCACACAGTTAAATTGCAAATATTATCTAAGAATAACTTCTCAGCCTTCTTCTTCATTTATTTTTAACTTGAACTAATTTGGGGTACGCATATTATAACAAAGATTTTAAACTAATAAAACAACGAAGTATGAGTTGGCTAGTAAAATAGAACAAGCTAAAAGTAAATGAAATATTAATTAGTAACTAAAAATCACTCAATCATTATTACAGTTTATAACAGTTAAAAACATCTCCGAGTACTGTGCTAAACATTTCGTCACCTATTGGTCACATTATAAACAGTAGCTGCTTAACATAGTTCTTTTAGAGCTAACCATATAACTGGAAGGTAGAACAAATCTAAAAAACAAAAAAATAAATAAAATACTATTGACGTTACATCGTTCACCTTTCGTTGTAGGTTACCTCTTTTATACGGTATATTTCAATTGTTTTATCTGAAAAATATACAATTAGCCTAAGGTTTATGCATTTCAAACACAATTATTAAGTATTATGAGAAAATTACTGTGCTTGAAGGATAAATGTTTAGTGTATTAGTCAAAAGGCAGTAGTTTTGAATTCACTCGAAACTCAAATCATAGGCTCTTAATTTACAATTGCCGATTGTTATAGTTGCGCTACAAAATTTAATACACTAGTGGTAAGAAATTGATGAAAATAAATTATCTGCTGAAATTAAGGTTAGAATAAAACCCCCAATGGAGGGTTTTTCCCTGATTTATTGATTGCACCCAGTATATTCAAGATAGAAAAAATTGGAAACAAAACGTAACCAACCTACGTACATAATAAAATTATTGTAAATCTTAGAACAGTATTTGTTTGAGTTAACTTCTTACCCTTATAACAACGTGTATTGTAAGTGACTTAAAAAGGTAAGTTTAACGTTAGTTTTCCACAATAGGACAGAAAAAGACAAATAATGGACTTGCTCCATTCGTAAGTCTGTCAAACTGCTCACGGACTTGCAACGTTTTCCACACTTTTTAATTCGCCGGTGCGTTTCTACGAGCACGGTGTACTGGCCAGCATGAATAACTTCAAAGAGTTCATGAGTCTTTATTTCTGATTTACAGATTAGAATATTAAAAAAAAGACAGATGGGACTTTTACACTTAAGCGTTACATACAGAACTAGGCCAAATAGCAACGGTAGACTAACCCGCCATGTAAAATATCAATGCTATCCTAGCTCATTAATTCTGCAACTCCCAATGTGACGCCTATGGTGTAACTGTCCTTGACTTCAGATGTAAACTAAGTGGTTCAGTATTAAACATCAATGTGTGTATAGTGTGCTGATAATTATTGCGGAGTTGTGGCATTTTGAACATGGCAGGAGTATTGTCATAATAATCACGTACGGTATATTGAAAGAACATATACAAATATTCTACTTTATGGATCATCCAACGACTTTGCAGGCTGTGCCATTAGCCAGTGGAGGCACTGCATTCAACATATTGCTGCAATTTGTTTCTGCAACTTGTAGAAGTTTTACATTAAGTACTTGAGAAATTTCTGCTAGTCGAGGTTATCACAGATAATGGTGTGGTACATTCTACATTAAAATGGATTTTATTCATACCACTGTATATTTTCCAGCTTCAAAGGTGCCATATTCAATTATTTTTGTTCACAGTTGGTGTAAGTACAAGTGCAATAACAGTCCGTCAGATATGAAATATAATAGAACGAGAGCAGTCCAAGTTTTATTTTATCCTGTTTGCTTTGTGGAAATTTGGTATGATGAATTTTACTTTTGTCAATCACTGTAACACTTTGGTTGGGTTGGTTAAAATTTAAAAGGAGTATTATGAATCATTAAAACTGAAAGGTTCCTCAAAAATTACTTTCAAATGCCAAACAAACGCTCATTTTGTAAATTAATTAGAAAAATAAATAATTTATATTTGTTAATACTTAAAAGCAATAAACATTGACTTTTATTTTGAAAATGCGTAGTATGTGTATGAAACAAAAAAATAGTAACACCAATTTCTTTATACAAGTCAATCTTAAAAAACATTTGTTTAATAAAATGTTAATGATATACCCCGAATGTTTTACTTTTACAACTTATAAGTTTTTCTGAACCACGTGACATGCAACATGAATTTTGTATCGAACATAATCTCGAAGATTAAGGCAGTTCAGGCTGAATAGTAAAAAAAATTAATAATTAATAAAAAAATACTTAATGATATAGTAAACTCGTCATATCATGAGGAACATAAGTACCTACTTTTCAAGAAAACTATAAAAAAAAAGGAGGCCAAACTACCCATTGAAATGTATGTAAGGCAGCAGTACGAGTTGTCGGTTGTAGGCAGTTATAGGATAAGCTTGTTATATGAGAAAGTGCAACTCAGGACTCAACTACGAAATTTTTAAGCATTTGTGGGTTCATAGGCGCACCACTGCGACTACTTACAGCACCAATGTACTTTCAACGTTTTCAATCTCCACCACTCGAATTTACCCTTATTATACCTTTTATGTTCGAACTATTAGATGTTTTGTGGTATGTCACTGTATCAGTATGTAATTTATTACATGCTAAACTTATACTAAGATGTATGAACAATGAAAATATCTTATTTACAGCAATCTTTTGGATTAACAAACGAAAGATTCTAACGATAGGTTATCTGTAAAAAATTCGAATGCATACTTTAGAGAATCTACTTCACGTAACACCAAAAACGTTACGGCAGCTGCTTCTATATGACCACACATGTACAGCAGGATGGAACGATCTGACTTTTTTTATGGAAACGGCTGGGGTGCAAGACTTGTCTTTTGGAATAAGTCATGTAACAAAAATTTTAGGAAAAAATATTAATGGTATCATGTTGCACAAGACGAATGATGTCACACTTTAAAATAGCTAATTATTTTTTACATTACATTTAAACACGAGGGCACCTTTTTCCATTCCAGCTGATGGAAAATTAACAGACAAAAAATATCAGTCATAATTTCATCGGTTTTTACAAGTACGAAATTGTTTCTGATTTATGGATTATCAAAAGTTACATAAATATTTCATTTTCGGAAAATAGGTTTGAGTTAACAGATGAAGGGGGTTTCATTATTTCCCCTCTGCTTATGGACTGACGCGAATATAATTTAACTGTTCGGGTGAATAGTGTGATATTTTCGGTTATCCGGTATATTACAGGGTTGACCTTGCTAACCAAAAAAAATGAGAAGATTCTCTGTTACTTCTAACTAGAATTTTGAAGCCTCTGGTTATATTGACCTCATCGCACAGCAAAAGGTTAAGGTAACTGGCCCGCGCTGACATTTCAAATAAAAGACATAAACGCTATCATCGTAAAAGAAGTACCACCCCACCAAACCTTCCCTGGTTTTCCATATCACACACAGACGTTTGAACGAGTAGTAAAATAAGTTACAAAAGCAGCAGCTGCAGTGTGTGGAGAGGACTCCAGAGACGATTTTATTCGTCCAAGTCTCGAGCTATGATGCCATCCTTGTATTTAGAATGTATTTTATGTTTCAAAATTAAAATATTTTCCAAGAAAAATTTTTTTTCCTTCGTGCTGGACTGGGGTGCCAAAAGTTGCTAAATAATTAGAAACTATACTAATTAACTAAAAATATAAATGACTTCATCACAAATCACATTTTCATTTTGTGTGGTTATGTAGGAGCTTTTATTCACTTAGCAACTTTTGGCATTCCAGCCGATCCAACTAAATTATTTTTTTTTAATTCCGTATAACATCGTTCCACCCTAATGTATAGCTCACAAAATTACAACTTTACTTCTATATTTAATACAAAAATTCCACACACAAATATATAAACACACTGAAATCATATTAGCTATCTTTCATTTTCTGAGCACAGCTCAATAATATTAAGTAAGTCGTCTCCAGACTTGTATTTTTGACTTCTACACCCTGCCATCCCCTGTATATCCAATATAAATTAATGTGACAGTACTTTATTTCTGGGCCGCAAATAACCCAACGTGTTTACTATACGATAAAAGATAACCTAAAATGTCCTAAACCTAAAATCATAACCTATTTTTAATTTACTAAATGGCAAAACCATATAACCTATACATATTTACTATTATTTAATAATTTTTGGACCACAGAGACCATCACCATGTATAACGCGAACTATTATTTTTTCCTTTAGCAGGAAGTATTAAATGAAACTGGTTAGCACGCTGATAACTTGTCATCAGTAATCTTTAAATTTTCTCTATGGTATGCTAGATTTACTATTCAAAAATTATTATCAATATATTCTATAGATAAAAACCAATTATTATTTCAATTATTTTTTTTACCAATTATATTAGGAGAATACGTTCTTAGGTATTACGACAAACATGTTACTATGGATTAAAATTATAATTTTTATATCTAGTCATTTTCAGCTATTACATGGTTGTACACACTAATATATGCATTGTTTGTTTTTTTTCACTCAAATCCTAATGGTACCAGCACCCAATGTATATTAATGATGACTTGTGTATTATAAATTTTGTCATATTTATCAAATCCGTTATCAGTTTTGCCTCACCACGTCACAATTTTTTTTTATTCTCAAAAAACAGTTGTTGTAACTTTTGAACTAATTAATGAAATTGAGCTCAACAAAGCCTAAATGAAAGAAACGTGGCTATTGGATTATTATATTTTCGAATAAAAAATGAATGTATGTAGGAATAATACATATATGAAATCGGTACGTAAAGAGATTTGCTATGAATTCGAAAATATCTCTACCATTTTTAAGATAAGAACCAGAAACTTTCACATATTGCTCTTGAAGTAATGTATAAAAAGATCCGATGAGTGAAAAAAATCCCAAAAATTTATTTTTGAGATGTACACTTTCAAATTTCAAACTTTTGAGAAGGTTATAAAATTTGATATGTATAACTTCAACCAACTATTACTCTAGTTTAAATCACATTATTAGATTTCTGTAGGTGCGATTTTTAAAGCTTGAAATGTGTACTTTGGGGTGCTTCAAGGGGATTTACTTTAAAAATTAAAATGCTTACTCAAAAATTCGCGAAATTAGGGGTAAAACAAACGTTAATAACTTTTATAAAAAATGTATTTAGCATACGTAATTACAGCGATTTTTTATACATTACTTCAAGGGTAATATGTGAAAGTTCCAGGTTCTTATCTTAAAAATTGTAGAAATGATGAAGCTTTTACCGATTTCATTGGAAATCTCTTTTATGTTCCGACTTCATATGTGCTATTTCTACATACATTCATTTTTCTTTTATTTGAAAATATAATAATCCAATAACCACATGTTCCTTCTTTCATTTAGGCTTTGTTGAGCTGAATTTCATTAATTAGTTCAAAAGTTACAACAGAAGTGTAGCGTGCCTGAGTCCCCACTCCCTACATACTGCCTTGTTTCATATTCGTGCGTTTGGAGCCTATATTTTGGTTGTACAGTTGTGGGCAGTGAATATGAGGCACCAAAATTTGTACAATGTAAAATGGGCCTTTATTTAATTGACCCCCAAAAAGCCATGGAAGATCGTAAATAATTTAATTTAGATTCTGATAAAACTATTTTCATTTCAGTATTAGTAAGCTATCTGCCTTTAAAGGCTAGTTAAATATAGAGAATATTTACATGTCGGTGTTTAAAAATTAATATTAAAAATTATTTCCGCTAATATGCTTCCTTTTTATAAATATGGCAACGAGGCTTCATGAGATGATATCACTGTCAGCCCCTCTTACAACACTAAAAAATATCACAAAAATAGGATTCAAGAGCTGCCTCATATTTACTGTCCTTAACTGTACATAAAAACCTCATACATTTTGATGTGAAATTTCCCATACTTTCCAATGGTGCAATTCGTTACTTTTAAGAAAAAATTATTTGAGGCAAAAACGGGTATTTTGCAAGTAATTCGTTTAATAACTAATGTCACTCAAGGACTATTGTTGGTAACTTTTGGTATATTGTTCCAGACATGTCCAGAGATGTATTCTCAAAAGTTACCGCTTCCCGGAATTTTGCGAAGTAAAAACCTCTATTGACTCCACTATACAGATTCGGCAAATATAGTTCGTGATATAGGGAATAGACTTCCATGTCTATTGGGACATTAAAAGCAGAATGCATCCTCGTCAGATATCATTAGTTTACCAAATTCACCTTAGCTTGTTTTGAAAAAGATTTTATTCCACCTTCTTGTTTTGTGACCTCAGAAAAGCATTCGACTGCGTCTCATTATTACCCGATTCAAAACAGCAATTCACATGTAGGAGATCCTAAGAAATCAGATTAAATGGATTTTCTTCAGATATTAATCCAAGTATACCACAGGGTTCAATTTTGGGACCAGTTTTACTCCCGATTTATTTTAATGATGTGCTAAATGTTCTCCACAATGTCAAGATATACTTTGTGTGAAATTCCACATTACAAATGCTGCTATTGTTTTTATGAGATCACAAGTAAGGGGGCACTCACAAAGGACATCCACAGAAAATCTAGAATTTTTATGAAGCCCTCCCTCAGATGGACGTCCAATATCGGTTTCAACGCCCTATATAGGTAAAGAGTATGACTATCGGCGAGTGGACTATACTCAGTAGTGGAAGTGACCCTACTGTATTATTAAACTGTGACTCAACTATAGGATAACACTTATATTCGCATTGATAAACCAGCCCTTAGCAATGTGAAATTTGCTACATGGGAGCTCACGCGTCTTTTCTCTCCTAGCGGGCGTCCAGTTCATCGAACTATCAGACTGGTTTGTCCTCTCCACAAAGTAAAAAATTACAGGATTATGATTAAGCGGAAAAATCTTTAAAAAATTGGGTCTTGGAAAAACCGATACCATATCTTGCCCTCAATAGCGGTGGTGAATATCTCATACCAATTTCTCAGAATATTTGCAAACAATAATATTGTGTATGTATTGATGAAGGTTTCTAAGATCAACAAATTTTGGAATAGCAAAAACCGATTAATCAAAATACTCCGGATAGCTGGGACAATCATGTGAAGCAGAAAGAAATTTGGAGAGTACGTGACGATGAGTTTGAACTATTAATAATTAATTGAACTGGAATTTAAACATTACATTTAAAATTTATGAATTATTATGAAGTCGGTATCAGTTTGTATATGCAGCAATGTTTGATCAACACATTCATTGTTAACACATTTGAAATTCCGCCTGGGAATTGGAACAAAGACTAGATTAATTATATCTTTCATGGATCAGAAGCAACCAGATGTGATTACCTGTATAGTTGAAATCTGAACTTGTTTACAGGTATGTCGTTCAATCCCCATATGTGTATTATTTGACGTGATATGAACTAAGGTTAATTAAATACTGTATATAACACATTACTTGATCCATACAATATTATGATGGTCCTGGAGATGGTTGGAACCTCTGACGTGACACCGCATAAGAAGTACTTTACAGGAACACCAAAACACTTCATTCAAGCAGTATTACCCGACACGTGTTTCAGCAACCATGTTGGCATCATCTGGAGATGATGAAATCAGCTTCAATCACTTCCAGATGATATCAACGTGGATGTTGAAAGGCGCTTAGAGTAGTGGCGGATAATGATCATGTAGACACCTACATAGCTGAAAATGACTAGTAAATTTTGGAAAACACCTGCTCAGGAGGTTTCGACGGGACATGATGGTCTCTTTTAGCTTGAAGTATAAATTAGAAAAATTTCGATTCTTTCAATATTTTGGGAAAGGTTCTGTTGAAAATTAAACTTTTCAATATTCCCAGAAATATTAAGAAATAGAAATTTTCCCACTGCCCATTTCTAATATGGAACATAATTTCAGCGAATATTTTTACAATCTTCTCCGAACTAGGTACATAAGTGACCCTGCACTATTTTATGGAAAAATGTTCATCCAATTATTAAAATTGGGATATGTTGAACTTTACGACTACATGAGTAAAAGTCTCACTAGGCACATAATCTTTTCTACTCTTAAACCACTAACTATATGGAAAACATTCAAGAGTCAAAAAACATTTATTTAACTTCAATAATGGTACATACTGAAATATGAGTCCATAAAAAGTTCGGAAAAAAACTACATCGTTATTGGACTTATATAAACATTTCTTGATTCTTGCATATTTTTAATTTTAACGCATAAAAAAAAATCTTGCGTTATCCTAAATGAAGATTGTCTAATTTTGATAAGCGACTATCAAAAACTATTCGTTTTTGGAGGCCTTGCCCATTAGGGCTTTTAATAGGAAGTCCGTGAACTACAACATATCCCAATTTTAACTAATTTAACTGGAACCAGATTTTCATAAGAAAAGTGTGGCGTCTTTCAATTTTAGTTCAATCAGTACCACACAAAAGAACTATGGGTATTTTGCAGCATATTTAAAACATCAACATTACCATATATTATGCTCCATCAAGTGTTACTTTAGGAAGACAGCAGCACAATCTAGGTAGAACACATTACAGACCTAAACGTTATGTTTCACTGGATTTCTTAGAGCTACAATATCCAATTCTACCACAGTTCTAGAGAAATTATTTTTAAGGAAAATTGTTCCCAGTTCACTAAAACGAAATCAACAAAAGAAAAAAAAACATTTTTATCTAAGCATTGGTCAACTGACTTGATAAAAGAAAATTGACAAAAAAAAATAAAAGCATGTAATATTTTTACAGAGCCTAGTTACAGTTTAAATAGTTGTACATAAATACTACATGTAAAATATAAAATAACAGGTATTTAATACAAAGTATGACCTGTGGGTGACAAGCTGTAAAATATATTTAGATTCAAACCATTAAGTAGAGCAGAGCATTGTCATGGGACTGTACACACTTTATGGTCACATTTTGTGTTGCCAAACATTCTATACAAATAATAAAAATAATCCAACCCTAAATATTATAGAACACAGCCAATAAGTACTTCAAAAAAAGAACTATTAGTTAAAGATTGGTGGACCGTACAATAGAATGGAAAGCAACATGACTTAATAAGTTTCTGCGAATGGTTTGAAGTAAATACACTGCAGCAAATAGTCCACTATTGGCACTAACATTTCAAATAACAGCTCCATTTCTTAGACTCAGAACACTGTACACGTCCCATACACTATTCTTATACACAAACTAGAGCAACATAAGTGTCTGTTACTCAGTCAGACATTAATATTGAGAGGTTAGCGACGGTTATATGTGTTTGGGCCACGGTTAGGTGGCCCACTGCTTCTGTTGTAGTTACTGTTTCTGTTATTTGGACCACCAGTGCCACCAGGTCCTCCAGGAATGGTGCGATTTGGACCGCCTGGGCCACCGCCCATTCCTCCTCGCCTCTGCCCACCGTTATCACCTCTGCCTCTGTTATTATCTGTGCTTGGACGACCTCCTCCATAAGATGGGCGATCCTTAGTCTTCTTTTCCTCTACATTCAAGAGTGTCCCGTTTTTATCATCCTTTGGGTAAAAGATTGGCTGAAAAATGATTAATTTGATACTTTATTTATAATAGAAGAAATAAATAGTTATATAATTGTTGAACATTCTATGGGATACTCTTCGCAGTTTTCTTTTGTAAATAATATAGTTTCAGAAATTTTTTTGTTTAATTACAAAACAGAAAAACATTATTAAAAAAATTAATAACTTTTTTATTTATTGATCGATTTTGTTAAAAAGCAGTAGGGTTCTCCCTCTAGCTAACACTAACTGTCCAAATTTCAATACAATTGGACTTTTCGTTCTTAAGTTATCGTGCTTATAAACAAACAAAAAAAACAAAAAAAACGGAAGGACGGATTTTATTGAGTTGTCCAGAATTCGATTACACAGTGATATATGAAAATTTTTTCCTACGAGCAATATTACCGGTCTTAGAAATGTGCCGATTGAATGCAACATACTCTTCGTTTTGTATTTGCAAAGAGTATAACAATAGGGTTATCCTGCACATCTAAATCATGAAATTGTATCATGTGTGGCGAACAGTTCAGAGGTTTGGAACCTCAGAGTTGTTAATAAATTCAGTGACAAGGTTTTAATTTATGGTCTATTAGTATTTTATTTTATTGTTTGAAATTTGATTTTCCATTTGATGATGTATTTTCAAAGATGGCACAAATCGGCCGATTTGTTTCTCAACCAGGGTTGGCTCTAGGTGATGGGTTGTGTAAATATTTTCATACATATATAAGAATATTTATGTTCCTCTACACATTTTTTGGTAAAATGTTCGAAATTAATTTTTTTTTTTGCATCAACTGTGTAACATGCGGATACAAGTCAGCCTGACATTAGTCATGGGTATTTGTTTCTTTTGATTATTTTTTACGTATTTTTGAAAATTTTTGTGGAAATATGGAAGATTTTGCAAAAGGTATATCACACAAATAGCCAAAAGTGGATTCAGCATGCTAGATGAATATTATAAAAACAAATTAGCAACTGTCCATGAAATATATGGGAGGTCATTGAAATCTAAAATGTCACATGGGAGTGTGGTCCGCAGGTTCACATCATGCCACACGACAGAAATGGAGCGATTATCAGTCATGTCCTTCGCTGTTATTCGCGTTTGTAGTAGTAAAGTTACAAATAAGTTTTCAATTTCATGGAGCTTGGATGATTTTTTAACATTTTAATATACTGAAACAAAAATGGCGCCAGATATTCAACAATTGAAATATCTATAAGCCTTCCTGTAGAAATATAGAATCTAATGGTGAAGATTAAATCTAAATCAATTATCTGTAATAAAGATAGGAGACAAACAGAAGTATGCAGACATATTCCCACGACACATACATGCTCTGCGCTTTCAGGGATGATAATAAATAAATTGAGAAATGAATCAAGGGCCTCTGTATAGATGATGATTAAGAGGACATTTGCCCTGTTCACATGGCGTATTACAGTGTCAGAAAACAGCTAATTTCTACTAAAATAAATGAGATAGAAATTTCAAATGGAATGTATTTGAAAGAGGAAAGGTCCACTCATCTCATGTGATACATTTTTAATATTTTGCATTGGTTGATTATTATATATATGCTGAAAGTTAGAGAAAAGAGGGATGATTAAGGCTGATTTTGTACACTTCAAAACACATATTTAACGACAAAATAAGCTAATTTTGCCACACGACGGGCCTAAATAGATGCCTTGTATAAGTAAAAAAAAAAGAAAAAATATTTTGGCAAGAAAAACTGTATTTTGTAAATCAATATATAAACATGTAGCCTTCTAGATATTCCATTGTTCTCAAGCAGTGCCGCCGTTGAACTAGTGTAGGGCAAATGTCCTCTTAAGGAAACAAGTAAAAAGTATGTACAGTTCGATCGAGAAAGAATGAAGGTCACGTGACAGAAAAGTCACTAAAATTATCAAAATTGATTTTTATTCTATGTACATTATTAAAACTAATTTCCTACGTTACCAATTTAGGGGATACTGAAATGCAAATGGCAGCCACTTTGTGATCAGCTGATCAAACGCCTTGTTTTTAACTGTATATTTTGCGGATTTCGTGACGTCCACAATTATAATTAATCAATTCATGTGGCGAATTTTGTTTCTTAAGATGGGGCCGAGTTTATATTTTATGAAATTGTCTTATAGTGTACCTGATAGGTGTGTGGAAAAAAGTTTGTGCTATCAGTTTAAATTCCTATATATTAAATAAAGAAAACTTTAGTACAGATGCCGATGTATTTCCAAATATTATACACAGATATATCGTAATGGGGTATTTTCCCATATTTTTTTTATTTGAAAATTGAAAACTAGAAATAAAAATAAGGAATACGTGTTTTTTCTTTCTTTTTTACTTTTTTATTTAAGCCGGAAAAAAATTAGTTAAACTTTCATGACGTCACTAAGCGATAATTCAAATAGAGCGCCAAATGTACTTATTTCTAGGGAGTTTCAAGTTGGTGATTTGTGATTTGACATTTCATGTAACTATAACCTTATTTTTTGTTTGTTTCATAAACAGATGTTCAGTTTTGTGTATAGTCTGTTTTTAAACCAGGAGGAGCGTTTTAAATTTAACGCGCTAAATCATACATCTGTGATTGGATAGACCCTCGCCAGTTTTACACAAGGTAATAGTCGTAAATTTTGACATATTGTAAAAATTTTAATTTCATGTCATAAATTATTTGGTTATAATTTCTATTTTATCGTTTGCACATTATATATCAGTTTTCAATCCCTTATATATAAATCTGAAGGTAAATGAGGCTAATTACTTAGAGCCCTTATATTGCGTAAATGATGTGGATGTTATATAAAATATCTAGAGGTCAAATAGAGGTCGATGCATTATATAATGTAATAAAATACACACAAAAACACTACAGTCGTGTATTATTGGTTGTCCAAAACGCCAAAAAAGTTTTAGTGTATTTTCTGGTTACTTTTATGGTGTGAATGGAACTTCCATGTTTACTCCTCCTAGTTTAAAAACAGACTATAGCACCTAATATCGACCTGTGAATGAGTGTAAAATTTCATTAAAAACGACCTTTGATCTACCTTCTACGTAATTAGTTTCCCTATTTGTATGCTTGTATAGAATGTTTTCAAACAAATAGCTAAACAAACGAAATATTGGAAATTAATGAGTCACGCCACTGTCACCAGATTAACAGTGTGGTGTCAGTGTTGCCAATAGTTTTTTGGTGATTTACCTAGTTTTCGCTTAGTGACGTCATTATGAAAAATTGATACTTCTAATTAAAATTATAATTTTATAGTTTTATATAACATATATTTTTCTGTGCCAAAAATATTTAAAAAATATGCATTTTTCAAATATAAGCATTTCCACTTTCATCTCAGATTAATGAAAATACCCTATTATATGATTTTTGAAAGGAGTGTATAATTAAAAGAATAAGTCCAAGGTATTCAAAAGTCGATGCTTACGAATTTGGCATGTTCCAACCTCAACTTTTCCTAGTTGAAAAATCTATGTAATTTAATAAAAACTGGCGTCATTTAGTATTGCCACACTTCCACAATTAATAGCACAGCCGAAACTTGGCATTTTGTGAGATACAATGTCCACTAAAGTACTAATATAATGAAAAGTTCGATTAGTTTTCATTTAACATCTTGGGAATTGTCCCTAAACTCCGACAAATGTGTAAATTTTGACGTCGTGCGCAAACAACCTATATAAATCACTAAATCACTGTCACCAACATGCAAATGTTGAACGTATCACAACATAGTATGAATGGCACACAAAAAATCTTTAGGGAGCGGCACATTCACTCTTTCTCGATCTCTTTATATATAAAGCTGACGATTCAAGGTTTCCACAAAAACATTCAACTTCGGTGGTCTTTGATGTTAATATCGGAATATAGGTATTTGAAAATATATAAATTAAGAGAAAAATAGAAAAACTCCTGAACAGAGATAGTTCAGAAACATTGTATATTGGATTTTAAGAATTATATCTAACTATTAAATAATGGTTACGTTATATTATTGCTACGCAAGCTGTATCTACTTTATCGATGACGAACGACAACCAATTAATTAGAAGAGACAAGAGAGTGTGAAAACTATATTATTTTTCTTATATTAAACAATGTATCTAATATGATAAAAAACAAACAAGTATTACTTCTTTACCAAATTTCATATTTTAAAATACAATATTCGGGATAACCCCATCACCACAAATAATTCAAGAACAACTTTTTCTAACAATTTTTCATAGCTGGAGACCACATTTAGGAGATAGTGTATGTTTACTTTTCGACTAGGATAATTTGTTGAGATCTTCTACACTTTTGGAAATTTTCTTGAGTCGAGGGCAGAGTTAATGACATCTAAGAATCTGTTTCCTCTAGCTTCAAAGTGTACTTTTAATACCTATGCCACAGCATAAATAAAGACAGCAGGCAAACTTAAAAGGCGGGAACGGCTTGCGCTGATCGTTCGCGCATGACGCCATTTAGGTGTAAAACCTTGTAAACAGTGAGGGCGGTAAAGCATACAGTTTAGTGCATTCATAGACTTGCCTTGTGCAATTTGTCTGTTCTTGTTTTAAAATATGGGTTTTGTTTGTGCTGCAAAACATTGCCAAAACAAAAGTTATTTTTGCAAAAAGTCATTTTTTAGGTTCCCTACTGATATTAACAGGTACGTAAAATTAACTTTTAATGTATAGGTACCTAATACATTTTGAAGATTTGTTTTACAAGCTTAAGTTAAGCTCGTATTATTTATTTAAAATTTAATGTTTAATGTTGAATATATTTCTCAAGCATCTTTTTTGTAGTACAAATATTCCATACATATGACTTGTTCCACCCCAAAAGATAATACCATATCTGAGCCTAGATTCGACATAGGCATAAAAAGCTATAAGGGCTGCTTCAACACTAATATTTTGCGATATGACTTTCAGGGCATAATAATACTTGGCTAAATTACTTGTGAGGTCATCAGTATGGGCTTTCCAGTCAAGTCTAGCATCAATTTTAAATTCCAAGAAAGTCATCGCTGGGATATTTGTCAATGTACTAACACCGCTGTCGAACGTTTTCTCAATATTAGATGAGGTACATGTAAATAATAAAGTTTGGGTCTTATCTGTATTTAATTTGAGATTTATAGAAGTGAATTTTTTTTCCTTCTCAATATTTTTCTAAAACATGTAATGATGAAAGGACCTTTTCTTCTAGAGCTAATGAGCTAAAGAGTCAGATCAGGGGATAACTAATGTGCAGTCATCAGCATATTGAACTGCATACTCATCAAGTACCAGTTAAATCATTAGTGTCTATTTCAACTACACATTGTAATCTATTACTTAAATATGATACCAATAGTTTTAAAGCAATGCCTCAAATTTCGTATTTCTCCAGTTTCATAATTAAAATGCGATGGTCTACACTATCAAATGCTTTTGAAAGATCTAAACCGATGACAGCTGTATGTTCCTTGTTGTTCAGGGAATTAATTACTTCATACAGAGCTTGATAACATGCTCTAATTGTGGATTTATTCTTCCTAAAGCCGTTTTGTGTATTGCTTAATAAATTTTGAATCTCTAGATAGTTTATTAATCTTGAGTATATTATTTTTTCAAAAATTTTGCTTATATTTGAGAATAAAAATAGGCCTATAATTGTTAATAATATTCTTATCCCCTTTTTTCTTATATGCAGCTTTTACATTAGCAAACTTTTCTGGGAATATTCCAGTTTGCAACGATAAATTTATTATATGACTCAGAAGATTAGATATTTCTACAGCAACATGCTTCAGAAATTTTACTGGTATTTCATCTTCCCCTATAGACTTAAATATTGTACTCCATCTAAAATTATTATTTATTAGTGGAATGGCGACATATCTCTTGCCGACCTTCGCATTTTCATACATAATGTTTTTTTTGTAAAATGTAAATTTTGTACGAATAAAGGCATTTATTATTTTTATTTGTTCCCTTTATCTATTGTAACTAAGTTCAAAATAGCCTTTGCTTTAATTAATTATTTATTATAAAACAAAGTTCAAATTCAAAATATATTTTTTTACATCAACCTTTATTTATGTTTAACTTAAATTGTGTAATACGGCCCCGTCGGAATTATATTTGTGAAATGAAATTATTTCGAAACCAGCCCTGATTTTTACACCGAAATGGCGTCTTCAAGGTCAATGATTTCAGTTTTGAAAATTCAACGGTTCTGGCGAGAGTTTCTCTGTTGTCTTTTTTTTATACTGTGCCTATGCATCGATTTCATAAACACTATTCTTGTTATTTGTCATCTTATCATAAAATTGTCACATACATGGGAGACCCAAATGTGGCATCATAAACTTTAACCACATTTAGTACTATGAATATGTTTTTATTCTAGGACATTTTCTTTAAATCACTTGTATGAATAATAACAAGTAACGATATAGAATTGTCCCACACATTAACGATTTATGTGATAAGCACAAAGGTTAAGTGAAGGTAGATATCTCTATACTATAAGAAGGGAATAAAAATCATGGTGCTTGAATGTCTAACACATATTTAGTAATTTTTAAAAAGAGGTATAATGGCATCAACACTTTTTAATTTTTATACGTTAGCTTAACACAACCCACTCTTTCAGAATCAACAATAAAAATAAGATAAATCAGCCTATGAGAACAATATATCGTCGCTCCGGAAGAAAAGTGACAACTCAAAATTTGTATGTTTTGACTTTCTTGCACAAAAAGTTTACAAATACAATAGAGATGTTCCTAGGAAAAGGACATAAATAAAATGCCTCAATTTTGTCACATACACGCGTCGTTGTTTCCCCATCACGATTATAGTGTTGTCAATCCTGAACAAGCTAACCATTTTACTTTTCGCCGATTTACTGCACTTTTTATATAAATGTTGCACGTTGCATAGGATACCCTTCTCAGTTTTTTTTTTTGTAAATAATATTGGTTTTAGACATTTTTTGTTTAATTACAAAACACAAAATTTCTTTTTTCTTTAATTTTAATAATAACTCAAAGTAAAGTTTTCAGACTTCTCCAGGTTTTCCACGACATTTTATTTAACTTTTAAATAACCATAGTGGTATTAGTATAAGCGGTACGCATAAAAATCTGACGAATAATGCAGAAAGCAAGTCCTTTGGCATGTATGCTTTGTATATTTATAGAAGTAATTTGACCCGCAGCACTTTCACCCCTGACCTCATAGACAAAAATGGCAGCCATTTTCAAAAATTCAGGTAAAATGTTTAAAAACAAAAGAAAAATATATCCAAAGACTGTTATCAAACTGTAGGTGAACGCTTTAAGGTTAGCAAATGTAACAAAAATAGTCATAGCGCAAGAATAATAGAATTTGTTTAAAAACTCGGCGGCTATTTTAAACTTTAACATTTTTTTTAAATAATGCAATATGTTATGTGAGGTATCGTTTAAGTATAATTTGAGGTCGCTGATTCCAATGGTGATGTCAAAAAAAATAAAATTCTAAAGGAATTATAACAAAAATACAATTCTGAAGTTAGAAAGATGGCTTTTATTAACAAAATACAAAATAAAATCATAACAGTTTCCTCATCATCGCTACTGGAATTATATGGCTTGTAATTAAAAAAAAAGAAATTAACAAGAAAGTATTTTAATAAATGTAGAAGGCCCTATACCTTTTGCTGCTACATTTTCCTTTGCATTTCTTGCAGTTAAGGGTGCAGGGGAAATTATTTTTTCTGCATAGGCAACGCATGGTATTACAATCGCTTGAACAACCGCATTTTTCTAGCTCTCTACAACCTTGCTAGATTCCTGGCAATTTGGACCAGATGGGCTTCCATCCATTTTCAATAATTTTCCATCCCCATTCACTTGACTCTGGTGAACTTTCCAAAACATCAGATCTGTCCTAGATTTGACCTGCTTGATATGCTGGTCTAAGGGCCACTTTTATAATGCCAGGTTCAGCGTAGGTTCAACTGAGCCACGGCTCTAGTTGAACTGGAGCTCAGGTATATTCCCGTTCTGTAAAGCGTAATTCATCCGGGTTCAGTAGAGCTAGGTTCTGTTACTTTCAAATGTCAGTTGGTAGTGTCGGCGTTTGCACATTGCAGATTTTGAAGAATTTGTGATGTGACACTAGCACAAACTAGTGGGTAGTTTGTGGACATTAGACATTCGGCATTCATGGTAGTTACCTGTGATTCATATTCAAGAGTTTTGCAATACAATCGTGAACCTTAATTTTTGTTTTGAGAGAATATGGATGATAGAAAAAGATCTGCAAACTTTTCTGCCAAAGAGGAGTCTATATTAATCTCCTCGGTAAGAAAATATAGAAATATCGTCGAATTCAAGCTTTCTGATTCCCAAGCAAATTTCCAGAAAGGAGAGATTTGGTGCAAAAGATAGAAAGTGAATTTAATAGTATTTCTGGAGAGAATTCATGTAATGATAAAGTTCTAAAAAACGATAATATTAAAAAGAGGACGAAAAAGAAGTTCCCTGATGAAAAATTGTATGTGCGAGGTACTGGTGGTGGTCTTTATCGAGAAACCAAAGTTACGATACTGGATGAGAAAGTCAAAGAAATTTTTGGCTCGTGCAAAATTGATGGAGACATTTCACAGTTTGATGGAGATACAAATAAGTTGATACAAATATACTTTGAACATATCTGTTTAAAAATTGTTAGTCTACAATAATAAGTTTCTTTTGCAAATCATTTTCAATATTTTATTCCAGCAATAATGGAGCAATCCGATGGACAGAATCAAGCTCTTAAGTCTGTTTCAAGCCAAGAAGATTTGAACGGAATAATTATTGAAGAAGCTGTATCTCTGGACGATTTAGAAGACCACATTAAGTTGTTCGCACTACTTATATAAGTCCATATTGGAGTTATTTCCTTTTCAGTATATGCCTGCACTTCAAGCCCATCGCAGCTCCATACTGAAGTTCTACTCGAAAACAGGAAAGAAATTCAGCCACAGATAGAAATTACAGTAGAAATTAGCAAAAGTAAATTATAGGTACCTACGTCACAGATTTTCTTACACTTTTTTTTTACTTTTGTAGTGTCTCAAAGTCAAAATCAATCAGGAAATTGGTGAAAGTACAATCCGGCCATGATAAGGGCAAGTAAGTCTAAAGCCCTTAAGTAGAATACTCAATGCAAGTCTGAAGCTGCAATTAGTAGAGTTTCCTAGTGGGCAGATGCAAAATCTGCTGTAGAAGCAGCAAAGGCATGTTTTATGGAAAAATAACAATGCCAAAAACTGAAATTTATGAGAGAAAAGCATGAATTGGAGATGATGAATATGAAGAGGAAAGCAGATGTGGAAATAGAGCCTATGAGATAATATCATCGAGCAAAATTGAAAATATTAGAAATTCAAAAGGCCACGTTACTTAACAAAAAGTTATAAATTATCTACAAATTCACCTCTTATAATTGCAGAGGGCCGTGTTCTAGAAAATTACCTTTATTTTATATTTTTTTACTATGTCAATTATTTATTTGTATTTACACATTTTATACGATATTAAGTAAAAGCTTAAGTTTTCTTAAAATAAAAAATTAAGGACAGTCAAGCAGTAAGGTTGATTCTCCCCTGATCAGATAAATTTAGTGACATATTTTAAATTTCCATTACTTAAAATGAGTGATGAAAGTAGTGGAAGCGAAATGGAAATAAGTGAAAGTGAAAAGGACACTTGGAAAACTGTGAGGAAGAAAAAAGATAAAAACAAAAGGCCTCTAGACTCCCCTCCAATTTCAAGGAAGAAGACAAAAACTATTTCACCTGAAGAGATAAATACTATCATCCTAGGAACTCCACAAAAAGATTCTAACATAAAAACAAGCCAGATAAGCACAAGACAAAACACAAACAAAAATTCCACAACAAAAAACTACTCAGCTAAAATGAATGAGATAAAACTTAAACAGTACAATCATTTATTTTACATTAATACATCCACCACAATAAGCAGGCTAGAAATGGCAGAGATATGGGAAAATGAAAGACCCAACAACCATGACATAATACTAAAAACAACTAAAGGATTTTTATTGAAGTCTAACACCACTAAAATCATTTTAAATAATACTCTACAAAAACTGAAATCTCGAGAGAAAATTTCAAGTTTTTCTGAAACTAACACTCTGTCAAAATCTTCATCAAAACCAGCAACAAGCCAGCAATCTTTCTCTTGTGTTATTGCCGCAGTAGAGCTTGACATAAGCGCCGATCAGATTAGTGAAAATCTTAAAAAATTACACATTGAACACAGATACTGCAAAAGAATTATCTCAAAATCCACCAATCAACCATCCCATTATATAAGAATTATAACTTCATGTGTTTCATCCTATGAAAAACTGTTAAACGAAGGGCTCTTCTACAAATGTAGGCACTATCTTGTATATCCAAGCACTCCTCCGCCACCAGCACCATTACCTTGTAATAAATGCCTTGAATTCACACACACATCTGAGAATTGTAATGCACCCCCAAAATGCACTAAATGTGGTCAAAATCATAACACCAATAAATGTAAAACCAATCTTCCTCCAAAATGTACGGCTTGTGGAGCAGAGGATCATCAAGCATGGTCATTTAAATGTACTAAACGTCCTACCAAACCCATAGAAGGCATACCAAATATACCAGTAAAATTATTAAATAAAAAATCCAGTGAAATTACAGATTCGACGAAGAAGACCTCTAAAATACATGCACCTCTCACTGTACATGATTTAATCATAAATACTTACATACACAAATTAAACAAGCCGAAGAATACAAACAGAGACGAATTATTACTCAAATTAAGGAAACGATTTATTGCCGACTATAACATTGACACCACAGTTTCATTTATTTCTGGAAACAGAATTTATATTTTAATGTTCGATATGAGCTTTCCTGATCTACCTTCACCAACAGAACCTATACACGGAGAAAATAATGTGCAAGTTCTCGTCCAAACTTAATATACTTTACACAAATGTAAACAGTTATATTCCTAAAAAACACATAATTAACCATGTAGTAGAATCCTATGATATAAACTGTGCACTATTTGTCGAGTCTAAAACCAAATCCGATTCAAACACTAAATACCGAAACTGGCACATCCTGCAACAAAATGGAAACATACTTCAAAATAATGTTAGAGGAGGCAGTCTTGCTCAAATACACCCTAACCTTAAAATGAGAAGAGAAAATTCTCCACGAATAAATAATCCTCTTAATGAAACAGTACATTTTTCCATCCCTTTTCTAGACGATAACATACATATATTTCTCGTATATATCCACCCAACATCTGGTATCGAAGAAACAATTTTTAATAAGGCCATGCAGTACAAGTATGGGATTATTATTGGAGACTTTAATGTTAACGCAGCAAAAAGGAGGCAATTAAATAACTTTTTAAAAAATACCAACTTTGTAAAAGTACAGACATCACCCACCTTCATCATGCCTAACAATCCAGACTCAACGCCAGATTTAGTGTTACACACCAGGAACATCTCTAACAACATTGATGACATAGAATTAATACCAGACATAGGATCAGACCATCTCTCAATAAAAATTACAATTGATTTGAACAGAGCCATTAATCAGGAAGAAACTACAATTAAATACAAATTCTCACAGTGCAATATCGAAAAAGTGAACAAAGAAATTAAAACGTATATAAATCATAATAAAAACAAACTCATATCTCCCGAAGGTATTTCAAATTTCAATATTAAACTCCAAGAATCCATTTTAGCAAACACTCCTAAAATGAACACCCAGTATCATACTCATGAATTACCACCGTTTATTGTAAAACTGATTAAAATAAAACGCAAGATGTATCGAGAGTATAAAAACAACAACAACATAGAATTTAAAAGAAAAATAAATGAATTTAATAAAAATATTCACAAAATGATAGAACATTACAGAACACACAAATGGTTGGAATCATGTCAAAAAATTAATGAACTTCAGGGAAGAAATTATTATCAGCAAATCAATAAACTGTCAAAATATAAAATCAAACATTCTATTCCACCTCTGGTAGAAAATGGTAAGCAACATAATTCTGATGCAGATAAAGCCAACCTATTCGCTACACATTTTGAAAAAACATATAAACAGGAAGACTCCCCTAATTTTAACCAACAACTGTTTGAAGAAGTAAACGAATGGTATGAACAATATTTCAATCAAAATTTGGCACCTAGCAACCATGAATTAAATGAAGAAAAATACTTTCAGATATTAACTGCGCAAAAGAATACTTCGCCAGGATACGACAACGTTCCTTGGGCAATCGTGAAAAAACTCGATTATGAAATACATAGATATATTATAACTATTTTTGAATATTGCGTAAACCACTGTTATTTCCCGGGCGACTGGAAAAAGGGACAAATAATAACAATTCCTAAACCAAACTCGGACAACACAAATGCTAACAATTATCGACCTATAACACTTTTGCCAGTGCTTGGAAAACTTTTTGAAAAAATAATAAGGGCTAAAATTCAGGAACTAATGCAGGACAATATACCAAAATTTCAATTTGGATTTAAGGAAAAGTGTGGAACAATCCATCCCTTGTCGATACTAACATCAAATGTGCAAACTGCAAAACACAAAAACCTGAAATCAGCAGCAATTTTTCTTGACATAAAAAAGGCGTTTGACAGTGTGTGGCACATGGGTCTCTTACATAAATTAAAACACTTAGATATACCTGATTACTTAATTCATATAGTAAAGAATTTTCTGGAAAACAGAGAGCTTCACATAAAAGTAAACAACAATGTGTCCGAAAAATTCACCCCTGAACAAGGAATCCCACAAGGCTCACCACTCTCACCACTTCTTTATAATATATACTGCTCTGATATCCTTCACCAACAAAATCGAAATGACACTAATTCCTATATTCTACAATACGCAGATGATACAGCATTGATTGCACATGGAAAATCTTTAAATAAAACTATAGAAAACCTTCAGACTTTAATGACCGAAACAGAGACATGGTTTAACAACTGGAGAATACATCCCAACCCCTTGAAAACACAGTTCCTAATATTTAACCACATCCCATCACACACTTCCCCTTCGATATCGATCAGGAATCATCAAATAATGCCTTCCCTAACTGCTAATTACCTTGGAATTCTGCTAGATCACAAATTGAATTTAAAGCACCACACCAAATTAATAAAAAGACGTACGATAACAAGAGCCAAACACTTCAGAGCTTTAACCTACAAAAACAAGGGTATAAGTACTCGAACTGCTACAAAAATTTATACTTCCATATGTCGTCCGATACTTGAATATGGACATGTTTTATACCTCAATTGTCGACTTCCAACTCTTAATAATATAAAAACGGCAGAAACTACAGCCCTGAGAATTATAACGAAAATTCGTCACCCCACAAATCCACTTCATAATCCCTCAAACGAATTGCTTTACAGCAAAACAAATATCCAGCCTATTCTCGAAAGATTAAAAGTGCTATCCTCAAAGTTTGCCAATCGTGAGCATAATATGGAAATAATGCAACAGATGTTTATTACCAGACCAAGACATCAACCCTCCAAATTCAAGTTTCCAGAAAAAACTATTCAAGAAATATTAATTACATTATCTGAAAATCCTTAATATTGTTTAAATTTGAATATCCAATGTAATCATTCTTTTTTTTTTTTTTTTTTTTTTTTTCACTATACACTGTGTGTTTATGATTAGTACAACAGCTTTGTAAATAAATTATTTGTTAAAAAAAGACAGGCTGAAGGACCTCGGTCGATGGCCTTTTGATATGTATGTATATGTATATTGTATATATCAATAAAAAGCTTTTATTATTATTATTATTATTAAAAAATTAATTTTTAAAATATTTCTTTATTTTTTACACTCACGAACAAACATACTCGTCACCATATGATGTACAATGGGTGTTAGGAGCGTTTATAACCTAAAAGACTGTTACATAACATTTTTCACAGAAGTCCATTAAAATAGTTTATTAACTGTAATGTGACTGTATCATTGCCAATCACCCTGTTATCCCCCATATTCTCCACCACCACTTTATTGACAATGTTAATAGCTTCTTGCTGTTGGTCATCAACTGGTGGTATTTCCTCATGCCGCAAACATGCTATATTGTGCAGTATGGCAGTTGCTGCAACAATGGCTTCTACTTTCGATCTTCAGTCGAATCCCCAAGGAAAGAACAGGAAATCGCATTTTCCAAACACCGATGCACCTTTCAACTGGATTTCTTGTTCTTACTTGGGGCTCGTTAAAAAGGTGCTTTTCAGGAGGGAATAATATTAATTTATTCGTTCGGTAGGGGGTAGACCTGGGCTAGCAATATACTCAAATGCTTCTATTATATCATCATATCATCACCCCAATTATAACGCAATTTTTACGTCGTAATAAAAGTTACTTTTTTACAAATTGGCCGCCATTTTGGATTTACATGTCCGGAAATCGAAGTGCTGCGGGTAAATTTAATACAATGACTGTATACAAATCACATGCAAATTTTCTTGCTTTCTGCATTAACCGTCAGATTTTGCCGATTTTCTCGATGTACCGCTTATACTATATGTGCAATGCATTTTTAATAAGAATTCCCAGATAAATAGCGAATATCCCTGACTCTTCCAACTATTTTCGAAATACTCTGGCATCTCCCTGACTTTTAACACTCTAAAATCCTTCACTTTTCCCCCTTTTTCCCAGCCGCTACAAATCTGGGTACATAGATAAAAACCAAAGGAAGCAAATCAATTAATATCGTGAGTTCACTATTTAATATAAATAAGGTTTATTATCTATGAAAAATTACACAAAATCTTACCTTGGCCTGAAGACAATTTTGAACTCCTTGTTGTGTCTCATAAGTGATAAATCCGTAATTTGGTGGAGCACGAGCCCCTGGAAGGCCGCCAACCTTATTTGGTTTGCTGTGCACCCTCAGGTCAACTATAGCTCCAAACTCACTGAATATCTCACGAAGTTCATCTTCAGTAGCAGTGTGTGGCAAATTGCCCAAAAACAGTTGATTTATATCATTGAAGTTCATGCTTTGGGAGCGTCTTCTGTCCTCTGCAAATAAAACAGAAAATTGTTCAGTCTCTTTTCCTATAAAATTTCACTGAAGCCATTATATTTTATCATCTAATTCATAACCAATGATTCATATTATGTGGTAATTAACGATTATTTATAAAATGAAACAATAATAAACTTACCATATTTCATTTTATTTCAATATATTGATTGTTTAAATACCTACTTACTCTATTAAAATATAAATTGAAAGTATTTTAAACAATTAGGAAAACAAATATAAATTTAAAAAAAATAGTATCAGCTCCAAAACAGTAATCATTTGTATGTGCCAATTAAATATTTTATGAACTGCTTCATGCAAACCTCCTAAATGATATACCGAATTAATAACTCAAAAAGTGTATACGGTGTGTTGTACTATGAACATATATACCCATCTATGACCTATGAAGTTTTCTATGCATGCAGCCGGACCGACAGTATATAAAAGCATCGGAGGTTTGTTCCGGCACAGGGTTGGTCGGTCAGGAGGAGCTGCCCAGTCATGGCATGAATATGTAATAGACGACTGCATTTGGCCATTCGGCGGGCGATTGGGTTGCATGGTGGAACAAATCTCCATGCACGGAATCGGCAGCAATGCCCACCTTACGGTGGCAAATCAATCAATCTATCAAACGATAGTCGATTTTGGTAGGTATATTGTACAAGAAGTTGACGATATCAATGGATATAATTCTCAATTTTATGTAGAGTAATTAAAACTTACCAAAATTACTTTTATCATAAAGCTCCTTGTAATTCAGAGTACATACTCTCCAACTTTATTTTAATTTAATCGGCTTTTAAACGATGTACTCACAACTAATTCTGCAAGAAACAGAGTTTTCTATGAAGGGGTAAAAAGATATCATGCAAATTTTTATTCTCTAATGAAATTGTTCGTTTAGGAAGTTTTTTGAAAATTGACAGAATTTATTTATACCACAAACAAGTTATGTAAGCTACACACGAATGCTACAAAGTTTATTTGCTTGTAGAAATCATAGTATTACCGGACCTGATAAGCAGTAACAAATAATTAAAAACCAGAGAGTGTGAACATTAGGCAGGAAATAATCAACTTAATAATTCATTTACTAAAAAGGGCATAGCCGGGTAAGCAATGTGAAACTGCCCCCGCACTGTTTCGGTAGAAAATTTTGCATTAGTTAGAACTCATTAGACTATATAATGTTCCAGAGGATCAGCCAGAAATAGTCTTGTTTGGGGGGGTAGCGGGTAGTAAAAATATTTCATAAATATTTCTTTCCTTCAAAACGGCACATTCGACTGCTTTGGAAAAAATGTATGTTATAGCTGTATTAGAAATCAACTAAATAAAATATAATGGTTCAATTTCAAAACAAAAAAACAAATGAAAAAAATATTTTTCTCTTCCATCAATTTTTTTTTATTGACTTCTCCCTGAAACGCAACCTTGATTTTTTTCGTACAGTTACTACATAATTTTTTTTTTCTCCAAAAATAATAATTTAACATATAGATTGCAGATTCTTTCCTGGGACATTTTGTCGATCTTAATTATTTTCTTTGAAATAATCGAATACTGATCTACTTGATAAGATAAGATAAGATAAGATAAATTTATTAATGTTAAAATTATAAAAATATACACACGTCAAAAAAAAGGTTTGCACAAATTAATTTTAGAAGCATACATACATACATATAATATCACACCTACAAAGATATAATTAATTTGTATGAAACAGGTACAGTTACTAACAAACAAAAAATTTACAAGGATACAGTACAATAATATAATATCACATTCTAATATGTCCAATCTCTCTTTCCATTTCTTCTAATGAGAAAAATGCATTTTCTAGAAAAAAGTCTGTAATTGTAGATCTGAACCTTGTTGGGATCAAAGTTTTCACGTTATTAGGTAGTGCATTATAGATTTTAATACCATAGTATTTGACACCAGTTTGTCCCCTGGTAAGTCTTGTGAATTCAGGACATATATTATCTTTATATCTGGTTTCATGTTGATGTAAATCAGCATGAGTATTAAAGTTATTTAGGTTATTATGTATATATAAGATACATTGCAGTGCATACAAACAAGGTAATGTGAGTATTTTAAGCACGATAAAAAGGTGCTTAGTATCATCTCGATACCCTATACCACCCACAATCCTTAAGGCCTTTCTTTGAAGGCCGAAAAGTCTGTGCTTGCCAGCAGAGTGGCCCCAGGCAAGAATGGCATAGGACAGTCTAGAGTGACATAATGCAAAATAGGCTGTTTTAAGCACATTGCGGGATACAGAATTTGACAGTTGTCTTAGACAATATATATTTTTTGATAACTGTTCAGCAAGATAATCGGTATGAGCATCCCAACGTAGAGATTTGTCGATGAATACTCCTAAAAATTTAGTGTTAGTTACTTGGATATAACAAGACGTGACAGACCTATTGCCAGGCCACGAAGTGTAGATGACGCATATTATAAAATAAAAATGGATAACTATAAAAAAAAAATTATATACCCCCGAATAGTACTATTTTCATGTTTAAAAGTGAATCATTTTTTAACTATTTTTAGAAAAGGGAAAAATATTGCTTTTTGATGTTTCAAATAAAAACTGTATTTTTATACACTCTACATATGTTTCGGGTAAAAGAACATAAACAATCTATTTTAAACAACACCAAAAACACATTGTTGAATGTCAACACATTGCATTGAAAATAATCATTTTATCGACACAGAGAATATTAATTTAATCCATTCAGAAAGAAAAGGAAAATGCTTAAACCTCCTTGAACAATTAGAAATAAAAAAAATCCCTTAAAAGCAACACTTGTACCACCAATGACCAACTAAATTTCATAAACACTCCTATAATAGACAAGGTTCTAAGAATAGCCCATTGAATTATATTCCGAGTAGGTAGATCCTTAGTTTTATTACTTGAAATCCAGGTAATTTCACATGTTTGGGTATTATTGCATTTATTTTTAGAACAACCGCCCTCATATAGCTTTAGTATTCATCTGTAATGCTCTTGAGAATGGCCTAACAAGCCGAAACATATGTAGAGTGTTTAAAAATACAGTTTTTATTTGAAACATCAAAAAGCATCGTTTTTCCCTTTTCTAAAAATAATTATTCTAAAGATGTTTCACAAGGAACCTACCACATACTCAATCCAGTGAATTATTTTTTGTTTGCTTATAATTGTAATGAAACATATTCTTTATAGTAAGTAAGTAAGTAAGTTTTATTCAGTTTCATAAGACATATTACATTAACAATAATATGTGTAAAACAGGTCATTGATAAAGAAAGAAAAAAAAACAAGAATACAATAAGTTCAGACAAACATTACAACATATATATAAAAAAGACATCATTAGTACATGATGTCCCGACTAAAAGTTTAAAAATTCTTGAAGTGAATAAGGTTCAATATCACAGATATACTGGAAAACTTGCTTTTTGAAAGAGTTCTGGTGAAAGGTTTCCTTTATATTTGTTGGCAGAGTGTTATAGAATTTTATTGCAGAGTAGTATGGTCCCTTTTCAGTGATTGTCAGACGATGCTGCGGAAATTGAAAATTATCTTTATTTCGTGTGTCATAAGCATGTTTAAAGTTGGACACTTCAAAATCAAGCTTGTTTGCTTTTAAATACATTAAACAAGAGTAAATGTACAATCCTGGAACTGTGAGCATGTTATTCGTTTTGAAACACCCTCTGCACGATTCATAAAATTTTTTTTTGAGAATTATTCGAACAGCTCTTTTTTGCACTTTGAAAACACCGGCCAGATTGGTGCTTCCGCCCCAGATTTCAATGGCATACTTGACAGTGGAATAAAAATTAGCATAATAGACTGTCTTGAAAGTGTCCAAATTAAATGTGCGTGATAGAATTCTAAGAGCAAAGCAGGTTTTGTTTAACTTTTTTATGACATCATCAATGTGCTCCACCCATTTACAATTATTATCTACTACCACGCCCAATAGTTTCGCGCTATTAGAGATAGGAATTTCTATTTCTTCAGTGAGATGGTCAGGTATTTGAAACATAGAATTGTGGGTCTTAAAAAGTATGCAATTAGACTTGGCTTCATTTAAAATAAGCTGGTTGGTATAAAACCAGTCCTTTAAATTTTCCCATGTATGAGTGATACATTGCTGAATGTCAGCAAATGTTTTGCCTTTTACTATAAGATTGGTGTCATCAGCATAACTTATAATGTTTATTTTGCTACTGTCACTTACAGTATTTATTATGTCATTGAGAAATATTATAAAAAGAAGTGGGCCCAAGACACTTCCTTGCGGCACACCATGGTTGTGGCTTAGCACGTCTGATTCGTATTTTTTGTTATCGACTGTTATACATGTTTTTTGTTTTCTGTCTCCTAAATAGGAATCAAACCATTTTAAACTATCTCCCCTGACTCCCAAGCTCTCCAGTTTGTTCAAAAGACAAAAATGGTTTAAAGTGTCAAATGCTTTGGACAAATCGAGGAACAGCCCGCAGACAGCTTCCTGACCATCCAGAGCACCCAGCACTGTATCCACAAAATGAACTAGGGCAGTTGTTGTTGATCTATTTTTTACAAAACCATGTTGAAAATTGTGAAAGAAAGTTGTTTTATTTAAAAAAGCAAGAAGTCTGTTATACATAAGTGTTTCTAAAATTTTGGAGAATACTGACAACATACTTATTGGTCGATAATTTCCTAGTTCATCTTGATCTCCTTTTTTGAACAGAGGTATTACTATTGCCAATTTCAAAGCCTCTGGAAAAGTCCCCTGAGCAAAGGACGCATTATATATATTTGCAAGTGGGGCAGCTAGTGCACTTACACATTGCTTCAAGAGCTTTGATGATATGCCGTCAAAACCACTTGACGTCTTTGGTTTGAAACCCTTTACCACAGTGCATATTTCTTCCTCAGATGTCGGGTATATAAACATGGAATATTTATTTATGATGACAAGTTCACTGTAATTTTTTAATGTATGGCGTTGGTTTATATCTTTTAATAATTTAGGAACAGTTTCGACGAAGAATGTGTTAAATTTATTAGCTTGAGCGTGAAAATCATTGTTAGAGGGTAGTTTATTAGGCCTTAGAATACCAATGGTTGTGTTAACTAAGTTCCATGTGCATTTCGATTTATTAGTTGCATTGTTAATCATGTTTTCATAATACCGACTTTTTGCCTGTATTATTTGATTACTATACACGTTTTTCATATGAGTCAGAACCGGTTTGTATTCCGGTTTAATGTTAGAAATGGTTTCTAGTAGCTGTACTTGGCTTTTTAATTCATGCAGCTTTGGTGTAAACCAGTCTAATTTATGTGTTTTACGAACTTTTCTTCTCACTAATGGGAAATGTGTATTCAGGCTGTTATGAATAATTCTCAAGAAATTAACAGTTTTGTCATGTACACAACTTGCTTCATACACAGAGGACCAATTAAGCAAATTTAATTCAGCTATACTTATAGGATTTGCAAACAGCAAAAAAAAAAAACTATCTATAAACTAATAGAAAAACTAAAAAATTTTTTATTTACAATCTTTGCCTTCTTTCGATAACCTGAATTCTGGTTATACCAGCAATTAAAATGAATTTGTCTTTCTTATTTGACAATTCTCATTCTAACACTAGTTTCCACATAGTCCCCTACGGCTATGCAGAGTAAATCAATATCCATAAAACCCCTTACGGTCACGAGGATTCAGTTAAAAAAATATAGGCCCCATTACTTGTTAGGTAATACATAGGTGAAAATCTGTTTTTTCATTCAGTCAATGTCAAACATTAATGTCAAAAAACTTGGTAATTGCCTTGGTTTTCGCATGAAACATCGTGTGAGTGACTGTCTTTCTGATGAGATGCAGAATAAGAGCAAAAAAGTTTCAAAGGCTAAGCATTTCCAAGAAACAGAATGATAGATTTCATGAAAATGTAATCAATCCATTTGAATGAAAAATTTTCCAAAAGACGAGGTATGTAAATAAATTTATTTTAGGTCTTTGTTCTCATTTTGACCCTATAATTTTATAAATGTAACATAATGTGAAATAAAGATTACAACTATTATTATTATTCGGGTTAATTCTAGTTCTCCTCGGACAGTAGGCAGTAACGACAGGGAATACAGGCAGCTAGCATGCATCATACGTGGATCCACAGGTGGCAATTATTCTCTTAATTCCTCAATTAACAGCGACAGCAGCAAATAAGCGTTTCGAATCCAAAATTTCCCGATAAAGTAGTAGGTACCAGGTATAATACATACATTTAGAATACATACATGGTTGGAATATGTACATCCCAGAATATATTCTACTAAGATAAATTCGTCTAATAGGCCGGCCTTTCTCTACGAAATGGCCTTTTTGTTCGATCGAATATCATAACACTACCCAATTTACTAAATACCGGCGGAAGTTACCAGTCACCACTCGGCATGCTTTGCAGATTATAAATAGCCACTAATTTCGATCAAATTCCTGATTTATTGGAAATCGAATCCATCTTCCGCAAAAATCTATATTGAAAAACACGCTGCGATGGTAATTTGAACTTCGCGCAGTGGTGTACCCAGGAGCAAGGTGTATAGTCAAACCGGGCGTTATCTCTCGACCGTAGATGACCCACATCACTTATTGCGACTTGAGAGAGGCCGACATGAACAGACATTTTACCTAATTTCAGTGGAAATGCGGAGGATCTAAACAACTGAACGATTTGTTCTTCATCATGATGCGATGTGTTTCTTTGCACCAAAACAAAATAGAAATTCTAACACATACAGCTAATTTAAGAAAAGATCATTAATAACCGTCTTGTGCCCTTGTTGTTTGTTTGTTTAATCGACTGACCAAAAAATAGCCATATACGGGGGGTACTAAAAGCACGTTACAATTTTTTTCATTTTCATTCTTTGTTTTAAAATTGAACCATTATATTTTGTTTAGTTGATTTCTAATACATATTTTTCAAAGCAATCGAAAGCGCCATTTTGAAGAAGTAAAATATTTATCAAATATCTTTACCAGCCTCTACCCCCCAAACAAGACTTTATTTCTGACTGAGCTTTTGGAAAATGCAAGGGCAGTTTTACATTGCTATGCCCATTGCTTGAAAATGAAATCAAATCAATATATATACAGGGTGTCCCAGAATTGAGCTCCCAGACAGGAACCTGTGATTCGTGAGTTCATATTGGGCCCGTATAACCCAACTTACCTTAGTCCAAAAATGCATCCGTGAGGAAGTACATTCTTTTAAAGTGAGACAGAAATTTTTTTTGCAATAATTTCCGTTATATTGAAGATAAAATTTTCAAGCTTTCATGGAATCTGTATCTCTATAAGTACTCTATGTAAGTTTGATAACAACTAAATATATTTTGTTTCTCAAATGCTACAGGTTTCCTGTTTTACAGGCACCTATGACCTACGGAGAAAAAATTATAATTCTTGATTTTTCTTTGGTATTACACAAAATTTTAAAAGTATTAATTTGTGTACTGAAACAGGTGGACGTCATGTGGAGCATTTGTTAGTAATGTATTTTTTAGAATAAACTATAATTTTCTGTTATCACAACATTTTATTCTAGAATTGTAAATAAATGTTAAATACAAATGGAGGAAAAAATGAAAATTTCTTGTATTTTGATTAATATTACAAAAAATTTTAATAGTACTATTTTGCAGCCCTTTGAATGCTCTGCAAAAATATTCAAGTATTCCGTAATTTTACAGGGCGATTAAAAAAATACAGCCAATCAGATATTAATTATTATGCAAAAAAAATTGAGAAACAAAAGATGTTTGGTTGTTGTCAAGTTTACATAGAGTACTTATAGAGATATAGCTCCCACCAAAATTTGAACATTTTATCTTCAATACAACGACAATTATTGGGGAAAAAATTTTTTTCTGCCTCGCTTTAAGAGGATATACTTCCTCGGGGATACATTTTTGGACTAGGGTAAGTTGGGTTATACGGGCCCAATATGAACTCAGGAATCACAGGTTCTCATTCGAGAACTCAATTTTGGGACACCCTATATGCAAATGGATTATTTTGTCAGTTACTCTTTAGAAAGGTTTTTTATTTCATTTCATTTATTTAACATTGTTCAATTTCTGCCTAAAATCAATCACCAACGGCCAAGGGACAATTATAATTGCATGACTTCTATGCATACGTAAACATATACACCGCTAGATCGTGGTGCAAGGTATAGTCAAGACAGAGCTATGATTGTCTCTGTAACAATTTATATGCATGCTTGTTTAATATAGACATATTTTATTTAAACATTCACTGCTATCGCATACCTGCGTTGTAGCTTTTTGTGAATTTTTATAATTCATAAAATAAATTAAGAAATAATATATTTAAATTATTTCGGAAAAATTGTCAAGTGACAAACAGCCCTTATGATATAATTTTACCATATTTTCATTTCCACCAGAGTTTATACATTAATAATAATAATAATTCAGTCGATTGTGGTTACACAATATAGAATAAGTTAATATGTAATAAAATTTGTAAAGCAATACACAAAAAAAGAAAACAATAAAAGACAGTACATAGAACAGATTTAAAAAAGAACTAGGAACGGGTAGCTGGTCAGACGATACCTTGTGGCTGACACATGCAGTTTTGTAGATAGCTTTCAAGGACATGGAATACACTACCTCAAAAGTAAAGTTGTGTTATTAGAACATAACGAAGTCTGTAATAAAATATGCAGAGAGAAATGCATGTCTCACTTTCTTCCACATGTATAAAATCAAACGAATGATGCAATATGTTTTATTTCTTGTATTGCTTTCAGTCATGAATTAAACAAAGATAGGCAGACAATGTAAGTAATTTGCGAAATCACCGGAAGAGACTAAAATTCTTAGCTTGAAATTTTTTGTAATCATTTTCATTATGAGTTCATAAAATACCGGGAGAGTATTTTTTGTTAGAATTTCATTATTTTTAAGATTAAAAGGGCTGCCACAAGTATTGAATGTGCGAAATAAATGTTATAACTCGGCTTCTATCTAACCTATACTTACAATATTTTTCAATTCGTTTTTGTGGTGCAGACCTAAGAATACTATAGTTATTAAAACACTCAATATTTATTTTCTTTGTCTGATTAATTAGATTAAAAAGATGTATGTTAGAGTGCACTTCAGTGGTTTTAGTGGGCCTAAGTCCATTTCTTTGATTGCATATGTGAGGAAGAAAGTGAGAAGTGAGAAATACATTTCTCTTCATCTCATGTTTCATTGCCGACTTCACCTACTAAGGGGATAATGCTACTTTACATTAAAAATCATTTGGCATCTTAAATGCCTTGTTAAGATCGAAAAAACTGCTGCACATAATTTTTAAGCCAGTATGGATATTGGTTGAGATTATCTGTAAGCTCTGATGGAAGATGATAAATAACGGAATCTACATTAAACTGGACCGTTTAAATTACATACCAAATGCGCCTTCATCATTGATGGAGTTCCTTCCGGGAGCACCTCTGACTGAGTCTTGCCTGTTCGGCATACGAGGCTGCTGTTGGTTGACCCTAACTCCTCCGCGATTGTTTAAGTTGTTATTGTTGCGTGCGCCAAGTGTCACATTCATATTAGAAGGAGGTGGAGATACAGATCTAATCGGCTGAGCTGAAGGTATGGCAGTCAGCTGGGGAGGGCTGCTGAATGGAACAGCGTTTCCAGATTTCACAAGATTAGCGTATGTTTTTGGTTCATTGCTAGCTGCAAAATAAATAAGTAACAAATTAATACAAACCAATCGAATCGTGTAGTTTGAATAAAATATGCAAACAATTGGTTCAGTGATGTAGCACAAAGTACAGAACGCTGAATGTTTTCTTTTCAGTAAATTTGAAATAAGTTTATATAAACACCAAAATACAACACTCGAATACTGTTGCCAGATGCTGATTCACCAACCATGGTACATCAACTGGATATGAATAAGACATATTTGGCGGAGTGAGCACTGAGTACAGCCTTATTTGATACACAACACTTCCAGGGCACGTTGTACTCGGCTTATTTCAGCCTTGGATCATGGAAACTGGGATGAGTTTAAATAGAAAACTAAAACAATTTTGTTGTATAAAGGACAGTAATCTGCAGTTCAGATGATCCAGTTTTAAGTGGGTGCCTCTGTACATTGGCAGCACTGATTGTATCAAATATAGTGCGATCGAGAAAGAATGAAGGTCATGTGACAGAAAAGTCACTAAAATTATCAAAATTAATTTCTATTCTACGTACATTATTAAAACTAATTTCCTATTACTAGACTAGAGAATACTAAAATGCAAATAGCCGCCACTTTGTGATCAGCTGATCGAACACATTGTTTTAACTGTATATTTTGCGGATTTCGTGATGTTTTAAAACTTAATCTTGGATTATTTAACATCCACAATAATTATCCGTAACTTTCATGTGGCGAATTTTATTTGTTAAGATGGAGACGAGTTTATATTTTACGAAATTGTCTTACGGTGTACAGATAGGTGTATGGAAAAAAGTTGGTGCTATCAGTTCAAATTTCTATATATTAAGTAAAGAAGACTTTAGTACAGATGCAGATGTATTTCCGAATCTTACACACCCATATATTGTAATTATATGATTTTTTAAAGGAGTGCATAATTAAAAATTAAGTCCAAGGCATTCAAACGACGAAACTTACGAAGTTGTCGTGTTCCAACCTCAACTTTTCCTTGTTGAAAAATCGAGGTAATTTAATAAAAACTGGGGCCATTTTGTACTGACACACTTCCACAGTTAATAACACAGCCAAAACTTGACATTTTGTATGACACAATGTCCACAAAAGTACTAACGTAATGAAGAGTTAGATTAGTTTCCATTTAACATTTTAGGAATTTGGGTGTGATTATCCCTAAACTTTGACATATGTCTAAATTTCGACGTCATGCACACACGACCACTATCGCCAACGCGCAAATATTGAAAGTATCACAAAATAGTGTGAGTGTCACACAAAAAATCTTTTAGTGGCACATTCAGTCGTTCTCGATCTCCCTGTATGTATACACGGTGTTTTTAAAAGGCTGGGACAACGCTTAACTATAGATTCTTAACATCGACACGAGTGGATTGAACCAAAAAGTAGGGGTCTAACTCTTCTCCTTTTCAAGATACAGGGTGTTAAAGTAGAAAAAAATATATTCGTATTTTGTCTCTATCTTGAAAACTGTTATACGTATTCACTTTTCAGGTCATCAATTACAATGGTGTTATTGTCAATGTTACATTTTATAAAGGGAGCTAGTTACAGTACTTTTATGTGACACTTTTTTGGGTTAGGTTTTGAACATTGTCTTCTATTATAATCCAAATGCAATTTAATTTCCAAAAGACAAGGTGTACTAGTTGAAACGCAATAAAATGCGCCCTTTCAGAAAAATTAGCGATTTACAACTTTGTTACACACCAGTTCGAGGAAATTCAGTTGTACCTAATGACTATGTTATTCATTTCTAGATGGGAATACAGGTAGCGGGGCATTCTCAAATAACTTAACTAAGAACGTAATCCAAAATTTATGTAATGAAACAGAAATATTACCAGTAGCACGAAAACAGTACAAATAATTAATATTTTATAATGTATACAATGTTTGACCCAACAAGCACTATTGACGATTTCAAGACATCATACTAGACGTATGCTTACTAGATAAAAAAACAGTTTTAGCTACAATTGAATTTCTACGAACCGGTGTGTGACAAAGTTGTACATAGCTATTTCTCTGAAAGGGTGCATTTTGTCACTTGTATACCTTTTCGTTAGGAAATTAAATTGCGTTTCGATTATAATAGAAGACAATGTCCAAAACCTAACCCCAAAGAAGTTATGTCACATAAAAGTACTGTAACCAACGCCCTCTATGAAATGTGATAACGACAATATCACCATTGTAATTGGCGATCTGAAAAACATTTCATTACCAACTTTGAAGTAAATATGTATATAATAGTGTCCAAGATAGAGACAAAATACGAATATGTTTTTACTTTAACACCCTGTATCTTGAAAAGGAGAAGAGTTAGAACCTACTTTTTGGGTTCAATCGACTTGTTTTGATGTCAAAAATCTACGGATAAGCGTTGTCGCAATCTTTTCAAAACATAATTTCTTGATGTCAAGTTTTAGAGTAAAAGGATCTAAATGTTTCACACGGCTGTAGTGGGAAAAAAGAATTCATTTTCAGACATTGTAGCTAAGACTTTTAATCAGTGAATGGTAAAATTTAACATACTAAATTTTTAACATAATTTAACTGTAGGTCAATAGGGAATGCGTGGGACGTGTTTCTACAATATAAATTTCCCAAGGTGATGATGGCACTGAAGAATTACCAGAAAATTTAAATTTGGAGGCAGTAGTAATTGACATTGATGAACGAACTCAATCAGTACCATCTGCCGAAAAGAGTAAGTCGCCACAGAATAATAAAACAATCAGAAGGGAAACTCTGAGCATTGCCCATATACAATTTAACTCCAGAATCGGCCATCTTGTTGGGGTTAAAATCAGGGGCGTATTCTGTACTGTTGTAGTCAGGTCCGCAGTTAGGAATTTGTAATTTAATTTTGTATAATACACTTTTCAGCTTTTCTCAAGAAACTGTTAGTGCTGAACTTCTCATTTTATCGTACTAATTTTGTAAAAAACAGTGGATCACACTAACGCCATGTTAAAAACAAATTTTAACATCTTTACACAGCGTTTAAATAATAATGATATACGAAGGGCGTGAATGACTTGCAATATGAACTTTATATATAAGAACAGCCCATTTTATTAAAATGCATTATTTTACCGTAAATACATAAATTATCATATATGCCAAACAATGCCATTTCAATTCAACAATTCTTTAATATAATCTGAAAGCATACGCATATGTCATTAAAAATTGTTTCAAAGTATTCTGTAGAGGAGTTTTTAAATGCCTAACCATATTACAATATTTTTCTACAAAACTGTTGAAGATTTTAACTCAATGTCATGGGACAATAAATGTCTATTTTTATTCTATCCGATTGACTTTATCCCTGTGTAATAATTACACGTATATTTTGTTTTATTAATAAATCTATAAATTTTAATGCCAATGATTAATTAAATAGTAAATATACCGTCCTGAAATTTTCAATATAAAATTGTTTCTAAAATACAATACAATAACGAATAAATACGCTATACTGAAATTAGGCCATATGAGAGGTGTGTATAAATAGTTTCATCATGCGTGTAAAGGAATATATGTATTGACTATGTTATGTTATAATTTTAGTGCAAAATATTACTGACGGGATTGATTAGGCTCACAAAAATGTGAAGCTGTACGAGATCGACCTGGAATTATAAAGTGGATTAGACGATATGTCAATATTACTTTAAAATATTATTGAGTTATTTTAAATGAGAGTATTATGCAAAACAAATGCAGTCAGGCATTGATCGATGTAAATAAACGAAAAAATAAATAATATCTGTCAACTTATGACCAATAGGTTATACGTAATGTTGCCAGATGAGTTTTTGAAATTACTATAAGGTACATGAAAGTTATTAATTTTAGTACATAATTTTTTTCATATAACCATCTTATTTCTCAAGAAATTGAATTTGAAGACATTTGATTACTGCAAAATGTACCACATGAATATTAATGCTTTTGTGACAAAACTACAATTATTTATTCCTAGTTCATCAGAAATTATTGTACATCTGGCAACTCTGTATAGAGCACACGATTATCAGTTTATTTACCCCAGGAACATGGCGAATTGGATGCGCGCCTAGAAATGTGCGAAACTTCCCCTTCCCTGAAAGATTCCATTCTGATTGTTTTATTATTCTGTGAAGTCGCTTTAAAGTAACTTGTGGAAGTAGATATTAACAGTTTCCCGAACAGATTTCTTTGCCAGATAGGGATTTAGTTAAATATGAGTACTTTTATCTATCGATAATACATACACAGGTGTCCATCCCAGTGCGCACTTACTACATAGATGAACAAGATAATCTCCAATTATTATCGCATACTAATCAACCTATGATGGTAATAAATAACACAGGTTTACAAAAAAGAAAAAAAATGTTCGATCAATGGGATTCCATTACCTTATCCTGAAGGTTTTTAACGTGCGTCATCGCGTCATGATTTCGAGAAAACTTAACCTAAAAGTGCTAAAAATAGCTATCGGTGACGTTGAGCGGCTGTATCTCTGAAACGAAGGAATGTTCGTACTTCTGGTTTGTGGCATTCCATTTTCTATGACAAAAAATGCCGTCGAGAAGCAAAATCCTCGGACCTCTCATTTTGGCGGCCGATATCTCGCTTAAAAATCACGGGGAAGGATCATCGGATTGGAAATTTAATTTGCAAACGATCCAGTACAAAAAAAGAAGGGTCATTTTTGTCTAGAAAAAGTTAGAGCGCTAAATGTGAAAAGGTGTTGAAATCACGTACATTTTTTAGATATCTTCAACATTTTGTAAAAAAAAAATCGGTAAACCGCAGCTCTGAATCTTGTTTCATTTTCGATTAATTTGTGCATGAACGAAGGCAGAAAGGAATTTTTGCACTTTTAGATTAAGTTTTCTCGAAATCCTAACGCGATGGCGCAAAACGGATTTCGCCATCTTGTTCAGCACGTCAAAAACCTTCGGGATACGGTAATACAATCTCATTGGTTGTACATTTTTTTTTTTCCTTTGTAAACCTATGATAATCCGAGACCATGCAACGTGCATCAATGTTCAAAACACTGTAAGCTTACCAAATAGGCAAAAGGAATGACCAATTAGCAGATCTCTCGCACTTATCAGTAATGGCCAAGAGCTGTTTCCACAAAGGATGAGAGTACTAAATTACTATATTAAAAAGATGCATCCATACTGAATGAAAGAGTTCCAATAGAGAAGATTATCCACAACTGATTGACTACCTTTTTATCGCTCACATGTGTTAAGAGTGTGGCTGTACTAAGTAAAAAAAATAGGAAAATGTGCTATTTCAAAACTTGCTAGAACTTGTTACCTTACAAAAACAATGTTTCCTGTAGAAACATAGGTGGAAACTGCTATATATGAAAAGAAAACATGATCAATCGATGGCATTTGAAAGAGAAGAAACTGATGATACAGGAACATCGGGAAAAATTGGCAACTTTGGAGCATCAGATCAAGGTTCCTGTACAATTTTAATTTTACTAAATTTTAGTTGGGCGTTGATACCTCCTTTTGTTACATGGAGGTCTCACAAAGGAAGCAGTCAATCTATCTAAAAATTAGTTAAAAAAAATAGGCAGTAGAAAGTCTGTAATGAACACAACTTTTCAGAAGATAGAAGTCACATTAATTCATACACTGACGATACTCAGACCACTGTCTTATTACTGGCAAATCCAATGTTTTACTTATTGGTCCTAAAAAATCTCGATAACTTATTAGAAATCAGGTTCAAATAAATGTAAATCCAGAAATCCTTGAAATAGTTTCGAAGAACTTAAGTATTATTACTGAAAATAATCTCCGATTTGAAAAACAAATAAACTTACACAAAAAGTGTATGATTCTATCAAACTAATTTATAAGCACATTGATTTCAAGAAGTAAAAGATGTTATGGGAAAGCCTGGTGTTGTTTTAAATTTTGTTAACTGCCTGTATGGAACCAGTGTAACTACTGTATACAAAAAATTTAAAATGTCACAAATTAATTTATGGTCTACCCAGATGTGAAAGAATATCGCACCAGTTAAAAGATACAAGTTGGCTGAATATAGAGAATTGCAGATTACTTCTTTCATCATGTGGACATCATAAAATTTTAATAAAGTAATCTCCTAAATATTTATATAAAATAAAAGTTCGTACCAATGTACACAACCTTAATTTAAAGTTCAAAGGCCTCTTAAATTCACCTGTTCATTAAACAGAGCTCTTTTAACATTTTTTTAAGTAACAGATTTGTGATGTATACAGGGTGATTCACGTAGGCCATTCATTAGAAGTTTTTCAACTTGCAGTTGGATTAGAAACTTGAAATTTGGTATGCAGCCATAATCGATCATGCCCGTTCTATCTAAAATATTTTCAGTCCTCCAACTATACAGGGTGTGTCGAAAAATTGGTACCAACTTTCTTATTTTAAACGGAAACCTACATTTTTCTTTACATGGTTCGATTGGTCTTCTATTTCTGAGTTTAGAGAACCTAAGTTATGTTAACTTATCTATTACAATTTTTGACATATGTCCAATTTTTTGAAAAAAATTGCCGCTGTAGTAGTTTATGAACAAATTTTTATCTCGCAAACCTTTCAAAATTATGAAACCAAATTTGTGAAGCAGTTAGCTGGAAGTCCAGGCTAACTTTTGATGTCCCATCGGTGGTCCCATTTTGTACCATATGGGCGCAGTCGATTTTCAAATGTCGCAATCAAAAATTGTCAAAAATTGAATTTTAGGGTGAGTTACTTAAGCATTCCCTATACCTAACTTCACCCCATATCGAGTTATTCAATAAAAATCAAGAAATACCTATCTTGCCGAGAGATTCCTTACTTCATCAAGTATGCCATGGAAACAAAAGACAGTTGTAATAATTTTTAAAGAAAAATATGGATTCTTATTTAATTACACACAACATCAACAAATTATTATTAGCGAACAAGAACAATGTTGACGAAATTCTGTCAGTGAAAACGGTGCACACATTGAGCATTTGTATTGAAATAATTATTTTTTTAATCTGTTTATTTGTTGTTATTATTTATTATTGCAATGCGATTTTTGAATAAAAATTAAAATGAAATGATTGTTTCCAAAGCCTACTACCCTTGAGAAAAAAAACTATATTTTTTTTCAAAAAATGCCAATAACTCAAAAACGACTGTAGATAGACATACACAATGTTAATAAAAGTGGCCCTAAAATTCAATTTTGCATTTATTTCTGGCGTCAGAAATGGTAGGCGCAAAGATGTGCTACGTAATCTGTTGAAAGTAGAATAATAGAATATTTGAACAAAAATATGGCGGTCACATTGAACATTTATGTCAGAATTTCGTCAACATTGTTCTTGTTCATTAATAATAATTTGTTGGTGTTGTGTTTAATTAAATAAGAATCCACATTTTTCTTTAAAAATTATTACAACTGTCTTTTGTTTCCATGGCATACTTGATGAAGTAAGGAATCTCTCGGCAAGATAGGTATTTCTTGATTTTTATTGAATAACTCGATATGGGGTGAAGTTAGGCATAGGGAATGCTTAAGTAACTCACCCTAAAATTCAATTTTCTTTCGAATGGTGTGAAAAAAAATAGTAGGTGCTATTTGAAAAAATTGACTTTTTGACAATTTTTAATTGCGACATTTGAAAATCGACTGCGCCCATATGGTACAAAATGGGACCACCGATGGGACATCAAAAGTTAGCCTGGACTTCCAGCTAACTGCTTCACAAATTTGGTTTCATAATTTTGAAAGGTTTGCGAGATACTAATTTGTTCGTAAACTACTACAGCGGCAATTTTTTTCAAAAAATTGGACATATGTAAAAATTGTAATAGATAAGTTAACACATAACTTAGGCTCTCTAAACTCAGAATTAGAAGACCAATCGAACCATGTAAAGAAAAATATAGGTTTCCATTTAAAATAAGAAAGTTGGTACCAATTTTTGGTACACCCTGTATAGATGGAGGACTGAAAATATTTTAGATAGAACGGGCATGATCGATTATGGCTGCATACCAAATTTCAAGTTTCTAATCCAACTGCAAGTTGAAAAACTTCTAATGAATGGCCTACGTGAATCACCCAGTATAACTCTATATCTGAAAACTTGAAAGAAATGAATGTACTGTTTTAGAATAAAAATTAAAATATTAATTTACAATCAAAAAATTTAATGTCATTTAGCCCCTTAGTTCAAGTTTAATGTTTATTTTTTTTGTATTAACTCCTAAATAGAACTTGTTAATATTTGCGAATGTATTGCCGAACTTTGCCTATTATTTATTGCATTTACTTGCTTATTTAATAGTTTTATTTATAATTCATTATACTTTCATATAAAAAATAAAAATGCTATTGTTATTGTTATTATTATTATTAATATATATTATTATATATAGTTAAATTATGAAAATAATCATGTATTAAAATGTGTCTAGTAATGTTATTGTCATTTATGTCATCGTCATCATGTACCAGTGCTTCATACTCGTTGACGTAGTTTGTTAAATTGATTGCAGCTTCTATTTCCTCATTTATTGTTGGTAATGGGTCACCCATTTGACAAGCGATGTTGTGTAAGACTGCAGTGGCTGCTACCAAAAACTGAGCTTTGTTCACTGGTAGATTTACACCCAATGCTAAAATTGGAAATCTTTGTTTCCAGATTCTAAAGCAACGTTCAATTGGGTTCCTAGTATGAATGAGTGACTCGTTAAACAAAGTCTCGGCAGGCGTTTGAGGAGCTGCAAGGGGAGTTATCAAATATCTTCTAACTTCATATCCACTGTCTCCAACTATCACACTGTCAGCTCCAAAATCGTTATTTTCCAGCAGAGCTCGTATGTCAGAATTGGCAAAAATTATTGAATCATCTACTGATCCCTGCGAGTAACACATAATATTCCTGATTACACACTCAGAATCACAAATCATTTGAACATTTAAGGAAAAAAATCCTTTTCGATTTCTAAAAAGTTCAGCATCTGCTCCACCAGGAGATTGAATTCGAACGTGTGTACAGTCGAGTGCTCCAATACATTTAGGAAATCTGTATATATCGTAAAAGCCTTGTTTCAATGCAGTAATTTCCTCCTCATTGGTTGGTATTTCAATATATTGCGGACCAAGGCTTGTGATTGTGGTTATTACTCTATATATATAACGATATGCCATTGATCTATCAATGCCCCCCAAATCACCAATCACGTGCATAATGGAGCCAGTAGCCAAAAACCTTAAAGTAACAAATACTACATCTTCGACAGATAGATGACTCCTGAAATTGAAAACAAAAATCATAATTCACAATAACAATTCTTTCTAATTTTACATTACCTGTTCATAATTGGTGCTACTTTCACATATATGAGGTCCAAGAGATGCTGAACCATTGGTTTTGACATTCTATAACGATGTCTAAATTCTTCGTCCCTCCATTTAACGAAATTATTAGGTCTTTCACGAAACATACGTGGAATTTGGTGGCGTAAAACTAGTTTAATTTCTAAAAATTCTTCATCATCTGTCGGATCTTCTAAGTATATACCTTTGGTATGAAATGTTAAATAAAAGAAACTAATTCGAAGCTACTGATAGTGTGAATATTTATAAAATTAAACTAAATAAATAGTTTACCTTTAATTATTTCTACTCTGTGAATGAATTCTTAAACCACTAGTAAATATTTTAACTCTTTTTCAAATGTATTTGTATCCAGTAAATTGTTTTTGTTTTTAATATATATGTCCATGTATTGTATTAATTTATACTTTATAACATTTGACTAGTCAGATAAGTTTAATACCTGGATTGTATTGACTTTTTATTATGAATAAATATATCTATCATGGGTTTCATCCTGAAGAATTACTGGTGACTTACTTATTCACTGAAACCGGTCTACTTATATACCAATAACTTCTCTGAATGGTTGTCTAAAACGTCTGCGCAACTTTTTCAATTTTTTTGACATTTGATATGTATTATTTAATTTAATTAATTTTATGTATGCTATTTAACTTTATAGTTATATAATAGATATTTGCTAAAAATAGGTGATAGGTGGAACTAATTTCCAAAATTTTTTAGTTCGCTGTTATCTCTTTGACATACTAAAACCAAGATTCCAGCTTCGAAAGACCTATACGAGCTACACAATACCCAAAAATCAGCAAAGTTTTTACACTTGTTTTGGTTTTTGCTCAATATCTCCTACAGTATGAGCCCTACAGAAAAAGCTTTCATACCTATTTTAAATTAGATTAAGATTTGCTACACTTTAAACCTAAACCTAGTTGCATATGTCCAAAACTTTCCGAGACATAGCTCTTCCAAAGTTGTCCATTTTTTCCAAAATGTGAAAAAATTTTGTTTTGGTCATGTCCCTTGCCAATAAATATCGGGAAAAGCACATCTCATGAGGAAAGTCATACATAATGGACTTTTAGTAAATAAATTTACCTCAAATCCTTACCTATGACTTTCCTCGTGGAATAAGTACTTTTTCTGATATTTGGCAAGATAAATGACCAAAACCAAATTTCTTCACTTTTTGGAGACTTGTATCTCAGAAAGTCCTGGACATACGGAACTTGGCTTAAATTGTAGCCAATTTAATATACTTTAAAAAGGAGTAATAACATTTTCTGTACAATGCACATTTTAGGAGATATGTACTGAGGAAAAACGGAAATAAGTGCAAAAATGTCGCTGTTTTCTAAGTATTGCGCAGTTCTCAGAGGTTTTTAGAAGCTGCTAACTTGGTTTCTTACTATCCTATCGGCATAGGTCCTAACAACATATTCAAAAATTAGAACTAAATGACCTTCTGCAATGCCGAACCCTTTTTCGAATATAAATTGACTGGCGTATAGGCTTTTAGTGTGTTATTTATTTTTAATTTTTTTAAACCAATATCATAATTATTGTTTTCAGCATGAAATTTTCTGTTAATTTGATACCACACAATTTTTTATGATTTTCTTAAAAAAGTTCAAGATGGCAGCCAAAAAAAACGCATTTTGCACACTCAGAATTTTCTAAACTTTTGGTATGTCAAAAAGATACCAACAACGAACTAAAACATTCAAACCCCGTCCTTGTGGGAATTAGTTCCACCCAAAAACCTATATCTACTGTACTACTAGCTTAGCTTTCAACCTTTATGTCATTTTTTGTTTTAAAATATATGCAATTAACTGAAATTGGAATTTTCCTTGCTCGATGAAAACCTTGAGGGTAGCAAAATGTTATTTGCCGAAAATGTAGAAATTTTGAATTAAAATCAGCGCAAAATAAAAAATTCATATAAACAAATAAAATTAATCATATGATGTAAAATATGTGACAAATTGTTCTTTGGGCCTCAAGTACTTATACTTTGAGCACAAGGATATTTTTCATAATTAACCCCTTCTATGGACTCATAATTTTTAACTGACTTGAATATAATTATATGCCATATTTCTAACAGTTTCAACTGCTCCATCCTAAAAACAGTTTGGTGCATCGGAAGATCTATTTAATTCTTATATATACTACTTACTTTATAATTGGCACGTTGAATACCACGAAGTAGTTACAGAATAAAGATACTTCCTTACTTATTGTAGATTAGATATCTTAAAAATTAAGGAAGTTAAGCCATTGGTTTCATTGCTGATTTTTCCTTCGAAAAAACGAGAAACCATTTTATTTTCATAATAACTCAGTAAGCTTTTATGCTAACGACTTTTACTAAAGCTTATTTTAAAGGTCTTTTCAAGTATTTTAAAAAAGATCTGACAAGTTTCCTGCAAAAATTCGTCTCTTTTCCGTTACTTAAAGTTGAAAGCTTCGAGTTCAGTTCACGGCGAACAAACAGTCACCTTCAACGAGCCATAACTCAGTTCATATTGCATCTACAGTAATAAAAAAAAAACAATAGATTTGTTGTTTTATAAGCTTAATTTTTGCTCCTGATGATTTTTTTGATGAAACGCAAGGTTTTCGAGTTATTCATGAAAAATCGCTGTAAAACCTGGATTATTTAGATGAAAATTGATTTGCAATCGTGAATAATTCGAAAAATATTGATTTATAGAAAAAAACTTCATAGAATATCTTTTGCTTAGAATTCATCCCTCTGTGGTTATTTTCAGTTTACCAATTTCCACCCCTAAGAAGGGGTGGCATCCACCCCCAGGGTAAAAGCACACGTTTAGACTTTGCAATACTACCGATTAATAATAATAATAATAATAATGATTTATTCATCACATAAAATTTCACACACAATGATGTATAAAATTTACTGGACGAGTCCAAAATTTAGAAACAAACATAAATAAGTACAAATATAGTACAGAAATAAAGAATATGAATAATTAATTGTATATAATAAGTCATTGAATAAAACAGATAATTGTATAAGACAAGACAACACAATTATGAACACATATAACGAACAAAAATGGTGAATATCATTGCATTTCCAAATATTCGGCAAGAGAGAAAAATGCCATATTTAACAAATAATTGTGTAGTGTTGATATAAATTTATTAAAGTTACTAATTACTCCAAACAGAGATATGAACTTATTATAACAGATAATACCTTGGTATATGTGAGAATGTTGTCCAACAGAAAGTCTCTTACAAATCATATGCCATTTATTTCATGAAAATCGATCTTTCCTAACCGAAGTCCGAGGTAAAATGCTTCAATGGCTGCAACTAATATAGAATCTGTCAGAGTAGTAGCTTGATCCGTTTCTTGTTTTGGTGAGCCGAAGAAAATTTATATGTATTTTATCAGTTTCTAGTATTATGTTCATGTAGGTGACTGTGCGTAACATATAGGAGTACATATTGTTTAAGATATAATAGACATTCTAGAATATAGACACAGGAGAAAGTTAGAATCTTTGCATCTACGTTGCAAACCAAATATTTTAGCGGTATGAGCTTAGGACATCATGACATATTTGCATGAAATAAGTTCATATCTCTGTTTGGAGTAACTAGTAACTTTAACTTTAAATCGACACTAGATAACTATTTATTAAATATGGTGTTTTAGTCCCTTGCCGAATATCTGTAAATGCAATAATGTTCAACGTTTCTTGTTTGTTATGTATGTTGTTTTATACAATTACCTATTTTTATAAAATTACTTATTTTTATACAATTACTTATTCATACTCTTTATCTCCATATTATATTTGTACCATTTTTGTTTATTTCTAAAATTTTGGACTTATCCGATGAATTTTATACATTGTGTGAAATTTTATATGATAAATAGATCATAAAAAATCGGTAAAGGTATTTACACAGAACTTCCCTCGTTATTTGTGCATGGCAGTCACCCTAAAAAATTAATAATTACGAAATGGCATTGAGAATAATAATCGGAATAGAGTTATTGCTATTATTACAAAGAAACCTTGATAAGTTTTGGTCAAAAAAATATACAGATTGCTCATCCAACAGCAAAAGTTCAATACTAAATAGCAGGTGCCACATATGGCAGGCTTGCGCAAATACCTTTGCAAATGTCCACCATGACTGAATTATTTCTTGTACATTTTTCAATAAAAGTATAATAGGTGCATATGCCAGATATTATTGCCATCTGTCACATTTTCAATCCAACATTCACGTAATGGAGTGGAAGTATAGTGGTGGTTAAAAAATTTCATTTTTTAAAAAAAATTTCAAATTTTTTTTTTTGAATCAGGCTTAGAATGCCATGAAACGTGGAAATTTGAAGTTTGAAGAAATAAAAAAAAAATATTTCATTTTAGTAAAAATTTTTTAAAAAATATTGGTGAATTTTTTTTTGTTTTTTTTTGAAATAGGTTAAGCGTGTCATGAAACGTAGAAATTTTAAATTTGAGCAAAAAAAAAATTTTTCAAAAATGTTTGAAAAATATTTTCAATTTTTTTTTTTTTTCTGAAATAGGTTTAGCGCGTCATGAAACATGGAAATTTTAAATTTGAGCAAAAAAAAAATTTTCACTATTTATTCCGTTTAGACGGTCCACCCTGTATATTTTCCAGTGAAATTTCTACCATTTCTTCGCAGTCAGTAGCGTCAACTACCTACCAAATTTGACTGCTCTCCGTCAAGTAGTTTTTTAGTAAATGCACCAACAGACAGACAGACAGACCGACAGACAGACAGACAGACTGACGGAATTGAAAAACCTATATTTTCGGAATCTACGTGTTCTGAAACGTCAGAATCCGAAAAAATCTCGGACGGTGATTTTTTCTCGAATACAATACTTCCCTTCGGTATGCGAGGGAAGTAAAATGTATTTATATTAGCTGCTCACTCGACAATGGAAATGTACTCATTTAATTCGAGTCAATAAGATTTGAAGTTTGAAATATGCTCTTAGCACAAAATAGATTTTGTTCCACATTAATATCTTTGAAACTGAATAATAATTACATTATCAAAGCCTGATCTGTCTACATTTGACATCTAATTTAAATTTTAGTTACCAACCTAATTCAATAGAAACTTCCTGTTCGGGTTCAGGCTCTTGGGGTTCAGCGTAACTGGTCTCTAGTTGTTCCTCTACTGGTTCTTCAATCAACTGGGGCTGCTGTTCTTCAACTGGAGTTGGTGCACTCAAAGGAGCTTGAACTAATCCTTGTTGCAGGTTAGGCATTGGGCCTCCTAGTCCTTGATTCTGCATTGATGGTACATGGGTGGGTACTTGTCCTACAAAATAATAACTTGGGCTTATTAAATGCATTATAATCATATAAAACCTAAGGCAAAGGCGGAGCTACTCTACGTAACAAAATATATCTGTTCAATAAATTATGTTATGTTGTTTCATGGATATTAACATTTATTTAAGAGACGAAAACTTTATAAAATAAAGTCCCAATATAATTTACCACATCCAAGTAACTGTACCTAATAAAAAAATTCAAAAGGCCACTGGTACAGCCATAGTACTAATTGAAGCTGAGTCCAAGAACCCAGTAAGTGCATATTATGCTAACTCATTTACTAAGTGTTCAATTTTGTGTAAAACTTTTTATGTCTACGCTGTTAAACTGTGTAATGAATGCTGTCTCATAATTTGATAATAGGAAATATAAAAGAAATTTTTGAGATGTTTGCAAAGATCTTCATTTTACTTCCACATCCACGTAGTTAGTGGATTGGAAGTATAGTAATCGTAAAAAAAATCAAAAAAATTTCTTTTTGTTGAAATAGGTTTAGAAAGTTAGGAAATGTCGAGATTTTAAATTTAAGACAAAAACAAATTTTTATCTGTCAGTCTGTAACTTTTTTGTCCGCACAATATCTCTGGAACGGTTTAAGATATTGACTTGAAATTTTCTACACGTATGTACTATCACGAGATCTGGAACTAAGCTTATCCTGTGAAGGGTTGGGGGTAAATAGGGGTAAATGGGAGAAAATGAGTAAAGCAAGCTGGTAAGAGCACAACATTTTGGGACTCAGGTTTTCTTAAATATTTCCATCCCTCTGCACCACCCACACTCCATTATTGAAGGGGTTGTTAAATTAAATTGAGATATTCACTTGAAATTTGGTACACGTATATATTATAACGACATATGGAACTAGATTATATTTTGAGATGATTCCGTTGAAGGGTTGGGGGGTAAATGGCAAGGTTGATAAAAATCATGAATTTTTTTTTTAAATTTTAAAATCATGATTTTATTTATTTTTTTATATAAACATCTTAATAATTGACATTAACAATGTATTTAGTACTTATATTAACAATAGTTGTTTAACTTACGAATGTAATAAATTATATACCTTGTATCTATAATTGCAAAATAAGCTAGAGGGTATATACATGAAAATTCCTGTGAGAACTTGAAAACTCGCCCGCCTTTATAATGCGAATGCGAATTGCCATTATTTGCGAACCTGCCGTGTAGCAAGTGAGAAAGCGAGTCTGAGTGATTATATTTATAGCATTTAAATATTAAATAATTTTTTAACATGTCCTCTAATAGAAGTGGAAGGAAAAAAGATCCTATTTGGCAATATTTTATTGAAAAATCAAGTAAGCTTGATGGAAAAAGCGGTAGTAGAGCTACATGTGAAAAGTGTAAAGTAGAAATGCAAGGGCTTGTGAACTGACTGAAAGTCCACTGGAAAAAATGTGCTTCGCGTAATGTAGAAAGTGTAGAAACAAATAATGAAGGTCCCTCTACTTCAGGAACAGTGTCCAATGTAAGTATAGTGTTATTTCATTTATATGCATAACTTCTTAGTAAGACAAAATATTAAGATAACTTTTTTTTTTAATTTACATATTTAACGTCGGTCTATTTCTGCGACTAAGGCCAATTATGCCAGGAAACGACCTAGATTCAAATTATTAAAATGATCCATGACAAATGTGAGTTTTTCATTCATTTCTAGTTTTAAGAATAAAATATAGTATCTATGCCTGTCTGGGTGTAGCTGGATTTAAAAATCAACAACATAACAATCTTGTTTTTTATTACAGTTACAATTGAACGTGATACAAGATGCAGAGGAAGATAGTGCCCCACAGCCGCTCTTATCTTCTATGTAAAAAAAGAAAAGTAGTGCCTAACTCCAGTTCTGGATCTTTATCATCTTTTGTTGTACGTATGACCAAGTCTAATAAAGAAGAAATAGATAAACAAATTGCTAGAGTTCTTTATGTGATAAACAGCAGTTTCATGTGTATTGAACAACCTAAAGTAAAAAAGGCAATAATGCTTATGACCTGGATATGTACCACCATCTCCACATGATGTGTCCAACAGACTGTTCGTTGAAGTGTATAACGAGGAAAAAAGTAAATGTATTAAAGATTTATCAGGAAGTTCAATTTGTCTGTCATTGGATGGATGGTCCAACATACAAATGAACCAATAATATGTGCAACTGTAACTACCGAAAATGGGTCGGTCTTCTTTTCAGTAGACACAATAGACGCATCTGGAAATCAACATACATCTGTATATTTAACAGAACTTGCAACAAACTTAATTAAAACTCTAAAGCCTGACTATACCTGTACAATAAGCAATAAAGAGTCAACAGAACTAAATGTTATTACTCATGGTTGTGCTCCACACATTTTAAACTTGTTATGTAAGGATTTGAAAATTAGTGAAATTAAGGAACACGTTACGTTCTTTGTGAAATACTTCCGAAACAATCATTTTGTCTCCGCGCCATACACGAGAGAAGGAGGGAAAAACTTACTTTACCTTATGACGTAAGATGGAACTCACTTGCCGACTGCTTAGAGGGTTTCGTTAAATCATGGCCCACACTTTTTAAAATTAGCGAGGAACATAAAAATGAAATTGGCAGCATAGTAAGACAGAAAATTTGAAACATTTATTTAAAAAACTGCTGAAGATTACTTATCACTATTAAAACCTATATCTGTTACACTTAATAGGCTTTAAAGAAACGATGCAATTTTATCAGACGTCGTAGAACAATTTAAAATAATTGAGCCGCATTTTGAAGAAACTGATATTATCTTAATGCAAATATTTAGAAACCGATACGACCAGTGTATCACCTCATATCATTTACTAGCCTTCATTCTAAACCCTACGAAAACAAAGCATAAATTAACAGAAAGCAAAAAGAATCGTGCTTTAGAAGCCGCTAATCTTTCTTTCTTATTTATATATTTGTCAGTGTCATTTACAAACTTTAGCGTATGTTTTATTTTTTTACTTCTTTGTATTTTTATCTCAAAACTGTAATGTGACTTATGTAAAACTGTATTGTTGATAACATCAATAAATGATTTCTATTTCTAATGAATTATATCCCGAAAGTGGTTTACTACCACTGATTATTAAATTTTTGGCAAAATCTGAGCCTTTTGTCGATATTACGTTTCACGAAGAAATTCTTAAAAACACAAAACCCTTGGACCGGTGGAAATCCCAAAGAAATATAGATATTATTGACAAATTATTCCCAATTATCAAGCAATTATTTTCTGTTGCAGTTAGTTCAGCTTCAGTTGAGAGAATATTTTCTACATTTGGTTTGATTCATTTTAAGATTCAAAATCGTTTAGGGACTGAAAATGCAGCTAAATTACTTTTTTTGTACAAACTTTACAATAATTGACCAAACTTAAAATTTTTGTTTTGGAGTAAATCATGTTTTATTTTCTTTTAGAGTTGGTTCTGTTTAATTTGTTTATTTTATTTTATGTTTCTGCTTTAGGCACCTAATTTACACCTAATTTATAATATACATTTAAGAAGGTAACTTCTGTTTTATATGTGTAACCTAACTGTTATTTTCTTCTTTTTATTTGTTTGTTTGCAATTTGTATCTAGCTTTTAAATAAAATATACTTTTTACTTGAATTTTCTGAACTTTGATTTACTTAGATTATTGGCTTTACACAACTGGATTTAAATCATGATTTAAATTTTAAAAATCAGATTTAAATCATCACAACCCTGGTAAATAGAGATAAATAGGGGAAAATGAGTAAGGCAAAGCTAGTAAAAGTACAGAAGCTTGAGATGTGGTGTATATACTAGAAGCCAAGGCTTCAATTTTTTTTTTGAAATATTTTCCCTCCCCCAACCACCCTCACCTCATTATTAAAGCGGTTGATAAAATGAAATTAAGATATTCGCTTGAAACTTAGTACACGTATATACTATAATGATATCTAGAACTAGATTATATTTTAATATAACATCTGTCTCAGGTACTATTGAAATTCTATGATCAATTATTTCCACATACTATAGTGCAAATATAGTCAAGATGTTTTCCTTTAAAGAGACTCGGATGGAAAATCTGGATGTGGAAGTAGTGATTCCTGAGGCAGCGTTTTTTATTTACTTTTCCGGAAGTAATAAGTCTATCTCAAAATCGAAGGAATTTCTTTTTTAGATGTACAGAAAGGGGAGGAGAAATGAAATTTTTTGCAAATATCTCGAAAATAAGTGTATTAGCAAAAAATGTCGACCAACGTTTTTTAGTTAATAAAATGTTCGTTAGTAATTAGTAAGATTACTATTCGATGGATGAATACTCAAATTTAAACTCAGATTTTAACATGTACTTTGCTCGTGCCACTACATTTTGACTAGGTAAGCCATGTTCCTCATTTCTCTTTTGTGTTATACATTTTTTGCTACTACCTATGTTATTACATATCTTTTGTGTTGTAACTGACTGATTTGCCACAAGTTTTTCAATGTGTTAGGTAGTCGAAAATTTTTTTTTGTTACAAACAATACCAACTATATCTTATTATTATATTAGTTAAAGATATTACTAACCGGGCAAAACATTGATGTCGTCGGGGTGAATAGCTCCATTAACAGTTGGTACAGGTTGCGGATTCAAAACATGCGGTTGTTGTTGATGATGCACTGCCACTTGTGGAATGTTGGGTTGTATCGGAGCCGCATTTGGATTATAGTATTGAGGAATAGACGCTTGATTAATAGGCTGTTGGACCTCCGACAAAACCTGTCTCTCAGGAGTCACATCTTCTTCCGGTTCAGAGTGGACATCAGCATCGCACTCCTCATCAGAAATGATCTCATCCTGATAGCGGAAAATATCATTATGCACATAATACTTCTTCGGAGACTGAGCAGCAAGAACAAAAGTTTGAGTGAAACGGCGCATCGGTTGACCAGCATTAGAGAGTTCCCCAGTCACTTGAACAACCACGCCATTTCCCAGAGTAGCTTGAGAATCGACCTGCGTAATCTTAGCATGACAGTCACGGAAGTTTAATTGCTGAATTTTTTGGTGGATTTGTTTTTGTCCAATGACAGGACTGGTTTCACGGTTTGGTGGATCCAATCCTCCATGAACAAACGATGATTGATGGTTATAAAACCTGAAAAGGAAACATATAAGTAGTATTATGTACATAGAGCTTTTGAGATGGGCATTTTTTAGATAACAAACCAAATAATATTCTCATTTTGTTTTTTAAACTAAAAATTTTATTATCAGGTCATTTTGAATTTCGTGATGCTTTGATCCTAGTTTATTGACATTTTACCAGACAACAGTCAATTAGGTGTTTTCACAAATTTTAAATTCACTTTCACTGTGAAGATAATGCTTTGTTATAATTAAAAAATACTTGAATTTTGAGAAACAGTCCAATAATACCTTAAATAAGCCATTTTTTGTATTGAAATTTTTTCGCCAAAACACTACATCAATTCACTATGCACTCATGGCGTCATCAGTTATATTGTCAGTGTCATTTTGTGTTATAAACACGTTGTTTTGCAGATAAATTTCCTAAAGTAGCTTTTACAAACCCCGTATTAGGTAGGCGTTACTTATTTAATCACCTGTAAAACGTAAATAAAATGTTGTGTTTAACAATTTTTAAAAGCGATTTAAGAAACTAATATAACTGATGACGTCACCGCGTGTTTTCCGTACTCTTTGAATTACTAAAACTTTATATTATTTATTTGTTGAAATTTTAATTTGATGGACGATAGAATGCTGTTTAAATATCAATAAGTGCTTTAGTATAACAAGTACTTCATTTTAATAATATCAAAAAAGCAAATTTGCACATAGCGAAAACACCTAATTGTACAAACAATAAAAGCATGTTTTATTAGATGTGTGCAGAATTGAAGATCCACAATACTTAGAACCGTCATCCTACTGCACATTCTAGGCATGCGAAAAGACCAGCCGTCCTCCTTACAAAGGATATCAGTCTATTTCAGGTTAGGTAAAAATTGCCTTATTACTTTTTTGTTTCCTTCTTCAATTCTTTGGAACTTCCTACCACATGTATGTTTTCTTTTTAAGCGGTGCTAGGGGAATCTACAAAATATATCACAATTAACCAGTATGTTACTGGTAAATAACCTCTACGCCTGTGACGTTTACGTCAAAGGATCAGTTAGAGGTTGATTTTTTTTAAATAAACAACACAAATAAGTATAAAAACTTGAAATTAAATATTTCCCCGACGTTTCGGAAATCTAATCTGTTTCCTTTTTCAAAAAAAGCCTTGAAAAAGGAAACAGATTAGATTTCCGAAACGTCGGCGAAATATTTAATTTCAAGTTTTTATACTTATTTGTGTTGTTTATTTAAAAAAAAACAACCTTTAACTGATTCTTTGACATAAACATCACAAGCATAGAGGTTATTTACCAGTAACATACTGGTTAATTGTGATATATTTTGTAGATTCCTCTAGCACCGCTTAAAAAGAAAACATACATGTAGCAGGAAGTCCCAAAGAATTGAAGGAAAAAAATTTAAGATAATGCCACAAATAACATTTAGACAATACCCTTATTACGACATTTAAAATACCTATACTATGATGCTCCTAGTGGTGTCCATTGTACAGATTATAAATAACGATTTTGTTCAATTTGAGACTTCGAGAAAAAGCGTTATGTGGGTTGCACATACAGGGTCGATTATGAAGAAGATTTAACAAGGAACAAAATGAAGATGGTTCTATTGAAGGGTATTATTGCACCAGCAAAGCAGATACGAGAATTCTAGTACTTGTGCTCACATAGCGAGGGTCTTATGGTACCTCGAGTATGTAAGGCACAAATAATGCATCAAATACCCATCAAACAATTTTCTACATGAAATTTAAGACGCTAATCGTCGGTCAGTGTAACAGAATAATAATGATCTGCGATTTCTTGTGAATTGAGAGAAAATTACTCTATAACGTAAATAAACGCACTTTCCTACTGTTGTTCATTATGTATTTCTATCCATTTTATTATTATATCGTTTCTATCTTCCACTGTTTGTTTACCTCGTACACACACAAAACAGTATACAATACATTTATTCATGCTAATATACAGAAGTATTTACATAAGTAAAAAATTATATACTACGTCGCTACACATGAAACGGTATATACAATGTTGCTATGATTTAAGGGACAAGAATCGATTTTAAGCCCTTCTATGGCAAAAACAGCACATAGAATAGTATTCTGTCCATAACACTTTTTGATCAAGATGATAGATGATAAGAACTAGCAAACTGAATAGCTTCAGACAATTTGACAGAAAACCATTTTACATAAGAAATGTATGGAAGATTTACTACGTCAGAGTAGAAAGGCCATTAGGTCAATGGTGGATCTCCTGACCAGACACTATCGGCTTAATAGACATATGAGCTTAATGCGTCTGGTAGAGGATGCAATTTGCAGATTATTTCAAGAAGAGGAAACCTCAGACAGCGTGCTATGCTACGGTGAAAGCCTAGCTAGACCAAGATTCCAACAACTTCACGATGAAAAACAAAGAGCTCATGGCTATACTAAGGGGCCCTTATTACAGCTGTGGAGTCTGATACAGAGGACAAAGCTGTATAAGCAACACTAGCATAGGAGCACCACAACAGATCCACAGGGAGTCACGGCAGTCAAAGGCAGCCCTTCTAAGTTTAATCTAAACTGGCACAAATGCAATTGAGACCAAGGTCAGTGGTATGTAATACTTATATATTTTGGTGTTCATGTTATAATCTGAACTGAACGCCTTATCATTTAAAAATACATTCATTTAATTTACACAGTTATCGATATTTACATATAAAGGCTGATAGTTGTATTTGCTGTTTCCTGTAATACAATTTAATTTTACCAATTTGCTTTAAATTTATTTTTAAGCTTACTTTCATACCTAATACTAATGTTTTACTTTTCATTTTAATAGTACATTCTTGTTTTAATTATTTTTGTTTTACTTATCATTTGATAATAATTTAAGAGAAATGCCCTTAGTAGTTCCCCTGCGAAGTTTCAAGGATTACCGTTTAGTTTACCCCCGGCAACACCATTTGTAGGAGAAATAACTTTACATTTTATTTGCTAGTGAAGAGAGAACGGATACGTCTTCTCTTTCAACCGCAGGCGCAGTGAGAAGAGGGCAAGAGATTTATTTCATAGCATTATTACCTGAGAACCTATAATTTATATGATACGGATCACATTTGAAGTGAAAACCGTGTAAACAGATAACTACTGGACATGAACAGGTGGTGGGTCTGATGTAGCATCAGACTTTCAATCGCGGGGCTCTGGGTTCAAAACCTAGTACCTTCTGCTTTTTTTCTTATTTGTTTGTAGAAAAGTTATACGCATTTATATATAAAAAAAAAATTATGGGTATTTATGTAAGATATAAAATACTATAAAGAATTTTTTTAGTAAATTTGACGAAAGTTTACCGTATTGCCAGATACTAACTTTTATATTTTATTCAGTATTCTGAAATACATCATTCTATAAATAAAAATTGTTTGTTTTATACCTATTATTGAACAAAAACCAGAATTGAGTGGCATTCCTCCATTTAAATATTTTATTGCATGAATATCAAAATTTTTACAAATTACCCGGAAATTTGCTTTTATAGTTATGAAAAAGAATGTTAACATTTTCCTACCAACATATTATACAGTTATACACCTACCAGGACAGGTGGCAGCAAAAACAGGGACGTCCTCACTTATGCATTTATTTTTTAAGAAATTACGTACAGGACGTATTTGATTTAAACATTCATTTTTTCGCAATCTTGTTAAAAAAAAGTGTAATATGTATTTTTAAATTCTTTTTACCCAAAACAAATGTCAGTTTTCGCAATTTAATTAATTTATTACCGTTTTCTTAAATGTTTTTTATATTTCAAATAAGCCGCCGGACATTACTTAAATTGCCAAAGCTCAAATTTGCATTTAGTGAAAAATATTAAAAAATATCTCTCAAAAAAAATACTGCCTTAACATATTTTATTCAATAATTAAAATATACAACATTGCCGGAGCCAACCGCACAACCACGTCGCGCAGCGTCGTAGTGTTAGTGCGGTTGGGCGGTTGACTAATTATATTCCATTGCATTTTTCTAAGGTTATTTCTAGTTTGATTTTCATTGAAATGAAAGTATTGGTAAATCAAACAAGGTAGTCTTGTTGTCACATGGTATTTAATATATCCATACCTATTGTTATTAAAATTAGAATATTACAGAAACGACGCTAGACGTCGGTCGACGTCGAAACGAAAAAATGAAAGAATATGATTCTCAGTATTAAAATTTATCAAATTCAGAAGGTTCACAACAATGACGTTAGGCGTCGGTCGGCGCTGAGACGTAAAAATGCAAGAAAATGAATCTAGGAATCGAAATTTGTCAAATACACGAGTTTTACAAAAACGACGCTAGGCGTCGGTCGGTGTCGAGACGTAAAAATGCAAGAACATAGATTTAGATACACAAGTTTTACAACAACGACGTTAGGCATCAGTCAGCGTCGAGACGTAAGAATATGAATGTAGGAATTAAAATTTATCAAATACACGAGTTTTACAAAAATGACGCTAGGCGTCGCGCGTCGGTCGGCGTCGAGGCGTAAAAATGCGAGAACATAGATTTATAGATATCAGATGAAAAATATTATAAAGAAATCTGAGGGCTTGGCTTCCCGTATAGGTGCGCACCAAACCTCAAGTATTTATACTCTACATAGCTTGCTTTTACACATTTTCCCCTATTCATATACCTATACTTACATCGCCATCCCTTCAACGGAATCATCTCAAAATATGATTTAGTTCCAATTGTCGTTATAATACAGATGTACCAAATTTCAAGCGAATATCTTAATTTTATTGTATCAACCTCTTTAATAATGGAGTAGGGGGGGGGTGGGGGGTTAAAAAAATATTATAAAAAAATCTCAGGCCTTGGCTCCAAATACATACACCGTACTTCAAGTTTCTGTACTCTTATCAGCTTGCTTTAATTATTTTCCCCTATTTAACCCCCAACCCTTCAACGGAATAAACTAAAAATATAATTTAGTTCCAGATGTCATTATAATATATACGTGTACCAAATTTCAAGTGAATAAGTCAATTTTATTTTATCAACCCCTTTAATAATGGATTAGGGGTGGTGGGGGGGTTGAAATTTGTTATTAAAAAATCTGAGGCCTCGGCTTCTAAATATAAAAAATTGGAGGCCTTGGCTGCTAGTATACATACACCAAATTTCAAGTTTCTGTACTCTTACCAGCTTGCTTTACCTATTTCCCCCCATTTATCCCTAATTACCCCCAACCCTTCATCGGATATGTTCAAAAAACAATCCAGTCCAGATCTCGTTATAATATATAGGTGTACAAAATTTCAAGACAATGTCTTAAACCGTTCCGGAGAAAATGTGCTGACAAAAAAAAAATTACAGACAGACAGACCGACAAACAGAAATTTTTTTTTCGCTGAAATTTAAAATCTCGACGTTTCATGAAGTTCTAAACCTATTTCAAGAAATAAAATTTGATTTTTTTTACGATTGCTGTACTGCCAATCCACTACGTGGATGTGGAAGTAATTCCTCTTTTTTTTCTTGTACCATATTGATACACTTTGCGCCTTTAACTATTGTTTATACCCATTACGCGATTAAATGTGTTCCGGTAAAAATTGAATTAAAATAGGTACGCAACAAGCTCAGTTTATATATTTCTCTACTGTAGTAAGAGTCAAAGCCTAGAGAATGAGAAGTCTCAAGTTAGACAAAGAGCCAATGCGTATATGATCCGCCTCTCTGGCTAGGTGGAGATGGAAAACATGCCTAAACAATTATTAAATTACATGCGTAATTGCCCTGAAGTATAACTCATTAAAAAATTGACATTTTTGAATTATTTTTAAACGAATGTGTAAACAAAAGATGATAGAATTATCTGACCGATGCTTTTTTGAGAATGATATCTAGAAGTATGTGAAAATTAAATAAATATCAGACAATCAAATGATAAAGTTTGTGATTTTTTTTTCTTAAGATTGGTTCACCGGATTTGAAAAAGCAATGGTCACATTGTAGAACTAGTAGCTAACTTCTTCTAAAAAAAAAATGAGTGTGATACTTGTAAAAATAAAGCTGCTAGAGCTCAGCGCGTTTGTTATATTTCACGTATATTTCCCGCATGCGAGGATTCCTCTTAACCATACATATTTTTCTACTTTGGAAATTGAGAAAATATCGAATGATAAATAACAAAAGCATTGCATTTAACAATTTACCAGTTATTTGTGTTCCTGGTACAATTTAATTTTTTTTTATTGATATATTCCTACAGAAATCATTTTAAAATTTTCCAAGTAAGCATTCTTGGCATTTAGTTTAAATTCGTGTTGAGTGATTGCAAACACATTATGTTCTAATTAGTGTTTATTAATTATAGTACAGAAACCAACATGCAAGTACCTGATACAATTGTTAACAGCTCGAGACATGATAAATCCTTTGCCTTAAAGCATGGCAGACAAGAAAAGTGGTATGAAAAATTTTCTTAGTGGTGGAAACTTAATTTTTAAGGGAAATTAATTATTTAAAAAAAATCACCTTGACATTTACTAATCATGGCTTAAAAGTAAACACCTTGCAGCTTTAAAATGGTCTACTATATAATCCCACCTAATATAGAGAAATATATTAAGATTTATCCGCCTACCAGAGATGAAAACCACGACTAGGTCATTATGTGTAATTGCTACAATCGACCAAATAGAATAAATGTTTGAATATAGTGTCTTTATACCTAATAACTTGTTTAACTCCTATGAAATTCGTGTGATAAACAAATGTAAAACGATCCCAATCTATCAGTCGCGCCACATATATATTTTTAGGTACATATAAAATAATAATAGTATTCATATTTCATAAAATAAAAAATTAATATAATTTGTATTTACACTCAACTCAGCCAAAAAGAAAAACTGGAGTTTTTTTAGGAAAATTTTTAATGACACGCATAATTTTGTTTAGGAGTGGAATGCCTACGAAATCTGACATCAAAACTGTAGGATGTTTGATGTTTATAAAAATTTACACAAATTTCAACCATGCCAGTTGTTCTTATTGCACAGCAAGGATGAATCTGGAGGCGTGAGCATTTCCCTTGCCAGGAAAGAATGGTGATAGGGTTGTTAGTTAGGGAGTAACAGGTTAAAAAAGAAAATAAATTAACAAACTTGCAAGTTAAAAATAAATAACTCTTCTAACAATATAACTAAACTTTCTTAACAATTAAAAACAAAACTTAACAACAATAATTTCCGACAATAAATAATTTAACTTATAACAATCACTACATGACACTATCACAGGTTACCGCACTCACTCATCACTATCGCTGCTGGCTCCTACATTTATAATCATTGGCTCAATTACTGTGTCGATCCGAATATCCGTATCCCACATATTTTATTGATTTATTTATTTATTATTATTATACGGCAGAGCTATTTTCATTTTACAATTCAATAAATAGGAACATAATTAAAATAGTATAGAATAATGAATAAAACAAGACAAATAAAATTTTTGTAAATACAATAAAATCAATATTATGCTACACCACGTCTTAGACAAGCTTTAATTACTTATACAAGATTTAACTTGGTTTTTAAATGTTTTTAATGTGCTCTATGCATTTCGCCAATATTTAACTGTAACTCTCTTTAATGTACTAGATAGAAGGCCTTTTACGTATTCTAATTTAAAAGTTCTATTTTCTCGTGCAACATTCCCTTTTACTTCAGCCCAAATAAGCTCAATGGGGTCGAGTTCATAGTGGTAAGGTGGAAATCCTAATACTTCAGTACCTTTAACTTTAGCCATTTCATCCACATTATATTTCTTATACATCGACGAATGCTGTTTCGCTAGGGTTAGAAGTTCGGCTTTAACCGAAGCGCGATTGAATGAGATACCTTTACCATCTAACCATTCTTGAATTTGAGCTTTTCGCCATGCTTTGGTTGGTAATTTTTCCAGTAATCAGCTGTGGTACAGGGCCTTATCCATAATAACAGATCCGGGTTCTATCTTTGCGAGAATTTTTGCAAACCATTCCTCGAAAACATCCATATTCATGTCCTCATGATAAGTCCATCTTAAACGAATCCTAAATCACTTCTTGTGTGAGTTATTATTAAGCATTTCCCTTTCCCTGTTGGCATTTTTATTCCTGTTGACCAATCATCCATATGGCATTGACGAACACTTTTTACATTCCTACCTTGCCAAAATTTCGTTACACTATGTCCTTCATTCAAACACGTCTCACCCAAATAATAACATTTTCTTCCTCTTTTACGAGCAGCTCTACTAACTGCCCGAATATAATTTCTTCGCCAACAAATAATGTCATCTCTCTAAAGTAGGAGGCTATTCCTCTTTCTTTTTTCAAATACATATGTAAACATTTTTTAAGCGTCGATTTGCCCATTTTGGGTATATCTTTTTCTTCATTCAAGGCCTGTAAAATTTTCTTTACAATAGGGATTTTATTATAATAGAAAAATGTATGAACTTTACGTCGAATTCCATTTTCCTCGAATATGTCTAGTATTATTTTATTTCTTCCAGACTTCGCTTTAGCTTTCTGAACATCCCCTTCATTTTTTTCTTCTCTCAAAATTCTCTAAATGGTCACTCACGGCGGTATACCCTACAGTCATATTAATTAAATCTGTTGATTCTGATATCTGTACCATCGAGGATAATCTTTCTCCAATGCATGATATACATGCAAAATAATTTTCTTCTCTTTGTACCCAAATGGAGAATTTTTAGGGGTATGAACTTTTATTACTTCTTTTGAACACCTGGGAACCGCTTCCATTTTTTCAGATTTAAAAATATTACAATATCGCACAATTACACTTATTTTCGCTAAAGCACTAACAAATTAAAATGTTAAAGCACCATAATACATCAAATACGTAATTTATAAATAACAAATTAATACCGCCCGATTCATAATTTAATTTTATATTACCCTACTTTTACTTTCCCATACATGGAGTACATACTCCCTTTGCAACAGTATGAGATGGTATAACTAGTTGCTCTTAAAAAGTTATGGGGGTAAGGTTACAAAAAACAAACAAACCCTGTTAAATCCAGGATTATAAAAATTTTGTTCCGAAATTTCTATATCATTATGATCACTTGTTTTTTTTTTACAAGAGTGTAATGTGGGTTTCCCAGACAAGAAAAACCAGCTTTTGTTCGGAGGGGACTTCCCTGACATGCACACTGATATCTCCTTCTGTTTAATTAGTTTTTATCTTATCATAGTAGGTACACAATAGTAGACATGAGTTACTTAGAAGTATTTAAGTTTTACTATTCATTAAACTCGAATAAATATTTGTGTTTCTATAATACAGTTAGTTATTTAATATTGTTGACTAAGAATTTGCTAATGCCACTTGCAATTTATTTAAGTAATTTATTATTGTTTATCACCACCTTTCTTCAGAGTTGCAGTTTTTTCAACTTTTCTTCAACTTCTACTCATATTTAAACTATAGAACAATTTTTAAACAATCGATGACTGTTTAAATAACTTCATTTTATCGCAAAAACTAAAGAATGTATAGAATAATATTCATTCCCCGGTTAAAGGCATACTCTGTATTTTATTTCTTTTATAAAAAAAAAAAAAAATGTCGTTTGTAATAAGTGGCAAAGTGCTAAAGATTTTAATTTAAAAAATAATTAAAACATTTTTTTTAAACAACGGTTTTCTTTTAAAACTGAATGACTGCCTCATTTTTTTTTTTTTTTATTCTAACGCCACCATTTCTTTACTTTTGTATTTGATACCCACGCCGAGAGGGTTGTAAAAAACAGGTGATTGGATTTAGAATGACGTCTCACAGCTTATTGCATTCTACTTTAAATACCTTTCAGTATTTAAGCTGAGAGAAAAATCTCATGACTTTGAAAAAAATATAAATTGATGACATGAATAACAACGATCATAATTAGTATAGTACATACATACACACAACATTTTGAGCTAAAGAAAACCATTGAAAAATGATATTGGTTTGCCTACAGTGTAGATATATATTTGTAAAATATTCAAAACAAAAAACATAAAACATTAAACTAGGTAAACAAGCTAACCATTATACTCTTCGCCGATTTACTGCACTGTTTATACAATTGCTGCACATTCTATAGGATACTCATCGCAGCTTTTCTTGTAAATAATATCAGTTTTAGACATTTTTTGTTTAATTACGAAATATACAAAACAATTTTTTTTATTTATTTATTTATTAAACGGGGTTGCCCCCAATTGTACAAATAAACTGAAATAAACACACAAAAATGTGTAAAACAATTAAATATAACAGCAATGATACAAATATAATATTACATCACATTAACTATTACACAAATATTTTTTAACAACATTAAGACTGATATGAAAAAAATCCAAATTAATTTCGTTACAGTTAGACAACATTCTATTAGTAGGATTATTCATCCCATATAGAGTTCTGTGATGTTCCAGAACAAAGCTGTAGACCATGAGAAGTTGTCTTTGTGGAGCATGAAAGTTTATAAATGCTAACAAATCAGGACTGTCAATGTAATTATTACACAATTTATAGAATAGAATGACATCGGTATTGTGTAACGTGCGGAATGCGCAATAGCATCCTTCGTTACATTTTCTAAGAATTATTAGAAAAATTTTAATAATCAAACATTTTATTCTCCTATGCTCTGGTACTATAACGAACATTTCCGGACAGATGGGAGGTTGGTAGTAGCTTATAAACAGCGCACGCTCGATAATATCCAAATTAAATTAAATAAATGGATCAAACTGACTGAAAAATGAAGTTGAGTCAAGTATTTATAATAAGGTCGGAAAGTCACATGAAACATAGAACTATCAGTAACATTATAGATCATTTGGCTAATTAATATTTCACCAAAATAAAGAGAACTACTTTTTGGGGCGGAGACACGTTACTGTCAGTCCGAAACATATGTCACAATACAACGCGTTAGACTAAATTCGCTCTTTTTCACTCGAGCCGTCCTTCGAGGTGGACGTAATAGAGATTTTGTAAGACCCTAACGGGGATATTGGTAGAGAGGAACCTTATAGACGTATAAGGTAATAGTTAAATAATTATATATTGTTAAATACCATCTAACATTTAAACATATTGTTTTAGGTTCTTTCTTTCTTCTTTCTTATTTTCTATATAATTACAAATTTCATTTCCACGCCGAAGTGATCTTAATGTTACACCTTTGCTTTAAGAAAAATTATCTACGTTCTATGTTGATACTACGTTTTTATATACGTTTTCTTGAGAACTTTTTGGGATAAGAATACTATGTTTACCTTTATTATGAAATTTTCGACACAACATCTATTTAAGATTTTCTATCAAGCATACGAAAACCTGGGCGAAGAAATTATTTATGTTATTCGAGCATAGCACGCCTCTACGATTTCATAACCTTCAAAGTGGAATGGTACGACATGTGACATCCCGCTAGAGCAAAATGGAGATCATGAACCATTTAACTACCCAACGGTTATAATCTATTATCATCGGAGGAAAGGGGCATGCTTAGGAATTTCTCTCATCAGGATATTATAATAAAAGATAAGTACCTTTGATTATTACCTGTAAAAGGGATTATTTTCGCATATCTAGTGCTACACATTAATTCGTAGTCACTCATATCTTAAATCCGTTGTTACAAATATTTCGTCGTAGTTATTTATATCTTAAATTCGCTGTAACAAATATTTCTTCGTAGTATCGATTTCTTGTATTCAACGTTTAACGTAATCGTAGTTGTTTGATAACATGATATTTTTTTGAATTTTGCCAGTATCGCAAATTCGCTGTGTCAATGTACTTTTGTTTTAGATGTGTCTCAATGGTTAGACACGTCAGTTATTTGCACATAATACGCGTCGTGTGATCTGATATTTTCTAGATTTGACTCGTCAAGTCGCATCACTTATGTGGATTATTTATTTAAAGGAATTCGGATGTTCGGGGCGCGGTGAAATGTGTATTATCTTTTGTGGTTATATAACTTGGGGTGTCCCGTTTTTGAGTATTTGGCATTACGTAGCGGGGAGGCTATATACTGGTAGGCTCAAATAAATATCAGGTTCGAGTGAAATAGCATATCTTTTATTAGCTAAGTTTTATTATCTTATCTTTGTAAAATATTTTAATATGTCTAATGCTGTAATATATTTTGTTTGTTGGATTATTTGCGAGATACCTTTGTATTATAGTTCGGTTTAAATCTCGTAAATATCTCGTGCTGTAAATAGCTTGTTTGTCGGATCGTTTGCGAGATACCTTGTATTATAGTTCGGTTTAAATCTCGTAAACGTTCATGTCTTTTGTAATATATGAGTTTTAGTATTGAGGTAAAATTACGAGATGTATCTTTTGTAATATAGTTTTTTTTTATCTCGTAAACACCTCAAGTTTATGTTGCTGTTGAGCAATATGTAATATAGTATATCTTGTAATATAGTTTACCTTGTACATATTTTGGTGATATTTTGCTATACAGTATCGCTGATGCTGTGATAGCTCATTGTTTTGTAATATAATATTTTGTAATATAGTTCTATTGTACATATGTAATTTTTGTCTTTGGTTTATCTTTATCTTCAATTTTCCTTGATTACACTCAGTAATCAATGGCGCCCAAGCCTTGAACTCGACGCCCTTTTGCTCTCCGTATCTTTACTGTGCTAGCCAGGTTACACCAGTGACGCTAACCACGTCGCTCGTAGGGTGGCCCACACTTGAACAAAAGGGCAAAATTTGAACAACGAGGAAAACCTCCTTTTCTTAGCCACACAAAGTGGCGCCCAACGTGGGGCTTGATTACTTTAAAGGAGTAGAGAGTTCAAGGAAAATTTTCTTTATCTATCTTTTACTATTTGTCTGCTATCTTTATCTTTTACTGTTTATCTATTATCTATTGTCTTTTATGTTTTGCTATTTTTCTAAGTATTTTTCTTAACTTTAGTACGTTGTAAATATTGTTTTTAACATTTAATATTAGTTTATTAATGCTATAATTTTAAAATTTCCTTTATTTACTAACGATTTAGTTAATCGTCTGATGTATTCTAATCGATACTTGGAAATTGTGTTTCAGTGAGAATTCTATTGTTATGCAATATGGAGGTAAATTACTTACTTACACTCAGATGAATTGGACTATGAACTAAGGATCAGAGGAGCTATCGTTCATGGGAGTATAACTGTAAAAAATCAATTCTTAGAAGACGAGGAAACTTCAATTTGTAGAAAAAAAATGAGTATATTAGAGGGTATGACGTCTAAATTTTATTCTAATATTCAGTATCCTGATTACAAAAGGATTAAAACTAAATTGTTACATGTACATAACTGTTTAAATAAATTTTCAATGTTAAATTAACAATTAGCAAATTTGCAAGTATATTTTTGAACTTATGACTCAAGTCATGTTATTATTTAGTCATGTATAGCAAAGAATATCTCAAAACATAGGTACCCATGGAAATATAATAAATTTTGCTGTATCATTTCAAATTTCAAGTGCTGAAAATTTTCAGACACAAAGTCTCTTAGTCATTCAAATAATAGAGTATCTATAGAAAGAAGATTCATTAGAACTAAATATAGTTAATATTAATCACGTTCATACAGTTAACCATTTAATTTATCATTTAAATTATTTTGTTGCCTATTAAAAACTGTCATTTTAAGCTTACTGCTAGATATTTCAGTGTATGTATAAAAATCTCTATAAGACATCGTTTATAATTTATAAAGATATAAATACATAAAAACTTTGATGGTCAATGGTGAAATCAGGGACCGTGACAATCTCATTATAGTTGATAAGAGATATCAAACACCTTCATTTATTTGATGTTTATTATCTTTATTTTTTTGCAAGAATTAAATTTAATGCTTATAGTTAGGTGGTAGACGTGCAGAAACAAATATAATCTTTATATTTATATAGGACTATAAAATAATCAAAAGCTAGTTAATACACAACGAATCAATGCTTTATAGGATATATTTGTTTAAAGCTATTTAAAATGGTTAATAGTATCAAATATTCGCCATTTTATAATTTTAGATATTGGTTTTGTGAACCATTGAAATTGAACTTAGATTTCGAAACATAAGTTTGGTAATTAAATGAAAATAAAATGTCACCTATGACATAAAACTAATAGTCCAGTTCATGATGCTAAAAATATTAACCCGAGTGATTTTGATAAATCTTAGTGATGTTATGTTACACATTTGTTCTGTACATGCTTAATATGATTTCACTGTTAATCAAAAGCAACAATTAAGTAAAGTTACAGAAAATTTTCAAAATTGGTACCTCAAAATTTAGCATTGACTAGCTTAGCTGAACATAAAATAAACTGAACCGAAAATCAACCGTTTAGGCATTACGTGAAAAAATTATAATAATAATAATAATAAAAATAAAATTAGTTTATGAACGAAATAATTCTTTTGAGATGTTAAGTTATTAAATGAAAAAAATATATATATTATAACTTATGGAAACGAGACTTGAATTCGAAGTCTGAGATGTAGTTTATAAAAGGAACTATGTTTTGAGTGATGTTCGAAATAATTTTCAGCTAAAATTGGCTCCTAAGTTTTAAAATGCATTATAACTAGTGAAATCTCTCCTCTAATATATGAATTAGAAGGAAAGACCATTGGTCATTATTATATAAAAGATATCAAGGCCATGCATAACGATATCTCCATTGATAATCCTTCTTTAAATTTGATAAATAATTTTAGAAAAAATAAGAATTTAAGTAAATAGCCCAACTTGTCTGCTTTATGTTATATATGTTGTATATTCTGTATTTACTATTTATGTAAGTTATCTCTATAAGTGTATATTGTATTTTAGTTATATCCGATAGAAATATGATGTATCTAACGCGAAAATAATCTCTTCGAAAAACAATCTCTTAGAAAAAATTTCTTAGAAAATCTCTTAGAAAAAAATTTTCTCTTAAAAAAAAAATATATTTGACATATATTTTTATGTGGGCTCCGGGATATTGTAACGTGCGGAATGCGCAATAGCATCCTTCGTTACATTTTCTAAGAATTATTAGAAAAATTTTAATAATCAAACATTTTATTCTCCTATGCTCTGGTACTATAACGAACATTTCCGGACAGATGGGAGGTTGGTAGTAGCTTATAAACAGCGCACGCTCGATAATATCCAAATTAAATTAAATAAATGGATCAAACTGACTGAAAAATGAAGTTGAGTCAAGTATTTATAATAAGGTCGGAAAGTCACATGAAACATAGAACTATCAGTAACATTATAGATCATTTGGCTAATTAATATTTCACCAAAATAAAGAGAACTACTTTTTGGGGCGGAGACACGTTACTGTCAGTCCGAAACATATGTCACAATACAACGCGTTAGACTAAATTCGCTCTTTTTCACTCGAGCCGTCCTTCGAGGTGGACGTAATAGAGATTTTGTAAGACCCTAACGGGGATATTGGTAGAGAGGAACCTTATAGACGTATAAGGTAATAGTTAAATAATTATATATTGTTAAATACCATCTAACATTTAAACATATTGTTTTAGGTTCTTTCTTTCTTCTTTCTTATTTTCTATATAATTACAAATTTCATTTCCACGCCGAAGTGATCTTAATGTTACACCTTTGCTTTAAGAAAAATTATCTACGTTCTATGTTGATACTACGTTTTTATATACGTTTTCTTGAGAACTTTTTGGGATAAGAATACTATGTTTACCTTTATTATGAAATTTTCGACACAACATCTATTTAAGATTTTCTATCAAGCATACGAAAACCTGGGCGAAGAAATTATTTATGTTATTCGAGCATAGCACGCCTCTACGATTTCATAACCTTCAAAGTGGAATGGTACGACATGTGACATCCCGCTAGAGCAAAATGGAGATCATGAACCATTTAACTACCCAACGGTTATAATCTATTATCATCGGAGGACAGGGGCATGCTTAGGAATTTCTCTCATCAGGATATTATAATAAAAGATAAGTACCTTTGATTATTACCTGTAAAAGGGATTATTTTCGCATATCTAGTGCTACACATTAATTCGTAGTCACTCATATCTTAAATCCGTTGTTACAAATATTTCGTCGTAGTTATTTATATCTTAAATTCGCTGTAACAAATATTTCTTCGTAGTATCGATTTCTTGTATTCAACGTTTAACGTAATCGTAGTTGTTTGATAACATGATATTTTTTTGAATTTTGCCAGTATCGCAAATTCGCTGTGTCAATGTACTTTTGTTTTAGATGTGTCTCAATGGTTAGACACGTCAGTTATTTGCACATAATACGCGTCGTGTGATCTGATATTTTCTAGATTTGACTCGTCAAGTCGCATCACTTATGTGGATTATTTATTTAAAGGAATTCGGATGTTCGGGGCGCGGTGAAATGTGTATTATCTTTTGTGGTTATATAACTTGGGGTGTCCCGTTTTTGAGTATTTGGCATTACGTAGCGGGGAGGCTATATACTGGTAGGCTCAAATAAATATCAGGTTCGAGTGAAATAGCATATCTTTTATTAGCTAAGTTTTATTATCTTATCTTTGTAAAATATTTTAATATGTCTAATGCTGTAATATATTTTGTTTGTTGGATTATTTGCGAGATACCTTTGTATTATAGTTCGGTTTAAATCTCGTAAATATCTCGTGCTGTAAATAGCTTGTTTGTCGGATCGTTTGCGAGATACCTTGTATTATAGTTCGGTTTAAATCTCGTAAACGTTCATGTCTTTTGTAATATATGAGTTTTAGTATTGAGGTAAAATTACGAGATGTATCTTTTGTAATATAGTTTTTTTTTATCTCGTAAACACCTCAAGTTTATGTTGCTGTTGAGCAATATGTAATATAGTATATCTTGTAATATAGTTTACCTTGTACATATTTTGGTGATATTTTGCTATACAGTATCGCTGATGCTGTGATAGCTCATTGTTTTGTAATATAATATTTTGTAATATAGTTCTATTGTACATATGTAATTTTTGTCTTTGGTTTATCTTTATCTTCAATTTTCCTTGATTACACTCAGTAATCAATGGCGCCCAAGCCTTGAACTCGACGCCCTTTTGCTCTCCGTATCTTTACTGTGCTAGCCAGGTTACACCAGTGACGCTAACCACGTCGCTCGTAGGGTGGCCCACACTTGAACAAAAGGGCAAAATTTGAACAACGAGGAAAACCTCCTTTTCTTAGCCACAATTGTATCTGCATTTCTCAAGACTTTGGATGTTTAACCTTGTCAATATAAAGCCATATGCCATTAATTCACTTGGTATACCCATTTTGAAAGATATGAAGCGTAAAGAACGTTTTTGGACCCTTTCTACTTTATTCACCTGTGTTTGAAAACAAGGTGCCCATACACTGCTGCAATTTTCCACACATGATCTAACGTAACTAAGGTTTTAATTGCACTTATATTTGTGAAATCTTTAGTACTTCTCTTAATAAAACTGAGAGTCTTCAGGGCCTTGTTGCATATATGGTATTTTTAATTTAAATAATTAATAACTTTTTTATTTATTGATCGATATTGTACAAAAACAATAGAGTTCTTCCTCTAGTTAACACTAACCTACTGCTCCAATTTCAATACAATTGGACTTTTCGTTCTTAAGTTATCGTGCGTACAAGACACGTGACAGACAGACGGTTAGACAGACAGACGGACACACATTTTGATAGTTGTTCAGAATTCGATTACCAACACAGTGATATGAAAATTTTTTCTCTACGGGCAATATTACCGGTTTTAGAAATGTGCCGATCGAATCCAATATACTCTTCGTTTTGTATTTGCGAAGAGTATAATTAATTAGAATAAAGTATTTGAAATAATGTGAAATATTTGACCCTGGAATATGGTATTTTATGATATTTTCCCAGGGATTTAATAAATTTTACATACCACAGTACTCATTTTCATTATACCTTAAACGTTTGTATACATATTTGTATATATTTTTAGGTGTGAGACTTTTTGAAACAGTCAAGTACTCAAGAACCAACCTCTGTCTGATCCATTTGGCGCAGAGGTTTTTTCATTAAAATTTTTAAATATTTTTCAGTGGCAAAATACCCAATAAAAAGTAAGAAAATCTGAATATGCCACAAATAAACAATTACAGACAATGTTTGTATACAGATTCGGAAAATGCAGTTTAGGGTATAAGAATAACGATGTAATTGACCATGCCCTGCTAGTTCCATAAATCGTGAAAACAAAGGCACACAATGAATTGAATTTAGTACTGCATAAACTAAGGATTGGTGCGGAAGTAGGTAATAATTTCTAATACGAAACGAGACAATATCTCTTCGTCAAAAGCGAAGAAGTTATTTGTCACATTTTTGACAAATAATTTCTTCTATTGAAAGCATTTCTGCAGTTTCTTAGTGTTTCTTGTCCCAAAATCAAAGGCCACCTGACATAATTGTACCTTCCATGTGAATAAACCGAAGCTACCTTTGCTAAAAACCTAATAGCATTTAAACCGAACTTAGGTTTTATATGAGCTTTATTCATTTCATTTAATCTCGATGGCACCAAGGTCTAAAACAAAATATTTGGTTAGTTGTATTGGTCAATTTTGACTATAATTTGCTTGCTCTTCCGAATTATTCCTATAAAGTGTATTTACATTTTCAATTTATAGAACGTTTTGGCCAAATTGATTTTGTAATAACCAAGAGATCATAAAATGTGTATCATAGCCTATTAAAGACATATAAATCTATATTAAACTAATAATCCCTTGCATTTCATTTAAAAAAATCATATATTCTGAAACCGTATCAAGTGAAACTCGTGGGGATATCCTAAAAGACTACATTTAACGCAAAGAAAATAAAGCGGGTGTAATCAAAACAATGTGCCATGTGGAACTTATAAACCCAAGGGCTTGAACGAAAAAAATTACAGAATGTGTCAAACTGATGTAAAAGGTTATTGTTTTTTAAAAATAAGCAGCAGATATTTATTCGCCAATCTGGGTACATGTTTAAAATCACGAAATGTAGTGATTAAAAAAACAGCAACCTTTTACTTAATTCTGACGCAAAAAATTATCTGGCGCTCGGACTATTGACAGAAAAGCTGCAACAATTACTTTAAGAGTGACACATCATACTTTTCCAACACGCGAGAATTGCTCTCTAGGAAAATAAGGCAAAATAAGGGGCAAACCTAGGAATGGGAAGAAATAAGCTGTAAATTTGTATTAAGCTTTGAGTTCTGAAGGCTGGTAGAAAAGTCTCATATAATCTCGTGTTTGCGTCGCAAGATATTCAAGGTCAAAGATCACGAAAATCGGTTTGTCACAATTATCTTGTTTCCTATGTGAAATACTTCATTTAAAGTTATCATAGAATTTGTAGATCTCTTCTTCTTCTTCTTTTAGCGGGGCGCCTGGAGGTCGCCGCACTCAGGCCTTGTGGCCCATTGTGCTACCGCTAACAAATTAGGGAGCTCCCCCGTACAGACCGGATTCCAGCCCAAAGGCTGAAATCCTTCCCACGGGAGAGCTCCTTATTTCCTCCAGCATTGGAAATCCAGTGTCGAAGTGTTTATGCCTCAGGTTCATCATTCCTGGGCAAGAAGTGAGAACGTGGATGGAAGTCTCCTCCTCGTCCTCACAGAACCTGCAATCGGGGTGGTCAACCACCCCCATTGTGTGTAGGTGTTTTTTGAAAGAGCCATGTCCGGTCAGGAGGCCTGTTACGGCTCTAATTTGCTTTCTGCTTAGACGCAGAAATTGCTTTGTTCTCTCCGGCAAGGGTCCTGCGATTAGGAGCTTCGCTTGCCGGAGTCCAGGATAGGAATCCCAGAGGTCAGTGAACTGGGAGCGAGTCCAGTTATCTATTAAGATCATAAAATTATCTACAATTTTCAGTTCAAGCATTTTTTCGTATCGTCAACCATTCTCGGGATACAGCGCGGAAAATGGCAAGCGAAGCAATATTAGAAAATCGCCAATACAGTAGTGTCGCGATAATCCGGATCAATTAAAACGAGGCTAATCCGGATTATCAAATAATCCGGATTATCAAAACATTTTAAATTCAGCTTTTAAAATTGCAAAAAAATAAATAAAAGGCTGTATTTGACAAATGTAAGCTCTGTACTTATATAAAAAACAAGACAAATAAAAAAGGGGGTCCTATATCATGAAAACGAAATATTAAAAATATGTAACTACATGTATGGACATACATAATTAACATTTTCATCACTTTCTTCTACATTAATTTCATCAGCTTCGTTAGAATTGTGTGGTACCCTCTTTTATAATTTTCGGCACCGACTGAAAAAAGTGATTTTACTCTGATGACTTATGTGCATGTGATGTTGTTTTTCAAAAGCAATTTCCTTGATATTTTGTAGCATCATAATCTTTTAAAGGAATGTTATTTTCTGTAGCCCACCGTAAAGCAAGATTTAAGCTTTTGACAACATCTTTGTTTTTAATTCTACCGGAGTGGCAATTTCCATCACATCATCATCAGTCAGCACTATCATTTGCATGAATTAAATTTTCTTGTTCGGTCATTTTGTCATCACTATCAATCCAATCAATAGCTTCACCGGCATCTATGTCAACATTCCCAATGCTATGAAGTATTGATGAATCCGCATTAATTTCTTCTGCTAGTATCTTTTGTTGCATAGCACTTAAAGGGATCAAATCCTAGGGGTCATTTTCTAAGTCATTTTTATTTTTTGGTTTTAAAATCGTTTTTCAGAATTTTTCTAAGGAACTGGCTGTTTTATCATGTTTTAAGTTTAGCTCTTAAGACACTTTACAAGCTCAAAGAAGAGTCACCTGAATGAATTCGGATTACGGAATCAAGTAAAATCCGGATTACAGAGTATTTCAAGAGGACAAGAAGGCAATCCGGATTATAGAAGCATCCGGATTAACGCGGGATCGGATTATCGCGGCACTACTGTATATCTAAAAGTTGTAACTTTCACCCCTACAATACCTATATTTAAAAAAAAAGGGAATTTAATTATACATAATTTGATGTAAATTGATTTGGTCTTTCATTTGAAATAAAAAAGTTTTTGAGGTTTAAATTTGACAAAAGGTAACATGAAAATAGAAGACTTGGTATACTATTATAAAATATATTTTTATTATAGAGACTAGCTCATCTTGTGTTATTTCTTCATGCCAAAAAGCAAATAAGAATCTCCTACACGAAGAAAGTTATAATGGTTATTGCAAACCGTAGCACCTGTCATTTTTTTTTAATAAAATATCAAATTCATGTCTTTGAATCTGCTGGGTTTTGGTATAGGGTGTGCTACATGTTTCGACTTAGAATTTCATGGTGAAAAAATATTTTGAGGAATTAGGATCAGATCAAGGAGTTGCCAAAGAAAAATAAAACGCCAGTTCGGCTATGAAAGTGGAGATGATCCTGTAGTTGAACCAAAACAGGCGTTTAAGATAAATAATTTTTTTTCCATCTTGGACGTAGCTTTAAATTAATAAGGAAGGTTTGAGCAGCTTCAAAAATGAAACAACATGCTTATCTTTTTGTACGATATTAATAGTAAAATGAACACCAAAGAGTTATTGAAAAAATGCGAAGATTTCCAACTATCGCTAACAGATGGACTATATACAAATCATCAAGGTGTTGATGAACTACAGCTTTACCAAGAGCATACGGTATTGTCTTCACTAATCGTCCCTGGCCCTGGTTCACTAACTGATGTACTTTTTGTATGTAGAAACTATTTAATCAGGAATATTCCTAACACATTTATTTGTGGCGTTGTGTATTTTATTAACATTGCCCATAATCGTCGAATTAGGGAAAAAAAGTTTCTCTAAATTAAAATTAGTAAATAATTATTTGTGATTTTCAGTGTCACAAGATCGCTTAGTTACGCTGGTGATAATGATAATTGAGTGCGACCTATTAAGCGAAATTGACTAGAAGAACACAAAAGTTAACAGGCTCATGCCAAACAAGGTCAATGAAATTGCATGTCTTACTTTTTTTAAAAGTTACTTTCATAAGGATGTCCTAGATAAAAAAAGCATATTTTTAATTTGCGACAAGTTCTACTCATGAGGGTATGCCTGTTTAGCGTCGTTTTTACTGCATTACCGAGACGATAGTAGTTGGCTGGACTGTGGTTGAGTGAGACAACACAGCTAGTTGCTGTTATCTCTCCTGAATTTGAGTTTCAGCTACTGCAGAAGGCAACGTCGCAAGGAATGGTTGTTGTCTAATTGTCTATTGTGCACGTGACCTGGTCAAGTCATGGATTAGCCTTGGCTAAACTCTGTCAAGACGCAAATATAACTTCACAGCACGTACATAATCACGATACCCGTAGAAAGGGTGACCTCAGAATAGATTATCTAAGATTTAAAAAATTATGGAATGCTACTTTGTATTATGCTCCGCTGTTTTATAATAAGTTACCAGAATCTGTGAGATCTCTCCAATACAAACTTTTTAGAAAGGTAATAAAAACATACTTGACCAACAAAGCATTTTACACATTTGAGGAATTTTTAAATTCAGGGATGACAACCTCTGATTTTTAACTTGTAATAATTTATGTAAAGTTCGTCTTATGGAATTATTTGTTATATAAATAAGTGTATTATATGTTTTATTTGTAAGTGTTCTCTTTTATATTCATTCTAGTCCATTGGTATAATGTGGGCCAATTGTTTTAATTTTTTTTTCAAGTTTTTTTACTATTTTACATTTGTATTTTGACTTGTGCAAAAATTTTATAATTTAAAGCATCAATAAACTATCTATCCATCTATAAGACGTAAAAAAACATATGTTAGACAACCCCCAAATCCAAGGTCAAAGCTGTTGACAAGAAGGTTACCTATTTGAAAAAAACGCAGATGTCATCCATTACTCAAAGATATTGCCACTGTTGAAGCTGACGATCAAATGCAATATACGAAAACCAATAGGACCATGCGTGCGCGCTACACGACAACTAACTTTGAAATGGACAGTGACCCTACATGGGAAGTGGCTACAAGTTTGGAAACAAAGGAGAAACTGAAAATATTTGCTTGTCATCTGGGAATAGAACCCAGGACTACTGCCCTAGCAGCAGATAGTCCCAAACGAGTACATTGTATGATTACTGTGTGAATACCTTTCTTTATGAAATAAGGCAATCAACTTATATAGACCCAATAAAGTCTGGTAAGCTATCTTCAGTTTAGATAGTTAATCCTGGTTTTAAGCTTAATAATTATTTTACCCTGTACCTGGAAGTTTAGTAAAATTTTAAATAGTTGTAATATCTAATGTTAAACTCAATTCCTTATATAGAATATTTCAATAGTTCATGTCAATAATTCAGAAGCATGAATATGGGACAATACAATACCAGTACAACATGTATGAGTATTAACCAATGTAAATCGGCTTTAACACTATTACAATATGTAACCTAAATGAAAAGATCAAAGAAGCAACGCACATAAAGTATCTAGGAGTAATAATCAACAAGCACTTAAAATGGGATATTCATATAGTACAACTAACGTAAGAGAATCAGATGAGTTCTACATCGATTCTATATAAAGTAGACGTAATAGATATAAGGTATTTCCTCTTAGTAAATATCAAAAGCGCCGGGCACAGCCGGGTATGCCAACAAAGGAATTAGCTGGCGTGTACAAAGGGATTTGCGTCTTGCGTCTCAACCCGTTGACCGAATTTCGTTTGCGTGTACTATACTTAGAGAAATACTAAACCAAAAATTATTATTATATACAAAGCCCTAGTAGAGCCACTATTATGCTATGGTATAGTGGTCTGGGGTGGTCTATATAGTTAACTCCTTAATGCTACTAAATTATATTTTAAAAATAATCTATAAAAACAAAAACAGAAGACACCCAACGAACTCCTACACTCCGGCGAAATTTGTAATGTTAGGACTTTATACTTTCTATCGGCATGCACTTTTATTAAAAAAAAAAAAAAATGAAAACTAAAAATATATTGTACACATCAATATGAAAGCAGAAAAATGAATAACAAACATATTGTAATACCCCACAGTAACGGGAACATGCATCAAAGATCTCTAAATTACCTGGATCCCAAACTATATAACTTAATCTCTTTGGAGGTAGATACTAAAAAATCTAAATAAATTTGATTTGATTTACTACAGCCCCCCATCATTAACACGTTCACTGCCACACATTTACCATCATGCGCAAGGTATCTGAACCAAAACTTCCTACCAAGTACATTTTTGGGTACATTTTTATATGTATTAAACATAAACTTCGATTTTTATGGAAATTAATATTTTCATAAAAAATGTAAAGAGCGTCTCGATCATATAGGTAGACCGAGTTGGTGTGGTGGGCATGGCAACTTTCCAGTTATGTACGCTTGATCAAGTCCTATAGGTATTACATGTTTAAGATGCATTCAAGGTGCCGTAAGGGCCAATTTGTGACTCGGTCAATTTGACCTATACAGCGAAGTGGTGAACTTTTTCTAGGTCATATTGACCAAGACGGCTGTGAACATATTAAATTATGAACCCTTTAATATACGGGAATTATACGTACATACAGAATGATTGAATTTCTGAGACACCCTATCCTGAATTTATCATAATATGAAATATCTATATACCAATAAATTAAATAATCCTTCTTACCAGGTAGCTATAATGTAGTTTAATTTATAAAATTTCTCAGAAAAGCTTTAAAACTTGGGCACCCAGGTATATAATAATTACATGCCTTTGATCCATAGGCAATAAAATAAAGCTAGAACTCTATGAGATTATTAGAATTCAGGAACAGCAAGGAACTTAAGGGTTGAGACTAGAGTTTTATTGTATTTTCCTTTTACTAATTTCAAATCCGAAAAAGATTAGATTTTAACACAAGCAGGTAATCATAATATACTTAGAACTGGGACCACTAGTTAATACAGGTAAACTAAAATAAAAGTAATTTATGTTTTGAAAAGCTGGTATTTCCTCTACCAATTGTAGATAGTGGGAAAATATGCTTATTTTATTTTTGCCATTTTTTGCATCAAACTGTTAAGTGAAAATGTAATGATGGATACGGAAAAACGGTAGCAGGAAAAGAAAATTGCATACGAGACATTAGCAAATTAAATTATGAACTAAAAAGTTTTGAAGCCTATTATCCTATAATATTACTTTTTTAATACAAAATTCGGTTTCTCTCTTTTTAACACTGCAAAAAAAATCTGTTAGGTTCGCAACTTTATCAGTAGTTCCAAAAATAATGAATTAAGCAATGATGCGGATAAATTGTGGATCAAACTTGTGAATGTTTTATGTAAGATGCATGAGTTACGAGTTGCTCTCACTCTAAGATCTTCTTAACCTTATAGAAATGTGGAGGTTATTGGAATTAGTTCAAGATCGAAGAGATTTTCGCTTTTAAAGTTCCAATAATACAAGAAAGTGTTTTTTTTTTAAATGTCTATATGTATGTGGACAGAACAGCGCACCGATTTTGATGCAATTTACACAAGGATATTAGTACCATATGTGAGCTGAAAAGGTGCAGAAAGGACGATATTTAATGCCTTTTTGGCACATAGACTTTTCTTATTAATTGTCAATATAATATCTATTTTTTACTATATCATTCGAAAGTAGATGTTATTCTAATTTTAACCATATATCACACTATACTCTTTTCTGTTCATTTTCTGAAAAAAAAAAAAAATGTCCATGTCACGGGTTCAACGGGTCTTTAAGTATAAGTTCTAACACCTACGGAACAGAAGGTTGCATTGTATATTTCAGCCGTAGCTAACTAAATTAACGAACTTTCACAAAGATTGAGGGGGATGTTCCAGCACTTCCAGTAGCTGTCCAATTTTTATTTGCAAGTTACTCACACTAATGCAAACTGCATACAATGCAATGATGTAAATTGATATTGATTTTATCATCATGAGTTGACCATAATGACGTCCCACTTTTTTATATTTGTTTCATCAATACAGTATAGGCGGGCAATTACCTGACTCATTTGTAACAACTAAATACATGATTAACGTTTTGCCTTATAGGCAGACAAAAAAAGTGATATGAGAATTTTTCCTACTGGTGCAAATATACGTTATAAATGAAATTAATTATTTAAAAAATAGCAGCTTGATATTTACTGATCATGGCTTAAAAGTACACATCTTGTGCTGTTTCTCCAACAACGGGGATGTGTCTGCCTCTGCTGGACCTCCTCTAACCGGGATGTATGCCGATCGTATTTTTGTAATAACTAAGAGATAACTAATCAATACCAAGGAAATCAGCTTGATACTTCTTTGTCATGCCCAGTGATATAGCTTGTAGGTTTAGAATGTCTGTTGCTGGGCCTCCACTAACCGGGATGTATGCCAATTGTATTTTTATAGTCAATAAGTGGCAAATAATCGAGAGAAAATATTCGCTTGATACAAATACTCGTAATAATTGTAAAAGACATTTTGAGATATTTAATGAACTGTGCACCACTAAGAAAATTTCTCATATCACTTTCTTTGTCTGCCAAGCTCTAAGTAACAGGATTAATAATGTTTCTAGCTAATACAAATGTCAGGTACTTGCACGCTGGCTCCTAGTACATGTATATAATTTTTTTCAACTGCTCAGATGGGTAATAAAAATAATAGTTTGTGACATTAGTGCTGTGACTGATGAACTATAGTAATAAATAATAAAACTGTTAGGCACGAAATACAAGAACTATGACATCATGTTTCGGCTGCCAAAAGTGCGAATTATTTAATTGATTGTTTAAGTAGCGGCTCATTTAAATCTCGATGAAACTATTTTTTTGCCAATTTAGGATTTTTTAAATTAACCGATAAAAAGAAAGTATTTCAAAAGCGCAAATAAAATTAACTGCAGTACAGATCATTTAAGTTACTATGTTCCTTTCTTCATGTGTTTCTATACTATACACATCTTGAATATCTCATTTTTTAATTAACAAATCATATCTTCTATTAAAACATTATTTGAAAATATTGTAAAGGGGAAGACATGATAACAAAATAATACACATGAAACAAATCTAAAAAAACATTTTGTTTTAGACTTGTCATGAATTCTTTCTGAACTGTAATAAGACCGAATCAACCACGTCCAAAGCCTATTTATTTGTTGTTGCCAAATATTTCAAAGATATAAATATATCTGATATCTAAGTTGAAGTACACACTGATTTTTATTTAACACTGTTTAATAAAGTTGTGGGTTGACAGTTATAATTAGACATAAACAAAACGTAATTGTCATTTTTGTTGTGTTCAAATGTTTGGTTAAGTAAAACCAATATGAGGAATTAAATATTTTAACAGTAAGTATGTCACTTGACAAATAATAAATGGTATACTTATTTACATCATTTGTGCATTACATAAATCCAAATACAGGTTCATTTTTAAATAAATAAAGCTTTTGTATGATATCATATACAAGGTAGTCGAAAATTGTCTCCCGATATGATAGTCTACGGCGCGGTAACTCAGTCGGCTAAGCGTCTTAGTTGCGAGCATGCTTGGTTAGCTGCCTAACGTATACTGGGTTCGATCCCCAGCACTAGCACTGGCAATGTTGGTGGGCAATGGATGTTGTCTGCGTTTTTTTCAAATGTGTAACCCCCTTCCGGACAGCCTATGAGAGGCTTTGGATGGGGGGTTGTCTACTATGTGTGGTGTTTATGTTTTTATGTTTATATATAAACATAAAAACATAAGTTTATAAAATTATTTCCGAAAATGAATAAGGAGGAGGACATACCCCTCAAAAGGGCGATAATAAATTTGAGTTTTTCTGCAGCATCTTCAGACTCCGTTAAAATATCAAATTCATATTTTAAACTTAGTCAGAGGCCATCTGGATACTAGTTTACATGGTATCAGTCAAACCCTCTCTTCTATTTAAGGTGTAGTATTAGGGGATGATTGTCAGTATTTTCTTCATGACTTTTGAATTTTTTTCAAACTTCTAATAGCTATTGTAAAAAACTAATTTTCAGATCCTTAGAAATAAAAAATGTATTCTTATTGCATTTTGATAAACTAAGCCGTTCTCGAGTAATTTGTGTTTAAAAAACAACGTGCATTTACATTTTACTAATAAATTCTTTTACACATAAAGAATGCTTTAAAATATTATTAAACATAGAAAATAGCTAATTGCCAATTACAAAAATTGTTCGAAATTCCTTCCATTTTCCCTTATTCACAATCTAAATCCTTTTTTAAGGAATGTTGAACGCCCCGTAAAATTTCTTCATCATTCTGTGCATTATGACTTTTGATCGATTTTTTATCACAACTGTTCAACTGCGTATACCACAGATATTTCTATTTTAATAAAGAACAGATGCTAAATATCAGGTTAAAGTATTTGTGGGGCATCCAGATATGGTAATATTAGTCAAAATGGCACTTTCTTTTACGAATTGCTGGAATTTCACAAAAAGGGCTAAATTTAGTGGAAAATTAAGACAAAAATATAAAATACTGTACACTTGTTAAATAATGCATACAATATTTGTAACAATACCAAGAGTTAAAGCAGATAGCCATTTTTACAAATTCATGATGCATATCACTCAAGTTTAATATTGCTTGTTGTTACCGATAATTCTTTTTTGTTATTTTTTTATGGTGTTCGATAATATTCGATCATCTAGATTAGCTATTAAAATTGCAATTTTATAAGTATATCCAATCCTTAGATATTCAATGTTAACGATTGGGTTTCAGTACAAAGCGCTTCGCCGACTCGTGACGTCATTTTGCATTAACACTACCTGCAGTATGGCGAAAGACTTTGAAGTTGCTACAGTATCTAGTCAGTAGTTGATTATAATCCGTCAAACTTTAATATCATGAAATGAGTTAATCTGATTTTTGAAGAAAGAAGGTGTTTGTTTCCAATTTATACGATTATTATTTATTTTTATTGCTCGCAATATTTTCAGTGGATAATGGTCTTATCAAGGTAGATTCTGGAAATTTTACCAGAAGTATATATGTTTATGGTGTTTGACTATTTTAATAAAAATAAAGACTTTATAAGTGCAGAAATGCGAGGAATCCTAAATAGATGGTACATACCTGCCTAAATTTACATTAAAAAAAAGTAATCTAATCCGATCGGGTATACTAATCCTAATAATTTTAATATGTAAAAATATGTTAACCTCAAAGTCAAAAATTAAAGAATCTCGACTGTCACCCGATCAGCTTATGCAAAGTGACGTCACGCGAAGCTTAGCCCTGTTTCCGTGCGATCTAACTTTAGTAATTTATTTAAGGGATTAAACGTTCGAATAGAAACCTAAAAATTTGTAAGTTGCCTTAAAAAATATTCTACTTTCGATTTAGAAAAAAAAATAAAAAATGCTGAACGGGCCCATTACAAGAAAGCATAATTTCACTTAATTTCTTTTTTATAAATAATAGCATGAACACGGAAATTAGATTCAGTTTAACTTTAGTTCACACTTTCCAAATACGAGATACTTATCATTTTACATCTTTTAATTTCTTTCTAACTCTGACCTAACTCCCACCAACATTTCAGCAACTATAGCGATCAAATTCACGGATGTTTGGTTGGCTCCAAGACAAGTACTTGGAGAGGGTAAATGTAATATTTACTTTAAAATAAATTTATTACGACTTCATGTATTAATGTGCAGAAGTATATTTCATAATCTGTGCTAGTATAAGCCTTTTTGAGTTTTGTAAATAGTTTATTTTGAATCATTTACATGAAAAGCATATATCAAGGGAAAATATTCTTGGTTATTTTCAATGCATTTGGAAATAAAGATGTAGCCTCGAATATAGTCGAAATTTCAGAAATATTTCTTACTTTACGTCACTGTAATAGTATATAATATTGTTCTGATCAAAATTTTGAAATATTAATAACATATTACTTAAGAATGAAATACTCATAACATATAATAAATACCTAGGTAAGGTATGCATATACCAATGTAAATGCGATGTGAACATTTTTATCCAAATAAATAATATATTATTTAAATATTTCAACTTAGAAGTTATTGGATAATCGCTACAATTTTAAATGGATAACAGTATAAAAGAAAAATACCTAAGACTTCACCTATGATTTGTCCAAATAAATAAATGACAGGTCAAGAATATGTAGGTAAGCAAGCAGAAATTTTATGCTGAAATCGACTATATGTAATTCTAGCATTAATAGCATTATTTTTTACCAATGTATGCTAATGGTTTTTTCAATGGTATTTAATGATTTATGTTAAAGGTTAACAATCTATCAAATAACATCTGAATTATTAAAGAAGAAATATGTTCTTACCGGTGCAAATGAGTTGGAGCTTTGTTCAACAGTGTATAATACTGCCTTACAAATTCTCTTCCTACACTTTGGGGTGATGGGGGAGCCTCCATTACCATTCCTGACGATTTACGTTTTCCAAAAAAGGTGTGTGATAACAGTCAATAACCTGCAAACTATAATAAACAAAAATAAAAACAGGCAAACAAATAACACCCAAATAATGCTACTCCAAAAACAAAATTTGAAGAGGAATACTTAAATATTACACATGGTTCTACACCAATAGAAATTTTGAAAAGAATATGTTTAAAATTCGCTATACAAACAAAGAGGATTCCATTAAAATACACACATGGAAGCAAATATTGCAAAATTCTTCAACTAAAGAAATATAAATGAATAATATCACCATAACAATGATCCACTAACAACAATATTTACCTACATAAATATAAATTTACGCATCTTTTAAGAAATAAAATTTTGTCCAAAATTTCAAGCCGCGATTGATGATACCAACCCGTCTCAAATTTAGAATACCCGGCGTCGAATAAATCGCAAGACGTCAATAAAAATTATCTTTACTCACCCTCGCAGATTCTTTTGAATGTCGGCAAACGAAAGGTGTGTCTTGAAAAGGGATTGATGCAGCGCAAAGTTACAAGTTACGAATGTTTTTCGGAATACGCCGCAAAGCAAACCACACGGGGTGTAAACTTCATAAATTGGCAAGTAGAGTTGATTTCTATTTTATCCGCAGGAATCAGCGCCCTCAAGGTCGTTATTTTAATCTAGAACCCAAAACGCTTTCTCTCACCACGCTTGCGTAGCAGGATATGATGTAAGACCTAACTCTGAGGCGGTTTTTTCATAAAGTATAAATTAAATTAAATAAGGGTAGATACTTACGAAAAATATTTTTGCTAAACAAAATATGAAAAGAAATACTTACTTCTCTCTCTCTGTGACATATTTCCTCATTGCAAAACCTAAAATGCATGATCAGATTACATAAATAGCTTTTATGTGTGATATTTCGGTTAAAAAAAATTGGACCATATCTCATATTGCAAGAAACTGCATATTAGTACATTTAGAGAAGCAGAGTAACTACCTAAATAAATTAAAAACTAACTTAAGTTTAACATTTGTTTTTAAAAACATTTTTATAGTTGGCATCTGCTTGACTTTTACTTCTTGAGATTTTTTTATTGTGGAAATAAACAGTTAAAGTAATGATCAAAAATAAATATAGTTCGCGGCCACATTTAACTTCTCCATCATCTTAAAAATAATGATAAGTAGACACCACAAAATTGCGTTTTGCATACTTACCATTTTTTATCATTATACTAATCCACTGATGATATTCGTGACTCCAGCGATGGATGCATATTATCATACATTAGATCTTATACATATTTTTCCTATTTATACTACACGCAAAGTTGCCGATAATTCGGTCAATTTGATGTAATAACGAATTGGTTAGCAGATAATTCCACTTTTGACTCTCATCCAGGAGTCCCAGATTCGATTCCGATTGTGGGGATTCTCTTAGGAAAAAAATAATCTTAGTGTATACTCTCGGATATTGGGTGTGTGCACCTTATTTCTAAATATATAGCCCCTCCCACACCCAATACCCCTTCAACGCCTTCAGAGATTAAAGGTGGTGATCATAAATTTTTATAAAAAAAAATTAGTGTATATGTAACTATAAAAGCCAGGATTGGAAAAGTGTAGGTATACTTTATATAATTGTCATATTGAATTATGTTTGCAAATAACATTGAGTATAGCGCTAATAGGATATAAAGCGGAAATTGTAAAAATCAGTATTTATGAATTTTTTTTTAGTGATACGATAGGGCAGGGAGAGGGGGGGGGCGACAAAATGCCATTTCCGTCAAGGCAGCAAAAGAGCTAGAGCGGCCCCTGGTTACACCTATATACCTAGTTTGGTATGTTGGAGGATGAGTTACATCTCCTAGTCTAAGGTTACATTAGTGAATATATATTACACTGTGCAAAGGATAAATACTGCAGTGTAGTGCATAGCCATAATCTAAATATCTTTCAATTTATTTCAAGATTAAAGTTATTTACTAATAGGCGCCATTTAAAAATTACGTCCGCGTGTAAGCTTCCTTTCTTGACAGCCTCCTCTGCGCCGCCTCAACTCCAAGGGATTCCACACAATTGCATACGCAGATGATCTAACGATACTGCTTAGTGGTAAATTCGAAGGAGTCCTCTGTGATCGAATGCAGATGGCCCTGAGAATAATCGAAAGATGGTGTAGAAAACACTCTCTGTCGGTCAACCCCAGGAAGACAGAGAGCTGGTCCTCTTCACAAGGAAAAGGAAATTGGGGCCAATGACGGCACCCGTTCTCCTAAATACCACACTAAATTTCGCATCAGAAGTAAAATACCTTGGAGTAACTTTTGATGCCAAACTAACTTGGAATCTTCATTTAGATAGAGGACTAAAGAAGGCTTACATCTCTTTTGAGCAGTGCCGCGGAACCATAGGGAAAACCTGGGGAATGAAACCCAAAGTGGCTATGTGGATTTACACTGCTATAATAAAACCGATGATAGCCTATGGAGCCATTGTCTGGTGGCCTAAGTGTCAGCAGACTGTAGCGAAACGTAAGCTCAGCCAGGTACAACGAGTAGCCTGTTTAAACACAATTGGAGCTATGAGAACGACACCAACAAGAGCAATGGAAGTGATGCTGTGCCTGCCACCACTAGACATATATCTAGAACAGGTGGCCCTAACAACTATGGCACGTCTCAAATCCGTTGGTATACAGCCAAACATAGGATGTGGAGTGACCAGATGCCGGCTGTGGAATGAGGCAATCAAACAGATGCCACTTCTGCAGGTACGTGCAGATGGTATTTCTCCACAGTTCATCTTTGATCGACCCTATGCAATACAAACCAACAGTAGCAATGAGGTTGTCAGTGAAGGAACAGTTAACATCTTCACAGACGGATCGAAAAAGAAAGAAGGAACAGGTTGTGGGGTATACTCCAAGAACCTGCAAATTCAAATTAAATGGGCTATGGACAAACAAGCCATCAGTATAACACAAACAGAACTGGCGGGAATAACCATAGCCGCAAAAGAAATTTCCCGTAGACAAATAACGGGAAAAACAATCAGAATCTACACTGATAGTAGACAATCACTACTGGCCCTACAGAGACACAAAATAACAACAGGGTCAGTATGGGAATGCCATCAGGCACTCGTGGGCGCCGCCAGCATGAACAGTGTCATTCTATGCTGGGTCAAAGGGCATGCACAGTGCAGAGGCAACAGGAAAGCTGACAGTCTGGCTAAGAAGGCAGCCAGTCTAAGTATACTTGGACCTGGCCCTTCTAACATACTGCCGACCTCAGCAGTAATGCTAATGATTAAAGAAAACACCCACAGAAAATTTAAAAAACTGTGGGATGAAACTCATAGTTGTCAGTTGGCCAGGGATCTGCTTAGATACCCCGACAAGGATACAACGATGATCTACCTGGGAATGTCCAGGAAGAACCTGCGCTTCGCGACAGGAATTCTTACTGGTCATTGCCAGCTGAGGAGCATCACCACCTTCTTCACAAGATTAGGATGGTTGGAGGCCTAGGTGGAATCTTGTATCCCTCGGGAGGATGTACAAGGGGCCCAATGGGGCCTAGGTGCTGCGGTCACTTAAATGTGACTGCCCTCCCACAAACTCCAAACTCCAACTCCAAGCTTCCCTCACCGAAATAGAAAGAAAACATTTAGAAAAAAAATATTCTGTTGATTAGTTTTCCAGGAGTAGAATGAACTTAAAATGATAAATATAAACTATTTCCTAATCAAAAATTTTTCCGAGAACACTTTTAGGCACCCCTCTCCCATTGTTCATTGTCATATTTTAGATAATCCTCTTCCCTTCTAAAAGTGAACGTATTCACTTCCATGTATAATGCGGTGGAAATACAATAATCGTAAAAAAAATTTCAATTTTTCTTTTTGTTGAAATAGGATGTCATTAAACTTGGTGATTTTACATTTCAGCAAAGAAAAAAATCTGTCGGTCAGTAACATTTCAGCAGTAATCGTGTCGTGGATCACTGGAATAGACTACCCAATGATGTAATCGAATCAACTAATTTGAACCAATTTAAAAATAGACTTGACCTGCACCTGAACACTAATAATGTGCGATAATAGAATTACTTACTGAGATTCATTTTCATATAAATACATGTATGTATACTTTATTTAGCCTTTCGTTTAATATGTATCTATATTTATATTTAATTGTCTATGTTAGTAGTTTTAGTTTTATACACATGTACGTGTTCTTTAGGTATAAACAGCCTTAGGCTGCCTGCCTTGTATGTATGTACCTAATGTAATAAAAGTATGTAATTAGTCTAGAATGGCTTAAGATATAGACTTGATAGGACCCCGCAATTTTCTTATGGAAAACGTTTTTGTAGATCTTGGCATTCTGATCAAAAGTTCTCATGGGCACAAGGTTGGAAAATGGACAGTTTTCCAAATGTCGGGGGTACAAAGGGGGTGCTCATTTCTTGTGGGATGTGGCCCCCGCCCCGGTGAAATTCGCTGGGATCGATATTTGTTATTCCTCTTTGACCTCCTGATCAAAAGTTCTTATGGGCATAAGGTCGAAAAATGGACAGTTTTACAGATATCGGGGGTACTCATTTCGTATGGGAAGTGGCCCCCGGCCAAATTCGCTGGAATCGATATATGTCATTCCTCTCGACCTCCTGATCAAAACTTCTCATGAGCACAAAGTCAGAAAATGCACAGTTTTCATCAACCCTTTTAATAATAAAGTGGGGTGGAGGGGGCGGATGGAAAACATTATAAGAAAGTCTGAGACCTTCGCTTCTATAGTATATACACCAAATTCCAAATTTCTATACTCTTATTACCAGCTTGCTTTACTTATTTTCCCCTTTACCCCTATTTAACCCCCAACCCTTTAACGAAATCATTTCATCAAAATATGATCTAGTTCCAAATGTTGTTATAATGAGCTTGTTCCGCATTTTTTCTTATTTCAAAAATGAAAAGTGCAAGTATAAAATAATTGATCTGCAAAAAATCAGAATCTTATTCGCACGTTTAGTATCCTAAAAACAATTACAAACCTCCACCTCAGGAAAATGGGGCGTAGCCAGGCGCTACGTCACTATATGCATAGACTCGGCAATCTAAGTCGACTCGATGCTCTTTAGTTGTTATAATTATAGGTGTTTTCGAAGTATTGTTTGTGTTACGTACTTCTTGACAGTAGAAGAGTAAGATTTGGTGAATTGTCAAAAAATTACTATTTTCTCTCGCTCCTATCGGGACGAATTTTCAATTTTGACCCTGCAATTTACGATGAAGGTTCGCTGACCTTCCCCATTCCGTAGAGACATATAGCGAGCTTCCACTTGGTGTATTTATTAAGTCATCAGTGTTTGAAAACCATTTTTTTCGACCTTTCAGGTTAAATTTGAACGGTCGATCCCAGAAATCCACTTTTCTTACGTCACTTGCGTATAGTGACGTCACAAATGGACGCACTGTTTTTGTAACTATTACTAATTTCAACTGCTTATATCTCGAGAACGGAAAAAATTAATAATATGAAACTTTAAGTGCATAATAAGAATATCTAGTATTATATGAAAACGTATAAATTATAAATACCGTGTAAAAAGGATATCATATGGAACAAGCCTATTCATATATGTACCAAATTTCAAGTGAATACCTCAATTTTAATTTATCATTCCCTTTAATAAAGTGGTGGTGGTTGGGGGAGGATGGAAAATATAATAAAAAAATCTGAGGCCTTCGCCTTCACCGTGTAAGTTCCAAATACAATCCAGTTCCAGATCTCATTATAACACATACTTATGCAAAATTTCAAGTGAATGTCTTAAACCGTTCCATAGAAAATATATGCACAAAAAAAAGTTACAGACTGACAGATGGAAATTATTTTCGCTCAAATTTAAAATCTCGATTGACACATTCTGAACAAAAAAATTTTTGAAATTTTTTTTACCAATACTTACTATATACTTCCATTGCACTTGGTGGATGCAGCGAAGTAAAATTAAGGTAAAATATTTTAAACGTTCTTATTTCACACTTAAGCAGTCTATTACATTAACATTGTACTAATAGGTGTAAGTCTGTTGCATCTTAATATAATTCGCATAACTCTGTTCTGCAGTTTCTGTAATACAGCAATGCTGTTTCTATCAAAAAAATTTAGGATACTCACTACTCACACAATAATCGAAATGAGGCTGTATTATACTATTTTTAAAACTGTTAGGCTTGTTGCTATATCATGAAATATTTGGAAATTTTGGATATGGTGGAGGTCAGGAGTCAAGATCTTGCTCGAAAATTACAAATATCTGCAAATTCCACGAATCGGGAGGTAGTGGTGACTGATGTCATCCCCCTCTACAATTACCACCATAAGTTATGGAGAGGACCAATTCATCAACACACAGGGTTGGCTTGATGTCTCTGCCAGGAAAGAGGCTATAAAGGTGGTTTTGGAGCGGTCTCGGGGGGGTAGCTGGGGTCAAAAACTTTTTTGGACCCAGAATCGGTTTCAGCACCCTCGAAAACAGGGGCGGAAACTAGATTGGCCCAGTAGCAGGTATTTGTATGTCCTTCCGACTCTTGACTATCACTAATAACAAAAACAGTTTTTTCGATGTTTTTTTTTTGTATATAAAATGTTTTTTTAAACCTAAACCATGTATTTCTAATCATGAAGCCTAGATATTTTATTTCTGTTACCAATTCTAATTTATATTGCTAACAAAGACTATATCAACATTATTATATACTTATACTCTTTGTAAATACAAAACAAAGAGTATATTGCATTTGCTCGGCACAGTTCTAAAACTGGTAATATCACTCGTAGAGAAAAAATGTTCATATCACTCTGTTGATGATCGAAATCTGAACAACATCCAAAATGTCCATCCGTGTGTCTGTGTCCGTCACTTTTCTTGTAAGCACAATAACTTAAGCATGAAAAAGTTAGATCGCATTTAAATTTGGACAGTAATAAGTTAGTGTTAGCTAGCGGAAAACCCTAGGTACTGTTTTTGAATAAAATCGATCAATAAATGAGAAAGTTGTTAGTTAAATTTTAAAAAACCAATTTTTTTATGTTTTGTAATTAAGCAAAAATGTCTAAGACTAATATTATTTACAAAAAACTGCGAGGAGTATTCCACTGAATATGCAACAATTATATAAAATGTCCAATAAATCAGCGAACACTGTGAAAAGTGTAATTCTTACTCTAGTTTATATTTAATTTAGAATAATTATACTTTTCAGTATAAATCATTGCCTTGGTCTATATTTAATTTTAATTTATTAGTGGGAGGATTTGATGCTTCTGAGGATAACCACATAGAAATTCCACATCATGCCACAAATACCACCAATACCAATTAATTAGTGTTGAGATATCATGACAGTTTATTTAATTCGATATTGGCAATAATAACATCACTATGTGTAATTAAATGCAAGGTAATGAAGTCACAATTAATAAAGAAATTTAAATCGTTAAGATATACAATAAACAAGCGTGGTCCAGGTACACTGCCTTGATATACACCAATATTAATTGGCATTGTATTTGATACCTTATCATTAACTTTTGTGCATTGTAACCTATTAGACAAGCACAGCACAGTCCTCCTATGCAGTAATATTTAAGTTCATTCATCAAAATATTTCTATTAATTGTTTTGAATGCTCTTTAAAAATCTAAAAATACTACCATTAGATATTTATTGTCATCAATTTCATTATTCCAGTATGTAATCGTTAATTAAGTGCACTTTAGCATGAATGTTAAACTCTAAAACCAGATTGGTTACCTAAAAACAGATTATTATTACTGATAAGTTGATAAACAGCTAATTTCAATATTTTTTTTCAAGAGGTTTTCTATTTTTGGAACAGGAACGACTGCGCTAATTTTCAGTGTCTCGGGAAATTTACCTTTATATACACCAATATTAATAAAATGTAAATTACCATTTACTATAACTTGAAAAATATGTTTTAAAGTTTTTGAATTTAATACAAAGTTCGTGCTAGATTTATTCTCGGGGGCTAATACTATTGATTTTTTTTTCCTCACTTTTAACTTCAGCCTATTTCCGCTACTGAGGCCTATCACCGATGCCAGGAGATGAGCTACCCCAGACCCGGAAATTTTGATGAACCTCTTCTCTATCGAAGAGGTGGGATTTTTAACTTGCCTAACATTTAAGTGACACAAGAACCGATTGCTTTACATCCCCGAAGGATGGTATATCCGCTATGTAATCACCGCCTAAAGTTACATACCTTCTATGTATGCGTTGACATACAAGCCGTTAGAAGATGGAGCGAGAACGCTGTATTTCCCTGGACTGGGTCACCCGCCCAAGTACTAACCGCACTTGACGTTGCTACATTTTCGTATCGAAAAGTATAGACAACCATATATACGCTCGCCCATTTGACTTAAAGTTAGTGATGGAAATTAATTAAATTTCATAATTGCTCGATGACCACTGATTTGCATGAGTATGATTTATTAATAGGACAGTATATATTTTTCAAATTGCACTTTTACACTGAAGCTGTTGAACTATGTAATCATATTATTATCAATGTTAAAATGCAGTGCACCACTAATAACAGTGGGAAGCTACATATATAGCATTCGATTTTTAATCATTTACAGTGTACCAATTGTTATAGTTTGAAAAGTTATTTTAAATATGAATTTCTTATCTTTTTTGGTTTGTCTAACTCTCTGAAATGTTTACTCTATATTATATTCCACACAGGGGCTGCTCTAGATCTTTTGTCACCCTGGGTGAAATGGCATTTTGTCGGCTCCCTCCCTACCATATTGTATGGCTACGCCGAAAATGCCGCACTTACAATTCTGGCGCCCTAGGCGGCCGCTCACTTTGCCCACCATCTGGAGCGGCCCCTGATTCCAGACACGATTAAAATATATTTGTATGCATTCCAAATAAGCATATATTGGAAATAATTTTTTGGCAAGTAAAAGAGAAAGAACATTTTATCATTTTCTCTAACTCTTAATACACAGCCCCAGAAAGAAAAAAGAATTCAGACCAGCGAACCAGACCCATTTATCCCGATGTATTTTCGGGCACTGAATCTGAATCCGAAGTTAAAAAAAAATCGTACACCCCTAGAGCTAGAGCCAAGAAATACCCCTGGAATGGGGTAAAAAGAATATTAAGCTACGAGAATAGCTGTTACATCTTAATCAATCGAATTATACAAATTAACGTTAAACAGCAGTGTAGATATAATATAGATATGAAACACACCCTCAGGGAGGAGCGAAAACTACCCCCCAAATATTATCATAAAATCGATCCAAAACAGCAACGACTGCTGAAAAGTTCGAAATGTCCACTTTGTTAAAGTGATAAGAAACTGCATCAGTTGGGATGTAATCTTCATAAACTGCCCTTCTAGGGTTCAGAACAACCACCCCTAATAATAATAATAATGACTCATTAAAAGAAGTAGTGCCTTACTACCCGACACATCCACTGCAGTCTTGGAAACTGACACCCACAAGCTCTACTGGGACCGTTCTGTACAAGGGCGGTCCTACGCTTTGCTTCTGGGGTGGGGCCATCCTTATTAAAATATGTGCAAAAAATTTTTAACCCGTCAAAATTTGTTAAGTATGATTTTTGTGCTGAAAGTTCGTATTGTAATATGAAGTGTGGCAAATTATAAAACTCTATAACTTCTAATGTCTACAAAAGCGTTATTATTTAAAAATTTTCGTACAGATCACATTTGAGGGCTGGTGAATCCAGTGAAGTGCTTACATTTTTTCTTTAAAAAACCGCTAATATGAATTATTAAAATTTTATTCCTAAATAGTGACGTAGCAGGCCTTGAATTTTGTAGGAATCTGGCGCTTTTTGCTCCAAAAACATAGTTCAACAAGCTCTACAATTACAAAACAAACTGTGAAAATGGCACACTAAATAAAGATTTTACAAGATGACTCCGAGACAAATGGGCCACACTGTATAAGTATTTGAAAATGAACATCAAAATCTTGTTGTTATTTAAAATAAGAAATTAAACAAACTTCTACTTCTGTAATTAAACTTAAACTTATAAACTCATTTTAAATGTACACTCAAAAGCGAACTCGGTAATACCAGAACATTTCAACTATCCAGATAAATTTAGTAAATATTTTTTAAATTCAGTTCCCTCTATTGAAGTAGACAATGAAGTTATTAATGCCTGTAAAACCACTGCCCATCCCGATATTCATACCAAATTAAAATTACACAGTGTTGAAGAAAAAGATGTATTAGAAGCTTTTTCGAAAATTAAATCTAACTCAGCTGGTAGCGACCAACTTTCCTCAAATACGCTAAAACTTTGTTTAGATTTCCTAGTGACACCACTAACTCATATAATAAACTTCAATAGAAAATAATACAGTTCCAACATCTTGGAAAGAGGCTGTCATTATACCCCTACTAAAGAAGTATCCACCAGAAAATTATACTGATTTCTGACCTATAAGCCTTTTAAATATAATGTCAAAAGTTCTAGAAAGAATCATATTAAAGCAGTTATTAAATCATATCCTCTTCCACGATTTATTACCACAAAATCAGGGGTTTCCGAGCTCGCCACAGCCCTGTCACCACACTTGTAGACATGACCGATGACTTTTTAAAGGCTATTGATGAAGCTCAAGTTACAATTAGTGTAATGTTGGATTACATAAAGGCCTTTGACTGTTTACATCATGATATAATATAGTTATCGGCAATAGCCAACTTAAATACTGATTTAGATTCAATATATAAATACTCAAGTGATCATGAATTAAAGCTCAATGCTCAAAAATCCGTTGCTATTAACTTGAAATCCAAACGCTTAGTTTTTACTGACGATTCTTGTAAGTTAAATATAAATGGTACAGAATTATTATTCGTAGAATCTGCCAAGAGTCTGGGAATTATCTTTGATAAACACTTAACGTTTGAAACTCATGTTACCAAATTACTGCAAAAATATTATGCGAAGCTGAAATCGCTCTATGCCTTTAAATATATCTTACCAACAACTACTAAGTTAAAATTATCAGAGTCTCTTATAATATCTCAACTTAAGTATGGAAACGTCATTTATGGACCATCTCTTACTGCCTCAGAACAATATAGACTGCAAAAGTTGCAAAATTCATGCTTACTTTTCTCGGTAGTGATACCTAGCCGTGATCATATCACACCATTTTATACAAAATTTAATTGGCTTAATCTTCAATTCAAATGGCAACTACATCTGGTATGTCTTGTGCACAACATATTAATATATTAGGAGCCTAAATACTTTAGTAAGAAATTAATAATCCAGGGTCTCCTGCATAGCTCTCTTCTATGTTTCGTAGACACTACATTAAATATCTCAAGTCATAGTTCTAAAAAATAGGAATCGTTTTTCATTTATTTAGCTGCCTTCTTATACAACGCAATTTCGGATCACATCAAGAGTCTGTCTTCACAAGGATTTAAAAAAAATACTAAACAATTATTTTTAAGTAATCAAAATTTATAAAATTTGTACTTTTTGTTATATGTGTATTTAACTAGTTGACTAAATCTTTCTACCTTTTGTTTTGTATTCCTATTTTTTTATATACTACTGATTTTGTGCTTACTTTCTGTATGTAATTTTTTATTTGAGTTTCTGGTTGTGATTAATACCAGCATTTGCTGATACCCCGCCAGGTTAAATAAAGTTTATTTATTATTATTATTATAAAGACTGTAATAAAATCAATATATTGTAGAAGGAAGTACCCTAATAGTTCAGTTAACGGGGGGTTTCATCTCTAATTTAAGTGCCAATGAATACAAGACTTTTTTTTATTCACAACTTTTCTGTAAAACGCGTTATCACTGAGTCTTTCCTAAAAAACATGAAAAACTGCTCCTTTCTTTGAAATTATGATGCTTTAAAAATATGTAATTTAAAAATTTGAATAAATTCAGACGTATGCATTGAGACCTTCTAAACATTTTCTCACTCTTGAAATTTTTTTTGTAACTTGCTAATTTTCCGAGTTACAGGCAGTTTTTCACGATAAGTAATGTGCTATATTTTTGGCACAATTTCAATTTAAAAATTATATTGAACCTTTAAAAATGGTATAACTATATAGGTATCATTACGCTCATTTTTTGAATTTTCATATAATTTTTAATGTGCAAAAATTGTAGTACATTATTTGTGAAAAACTGCCTGTAACTTGGAAAATTAGCATGTTACAAAAAAAATTCCAACAGACAAAAAGTATTTAGAAGACCTAAATGCAGATTTTGGTCATTTTAGCGCTCCGTTGACTGGACTATAACTAAATGTTATATCTAACCTGTCATGGTTAGCCTCGATCAGTCTTTGCCTTTGATACAAAACTTTTAAAAAATCAAAAATTATACAAACCAAAATATTTAAAATAAACAAAAAGTAAGATATTTTTATTGGAATTCATACTTTTAAAATCTTTAAATAAAGAAGTAGCGTTTGCAAAATGTGTCAATTACGGCGAGGGTTTACGATAAACATATAAACTTTAAAGCCATTATACAAAATATTTGACCTGAGTACCCTAAATGGGTCAGGACAGAATTACAATTTATGAGAGGTTGACTTTCTCTCTTTTATGAAGGATCAAAGTGGCATAAAAATTTGAGAAAGCAGGCTACAAACCAAAATAAAGCGTAAGATTAATACAATTTTATATCTGCAGATAAGCCACACTAACTCGCCTGACTTTTTAAGTTCTTGATTAGTTTTTGATTGGTCATCAATAATTTTCTCTACTCTTTGCTAAATTCTAAAAAAAATTGTTTCTTTAACTTTTGTAACAAATAATGATTTATTTAATTGCTTTTCTCTATAATTAAAAAAAAGGAATCGGAGTCAATTAGTATTCGTATTTATCAGTTTTTGTTAAGATCAGAGCTTTAGAACCGCCAGTGGTTCTGTATTGACAGATCGAACAATCTCCATAACAGGCCTGATGTCATCTTGATAAATAAAGTCAAAAAGGAGGCTTGCCTGATAGATGTAGTAATCCCGAACGACCATAACATTCAAAACTACTTTGTTGAAAAAGAAGGCAAATATCAGCGACTTGTCAAATCAAATCAAATCAAATCAAATCATTTTATTGGTGCTGTATACAGAGATCGTATTGGCACAAGTCAGTATTTCAGTTTCAAATATATACATATACATATCTTGTAATCATATAAAGTATAAGACAAACATCAGGAAATGAGACAAACGGACATTTACTTATATACTAAAATTATGCGATAGAAATTCATCATAAGAATAAAAAGATTTTTCGAGTAAGATGGCCCTTATTTTTTTCTTGAATGCCCGATCTGGTAGGTTTATTATATTCATTGGTAATTTATTATGAAATTTGGGTGCTAAATATTGGATTCCCTTTTGACTCTTCGTTAATCTTACATAAGGTGCGGTTAACATATTTTTGTGTCTTGTCATGTAATGGTAGTCACATTCCTTGTTTATACTTTGAGGATACAAGTTCTCTCTAGCATACAGAAGCAATTCATAAATATATATCGATGGTAATGTGAGTATGTTTAGCTTACGAAATTGTTCTCTACAGTCGTCTTTATAACTTAACCCAGATATTATACGTATTGCTCTTCTTTGTAGAGCAAAGATTCTAGGCCAATTTGATGCTTGTCCCCAAACTAAAACAGCATAAGAAAGCAAAGAGTGGCATAGTGCAAAATATGCATTTTTCAAGGCTCCTTCACCTACTTCATTTGCTAAATTTCTCAAGATGAATGTATTTTTTGCCAATTTTTTTGACAAGTTTTCTATGTGTACCTGCCAGGTCAATTTATCATCCAGATAAACTCCCAAGAACTTCGTGGATTCCTGGGGTTCGGGAACATATAGTGCCCTATTTTATTACGCAGTGAAAAAATCATATGCACTGTTTTTTCTCTATTTAATGTAAGTTTATTTGACTTGAACCACTGTTCTGCCTTTGCCTCCACCTCACACGCCATAGCAGAAAGTTGTTCAATATTCTTGTTTTGAACCGAAATAGTTGTATCGTCTGCAAAAAGTATGTCACTAGAGTATTCGTTTGCATATGGAAAATCATTTACATATATTAAAAATAGGAGTGGGCCAAGTACTGAGCCTTGGGGCACCCCATGTATTATTTTTGTTTTGTTTGAATATGCATTATTTAGTTTAATTGTTTGATATCTATTTGTTAAATATGATCTCAATAGTGATATACTGTTTTGGCAGAACTTATATCTCTTTAGCTTTTCTAGCAGTACTTCATGTGAGACGCAGTCAAACGCTTTACTTAAGTCGCAAAATATAGTGCACATATGTTCTCGACCCTCGTAAGCCCCTAAAACCTGTTCTATTAAATCGAGAATTGCAGAGGTCGTATTTCTTGACTTTCTAAAACCGAATTGTTTATTATAAAAAATATTGTTGGTCTCAAAGTAGTTTGCTATTTGCTCTGAAAAGAATCTTTCCAATATCTTTGAAAATATTGGTAATAGTGACACAGGTCTATAATTATTTGCATCATTTGCATCTCCTTTTTTGTATATGGGAATTACAATAGCCTCTTTGAGGCAGTCTGGAAAACACGATTCTTTGATGCACAAGTTTATGAGTTTGCATAATGGTGATATAATCAAATTCTTAATAGCTTTTATTAGGATTATGTTTAGACCATAGATGTCTTTGCTGTTTTTGTTTTTTATAGAATCAATGGCTTCTCTAATAGTATTGTGAGTTACTAGTTTAAACTCAAATACATTTATATTGGATGATTCATTATGATACATTTTATCTACAGGATCTATTTCGCTATCACCCAGCTCTTCCAGAAGATTTTCAGCAACTTCACTGAAAAAAGTGCTAAACTCGTTTGGAGATAAACTAGTATCTTTCTGTGTATGTAAATGTGTGGCTTTTCTCTTTTTGTTTATGATTTGCCACATGGTTTTTATTGAATTTTGAGAGTTTCTTATTAATTTCTCATTATTATTTTTTTTTGCATTTATAATAGCGTTTCTATACTTAGTTTTGTAATCAGACAATTCCCTTTTCAGATAATTACCTTTATATTGTTTATATAGATCTGACAATAGCATTAATTTTGACCTCATTTCACGCAAGTCTTCGCTGAACCAGTTTGAATCATAAGTGACATTTGGATCATATAAAACTGACTTTTCAGGAAAAGCATTAACCATTGCATTTATTATTGCCTCTGTGAACATTTTAAATTTTTTGTTACAATCCAGATTATCATCATCAATGAAATTCCAATCTATATTTTCTACATTATTGAAAAATATTTGCTTGCCTTCGGCAGTTATTGGTCTACAGGTTTTTCTGCTTTTAGATGCCCTTTGAATTTTATCTAAATGAAAATTTAAAAATTGACCATAATGATCGGAGATACCTAAATCTATACTTAATGATGAACATACATTACTATTAAAGTTGATGAATATATTATCGATACATTTATCCATTCGTGTATTGGAAGTTATCATTTGTCGGAAATTATAACTTGTCAAGTGCAAGAGATGCAGCAAATGTGGCATCAAGAACGGGTCACTGTAATCCCATTAATAATATCTACCACCAGAGTAGTCCCTAAAACTCTTGTTGCCAATTTAACAAAGCTTGAAATTGCCGATAAGATTGCGGCCATCCAGAAAGCAGTGATATTGTCGACTACCTCAATTGTCCGTTCATTTCTAAATTCACCTCTGTAATCACAAGTATCTTGCGGCATACTTGTTTGTGTACCCCCTACTAGTAGATATTCCATTCATATTCATAATAATAATAATAATACCTTTATTTTCATAGGAAGGTATAGAAATATGGTCATTAAATTGTAAAACATTATAAAATATAGTAAAATACGTAACACTAGATGGAACCATAATATAGTATATAGTATTCAAAACAATAAATAAGGACGAAAATTGCTAATATAACTAAGTACGCTCCTGAAACTAGTACAACTTAAATATTCATTTATGGAATAAAAGCTGTGCATGATTAAAGTGGCTCGAACTGTGTTCTTAAAGAGGTGAATACTATTTATACTTATGTTTTTAGGGAGTTTTATTATATAGCTTGATGGACATGACATTGGGGCCATTTGTCAGATTTTGACTGATCCTTAAATCATGATTAGTAAAGTTTTCCCTGGGAATATAGCTGTCATAATGAGACTTCACATCTGAGTATGTAAAGGGATGGTATTGTAAAAATATCGAGTTCTTTGAATAGAATTCTGCAGGAATGACGTAGATTTTTAAAGGTCATAGTACGCAGAATCTTTTTCTGCAATATAAGAATTTCATTTATTTGGCTGCAGTTAACCCAGCAGATAACAAAATAATTAAGGCTAGATTGTACATATGCACAATAATACATTTTTAATATATCCCTATATTGTAAAATATTCTCATCGATCTGCCATATAAGAAGGCAATGTGTAGATAATTTGGATAGTAACAAGTCAGTGTGACCATTCCATGTTAAATGAGACTCGAAATGTACACCAAGGTACTTTATAGCATTATTTCTTATTAACAAGTTGTTATCAAGCTGCTTTGTAGAGAATACCATTAGGTTGTTTTAAAGTATTTAAAGCTAGGCCATTAGTCGTGCAATAATTCTCCATCAGGGAAACTGTGGTATTTGTTTTTGTAGATAATAGATTGATGTTACTGTCACTAACTTTAAAGGACACAAGAAAAACAAGAAAGAACATAAGATCCAACAGAATTTCTATTTTCATGGATGCCATGATTGGCTGAAATTGCATGGTACTCTAAAATAGAACTAGAAACTTACATACCATCAACATCCTACAGTACCAACCCTTAGAGGGTGTGAAAACTACCCCCTATATAAGATTTAATTATAAAAAGTTACAGTGACTTCTATAAAGATTCGAAACACCTGCGTTGTGTGGAAGTGAGAAGAGATTAGACTATGCCCGACTCTGTGCTTGGATGCTGGAAAAACAGAGAGAAACTAAGCGGATTTACATTTTTATGGATGCTATGATTGGCAAGAATCGTGTTGTACACTTAGAGTTTGAAACTCATGTCCTATCAATGTTATTAAGTAACACCCCCAGAAAGGATGTAAACTACCGTCATTCAAGCTGTAACGAAAAAAATGTTGCAGTGACTACTCAAAAAGTTGCTTATAAACAACACTATGGCTTTTTCAGTCGTTACTGCAACATTCTTTCCGTTGCATCTTGAATGACGGTAGTTTACATCCTTTCTGGGGATGTTACTTAATAAGATTGATAAGACATGAGTTTCAAACTCTAAATGTACAACACGATCCTTGCATTATAGCATCCATAAAAATGTAAATTCGCTTAGTTTCTCTTTGTTTTTCCAGCATCCTACGGCTACAGGGGTGGTATCTCGCAACCCCGTGGGGGTGATTTTCAAGCACAGCATCGAACATAGTCTACTTTCTTCTCACTTCCACACAATGCAGGTGTTTTGAATCGTTATAGAAGTCACTGTAATTTTTTACAGTTAAATCTTACATAGGGGGTAGCTTTCACATCCTCTGAGGGTTGAAACTGTAGGACGTTGATAGTACGTAAGTTTCTAGTTCCATTTTAGAGTACTACGAAATTTTAGCCAATCATAGTATCCATGAAAATAGAAATTCTGTTGGATTTTACGTTTTGTCTTATTTTTCTCATGTCCCTTAAACTTAGGGGTGGTTCTTCCCAACCCTATAGGGCAGTCTATGAAGATTACGTCGGACCTGATGCAGTTCCTTATCACTTTGACAAGACTTAGACATTTCGAGCTGTTTCAGCAGTCATTGCTGTTTGGGATCGATTTATTTATATATGGAGGGTAGTTTTTGCCTCCTAATTCGATAGATTAAGATGTATCAACTATTCTCCTATAGGTGGAGAGCCGGCTGTACAGATTTCTTATGAATAAGATACATGAAAATCTTTATATGAGTAAGTACTACGACTTGTCATTTTTTGCAAATTTTGCCCGCGTCATGGAATTCTGACGTCACTTCAGGTCACGATTTTTTGTGTCATCGAATACATGAATAATACTTACGTCAAAATATAAGTTTTGAGTTATACAATAGGATTGTAGTGGGCTGCCAGGCTTAATTTACCCGCAACCCTGAGACACCCTCGATTAAAGTTTTTTTTTTTCTCCTGTTTACGTAAGTCATCGAATACATAATTTATTATTTTTTTAAGTTAAAGTACAAGTCTTCTAGTTATTAAAAAAAATAGGCTGGCTCTTATTTGCCCGCATGCTCCCATTGTGATGTCACTTCCGGTAAAATTCCATGACGCAGGCAAAATTTGCTTGTAAGAAAAGTGGCTCCCTGTAAGCCTGTGGTAGTGCTTACCCACCCATACAAAGTTTTTCATGTATTTTATTTATAGGAAATCTATACAGCCGGCTCTCTACCTATTAGCTTAATCTTCTTTTTACTCCACTCCAGGGGTGTATTTTGGCTCTAGCTAATAATTTTAGAGGTGTACTATTTTTTTTGACCTCGGATTCGGATTCAGCGATCGAAAATACATAAGGATATATAGGTCTAGTTCGCTGGTCTGAAGATTTTTTTTGTGGGGCTGTGATAATAACTGTGGTAAGCAAATTGTCACAACAGCATCAGACATCTAAATTGAAAGCATGTCACTACTATCTAAATGAAATAAAACTATTTTTGTATTTTAAAATTTATTGATTCATTAGTGTAGTTACATAAAGACTGGAAAAACAAATCAATACCACTGATTTTTTTGTTCACGATACTATAATATCAAATATAATATACATTTTTACTAATAAAAAGTATACATTTTCATGTTTATTATAATAAAAATTACTTTTCTTGCCTCAAATAAGAAGTGTAGACCAACACGTTCTTCACTTATGTTTGGGGATTTTAAGTATGATAAATAAATTAAACCTCAATATTAGGTATTAATACTTACAAATAAAATACCATAAAAGGAATAATTATTTATATTTTCTATCGCTTTATTGATTAAATTTTAAATGGAATACAATACATTTTTCCAAATAGTAAAATATATACAGGGTAATTTTCATATAACCTACCACAAACTTAAAATATTACTGTATAATAAAAAATTGGATAGTCCTTGCTCACGTAAACAGGTTTATATAAGCAAATTGGTATATATGTATATATGAAAGTGATTGAATTTTGCATGTTCTGTATATTCTTACATTATTATCTGTATGTTTGATACATTATGGAATAACTTCATGGTTAAATTTGCTTTAACAGATAGACAACCTCATCTTTCGTAGATTTCCCCTACGTCACTAAACTGATTCTAGTATTCTAATATGTTTTGTGTTTTAGAAAAGAGTTTTTTTATAAAAGCCATAAAAAACACGAGGTGAAAGCTTCAAAAACAAAAGTATTTCGACAATGTCTCAGAGATTCCAAACAATTCTTTACGAGCCTTTAGAAAAATCTCTTTTCTAAAATACTCATTTGAATCAGTTTAGGGGTCTAGGAGAAATAGATGAAATACGAGGTTATTTTTTAAAGCAAATCTAACCATGAATAATTCTGATACCAATACCAAAACAATACTTATATAACTTTTTTTAATGCTTCACTTCAGGTAAGCAATACTAATAAAGCTTATGAATACTAACATACAAATATTTTGTGCCTTGTTTAAAATGAAAGAAAAAAGCCTTCAAGCCTTTGAATGCAATTAAAATGGTACTTAGATTCAAACATTTCATAACATTTATTGCAGGTAATTTATGCACAATTGTTATAGGTATAGGTACCTACCCCAATTAGGTGTAGAAACCAACATGCTAATAAAAAATCATCCACTTTCAAATTTACCTACATTTCCAAAAACCATCATAAAATGCTGTCCAAATAAAGTTTAAGTTTGGTACAGAACAATACATACACTTAAAATTATTTGAAGAAAGTCCTATAATTAATTTATATATGTGCAGAATGATTATTCTTTTAATTATCCTGAAATGGAATCTTAGAAACATATTAAAATACAAAAAAATACTATCTAGCATATTAGTAAATAATAAAACGAGGCATTTTTCTCTAGTAATAACAAAAATTAAAATATAAAACAAAAGTTCATTTATGTCAGCATCATTTTTGATAGTCACCGATGCTGGTACATATTTTGTCTATTGGACCTGAGCTTTAGTTTCTCTGATTGTTGGGCTGCTGCCCAGATGGAGACCATTCTTCATCTGAAATTATATGTTGTCTTAAATAAATTGACTAATCACATTTTCTAGAATGCCCAATAATATTTTCTAAATAAATTTAATTTTTGAGACTACAGATTTGAGGGTATATATTTTTATTGCCCTGTGAGTATGACGCCCTGGCAGAAATATTTAGAATATATTATTTTTATCCACTAGTAAAAGTGTAGAGCCTAAGAAATGTTTGTTGAGATGTAATTGTAAATTATCTATAACTGGGTTCGTTATTATATCAATAAATATCAAATCCATGTACGAACAATGAAAAGACATATCTTATGATAATTCTATTGGAATATAATATGTTACACCATGTTTAAATTCTTGTATTTAGGTTCAGTAATTGCATAGTTACATTGGACAGAACAATGGGGAATATCAAATAACACTTTTTTTAAGAGTAAACCCAAGTTTAATATATTTAAAGCTTCCAAATCGCCTGAATGTCAAAACTGTGAGACAGGAAAACATTTTTCTTCCGATAGTTTCTGTTATATTGAAGATGAAATTTTCAAATTTTGATGGAAGCTATACCCTATAAGTACCCTATGTAAACTTGGTAACAACCAAATATCTTTTGTTTCTCAATTTGTTTTCATAATTATTAATATTTGTCTGACTGTAATTTTTTAATCACCCTGTAAAATTACGGAACATTTTTACAGAGTATTGAAAGGGCTTGCAAAAAGGTACTTTTAAAAATGTTTGTAATATCAATAAAGATACAAGAAATTATCGTTTTTTCATCTATTTGTATTTAACATTTATTTATAATTCTAGAACAAAATGTTGTAATAACAGAAGAGGTTCATTTAAAAAAAAAAAACATTAATAACAAATGCTCCACATGATGTCCACCTGTTTCAGTACTCAAATTAATACTTTTAAAATTTTGTGCAAGAAAATCAAGAATTACCGTTTTTTTCTCTATAGGTCACAGGTGCTTGTGAAACAGGAAACCTGTCACGTTTGAGAAACAAAATATATTTGGTCATCACGTTTACATAGAGTACTTATAGAGATACAGTTCCCATCAAAATTCGAAAATTTTATCATCAATATACCTAATTATTGGAATTTTTTTTTCTGTCTGAATTTAAGAGGACGTAGTTCCTCTTTTTGGACTAAGGTAAGTTGGGTTATATGGGCCCAATATGAACTCAGGAATTACAGGTTTTCGTCCGGGAATTCAATTCTGGGATACCCTGTATAGTACAATATAGTACGTACAATGCCAAACTATACTTGTGGATATAAATTTTGCCCAGATCAGTTTAGATCTTTACATTTGCATTAAATTTTTACATATTTCAACTTTCTATATGTACTACTTTTTTCATAAAGACTTTAGTTGATAATAATAATAGTTAATTGTCCAAAATGTCAAATACATTTGCACAAAAGGATTAGATACAGATACAGTCATGTTAAACCTAACCCTAAAACAACAAGGGTAATAGGAAAAACTTAACAAGCTAACCAGTATACTCTTCGCTGATTTACTGAACTTTTTATATAAGTGTTGTACATTCTATAGGATGCTCTTCACAGTTTTTTTGTAAACAATATACAGTCATGTTAAACCTAACCCTAAAACAACAAGGGTAATAGGAAAAACTTAACAAGCTAACCAGTATACTCTTCGCTGATTTACTGAACTTTTTATATAAGTGTTGTACATTCTATAGGATACTCTTCACAGTTTTTTTGTAAATAATATTAGTTTTAGGCATTTTTAGTTTAATTACACTTTTTTTTTTAAATTAATAACTTTTATTTATTGATCGATTTTGTTCAAAAACAATAGGGTTCTTCCTTTAGCCAACACTAACTTACTGAGATCCTGGATAATAGGTAAGTATAACTATAACCCCTTATCTGTTTCAACCCGATCTGCAAACCACACTGCAAGGAGACAATGACCAAAAACATCCAATTACCTGATCCCGGGGGTATCAAGCAAACAACCAGCTCGGTTCCCTTACCTTAGATCGTGCCGGCCTCTGACGCTAAGAAAGCGTCTCTGGCCAAACACAATCCTGAGCTACACAGTTCACACTTTCCTCCGACGAAATCGGAGCACATGATGCCAATTGGCACCCTGGGCTTCCGACTAGTCAACACTCCCAAATCCCTTTCAAACTCCGAGAGTGCTCGGTAACAGCCATTCCCTTTCACGACAGACGAAAGACGCTCCCGGAAGCCTATACATGCCAGCGAAGAAAGAAGACCAAGACAGAAGAGCACAAGAAGAAACGACCCAGCTGGCAGGGTCCAACAGCCAGGACCAGGGGAGGTTTGCTAACATCGCCAATACCGTCCGCATTTGCGGGGGGGATAGGCAAAAAAGCAGGCCCACCTCGTATGAGGCCGGTCTAGGTATACAGAGGCGATTGGGGCAAAGAGCTCAAGCTCGACCCCTAATCATCCGAGACCGTCATCTTTAGTCAAGGATATTGGCGACTAACTTACTGTCCAAATTTCAATACAATCGGACTTTTCGTTCTTAAGTTATCGTGCTTACAAGAAACGTAACGAACGGACAGACAGATGGACGGACATTTTGAAAATTGTTCAGAATTCGATCACCAACACAGTGATATGAAATTTTTTTCTTTTAATTACCGGTTTTAGAAATGTGCCGCTCGAATGCAATATACTCTTCGTTTTGTATTTGCGAAGAGTATAAGATTAATGAACTTGTAGGTTATTGTAGCAGTAAGAGGCCAGAAAAGTAAATGATTTGCGGAATGCAGCTCTGTTGTGTCGAGGAATTGAGAGATATATCAGTTTGTCTTAATTCTCTAACATCACTACTTCCTACTTTAGCAAATAGGTATTTAGGGGATTTATATAAGGTATAATTAAATATTGTTAACAAATATGACTGTGTGAAATAAACGGTGGATCCTCAAGTTGCAGTATTTGTAGATCTTTTAAAAAGGTGATGAAATCTTGGGACATCAGTTATGAATCTAACAGTATGATTTGGCATTTCTTAAAGACGATATTTATCTTCCTGAGTAAGACACGGCCCGTTTACATCAGTATAGTTAAAATGGGACAGAATTAATGTATCTGGTAACACTGTTTTAGTTTTTGAATCTAGTATGTTTCTATATGGAGAAAGCTTTTTTAAGTTAATGTAAGCTTTTCGACAGACATAACTAATGTCGTCAGTAAATTTCAAATTATTACTCATAGTAAGTCTCAGGTTCTGTATAATAGTGACACAAGGGATTATGTCAATCTATTGACAGTTCAAAGTTAGCCATTGCCTGCAAGCTAGTGCCAAGAATAATGCATTTACTCTTTTTAGGATTGAATGCCAAAGAGTTTTGCCTCGTCCAGTTGTTAATTAGGGAAAGAGCGTAATTAATATTTATGGCTACTTCATGAGCTTTCTTTGGGTTAAAATGAAGGTATAACTGAATATCATCAGCATACAAACATCATAATTTATTTTAATTAATAATAATACATCACATTTATTTTCGTGTTTAGAACTTTCTATAGCCGAAAATATGTGGTCTCATGGGTCACAACCATTACAACATTTAATCACCATAATTTAAACTATCTTACGAAAAATTTCAACCAAAAGTAAATTTACACATATTTTGTTCATCCTGTAAATAAAATGTTATAGTTTTCCTCAATGGTTTCACCACACAGTTTCAGTTATAAAGGCAGTAACTGGAAACAGTACCTACTAAATATTTATAATCTTGCAACCGTTAATAGACAATGGGTATGTGCAACATTTTCTATCGAAATTTTCAAGCAATTAATGAAAATCCTGACTCTTCTATTTTGAAAATACCCTAATATCAATATCTCCCAGACTTTTAATAAATAGACTTTCTAAAATCCCTACCTTTTCCCTGGAGCTACTAACATCTAAAGGTGTATACGAGGCTGCTTTGTGAGGCAACATGTTTAACAAATTGTCAGGCATTAAAAGTACTTCTAAATACTATAGGTACACGACAAGCTGAGTCGAATGGCACCACAAAATATTTTTTCAAGTACCGAGAAACCAGTATAAGTGGTTTTATTCATTATACTACATGGCAATTTCAATTTAAAAGCAAACGCCTTGGAGTGTCTACTCACCTGCTTTATACTGAATATGAACAAATAAGAAATAACTTATCCTTTATATATATTTCTGTAATAACGTGAAAAGAAATTAACTAATTCCTTATCAAAAATGAAGGTGGGTTCCTAATAAAATTTTTCAAAATAAGCCTTCCTTGTCCACATAGACCCCCTTACGTGGTGTGCAAAAAAACGGTTTTTAATTTCTATCTGTAAATAACGTAATCTGAAAAAGACGAAATTTGGCACATCTCGGTTACTAATGAAAAGGCATCTAATGAAATTATTTCATCCATCTAGTATGTACATAAAGGGGTGATATTAACTACCCTTCTTATAATTTTGTAAACATCTTTCTGTCTGCTGTTTTTTCTTTAAAATAAAAAAAGAACTACCTAAACATGATTTATTTAGAAACTTCTTTACCTCCTGTAAAAATATTGTAAAATCGACGGTTTTTGAGAAAAAAAAACTAAATTACATCTGCCTAAGTGATCAGTCAAAAGCGACGAGCCCTATTATATTTGTCAAAAAAGTAAGTAGGCTGGTCTCAATCATAATTTGGCAGTATTATATAGCGATACGATCATTTCGTGCTTATAAATTATTTTCAAATAAAAATGAAAAACCGTTTTTTTGCACACCCCTTTAAGGGGATAAAGAAATGCATATTTTAAACAATTTTATATGAAGAACCCACCTTCATTTTCGATAAGGAAATGGTAGTTAAATCTTTTGCATGTTATTACGGGACACCCTGTGTACTGTTGAACTAATTCTAGGTAAGGCTGGAGATACTACTGTATTTTTTTGAAATCCCCAGATGGTTTGTGGGAGGGATGTCTCTGAGCATATTTTTCATATTATATAAATAATACATTTTCAGATCAATATTATTAGCTGGCTTTGTTGGTATAGCTTGATCACAATTTAATCAACATGATACAGTTAACTCTCAGGGCGATTTCTTCAATAACTTAAAGAGATATTTGAATTATGTAAAAGATATTCATCAGAATACATAAAAGACATCAGCTTCGAGTAAAAACGATCCTTTTAGAAATTGACATATAGATGGCATTACTATGCAAAGAAATTTTTTATTTCAGAAACCTTAAAAAGAGCTGCATGCAATCAATGATTCTAAGTAATTAAACAATTTTCGAAAAATCACTGCATGATGTTCGAGATAATTGAATAATATAATTTTTTTAAATAACAAAAATGCCATAAAATAAATGTTAGAAAGTAAATTCATTAAGACATTTTTCATAACAAAAAAGATAAATTTAGGTAGCAATGAAATAAATGTATTTCAACTTCTTATTTGATCTAAAGTTACATTATCATTTATTTCTTAATGAAACATTCTGTACATTTGTTTAAAAAATTAAAGAAAGTAATATTTTGAGCATTCTTCCAAATGTATCAGCAATTGATATTTATTTATTTATTTATTTATAATTCATCATGTAGATGTACAAGGTACATATATGATAATAATAAAATTAATAAAACTATTATATTTTAATTATGTTCCTATTTATTGAATTGTAAAATGAAAATGGCTCTGCCGTATAATAATAATAAATAAATAAATAAATAAAATAATTATGTAGATAATTTGTTCACTTAATTTTAAAAAACTTCCCAGTGAGCAAAATTTCGTCCCATTTAGGGAACAAATACATAATTGCGTATGATTCATGCGACCAATCGCATACCCATGTTTCGACTCTGCAGCTTTTGTGTGACCACTATACTTGGGAAGTGAAGCACGGTGACACAATGCATTTTAGGTAAAATTTCGGAATTCTGTCAATGCATGTGGCTTTTCCCTAAGGTTTTCTTAGCAACACATTGCCGAAACATTTCCCTATTTATGCCTGAAACAAATCCTACATAATTGCTTGACTAAAAAGTGAAGTGCTAATACACAAAGAAGACACTTATTACTCTTTTTTATATTTCTTGTTCTTTTTAAATTCTATTCTCTCACATGTTGTCGCAAACTATAACATCATGCACTTATTTTCTTCCTAAATGGCTACACATAATATATAAGTATAAGCTAGGCGTATTAACTTTGCTCGTTTTTCTTCCTCAGTATCAATCCCATTTACTTGAGGTGATAAATTTTTCGTGTAGTTTTTTGATATAGAAAAGATAGCAACGGGGGTCGTAAAAATAATATTGTATTTGGCACAGATACTTATTAACATTTTTCTCCAATTCTTTGGGACTTCCTGCCACATGCATTTTTTCTTTTTAACCTGTGCTCGAGAATCTACAAAATATCACAATTAACCAGTATGTTACTAGTAAATAACCTCTGCCTGTGACTGATTAATTGTGATATTTTGTAGATTCCCCGAGCACCGGTTAAAAAAAAAAATACATATGGCAGAAAGTCCCGAAGAATTAGAAAAAATTAAGATAATGCCACAAATAACATTTAGACAATATATACTTATTAACAAGCTAATTTTACAAAAAAATAAAATTGATAAAATTCCAACTTATGGTTAATGTTAATAAAAGTTGTAAAAAGTAATATCTAAAATTACTTGATGCAAAATTTTTTCCTTTTTCTTTTGTTTCCATTTTGACAAAAGCGGCATTTCATTTAAAATATAAATTCATCAAGATATAAAATTATTGAGAATATGGCCGCTAATGCAAGGTTCCCTAATTGTGTGTCCAGACACAGGTGAAATACACTTCCCTATTGGTTTCACGCAATTTCTACTATGTGTTATGTTTGAAGCAAACGAGGAATCTTATAACCAAAGACCGAAACAAACCTAGTTCAATTCCTACTGTGCGTTACCCACGTGTTCAATAGAGGAAACTATTGGTTAAAATGCCTTTACAGCATTACGCTGAACTTATTTGTGAGCGTTTACGCAAATCATAGGCCCAATTACTGTTTTCCGTGATGCACAAATCAACTATATGGTTTTAAGAACAAAATGCCTACTATGCATCACACTACGCATTCCACAATTACGGTTCTGTCTTTTAAAGGCACAGACGCAGTTACGGCATTCTTATAACACAATTCCTACACCATGCCACACTATGCATTCCACAATTGCGGTTTTGTGTCTATAAAGGCACAGACGCAGTTACGGCAATTACTTATGTGTCAACACAATTCCTATTCCGTGTAAAAGAACACATTATTTATTTTTTAAGCCAACTTAGGTACCAGTAGTGACGTCACTTGCAGTTTTGTGTGCTATTTGACGCAAAAGAAGGGTCCGGCGACGTAGCAATGACGTCGCCTAGAACACATTTCCCTTAAAGGAATAAAATGCTCACTGGGTTATGACGATTTTTGTTTTTTAAAAAATATATTTTTCTAAAATTGAAGTTGAACTATCTCTTTGTGAAAATTGTCCACATCATAGAAGTTGCTCAGAATGCAACATCCCATCATAAGCATCTCTTTTCTATGTTCCTGGCATCGAACAATTTCTTTGCATCGCAGCGCCATCTACCTTAATTTGTAGAGACTGTTTTTTACTCAAAACTGGAATGAATCATTTATTTAATGACTCCAGTGAATACCTTTTACAGCATTGAAGTATCTCTTTTAGTTACCTATCGAGAAAATGGCCTCGGGAGTTTTAAGTGGGACAGTTTGTATATAAAAAATTGTCCATTTGTTCTCGAGTGCATGAAAGTTCTCTGCTAATACCCAAAATAAAATTTTTCAATCACTGCCATGTTATTTTCCATATATCAGTTGTCATGTTAGGAATATATAACTGCCCAGATAGCATTTATTATTCCACGAATGTACATTTTGCATTCCTAATGTTCTAATTGCATACTGTACTAGCCATGTATGTTCCCCCAACATTCTCATATAAATAATATTTTCATATACAATATGAATATACAGACGATATGGATCGAACATACACAAAAGTTTATGTTCATAGTCGCATGTACTATGTATATATGTCAGGGAATGTTCTTCGTATATGTGTTCATGTACCTCGTATAAACGTTCATCGATGATTTTATCTGTATGATAGAGACGTGTACATTTTGTAGAAATATTTAAAAATGAATTATTATTTGTTTGCTTATAACTGTATTGAAACATATTCTTTATAGGATTTTGCAAACATAGTTATTTTTCTGATGTTTGCAAAATCCTATAAAGAATATGTTTCAATAGAAATATTTGGATCGCATGAACTAATAAAAATAAAACTGCATCACAACTGATGAGACTACCTATTGCTACTTTTATATAGTATCTACTTTAACTTTAATTATAATAAAAATAAATAAATGTTTCTCTATCCAGATTTGATTTAAGTACATTTATAATCATTCCCTGTCCAGTGGTAAATAACATCCATTTTATAAATTTTAAATCGTTGGCAAAATTGTAGATGTGAAATATGATTTAAATTTTGAATTCAAACTAGGCTTGTGATCGCGCGCCACGGTCCCTAGGTTAGTGCGCATGCTCAATATTCTCATTCCGCTCCGCTAGCGATTTTAGATTCCAGTTCAGTTTTAGTTAAGGTAAATAATTGGCTGCTCCTGTTGGCCAAACAAGCAAAGAGGTGGAGTTATCATTTTCGCGCTAGACTCAAACCACGGGAGAATTAGAGAATAGGTCGGCGAATGAAGATCTTGTAAACTGTGAAATTTAAAACGGAGTTGCTACGTGGACGCCGCGGCGGAATTTTCTGAAAAAGAAGGCGGGGGGACACCCCCCGTTTTTGTCTGCGACGCTAATGCTGCCTGCGGCGCTGATAATTTATTACCTAACAATTATTTAGCAAAATGAAAATCAACCTAACTAACCCAACTACCATCACATGAAAGAGATACATTATTATATGAAAAAAAAGAACATTTCTGTCGTCAAATTCAACCAGAGGATATTAATCGTTACAAAGTATAAAAAAAAAACTCCAGTGGGCAGTATTTGAACCCGGGACCTGCCGCTTCACAACGCGACAACGTTACGCATAGGCCAGCGATCCACGTAGAGAAAACCGCTATAGCACAGAATACATAGTATCTAACCAAAGCAATTGCCGTGTCGGACAGCTAAGCTGACCAATAGAAACGTCTTATTCTGTAGCTTAACTAGAACTGAACTGGAATCTAAAATCTCGCATTCCGCGAGGCCTCTGCTGTCAAAATGTCAAATGTCGATTTCAATTTGTTTATGGTTTGTGTTTTGTTTGCCTATGATTATTACTACATACTTAATTGCATTGCAGTAAGTATTTTACAATAATTATGTACAATAATACAACTACCACATAGTTTAAGGTCCCCTTTATTGTCATTTGCAGATATTTTAATTTATGTTTAGACACTAAAGTTGAATGTACTTACACTTACCTATCCCTTTGTACTTTTATCAAAGATTAGGTCTAATCTTTGCTTTTATTGTAATACGAATAATGATGTTTGTAGGCATCGATTTTTGGGGAAAAAACGGAGGTGGTTTAATTCGAAGTGACTCGTTCCACGAATGGTGGTCACCATTTAAACGGAAACAATTTGATAAATCATTGAAAAACAAGAGAGATCCCATATGAAGCGTGGACACTATAAATCTTGTTTTCAAGAAGGTAGGTTCGATCTATTTCAATATTAAGGAGCTTTTATTTATGTAAATCACAACCATCGGTCTTGATTGCAACATATAAGTTGTCATATTTGTATACTAATTTGCTTTATACCTATTATAGAAGATTATAAGCTGCAGTTAAATTGAAAAGAGCAGAACTCACATCGGATATACAGAGTGAACAAAAACGAATCAAAGGACTATGTACAAAAAGCAAATTATTCCTCCCAAAAGATTATTATGAGATGAAGATAGTGATATCGAAGAACATGTTGGAAGACGTCGACTTCCCAAAGTGAAATAAATTTTGCTGTTACTAGAAGTTGAGGGAAAATATGTTGTTCTTCTAATAACTTTGGTAGGTATTAAAATCACAAGTACAAATATTTCCGAATTCCAAAAAAAATACCTGTTTTGTAAATTAATGATAATATCAATTTGTTTAATTTGCTTTTGATTATTTTTATTTTTTTCTGCAAGATGTTTGTAAGATGTTATATTTTTCAACTTTATTATGGCCAGTTTTTAAAGTGAAACAAATATTCAAATATGCTCTTCTTTCTTTTACAGTTGGAACTAGCATGCGTATCCCCACCTCCTCTAGACAGGAAGAGAATACCTTCTCCGAAAAATTGGAAAAGCCAAAAGAAAATATTCAGCCAATAGGAGCAGTCACAGATCATGTGTTGAGAATGCCAAGTGGAGTTTCGCAATTACAAATATCAGCATCGGCAACATGTAGACACGTACTGGTTTTGGAAATGTAAGCCCTCCAATTTTTACTATTTTTTATTTACTGGCAAAACGTTGGTTATAGTAAAATATGACAGTTTATAAGTAGCAAAGAACAGTTTGTTGTTAACAAAATATCAATTTAAATTCTTGACACAATTGTTTTCTATTATTGCAATTCATATTTGTATAGTAGACGCAATCGTTATAGTGGCTCAACGGGTGAAAGTATAATAAAGACGGAAAATGTTATCCTTGCCAGTTAAACCTCGTCTTGTATCTCACTCGTAGAGTCACTGTAACGATTGCGTCTACTATAACAAAAAATAAAAATATATTTAAAGTAGCACTAACTGTTTTATTTATACCTCTTCCTATTTTATAATTCAAGATGCATAATTGTTACAACAATAATTAGTAGTTAATAGAATAGAATCATGTTTTGCTCTGGACAATTTAAAACACAATTTGAATTAGATAAAACTTTAAGCTAACGTAATATGATCATCAGAAATAATATGTTAAATTTGATTTTAGAGTTGAAATTTTCAGTGATAAATGTTTGATGTATTTTAAAATGATTTTGAACAGATCTTGTATAAACGTAAAACTAATTTTTTTACAAATGATATTCTTGGGTGTTTGTAAAGTACAGTTATAACAAATTCAGCATTTGTGTGCTCTATTCAAACAAAATTTGATCGATAAACCATGATTGACTTTAATTGAAAACTAGTGGTAAAAACAAATTTTCTGTGCATACATTCCACATTTACTTACATAATGTTCTTCACGAGGAATGTGTATTGTGGAAAATTAGAATAAGTAATAATTGACTGTAACAATTAAATACTAAAATTAGATACTGGATTTATTATATGCAAGTATTTCACTCATACCATGTATTCTCTTCGGAGTTTGATTATTATAATAATTTATTATTTATTGAAATCATAGATGAGTGGCTGCTTCATCATGAACATACTCAGAATGAAGCAGCGACTCATTGATTACAGTAAGTCATAAATTATTGTAGTAATTAAACTCTGAAAAAGATACATGGCATGAGTGAAGTATTTATAGCTGCCACTGATACGTAATGGTCATTCCTACGAAGGTAGTACGCGTATACCGTGAACGTGCAGTGTACATTATGAATGTAGCATGGACCTTCCTTCTATATATCTCATGTATCTAGCAATATTTCAATATACCTCTTTGGTTCATATCAAGTACCATTTTGGTTCATGGGAATGTTGTGGGAATCTTATTCGGATGTTGAGAAGCGGTCATCTGTACCGCTCTCTGACATTCAGATTATATACATTACATGCAAAATGAATATTCATTCTTAGTTCCTTGGTACATAAAGTACATTCCGAGCACATGCTCTGAATGCAAAAATGCTATATGGGATGGCTATACATTTTTTCATCATACTGGCATTCAATCTTCAGCTCTCCTAGTTTCTGAGATCCTAGTAATGTGCTCATTAATTTTGTCACACTTATTTCACTAGGAAGCGTTTACCTTCGTTTGAGAAACATTCTGGTACATATATGGCAATAAGGTGGTGAAATTCAGGGTGTGCAGCAATTTTAAATAAAGTTGATCAAATATATATATATATATATCAGAAAATGCATCTACCTCCAGTTTTTTGGAACTTTATTTAGCAAGTTACGGATATCTCCTAATAGTCAACACTTGTACTCGTCATTGAACTTTAAAAAAAAAGATAAAGCGGTTTTTATTCTGCAGCAAAAATAATGTAATAAGGATTTTTAATTATTTGGATGGGATATGCCGGTTTTTTGGAATTACTTAGTTTCAAAAATGCACCAAAAATGTTATTATACTCTATATCTCTATACAAAACTAATAGTATATTTTTTACTTATCTTACTTTAATTTTCTGTCTCACTTTTGACTTTGAACCAACTATCAGCTAGTATTCCTTGGTTTATAATGTCATGATGCAAAAAAAAATTATCTACCATGGCCTAATATCTCTCACACTTATGTACTAGCATAAAGTCGAATATATAAATGTGAAATAATTTCAGACAGATAATGGATCCTGCACTTTATAAAAAAAAAACTAAGCGGACTTTTTAGGTCTCTTTTTGTTGTAATTTTAGATATTCATTTTTTGACCCAGTGGTCTTTGATTAAATCTTGTATATATTTTTAAAATTTCATTTCAGAATAAACATTATCAAACAAATTATTAACATTTATTCTTATTTTAACGCAAGGAATAATCTCCTGAGTTTACGCCATGGCCTTGTAATTCATATTTTTTAAACCAATTACATTCAAAAAGACGATTATTAAAAATGGTGAAGTAAAATTTCACCGGTTACTGGTTAATTGGACCCTATTACCTAATATCAATAATGAAGTTGGTAAAAATATGCTGGATATTATTCATTTTTATTTTTACAGCCAACTCAATATAGAAATTGGCAATAAGGCCCAATTAACCAAGCAAAGGTCATATCGAATTTTTGGCATAACATTAAGACTCATCGGAGAAACCTGAAATTTCACGTAAATCCAGACAATTTGCAATTATAGCGGCCCTATACGACTCCATTTTGAAGCATTGACTATTGCCATCAAATTCAGTTTTGGTTTGTTCAAAAACTCCTAACGTTATTCAGAAGATGATACGTTTGAAGAAACGCAGACAATATCCATTACTCTCCGACACTGCCAATGTTGGAGCTGGATATCAAACAGTACATGCCAGTTCAAATACCAAATTTAATGCAATTTTGACGAAAGTTGAATTTTGTCCAGTTTTTAATAACCCAGAGGCAGTACAGTCTTCCAGTCAATACATATTTGTACAGTAAAATTCCTTTCCGAAAGTCTATTGATTTCACAATGCTCTGCTTCCAATGGGGTCATTTAGTCAAATTGTATACTGCACTTTTTAGTAGGTTTTGACGAGGTAATTGTTGAATAATTTATACACTGAAAAAATTCGAGATCAATTTGAAAGTAGTTTCAGAAATATACTGCTTTAAACACGAACCGACGCCATTTACTCCCAAAATTTATCTCGAAGATATGTTTAATGTGCAAATTCGGTATTTAAAAGCAGACCGGTAAAAAATGACAAGCAATGTCAACACTGTATAATGAATATAATTTATAAAAACATGTTTTTTCATATAAAAAATATTAACATATGGAGAATAAAGAGAAAAGTAAATCTTATAAAAAAGAGCCATTAGCAAAAGCATACTCTGAGATGTATTAAATTACTATAAGAGTAAATGATATCACACAGCCATTAATATGAGAACACGTTCTTGGTTAATTTTGAAGTCTAAAGTTGCTCTAGAATCAAAAGATCTTTTAGAAAATATAGATAAATAAGAAAGAAAATATACTAAATGAGCCCATTATGCATGGCTTTGTGTTATAGCACGTATAGTTAAGCACTACAAATCCATGTTCAAACGGATAACCAATTTTTCGAAGATATTAGAAACAGAAAAAGCAGTATTGTATGTAGTTTCAAGTTCACTTGGTCTTCCGATAAACATGTCAGAGCCAAGACCACTGATAATAGTATAAGTATAGATGAAAATTATAGACATTGTTGGAAAAATTAAAACATAACTTTTAAAGATTATCAATATTCTAGAGAACGATTCAGTGAATTCTAATACATTTTGGAAATTCGTGACAACCTCAAACTCAATTCAATATAACTTTTGTTTATTTATGATAAGAATGTAAAGAGAGGATCATGAATAATATGTATGCAACCAACCTACATCAATCCTTTGTTACGAAGAAGTTTACCTTGTGGTGGAAGAAATCAGGTCAAAAACTGTAATAAGAAAAAGTACTCATAATATATCGCTGAATATCGAAAATCATGATATATCCCTGTGAAAAAATGTTTAAAAAGTGCTTGTTCTTTCTCAAGTTTGTGATTTTATTAATGTAGAAAAGGCATTTATATGCTTTTTACAAACTATATTTCACTTTGCTAAAGTTTATGTGTGCCTGTAGATGTTATGTTTATATTTAAAACAAGAACCTTGTTTAAAATTTCAGTTTTTATGAATAAGGGCTTTGTCATATGCCTGTTTTGTAGCGTTGAACTGTCACCTGTTGTTACAGAACCATGCACAACCGGAAACAGAGCATTGTAAAATCAACATATTCGGGAAAGAAATGTTATGTTATAAAAACAGTTGTAACGCATGACTTCCAACTGTACCACACGTACTGACGTGAAGACTGTACTGCCTCCTATTGATCACATGTATGTAAATATGCAATCAAGCCCACTATATACTGGTCACTGTACAGTGAAAAGACTACAAAGGAACCATCGCCGAACAATAATAACAATGATTAAACAAAAGAAAACATGTGTTTAACTGAAAACTTCCACGTTTTTCAATATTTTTGAAATAGGTTATCAATAAAAATATAGATTTCAATATTATTTGGTTATACAGGATGTAATCAGTTTCATGTCATTAAAAAAAACTGGTAATGGGGACCGACTAGACAAACAAAAAACCTTTGACTTTTCCCTCTAGGGGCATTTTGAAAAAACTGACCTAGGTAAACCTTTTTAATATATTTTTTTTAATATTAACGTAGAAAATAATTGAGAACCACTGCTTTTCTTGGTCAATGAACTTGTAGTTCCCAATTATACAACTTTTAAATTGTCATAAAAAAATGTAAAGGCCTTGGATCATCGACCGCCTTTGATGGACCGCCTCAACCGAATTGAGGCAATTATAAAGAGGTAAATAATTCGTTATCTAGCAAGCAAATAATGGCCGTAGAAGTTTAAACAGAGCATTTCTTTACATATGTGTCTTTTAATTTGGAACAAAATATTGGATTAATGTTTATAATTTAGAATATTTAAATGTGATTTATTAACGTTTGTAACATAAATGAGTGTCCTGGGTTAAAAGCTTACCACCTAAGTAAATAATTCAAAATCTGCATCTGCATCAATACACAGTTCGGTACATCGAATTAAGGACATACGTACTCCGTTCAACACTAAACAATAAACTATCAACTAACGTTGTCAATAAAGAAAAATAAAAGAAAAACTTGGTACAAAATCCAAAGCGGAATACAAAAAGAACGAACAAGTTGTGTCTGTACGTAATCAAGAATTTAACGACTTAAACGGTAGTCAATAAAATAAATCTTCACTATAAATACACAGGGACCCGAAATTCAAAAATAACAAAAACAACGAACGGCAGGTTGGACGTGTGTACATAATGAAACAGCCACGGAAACTAAAATATTGCTCAAGTGAGAGTCAGAGTATAGTTTTCTTCAGACCAGACCTACTAAACACTCAGAAAACGTCGACGTCTTTCATCTTATTTACCACACCGCTAAAGACCGCCAACATTTTATAGCTATCTACACAAATATTGAGTATCATAGGCAAAGACACGCGCGGCGATCTAAACCTACTTCAATATTCCAGAAGTTCTCAAAAGATTTTATTGAAAATTTGCGAAATTTTTGTTTATTTTTTTTCTCCAAAACTATGAGCTTTAGACCCCATGTTATATAAGGTTTTTTTGTTTGTCTTGTCGTTCCCTACCAGTTTTTTTATGACATGAAACTAATTACACCCTGTATAAGTACAGTTACAGGAAATATTAACCCAATGTTTCTCGTAACTAAATAAAAATAAATGTACCGTAGAACGGGGTGGATAGAAACTTAAGGGTCAATAGAAACAAAAATTGTGAACGTAATTCAATGATATCTACAAATTAAAGTTGATCTTCTGTAATAATGAAGGGATCATTATTACAGAAGATCACCAAATTTAATTTGATGCTCTGTAGGTATCATTGAATTACGTTCCCAGTTTTTGTTTCTATTGACCCTTAACTTTCTATCCACCCCGTTCTACGTTACTGCATTAAAAAATTTTACCGCTCAATAAAAAAGATGAAGAAAACAAGCTAACCATTATACTCTTCACCGATTTACTGCACTTTTTATATAATTGTTGCACATTCTATAGGATATTCTCAGCAGTTTTTTTGTTTTTTTTTAGACATTTTTAGTTTATTTACGAAACATTAACACATTTTTTTTAAGTTAAGAAATTATTAACTTTTTTATTTATTGATAGATTTTGTTAAAAAATAGGGTTCTTCCTCTAGCTAACACTAACTTACTGTCCAAATTTCAATACAATCGGATTTTTCGTTCTTAAGTTATCTTGCTTACAAAAAACGTGATGGACGGACAGACGGCCGGACGGAAATTTTGAAAGATGTTCAGACACCGACACAGTGATATGAAAAGGTTTTCTCTACGAGCAATATTACCGATTTTAGAAATATGCCGATCGAATACAATATACTCTTCGTTTTGTATTTGCGAAGAGTATAATAGGACGATTACTTTCTAATGGAGGTAATTTTATTTACATGATCGATCACAAAGTACCCTTAACAGAGTTTTTCAAGTAATTTTTGCATTTAGTGTGTCCAGAAAACAACTGCTCTGACGAAAATGGTAGAAAGAACACAACTTTGATCAATATAGAATGTATATCGTCTGGGTCTGAATGGCTTAGTTCTTTTTGATGGGCCTTTGAATTTCTTCCTTGTTAGTTCAAAATTGGACCAGTTTTCAAATTATTCGGTAATCCATGGTGGAAATTAGCCCAATTTGCTTACTTAGGGGGTTTTGGGGTCGCTGATCATGAATATAATGTTTAAGAAGTTCCTCGATGTACCTCGGGACCAGAAAGTCCTGGTGTAAGGCTCATCCCTGTAGTATTTCTCTAAATTTGCTCCAAAATCTAACCACAATCTTTACTCGGGGGTTTTTGAGGTCGCTAATCACGATCTTGATGTTCAAAATCTTCCCCAATATACCTGGAGTGGTACCTTTCCAGATACCACGGTGGGCATCGCACTTTTTGAAAAAAAAAAAAAAATTGGCAAATTTCAATTAAATATTTTTTTCCACAAAACGCCTCCATTTGGCTTTGGTAGGCCAGAGATCTTATACTTCCTACTACTACTAAAATGAACGAAAATGATAAAAAAATTATATCAGCTTTTTCTCCCAAAATTTAACTAATAAAAGTTGTTCATAAATGTCTAAAGAATTAAAATTCAGTTCCAAAATTTCTCTCTTTATTTACACACAGGGCGGTCACTCTAAAACGTTATTAAGAAACAACATGACAATAATAATCGGAATGTGGTTATCACTATTTACAAAGAAAACCTATTAACTTTTGACCAAAATAACATAGTGTTCATTCAACAGCAAAAAAATTAATATTAAATAAAATGTGTTGATTTGGATGGAATTAATATATCGAATTGCAAAGATGTATAGTAATCAATGTTTACAATAAGTAAAGTCTAATTTTTATTCTTTTCAATTAATAAATATTTAAAATGTAATTCATGATTGTAATAAATGAGTTCTAATTTAATTCCAACTTGAATGAATGTCTAATTGCTAAGATTTTTTATATCTTTTTACCGCACTAGTTCGGTAAAGTTACATTTTACCGAACTAGCGTGGTAATATATGTTATTATGACACTCAAGTGAATATTGTAATGTTTGACATTACGAATTGATAGTAGGTAAATACTTTTACAAATTTCCACCAGTCGAATTATTTCTTAGGATGACCAGCCTGTAAATTGTGGCTTATCCAAGGGACACATAAGGGCAGAGATCCTAAAATAAGAGAAGGAACAGAGAGCCCTATTGGAGAAATACACCAGGCCAAAGACAAGCAAAAAAAAAAGCTATTCAATAAAGAATGCCACAAGGCTTCTCGAACCCGAAAAGTCCGACTTAAGGCTGATAACAGGCCATTGCCCCTTGAGATAGCATCTTAAGACCATGGGCAAGGCAGACAATACGGATTCAGCAAATTTAGTTTAAGGTACGTAAACTTGTTTCTGCGCAGATAAACCACATCTTGTCCTAGAACAATGCAGGGCATTGGTATAAAACAATAGCGCCATCGCTTGACCGCGTCGAGTTGAGAACAGCACACCCATTCTGCTTTTAATAGCGTAGCTGTTTAGACGTGTGGGAATAAAATAATCTCAATTTCGATATTAAAATGCCGTGTGTTTATACAACTGCAGAAAGTGCAAATTGTGAAGTGGTACTTCGGGGGCCATTCCACTGAAGACACAATAAATTTATTTACTGTGGCATATCAAGACAGACCAATCCCCTCAACTAGCATAATTTCATACATTAAAAAATTTGAAAATTTCGGGTGTTGTGAATTATTGTAAAAAATGCTGTCAACCCGAACTCCGTCATAAACAAATGAGCGAAGAACGTGAAATTCGCGAAACTAATGTCTGTGCACTTGTTGAAACTAGTGAACCTTCTTCTAGCAGGCAAATTGCGGATGAAGTTGACATGAAGGAAAGAACTGTAAGAAATATTTTGAAAAGAAATGGGTACAGTTGTTTTAAAGTTCAAACAACGCAAGAAATATTTTCCGAGGACAATTTGAAACGGATGGAATTCTGTGAAATCATGATAAATAAACTGAATGAGAATGAAAACTTCTTAAAGAATATACTGTTTACAGATGAATCATCCTTTCCATTATATAGGAAACACAATCCATCCATAATACGATATTGGTCTCGGAAAAATAAACAAGAAAGCCAAAACATACAAATTTTGAATTTTGTCACTTTTCTTCCGTAGCGACGATGTCACTTCTTAATTAATAATTTTTTAGAGTTACCGTCCTGTATGAATAAAGAGGTACGTACGTTCTGTGTAAATACCTTTATTACTGTATTATGAAACAAACTGCAAATTTTTTTTTTCCGATTTATTTTATCTTAAAAGTATCTATACGAGTAATTTTCAAAAAAGATTTTAGGTCAACGTGAGGAAGGGCTGAAAGAACCTAGCAACCCCCTAAACAATCTACCATATATTTTTCAATAAAACTATAATAGGCGTCTTCCTTCCTAATGTGAATTACAGATTCGGAAAGTATTGGTTGTTTTAGTATTGCACTAAAACAAAGATGGAAAACAAATTGAAATGCTGCACACAGAGCTACCCATGCACATGTGGTGGGGAAAGCAGGTGATATGCTATGCGATAAATAGCCTAGTTGCTTTGCTCTCGCTTGCTCCTATTGCCACACCAAAACGAACATTTTCCGAATCTGTATATACCAAATATTACCAGTCACCACATATTTAGATCCACACCCCCATAGTGGAAGTATTGTAGCTGTAAAAAAATTTCAACATTTTTTTCATTATCTATTCTCTTTAGACGGTCCAGTCCGCCTTGTATATTTTCCAGTGAGTGACCATTTCTTCAATTTGATTGTTTTGCATCAATTAGTTTTTAAGTTAATGCGCCAACAGACAGGGAATTGAATGACTTATTCTTGTAATCTACATGGTCCGAAACGTGGAAATCCAAAGAAACCTGAGGTAGAGGGTGATTTTTTTCTTGAATACAATATCCAAGGCAAGTTCGAAAATAGAACTTCAACGGGCTTTTGTTTAGAAAAACCAGACAATTTTGTCTGAAACAAAATGTTCAGTTTCGAATTGCCAATTTAAATTTTCTGCAACTTTATTTCTGAAATTTCAACAAATTTAATTCAAGCTACTTCAATCGTTAGAAAAATTGTTTTTATCCACTTCCTACATGTTTTGATAATCACAGGTGGCTTCGCGTTTGAAGAGTGCGAATAGTTTATACTCGTAAGTAAACCCACATACGGTCAGACTGAAGGAAATTTGGTTTAAATCAGATAAAAACTGAAAAGGTTACAAGAATGGTAGTTTAAGTAATGGCACTATAGATTAAAATGCTTAAGGGGCATAGAGCTCTTATTTATACCCTCCGACATCACTACTCAATCAATTTTGAAAACAAAATAAATTGCGAAACTTTACCGAGACGCTGAAAAGCAAGAATAAATTCAATTTTGCAAATATTTTTCAGTAATTTTTCTTTTTCGAGAAGTTTCTAATTAAATAAATCAAGATTTGTTTTGGGCAAGCACAAATTAATAAAATAAAGAGTTTATATACACAAAGTTTTTGTTTTATTAAATTTTGTCATACAATGGAAGTACACAACGCCTCCTGCACTCATACATTACATAAACTTAAAACTACATTTTACATTATACTATTAAATAAAATCATTAAACATAATACAGAAAGGTATAAATTGCTTAATTATTGTTGAAGACCGATTCTTTACTAGATTTATTTTAATATCAAAAAATAAAATGAACTCTTTTTATGTTGAACATAAAAACTTTTTGTACGTAGATGATATTTTCCAAGCGCCGTCATATGATGAAATGGAATGATTGGAAAAATCCTTCGAGATGATACGAAAACACCTGCACAACAAAGAGAAGCTACGGTTAGTATTTCGTCACAACTGAATGTCTCTAATGATCAGACTTACCAGAAATTTATTTAATCACAAGCTAATCTAATAGGGCTGATGCCTTTGGTTGCGTTGTCCACCACCACCACCGCCACCTCTTTGTTTACCACCTTGGTATCCAGATCCACCTGAAAAGGAAAAGCGGTATAAAAATTTTAATATTATAGCAATCCTACTCACTAATTAAACTCAAATTATTCTCGCCACCTGCGTTGTCTATTTGGCACTATGTTCTTCTATTGATAATTTTTATACATTTATAAAAGTTACAATCGCTTTTTTGAAATTTCTACAAAATAGCTGCAACTTTTGTTTTCAAAATTTTTATGGACGCAGTTTGTGTGGAATCGGAAAACTTTACACGACCTTTATGATAAACGCAGGCTACGACCGAATCAAGCAGAAAGACTCTAAGAATTTTCTAATAGGATACTAAATACGACACAAAAAAAAATCAAAACTTAAAGGTCAAACAGTTACTTGAAATTTTGGCTTGACTTGATGGTGTCTATTTAAAAAAAAGTTAATAAAAAAATCTAGACAATGTACAGACGAACAAGACTTGAATTTTTTTCTTCTATCAAATCGAGAGACATCATCAAACAAGTGAAGTGAAGTTGGATACAGAACTTAGGTGCAATTAAAATAACTGAACGGCTAGAACACCACCAAAAGTACCTTTTCCACGTGTGTTATTACTGCGTCCACCACCATATCCTCCGTCATAACCATATCCCTGGTCTGCATTTAGGTATAAACAAATTATTAAACAATACTTTCTTTTATTTATTAGTGACTCGATAATTTTTTTTTGTTATACCAACCCTACAGATAGTTTTCAGTTACAAGAACAAATAAAATAAAGCTGCAAAATTTTGAAAAATTTAACTGCTCTATAAATGCATTTAAATAAGGAAAAAAAGCACAAGGGTTGGCATACCACAAATATCTGCAAGAAAAATCTGAGCTAATTATGAAACTTGGTTTTAAAGAAACACAAATATTTAATACAATTCACTAAGTCATTGAAATATTTGTGTTTAATTATACTTTGTCGAGCTGCAGCTTAAAAAATTAATGATTGTGCTTTTTACGTGCATGGGTAAAAGGTGGAAAATGGAAAACACATTATGAAATGAGTTTCAACAAATGCTTTATTCAAGCTCTAGAGATATTTCACAATGTATTTCCATATATATAAAGGTCAACATGCATAAAGTATAGGAACAAAACAAGTGTTGACTATTTGTAAATATATTATAATATGTAAATAAACGTATGTTAAATGTTGTTCGACAAACAACTCGTGTGAATATCACACTTATAGTCTGTCTGTTTGATTTAACTTTAAAGGTTGGCATACAGAGCAACAAGGCACTGATAGATAACCAACAATGCTAACAACTTAATTAATGCCTGTTGGAGTATTTACCATAGTTGCCATAATTGGAGTAATCGTATCCACCATAGCCCCCATATCCGCCACCTCCATAGTAGTCGTAACCACTACCATAACCGCCATAACCATCATAACCCTGACCGTAACTTCCATAGCCTCCATAGGGTTGATTCCAGTTCTGTCCACCGTAACCTCCTCGACCTCCTCTACCGCGGGTACCACCACGTCCTCCAATGCGGCCACCACGTCCCATAACTCCTCCCATTTGATCGGGTTTAGGGGTGGCTTTCTTTACATCTACCTGAAATTATCATTTTTGTTATTAAGAGACTTTAAGTTTCCTTGAAAATATTTATCATTTAGCAAGTAATTATCAGGGGTCCTTTCGTCTTCAATTACCTTCAGAAGCAGAACTGACAAAGTGGAATCATCATTAAACAAAAAATGATTTAAATTTGTTTCTCAAATATTTTGTGAATAATTGTTATTCTTATTGTAATAGAGAATGAAATATTTTCATTAAATAAACATAGTCTTTTCCTTTTAATTCATAAAGAATAAACTTTCTTAATACAAGGTTAAAAATGATGTGTGCAGCAAAATAAAAAAAAGCCCTAATACTCTGAAAAGCATCAATTGTAACACATTTGTCTGGCTTGAAAAAATAAAATTTACTGCATTTTATATAATTGTTGCATATTCCATAGTATACTCGTCGCAGTTTCTTTTGTAAATAATATTACTTTTAGACATTTATTTTTTTGTTCAATTACAAAACATTAGATATTTTTTAAATTTAAATAACTAATAACTTTTTTATTTATTCATCGATTTTGTTTCAAAAACAATATGGTTCATCCTCTAGCTAACACCAACTGTCCAAAATTTCAATACAATCGGACTTTTCGTTCTTAAATTATCGTGCTTACAAGAAAAGTAACGGACGAACGGACATTTTGATCACCAAACCAGTTCTAGAAATGTACCAATCGAATGCAATATACTCTTCATTTTTTATTTGCGAAGAGTATAATAAGCAACAATATAAAATGCACTCTAATTAACGAGACAATACTTGTCTTGATTAAAACAATCACAGCTTGGATAAATTTCATCATCCTACACCATGTTTATTATACTAACTGAAAGTATTAAATCTTCAGAAGCAATTAACTAGAAAACAACCAATATAAGTATAATAATACCTGTGGTATGTTTATTAATTAATTGTCACATTACAAGTCAATTGATCAGTTATAAAATTATCAATAAACATTGCAGAGTGCATCAATAGCATTTAAGGTACTTATATCACAATTCACGTTATTCAAGAAAGTCATGAAACTTGCTGCAAATTTAATTCACATATCAACAAACATTCTTAATAAAATTTGAACTCCATTTACCGTTCCATTTCAGAGATGCATTCGCTCAACAATGATCTTATGGAAGCTATGCTATGCGAAATCAATTGATGCCGTGACATTATTTTCCCTCTTACGACTGATACTTCTTTAAGAATAATCTCAAAAATGAGGCAAATTTAAATTAATTCCTGACGGAGCACATGTATAAATATCAAGATGATTCAACTTAAAATAACATAATGGCAGCTACCCGAAAATTATGTAATGGAAACCATGAATAGTAGACGTGGCAACGTCGCACCATTTCATTGGAAATAGTATTGACTTGGCACAGATAATATTTGAAAATACTTTGCGTTTATTTTAAATACATATCATAGAACAAAGTAGATTTACAAATTTTCATTCCGATTTTATTTATTTATGCATAATAATACATTTTTCCATTAATTTATTAAGAGGTAAAAATATATTGACATTAGTGACGAGTCGATCAGCTGGCATGATATAACTACCTTAATATAAATACTTGCATAAAGATAATCCCCTCTTTGAAACCGAAGTATCTAAGTTGTCACGATATTGACGACCTAGTTTTATTTTTTTACGGTTTATGAAAATTTACTTTATGTCCATGTCCTTTGCAATTTCCTTTGACCGCCATTTTGTATTATGCAGCTGGCAAGGAACTAGATATCAAAAATAATTCACAGCGTAAACAAAAATGTAGGGAAAAAATGAGAATGAGAATTTATTTTATGTTCATGTACCTTAAAAACCACCGACAAATATTAATATTGGCTGCCATTTTCAATTTAGCAGCTTATCGAATATCAAACTAATTCATCCAACACATCACGTTAAAATAAATGTAATCTCTAAACTATAAGATCGATGAGTACTTGCTAAAAATTTGGCTATTGTTATTACACCCACAAATTGCAGAAAAACATTTTTAAATTTTAATGCAAAACTTTTTGAATGTCACGTTCTATTACCAGCAGCTCATGCAGTAAGTTATAGACAGCATGACAATTTGGATTAGTATATGTATTACTAGATGTTTTATGGTAACTTTGATGATTACTTTTTAAATCCAAGCGGTGACAGTAATAATGATTTTCATATAATACCTACTAACAAGGCCATATAAACTAAATATCAAAATCGTATTTGGGCTATATCTTAGGTTTAGGAAAAAAACTGGTATGAAACCCGACATACACATCTCTTTTTTAGAGTATGTTGTCATATAAATGCTATTATTTACTATTGCACTGCATCATAAATAATGTATTATGCACACGAGAATGCTAGTTATAAAGTTCAGTTAAAATAAAAAAAATCTATTTCAATTAGAAGCAAAATCTTGACAATTAAATTTACAGCTGGTTAAAACATTGTCGCATAGCAATTTGACTATCCCCATGATATGCAGGTGACAGCAAAAAAAATATGCAGAACGTATTAACTAATTACTTTTTAACACCACAGGTTGCTCGTTTTTCTGGTGAATTATTGTATATAAAGTTATAAATTTAACAAAACACATTTCACGAATTAGTTTCTTTTGTAATTTTATTTCCCGGTTTTTGCAGAGTCTTTCCGACAATAATCTGCTACTTTACAATTATACAGACATGAGAACATTCTTCTATTTCGATTTTGTTTTCAATCGAAGTTCATCGCATAATTCATAAAAAAATCACTAAATAAGTTTTCTTTTAGAGATAAATAATTCTTCTAATAAACGGATCTAGTTCACTTTAGGTACGCATACGGCTTGTTTATACAACTACTTAGGAGTTTGCGCACAATGATTTTGGGCAGCCTAAGATCATCGTGCGCTAACTTATGCCCAACTGTTGGAAACTAGTGCTAAGTATTTGTAGGAACAAACCTATAATTTATTGTTTTTTTTTAAATAGTAATAAAGTGTATAGACTACTTTTTTTTTTGGATGAACCATAAACTGAAGAGAACAAATAAAAACTTGTTAGCAAACAATGAAAAACCCACCTAATATGAACATCTACAAAACTTACAAAATTCTCATTGAAAAGTACCTGAACTAGAAAAATGTGTAACCTTAATCATACTTAAAGTGCATCAGACCCCAATACATACACACCATTTTATAGAAAATAAATATTAAAATAAAACTTACTTCTTTGTCTTTGATGGTTTGTTTTGGTGTTTTGAGGAGTTCATTTACTACTTGTTCAGATTCAAACGTAATAAAGCAGAATCCTTTCCTCTGATTCTTTGTCTTATCGAATGGCATTTCTACTTCGATGATCTGCAAGAAAATAATAATCAGTCACTCAAAGTGCAACCATTTTAGATTTTCAACTTACAGTTCCATATTGACCGAAGTAATTTTTGATATCATCATCGGTGAGTTCTGTTGTAAGTCCACCTACAAATATTTTACCATGTCTTGCTTTGGCTTTTTTGGGGTCAACTTTTTTGTTGTTAATGACATGTTCACCAGCGGCTACAACTTTGTCAATCGATTCTGCGTTATTAAACACTATAAACGCAAACCCTCTCGATCGGCCTGTATTTGGATCTGTTTTAACATTTATACTTTCTATTTCACCATATTGACCAAAGTGATCTCTGAGTTCCTCTGCAAAGATAACACAGATTAAAACATTTACAACACTCGATATGAAATATCTACAACAGATGGCGAAAAAAATGTAAATACTCACTATCTGTGGTCTCCCAACTTAAGCCGCCAACAAATAATTTCCTGCAAGTAAAAACGAATCAGTTAGTATTGTTGAAGACCAACGTTAGTTCCTAAGCATATCTTTTAGTGTATTTTTTGATAATGCTTAAAAATTAATTTACTTAAGTTTTACTATACAACAAAATGCAATAATATATAGAAACTGCAAAGATTTAATCCTTAGTTCAATCAAATGGATCTGCAATCTCAATCAAAGTAATCTGAAATTTACAGTTAAGCAGAGAAAAAAATCTGAGAAAATCTAAAGAGCAAAAGTTATTGTTAAAACAAACATTTAAATTTAAAAAGGGACATGATTATGAATTGTCCAAATTTAATTATTAACGTTGAGTTTACTAAGTGTTTGGCAGAAGAAGTGCCCAAGGATAAATACCATGGGTCCAAGTGTTCCAAGTCCTCCCCATATTCCATCTTCCACTTAGCTGACTCAGCCACCTGGAGAAAAGGAAGTATGTTTAAATTGGATAAGCTTGGTATCCTAAAAACCTGGCATCCTACACCGGTCCCGATTTTTGATAAATTAAAACCCAAGAAAAATACAAAAATTGCTAATTTAACATTAAAATCCACTGAAAAGCAAATTTTATATTAAACCGATTAAATGTTTATTGCTGAAAAATAGAAAAAAACAATCTTTGTCACCTTGAACAATGAAAATGTATACAACTGGAAATTCAAAATGCGCGCCAATTTGAGCGTCATCCGCCATTTTCTTCTCGTATACAACGAGTCACCTTAATCTTGATAAAAATTGCCAAATCATTTTCGACTTATGTAAAACATAAAAATACATACAAATCGGTATTGGTTATATGCTAAATAAAAGAATTAGATTAATAAATAAACACAAGCTACTTCGTATTTACAGATGATCCTAGATTTCAAATGCGACGTAATCAAGGACGCAATAATTATAGATTCGGCTTCGAGCTTAATTCTTAAAATTGAAAAAAAATAAACGATAATACTAGAAACTACAATAAATACATAGTTTATTTTCTTGTTTACAATTTTTTTTTACTTACCTATCGTCATCACGACCAGGGGTATCTGCGCTTCCACTATCGGCAGGAGGAGCGTCACCGGCACCGTTTTGTTGTCCGTTTTCTTGGTTTTGGAAACTTTGATCCGCAGAAACATCTTTTGAAAAATCTTCTCCGTTTTCCATAGGACAGTCTTGAGTAGCCATAATTATATTTATATAAATTAAATATTATCTCACTATAAAACTAAAGGGACTGACACAACACGTCCAGCTCGTACCAGCACAGGAAGAGAAGAGAGCGAAAGACGCCGGCTGCTAGGCTAGAAGAGATCGTTATAGATTTCCCCCACAACGTCACACCCGGTTGATCGACGAATCACAGCGAAGAATTTCTTAATCCGCTCTACCTTTCCATGCGCATTGGCCTGTTGAGGGTGTCTTGTTTACAAAACAATCATGAACTGGGGAAATTACGATTTTACCATCTATTGGCGGTTAAATTAAATGGAAAATTTGAAGTCTAAAAATAATTATTTTAATCTTCTGTGATTGTAAATTTAGTGAATCAAGGAGATATGATGATGATTTAATTTTGAAATTTTATTTATCTTACAGAACAAAACAATATATTACTAGTATTGTTATTTTATAATACCTATCTATACCACGACGTTTTAAAGCAGGATCCTTTATCATCAGAGAGCTACTACTACCCCGTTATTGATTTTTATTATATTACGTTTAAGATGTGTGATTTATATTCATTACCTATTTATTAGTTTTGGATGCGCTTTTGTAAAATGCCTTTTTTTTTTAATTAATACCCTATACCTGCCTATTCATATGCAAAGTTTTATGGAAAATCTCCTTAAATACCATTTTTACTTCAGCTGCCTATTCGTTAAACGAATTCTCAAAATAAGGTGCATGTGCCTAGGTATACCTATATAACATAGGTCAAGACCTAATACCTATACTAAAAAAAAACTTGTAGGTCCTTGACTGTTTTGTAGATACGTTGCCCTGTTACACTCATTGCACGTAGCATGGAAGTTTTAAACCAAGCTTAAACAAACCTTTAATTTTTTAAAGCATATAGGTAAACTTCTATGTAATTATATTAATATTAGAAGTAGGTATTGATTTATTTATTAGATTTATATGATATGACTTCATATTTTAGAGCAAAAATAGGCTACCTATGAAATAAACATGCTTGGAATATTGGTTGCATAATCAATCCTTAGCAAATTAGTCTCATAGATCACAGAACACATAGATACCCAATTTGCGCCTCTGAAAGAAGTACAGTACTACCTTAGACTAGGAAAGATAATATCTTTCCTTAGAGTACTACACGGTGATCTATCCGAGTGGGGCAATTGGGAACAGTGTTGTCCTTTGTGTTACAATTGTAATAATATGTTACAATTCGAAGGCAAAATATTATGTTATTACAATACCCCCTGTTCTTATATTTACCAAAGAATTTTATTTATGGCATTTTATGTTACTTATTTTAACGTTTCTTCAAAGAATATCTAATTTATTTTATTATTTTGACAGTCATTTATTTTTATTAACTTATATGTACTCATTCTTGAATTAAATAAACCTCTATTACACTACTATATCGTTTAATTACCTGTGGTGTTATGTAGAGTTCAGTGGTGGTGTTACGGAATGTTACAATTTAAATCTTGAAATTGTTACCAGAGGTACAACCTCAAGTGGCAACACTGATTGGGAAATATAATTGTCACTTAAAACTTACAATTATGTATAATTGCAACTTTAAACTAACAGTTATGTACTTACATCCCCACTTTCTTTATTTTTTAAGATAAAAATTTGAAATTAGGATACAGGATTTTTGACATAAAAATATAAGTATTTTTTGACATGATCGGATCCAAAAGTCACTTTATTACTTATTTTTTGTTTCAAATAGCATTTTATAGCTATGTATATTTTTTAATCTTATCTGATAGAGATTTTTAAATTGCCATTACAATGGTTGTCTCAAAATAAAAATCGTATCAGTAATGATCGACCTTCTAAAGTACCTACTATATGCATGTTGTTAATTACTAAATGCTAAATTCTCACTGTGCATTCTCTAACTTCAATTTGAAAATTGCGTTGGAAAGCTAATTTAAAGCTCTACCGAGAAAACGTAAAAACATGTAGACGGTGTAATTTAAAAGAAATGAGGTTTGGGCCATTTGTTTTACATAAAATACTTATTTTTTAAAAACACCATAAAATAATCGAATTTCAAAAATAGTTCTTTATTCTTTTAGGTGAAAAATGTGTAAAAATACCTTTCAATTAGAAACTGTGGATATCTACTAACATACGATTCAAATGTATTGTCTCCTCACTTTAACCGCGAATATCTCAGAGGCGGAGGAGCAGAAAAAAATTGAAAAAATTATGTGTTCATTATGAGTCTATTCTAAATCAATCGCTGAAATTTAAATAATGTGCATCGAACAGTTTTGATGTTCTGCTAAGTTATATTGAAAAATGTCCTACTTTTTAAGGACGTTTTGACCATACTACCATACCAGTTTTAAATCCATTATATCTTGGAAAATATGCATACTATGTTAGTAATATTTTAGACACCGATAAATACGCGGAATTTTTTGTACGAGGAAAATTTTTCATAATTTTTTTATTTGAAAATTTTGCAGTTATTCTCAAAAACGTGACGTCATGTTTATTCGGTTATTTATCAATGCATTTAATTTTTTTTATTAAAATAGTTAATTATATAAAATGTAAGCATTAAAAAAAAAGAATTGGTGTATATCAAATATTGATTTAGTAATAGATAATACTATTACAAACTTGCAATGATATTATCCTTTACGCTTGATAACTAAATTAATATGTGATATATACCAATTCTTCTTTCTGAAAATGCTTACATTTTATATAATTAAATTTTTTAAATACATTGATAAATAACCGAACAACATGAAGTCACGTTTTTGAGAATAACTGCAAAATTAAAAAAAAAAAAATATGAAAAATTTCCTCGTACAATAAATACAGTGCTTTATTGGTGTCTAAAATATTATTTACGTGGTACATGGTACTTTCCAAGATATAATGGATTTAAAACTTCAATGGTCAAAACTCCTTTAAAAAGTAGGATATTTTTCATTATAACTTAGCAGAACTTCAAAAGTGTCCAATGTATATTATTCAAATTTTAGTGATTGATTTAGAATACACTCATAATAAACACATAATTTTTTCAATTTTTTCTGCTCCTCCGTTTCTGAGATATTCGTGGTTAAACTGAGGGGTCAATACATTCGAATCGTATATATTAGGTATTACAAACTTAAACATGATTTTCATGGCTTACTAAGTAATTATCTAAAATTATAATTTCAAGGTAATTTCTATTTTTATTTTGAGTTCATTCAAACCTCTCAGACAAGGTGAAAAAATATACAGGGTGCCATTTGAAATAAGAAAGTTATCAGTGCTTCCGATTAAACCAGAAGTGTTTTTGAGTATGTAGGCCGTTTAAAAATGTGTTCTTATACCAAATATCCTGCACCCGAATTTCAAATTTTTATCTTGAAAAAAAAAAAGAAATAGTGGGGGAGTATCTGGTCCCGTGCGCTCACCCGGTATATATATTTCGTTGCTATTATCGTTGATATAACTTTTTATCTCATGAAAAGGGGAGTAAGTACATACGTTACAATGATTTTTTTATAGAATTTTGTTTATTTCTTTAATTTTCATCTCTCCGGTAGTTTTCTATTTTTCGTATTTTAGTTTACTCCATCAGTTATCTACATGAAACATTTTATTTTAATTTGACGTCTATTTGTTTTATTGAATGTACATTATTCTTACATTTTTAGCCACTATTGTGTACTTATTATTCTTATAATAAAATGTAGTCAAAATCAAGAAAATAATTTGTTCTTTTATTTATGTGGACTAATAAAAAGTGACGCTATGGTTATTAAAGTAAAATGAATATTTTGTATAATTCAATTATTACTTATAATAGGAAGTGTATCTTTTAAATTTCGTTAAATAAATGCCTTTGTATATTTTATTTATTAAATAATAGGCATGTTACCCAGGTATACAGTAACCAGAACTAAACATTAAATGGAGCTTATTTTTTTGTCAGGTCTGACATCAACACGTAGGTCATTTAATTTTGCATTTTAAAAAACATTCGCCTGAATTTTTTTTCTCAGGCTTCAATTTATTTAACTGGAATTAGACCCGGTCAGCCCTGTTACGGCCCTGTGCCCACCAGGTACATATTATTATGGGATGCGTAGAGTTATTCACGAAATACTTTGTATGTGCGGTGTAGCCCAAAGGATATATCAAAGGAATATAAATTAAAATATTTCTGAGAAATCAATAATAAAAGATGTACCTCATATACGGTATTTAGACCTGCAGCCAGAGGGGTACTCAACATTACCTTTGTGGGTCTATTTTGCATATTTTCTTCATGTAAAAGAATTGGCACCCCCTGAAATCTGATGAGCACCCACTACAATTAATTTGTTGCTACGGGCTTGTAGGTATTTCGATATATTATTCTACCCATTATTCTATGATCGGTATTATCAATATTATCTTTCAATAACAAATAACAGTTAATACTTATTATTCCAGGTAAAGAGTAAAGTACATATATTACTTTGCCTGGTCTGTCTAGATCTGAGGTTGACGACCTTATTGTGTTTTGGGAAATTTATTCTTGTAAAAATCAATTAATAAGTATTTGCCGTTTGTTTATTAATAACAATTTTTCTGTTTAATTTGCAACTTCTTAAAGATAAAGTACCTATTCTACCGATTTACCGAGCGTAATTAAGAGAAACAAAAATTATGGAAGCTAACATGTTTCTAGAAATAATTAAAATTATTTGAAACAAAATAAACGTTGTAAGATTAATTTAGTTGCATATTATCGTACTGATAATTTAATAAATATATCAACTATTTCCTTCCATTCTTTTAACGATATTGTGAATGATACATGAAATTGAGTAAACGTACCTACTACCATTGGTTAATTAATTAATCAATGCTACTACCACCAGAATGGTGCAAGCACACGTTATATGGGTCTTCACAGTTCGCCGTCATAATAATTAAATTGTTTTAAAGTACCATATTTATTTTGGGTACTTCCTCTTTCTCGAAAGAATCAAAGGTTATTAACAATGATAACAACAAAATAACATATTATTTTACCTTTTCGTCAATCCCTTGAAAACTAAGCGAGATAAAACAAAAACTGATACCTATGTCTTTGGTGGAGTAGAATTTGCAGTTTCGACTTTTACGATTTCATCTTGCATCTTGCATTGTTGTCTAAGAAAGATTATCTCCTTGACATCTTCGGGGAAATGGGATCATCTACAGGTTACAGTTCATTGGCTTTAAAGTAGTGTCACAAAAAGTTTCAAGGTTTAATCACTAATGACAAAATCGGAAGAGTGTAAAAATTTGTTACAGACGAAAGCAGCTTTTTGCTAAATACATAATCTTAAGGTGGCCATTCCCTAGAAAGAGACATCCGATAGTGAAATATTTATTATTTTTGCCCATAACTTTTTTTCATAGTACATATGTTTAAAAACACTATAAGAGTACCTAATTAGAACCATAACAAGACTATCACTATAAATTTAAAAATTATGTTAATCTTCCCATTTCGTAGCTTTAAATCTAGCTATTTTGCAAACCACTGAAATTATTGAGTGAAAATTCATAGTAATAGTCTTGTTATAATTCTACTTAGGTAATCTTATAGTTTTTTTAAATATACGTACTAAGAGAAAAAAGTTATGGCCAAAAATAATAAATATTTCCCTATCGGATGTCTCTTTCTAGGGAATGGCCACCTTAAATATTTTGGTTGATTGTTTGATACGTAATTCTTATTATATATAAGTACGTCATATTCAAGAAATATAATTTTATTATTTTTCGATAGTTTATTAAATTTTTTAAATAAAAAATGTATTAACAAATAAATAAAAATGAGGCGTAATGTTAAAAGCGCATTTAAGGAAACACAAATTATAAGCAAAGCTCGGGAATTTTATGTCGGTGACCTGAAAGTCAGGGTTGGCTTTGCCAGTGCGGAAGGATTTTTATGCAAGTATGACACAATATATCTTACCTTGTACTCTTTTTAGGAAAATTCGTAATATCTAATGTTAATATGATCAGTTTAGTATAAAAATTCACTCGAAAAAGGTATTGGGGGATAATCATTGAACATCATTTAGTTTCGACCATGGTCTACCCTTTCCCTTTATTTCATGTTGACGTAAATGCCAAGAATTGCCACAGTATACCTAGGTAGAAAAGGATTTCGTCAAAGTAATGTTTTACAATTTCGGCGGCCTTGTCTAATTAAGGAGATAATAAAACAGCATCAGCAAAAAACATATAAAATTACCGCCATACACTGGCTCACTGGCATTTAATATTGACACTCGGTCAGGATCGAATGCAAGAACATTTTAAAATGAAATAAAATTCACTTTGTGGCAGTTTTATGCCATTAATATTTAACTTTGTTTGTTATGATTTAATATTAAGTATATAAAAAATGTTTTATGTTCCCAGCAGTTGGTTGGGGATTTATATATAATTATTATGAAATTAAAGAAAATAAACACGCCACATATATCAAACATTCAAAATTGTCTTCTTATTTGCTAGATATGTATTACATGTTCATGTAAGAACCATTACCGTTTTTAGGTCAAATTTACCAAGAATACATTGTAGCTGGCAATAATGAATATTTCACCACTTCGTCGTTTCTCTGATTGTTTCAGAGTGTTTATAACATAATTCTTTGTCTATATGAGATCCGTCTCTGGCGCCGAGATAAAATTTCCGAGCCTTGATTAAGGTGGCCATTCCCTAGAAAGAGACATCCGATAGGGAAATATTCACTATTTTTGGCCATAACTTTTTTTTCTTGGTACGTATATTTAAAAAAACTATAAGACTACCTAAGTAGAACCTCAACAAGAATATCACTATGAATTTTCACTCAATAATTTCAGTGGTTTACAAAATAGTTAGATTTAAATTTAAAAATTATGCTTATCTTAATAGTTCGTAGTTTTAAATTAAACGATTTTGTAAGCCACTGAAATTATTGATTGAAAATTCACAGTAATAGTCTTATTATGGTTCTACTTAGGTACACTGCAAAAAATTTTGGTGTAAATTTACCCCAAAAATAGGAGGCAACTTTTCTACCTCCTATTTTTGGGGTGAAATTACTTTCATATGTAAAGTTACATGTCAAAGGTAAATTTAAATTTCTGAGTTAATTTCAAGTGAAAAGTTACACACAGACGTGTAATAGTACCGAGGAATCTTACACAATATTTGGTAAAAATACCCATGAAATTTACATTAAACCGGTAAAATTCAAACGGAAATGTAAAATTTACCAGGAAAATTACGGAGTTCGGGTAAAATTATAGAGCAAACTTACATGTTAGAGGTAATAATGACCTGTAAAAATACAGATTAATAAAAACACTGTTGAAATTTGCATTAAACCGGTAAAATTCAAACGAAAATGTAAAATTTACTGGAAAAATTACAGAGCAGAATTACATGTAGATGCAATAATAATCGAAAATATGTCAGTTAAAACTATGTCAAATGTCGCTACATAGAGGTAAGCATGTCTATTTATTATATATAAATATACCTACCTATAATTAATTAAGTACAGGCACACATTTACGTAAATTTAATAAAGGGATAAAGTTTTTATTCTAACAAATTGAATATGTTTCAAGGAATTGAATTGAATTGAATTGAATCCTTATTTGAAATAAGTCGCTTTCCTAATGATTAACTTATTAAACCCTGTGTAATTAAAATATTACTCAGAATTTTAAATACTTATATGAAAATTGCAAATGATCCCAAAAATTGAAGGCAAAAAAATTGCCTCCTATTTAAAAATATTGGCGCATTGTGGACCCCATCAAAAATATTTCATATTATATTAAATCTTCACAAAAAAAATTCTAATACTTACCTATTTACATCAAAACGACCGTCTTTTTCATTAGTTCTGAGCGTCAAAAGTTATTTTTCTTGCACACCGACCGTGCCAAGGAAAACAAAAACAAATATTTAGAAAGATTTTTTTGCACGTTTTTCAAAAATAAATAACTTTTGAGACTCAATACCACACATAAATTATAGACTTCTAATGCTGGTTTTAGAAAAAACAATTTCGACGTTTTATGAGATGCTAAGCCTATTTCAATGTATACGATTTGTATATAAAGTTTGTATTTTGCACGAGATTTTATAAAAAGGGTCACTTTATAGGTACTTGTTGCATAAATAACCATTGACATAATGCTAAGCATAAACAATTAGATGCATTGAAAAATTACTTTACATTAATTGCTATAATTCCAAAGATATTTACACTTAAGGTACCATCACTTGATCGCATCCTTGAGATATTCTTCTGAAATAAAGATGTTAATATCAAAATAATAACTAAACACATTAAGGGAAAAATATATAAGTATATTAGAAAATTTGTTAATACAACTGTATGAGTATGTTATACAATGTATGTGAAGAAACTAAAGTTGAGATATTTTATTAAATTATTATTAAACAATGACCCGTTTTTAAAATTTAATGAGCGTTAAGTAGACCCATTGTAGCAAAGTTAAAAAAATACTTTTAAAAATCGGCTACCAACTGATGAGGGGGACAAAATTTGGGATAAACACGATTCTCAGCCACTCTGTGGTATGTCGTTCAGGAAAAACATCTGTACAATTCATTTTTATTTGCCATAAAACATCGAACTTGTCCAGTGTACACAAAAGTAGAAAATCCCTTACATTAATATGGCAAAATATGTTATTTGAGGGTTCCAAGGAAAAATCCTGTATACCTATAGATAATTAAAACTAACCAGAAATAACACGAAATAAGCAATACTTTTAATAAAAATTTAGAACTCCCGCCAATTAGTTACCAGTTAGAGTGACGTATGTCAATTGTTTTAATCCTTGTGTAGTATTTAATCTTTTCAAAAGATCTACAGCGGATAGATAATTTTCATTCTCAAATGCAAACTTTAAACTTTTTCACTTAGGCTTTTATTAAAATTTTAATGCAAACACTGATGTTATTTATGATTTTCTAATAGGTAAGTACATATCACAGTGAATTCATTGTCGCCAATAAAGTGAAGTGAAACTAATACTCTGCTAATTACTTACCTTTGTTTGACACTGATGATTGAGGGTATGACATTGTGCTGGGATATTTGTAAAATTAGGGTGTATTTTGACTATTTGGCACTATACCGTGATCCAAATACGGGTAACACACCAAAAACTAACTAATCGCGTATTGAAGTGTACCTAATACAATCTATTGAAGGTGTTTTACTATGTACATAAAATAAAGGTAAGGTATTGATAATGCCCCCTCGCGGAAGATACTGCAAGGAAATGATGCATCATAGATGGTAAATATAAAATGTCACTGTGTAAAATTCCATACACGTAGATGATACTGTACTCCAGAAATGTAGGAATTTTACTAACACACAAGGTAAATGTACAACGATTCTGTGAAACATTACCTCTAAATTGATTTACCAGGGAGCTTTACCCAAAATATTGGGTGAACAAAATGTTTCACTCTTTTTGATGGTAAAGTTACATTAAAGTTATTTGTAATTATTACACGCCACAACGGTAAATTTACCTCCATTTCTTACAGTGTTCACCAAAAACTGGAATATTACATTAATGCAAGGGAATATTACACAAATACAAGGACATAATGCATCGTAAGTGGTAAGTATACAAAGCCACTGTGTAAAACTCCATACATAGAGATTACTATACACTAAAAATATAGGAATTTTCCTAACACACAAAGTAAATGTACAGTGATTTTGTGGAACACTGCCTCTAAATTGATTTACCGAGGAGGTTTACCCTAAATATTGGGTAAACAGAATTTTACACTCTTTTTGCTGGTAAAGTTACCTTAAAAATATGTGTAATTATTACACACAACAAGGGTAAATTTACTCCCATTTTTTACAGTGTAGTCTTATAGTTTTTTAAATATACGTACTAAGAAAAAAGTTATGGCCAAAAATAATAAATATTTCCCTATCGGATGTCTCTTTCTAGGGAATGGCCACCTTAAAACATAAAACTATTTTCTGTCAATAGAACACCAATTTATTGCTCAGCCTTCTATCATGTCAGTAAATTTTGATAAAACAAATAGTGAATATTCTTTTGTCACTAATTTCATCACAAACAAGAACCATATAAAAAAAAATTGTCACAGATGATCTCTACCGCTAATACTGAAAATACAAACATGTATTTTTCTTATTTACATAGAAATTTTTAATAGCATTTTATATGACCGATAAAATGGTAAGAACAATGTCAGAGTCAAAAATTGGATATTTTTACCTTAGAAGAGACAAACTTGGGGAAATTCCACCTGGAAGCTGGAGGCCTAGGATACAATAATTATTTTAAATGCTACTGTTTCCTTAGATACAAAAACATGTATTACATTTGTCAGTTAGACTTATAAATTTCATATGTAGTTATTTTTAGACATTTTGACCAACAATAATTTTTTTATAGAAAAATGCCGCATTGTAAGGTATATAGTCAAAATATATGTATGCAGAGGGCATTTTCTGTTTTATGAATATTTTTAGGAAATTAAATTGGGAAATGTGTGGCGGACATGTAACAAAATTAGAGCTGCGATATTTCGCATGGGCATAAATCTTTTCGAGTATTTTATACCATTGGACCCCAATAAAAACTGTTTAATATCTGGTATGTATACAAGATATCAAGAAACAGCTTTAGAAGATTCCATATTTTCTTCCTTCATATTTTTGATCAACTATAATAGTGATTGCAGAATATTAATTGATTTCGTAAATACCCTGTTAGATGTACGAGAAAGAAGTGTTTTTTGTGAATTAATGACGCAGTTTGAAAGTAAAATTCTGCATTTGAATCAACAACAAAAAAAGTTGACTATAATAGCATCATTAATTGTACTAGTACCTATACTAAATTAATTCTGAGCTGCCGATTTCATGTAATCTTTAGATTAGACTTATTTTGATAAAATATGGAGCATAAAATTAGATCATTTGTAAATTAACGTCTATATCTACAATGTTTATATTTCGAAAAGTCAATACATTGAAAAATTGTTGTAATTTTTATCTTTGGTAAAGTCTTTACGATATCAGTTGATAACAAGATAAAAATAATAACTGGTGGCTGACCGGTGACTGAATATTTTCATAAGAAATGCATTGCTGTCAAAACCAGACGTAATTTGACAATGCATTTTTTATGAGAGTTTCAATCACTATGGTGAGGGAGATAGCGTGCAAATTCGACGACGAAAAGTTACCTTCTGCCAGTCGGTAATCGAAGAGAACTGTGAAACTTTTAGATCGAGCTCCCATGACAAAAAAGGTGCCCTAATGAACACCTCAAATTTAAAAGGTGAAAATGGTTGCAAAACATGTAAAAATCATGTTACGTCCTTGAGATTTACGCAGTTTGTGGTATCTATTACAACTTATCTGGCTGATAATTTTTGTTAATTAATTTGTCACATTGAATTTTGAATGTGCAGCATCAGGATCGATTACTGGCATCTCATAACATTTCCTTAAAAAAAAAACAACTGAAGTTTAAGATCTTCTCTATACATAAAAATTTGTCTGCCATTGAAGCAAATTTTTTCACCATGTGCCATGTCAGACTTATATTTTTAAGCGACAACGTTCTCTTTTAAAAAATAAGCTTTTACAATTACCGCGTCAAAACACCACGCATAAAACTTAAACTAAGGTGTTGTTTTGATGCGGTCATTGTAAAAGCTTAATATAAAAACAAAAACGTCACGGCACTTAAAAATCAGGTCTGGCATGGTGAAAAACATTTTTTCAATGTCAAACAAATTTTTATGCATAGAGAAGATCTTAAACTTCAGTTGTTTTTTTTTCAGGAGGAGTTCTGAGATGCTAGTATGATTGATGCAGCACATTCAAAATTAAGTCTGACAATTCAGGCCCGCCCAGAAGGGGGGGTCGGGGGTGTTTCTCCCCGGGCCCGGTGTTTTTCGGGGCGGGGGGGGGGGGGCGGATACTACCCGAAATTGGAGATTTGCATTAGGTAAAATGAGAGGAGTATACTTTTAAATGAGCGGTGTAAGTAATAATGAGTGTCGAATGACTTGTATGGTTTATAATGAGATAAATATGAAATTGTTAGGCAAAGGAAAATCTTCCACTCCTGCTCTTTAAAATTTCTACCATGATAAATATTCAATTATAAGGAATATCACTCTCCGCTCTTCGAAATTTATTTGAAGATAAATGGGAGTCGTATGTTACTACCCCCGGGGCCTCGATTTTCTCTCGACGACCCTGGACAAACTAATTAACAAAAAATGTCACCCAGACAAGTTATAATAGATATAGGCGAGTCTGACAGGGATTTCTCCCAAAAATGTGTTATACCATTTGAGTTAGACACGGATTCTTGTAGGAAAAATTCCGCTGAACAAGATTTTCTTATGAAAAATTTTCCTAAACCGCGAGCTTCATGGTTAAATAATTGTTTAAACAATTATTTTATTCGTTTTTATTTAATAAAGTGAGAACGGTTTGACGGATCTGAAAAAATCTTAATTCAATCGAAAGATATTTTCAATACGCGTCGTTTGGCGCCAGGCACAACTCATTTTGTTAACCTGTTCATTTGTTATAGCCAAAATAAATTTCATAATTAACAAATTGATTGCTCTGAAACTAATGAGGTCAAGATATTGTTTATTTCAAAATACATGTATCTTATACCAAAGAATGTACCATATTTTTTTGGAACGATATCTTCAATACTTTTTGATTGTTTAAACAATTGGCATAATTTGTTAATTAGCAAATAACTTCTTTTTCGAAAGTTTGATCAACTTCAAAACGTTAAACGATAAATATTGAGGTCGGGGATAACCCCCATAGAAGTCTGCACGAATGCAACTTTTTGCTCTTGTTTATTTAAAGTTTAAATTAATTTTGCAAATTAACAAATGGAATGTCTCGGCTCTGGGTAAGCGTATCGAAATGGGGTTTTGTGCTTATGAAAGTGCTTGGAAAAAGGAAAATTTTGAGACCAGAAAGAACTTGATCGGATAACCGGAACCGGAAATTAAAGTGATATTGCATGTGAGGCTCTAATTTGTTTATTAACAACTTTTCGGACACGAGGTTTGGTGCAAATAAAAGCTAACAAGTTTTTCCATCAACCACAAAACGTTCTATAAAAAATATTCAATCCCTGAAGAGTTATGCGCGTTTTTGACCCTTAAAAAAGTTGCGCTCGCAACGTGACAATAGTAAGATTTGACGCGCAATGGGGTGGCGGGTTCGATCCTCGGCATGGGCAATTTTTTTTTCCGTCAAATTTGCTTTTTTCATATAACCAAGTATTTTCTATAATAATACATGTTTTTACTTCCTGAGAAATTTTTAAGAACGCCGTAAATAATTTTTTTTTGCAAATTTCATTAAATAAATGTCTATCTTGCAACAAACATATTAGTGGAGTAGATCTGGCAGAAAAAGGGGGGTGAAGAACAAGTGCCTTTTTTCAAAAAAAAAAAAAAAATCTATCTTATAGAGGATGACTTTCCCCACTTCCCTGACACTTTCACATCCGAGATATAGGTGGTGCGGGGGGAGGGGGCGCTATTAAACAAACGGAAAATCGGTTATTCTCTCTAGGGAAATTGGGGAAGGAGAGGGAGGGCAGAGCGTGCAGAAAGGGAAAACGGCCATATCTCCGGTTCTAATAGGGCGATTTTGAAAAATCAAAATGGGATTTCTTCCTTCTTTGAGTAGCTATAATGTTGAATAGGTAGGAAATAATTTTCGCCAAAAATGTAAAAATGGAAGGCAACAAAACGTTTTTTTTTATGAAGGGGGTGAGTGGGGGGGGGGTAAAATGCTCCTAATAAACGGGGATTTTCATCCCCTTTGAAATGAAAAAAGAATTTTTCAAATTCCTTCATTACGACAGGCAGGGCGACAACTTGAAGTTTAAGCCCTGCAGAAGGGCAAAGGAAAGTCCTACGCCCTTCTGCCAGGGCTCATTTTAAAGAGAACAGATTTCTCTTTTTATAAAGAAAAAAAATCGATCGGACAGCAACTTGCGCTACGCGCGTGAGTTAGACTTATGAATTTGTTTCTTTTCATTCACTAGCCGCAGCGGCAGGAGAGTAGGCGTGGCCTCTACCCTCTCTTCTCACTCGCTGCTCTCACTCACACACACACACACACAAAGGGAAATCGAAGGTCAGAAAGGTAAGTCTGACATTTTCCCTTAATGAAAAAAATCGTTTTGAAAAAGAAAATACATTTTTTCTTTTGCCCCCCATTTTTACATTTTCGGCGAAAATTATTTCCTACTTATCCAACATTACAGCTGATCAAAAAAAGGAAGAAACGCTATTTTTATTTTTTAAAATCGCCCAATTAGAACCGGAGAAATGGCCGTCTTCCTTCTTTGCACGTCCCCCCCTTCCTCTCCTTCCCTAATTGCCATAGAGAGCTCCCTCCGCGACTTCGACCTCTCCCTATAACGACCCACAATAGAAAAAAAATTACCATCCTAACCCCATCCCCTATCTCTTGAACACACCTCATACCCCTTGTCCGATACCTTTTACTACCCTGTAAGTCAATATCTTCAAACGGCCATATCTCCGGCCCTAATTGGCCGATTTTAAAAAACCAAAAACCAGTTTACGCGGCTCGGGGAGACCTTTCTTACTTATCCGAAATATTTTTTGTCCGTCTCCCCGATCGCGTGCAAACCGTAAAAACCGATTGTCCATATGCCCCCCCCTCTCCCCACCACCTAGATCTCGGATGTGAAAGTGTCAGGGAAGTGGAGGAAGTCGTCCTCTATAAGACGGGGATTTTTTTTTTTTTTTAAAGGCACTTGTTTTTCAAATGCCAGATCTACTCCACTATATGATTGTTCTCCAACGAGGGTTTGTCGGTAATTTTTGTTTTTTTTTGCTACTTTTTGTGAAAGAGAAGGCTTGTTTACTTTATTTGAGGGGGGTGCCTGTCGAAAAAAGACCAAAAATAAAATAATAATGCTATTAAAATAGTTAAAGCTTTTGATTATTTCTCATTTACAAATAACAAAGTGTCTGTTTTTTCATGAGACGTAAACTTTTTTTCATTATAAGAACAAAGTGAAAAATAAATTTGTTTCCTTTTTATTTTTGGTCTTTTTCGACACGCACCCTCCTCAAATAAAGTAAAACAAGCCTTCTCTTTTACAAAAAGTAGTAAAAAAACAAAAACTACCGACAAACCCTCGTTAGACAAGAACAATCATATGTTTGTTGCAAGATAGCCATTTATTTAATGAAAATTGCAAAAAAAAATAAAAAATTATGACGTTTTTAAAAATTTCTCAGAAACTGAAAACATTTATTATCATAAAAAATACTTGGTTACAAGAAGAAAAAGCAAATTTGACAAAAAAAAAATTTGCCCACACCGAGGATCGAACCCGCCACCCCATTGCGCGTCAGATCTTACTATTTTCACGTTGCGGGAGAGATTTTTTCAAGGCTCAAAAACGAGAATAACTCTTCAGGGATTGAATATTTTTTGTAGAACTTTTTGTGGTTGATGGAAAAACTTGTTAACTTTCATTTGCACCGAACCTCGTGTCCAAAAAGTTGTTAATAAACAAATTAGAGCCTCTCACGCAATATCACTTTTGTTTCCGTTTCTGGTTATCCGATCAAGTTCCTTCTGGCCTCAAAATTTTCCTTCTTCCAAGCACTTTCATATGCACAAAACCCCATTTCGATAAGCTTACCCAGAGCCGAGATATTCCATTTGTTAATTTACAAAATTAATTTAAACTTTAAATAAACAAAAGCAAAAAGTTGCATTCGTGCAGACTTCTATGGGAGTTATGCCCGACATCAATATTTATCGTTTAAAGTTAGTTTGAAGTCGATCAAACTTTCGAAAATAAAATTATTTGCTGATTAACAAATTATGCCAATTTTTTAAACAATCAAAAAGTATTGAAGACATCGTGCCAAAAAAAAATGGTATATCCTTTGGTATAGAACGCACATATAAAAAAAAACAATGTTCTGACCTCATTAGTTTCGGAGTAATCAATTTGTTAATTAAGAAATTTATTTTGGTTATAACAAATGAACGGGTTGACAAAATGAGTTGTGCCTGGCGCCAAACGACGCGCATTGAAAATATCTTTCGATTGATTCAAGATTTTGTTAGATCCGTCAAACCGTTTTCATTTTATTAAATAAAAACGAAAAACATTGTGTTTTTTGACCACGAAGTTCGCGGTTTAGGGACATTTTTCATAAGAAAGTCTTGTTCAGTGGAATTTTTCCTATAAGAATTCGTTGCTAACTCAAATGGTATACAAAATTTGTAAAATCACCTCTTTTTTACCCCAGGCAGACTCGCCTAATATGAAAGATCTTAAATTTCATTTTAAAACAAAAATCAACGAGGTGTTATGAAGTGTACTTTCATAAAAAAAAATAATTTATAACAAAAGGTCTGCCAAAAGTTAATTACCAAAAATGGTCAGCCAGACAAATTTTTCCAAAAATGGTTCATTATTTACTATAAATTGCGAAAATTTCAAGCAGGTGTATTGAAAAGAAGAATCATTTCTTTTGGCTAAATTAAAAAATTCATAAAAAATAAGAATTAACAAATTTTTACTAGTCTGGCGAACGCAACATGATTTGTACATGGTTTGCAACCTTTTCACATTTTAAATTTGAAGTGTCCGATGAGGTACCTTTTTTGTCATCGGCTTTAAACAAATTTTGTAAGAATATGCGAGTGGTATAAATCACTCCCGATAATCGTAGATTAGATACCAACTACCTCAACTGTAAAATATTATCTTCACGCATGCGTCATGTGTTAAGATACTTGACAATAACGCCGGATCTCGTCTTGAAATATACTGCTCTGTTTATACATTAAAGGATCTCTACTTGTGCGTAAATTATTAATAGATTTCAACGGATCTCGCCCGACCAACCTTTTATAAAAAAAAATCAAAATATTATTTCTATACCCCTCTCGACCGATTTGACTAATACTAACGATTTCTAAGCTATTTATAGAATACATACTCTAAAATTACTAAAAGTGTTTCCATTTGTTGCACATTTAATCTACCACAGTGTATATCCTGGGTGTAGAATCAGGTCATGCCTATTATAAAAATGCATTGTCATCGAAACTGAATCAATGTGTAAAATTTTAACTCCGTAGGATAAGAGGAAGTGGGTCTAATTCAGCTTGCAAGATTTGGCCTAAACAAACTAATTAATTTCCGAAGAATGTCGAGATTTGATGAGAATTTTCCTCTCTTTAAAATTGATCAAGATAAATTAATCTTAATTGATTAGTTTCAAAGTTATTATAAATAAAATTGTAAATGGGATCACTGGCAATTTTTGTTTTGCACATTGTCGTCAAAGAAACAATAATGAATTGTTTGAATACTTATTATTTATTATTTTCAGCATTTATATAACGCATAGATTTTCTCGACTCGTTCACATACTCGATATATCTAGAAAAATTTATTGAAATCTTTATTTAATTTGGCAAAATGTAAATAAATGGGTTATCAAACTCTAATATTTCTGATGTGTAGGTAGCATCAACAATCAACACTACAGATTCTATTGCAACGCCGGCTCTTCACACGCGTTATTCGTATACAAATGTTTGCTATTTGTAGGAATGTACGCAAGTGTGGATGGATTGTTCGTGTTCGCGCACAAATATTCGATATTTGGTCCGAACACGAACACGTCTCCGTTTCGAGTCGGTAAACAGACGTACATCAAAGGAAACGAATATTTACTGTATTGAAATTTTCATATTTCCAAGTCACATACAAAATTCCCGTCAAAGGAGTCCGCGCGGCGGTATCATTGACTATATAAAGATGCCGCCTGCCGTTACTGCATTTTTTACATGCCTTAAAATATAATGACGACTACACACAAATATTTGTAAAAGTCCCGAATATTCGTAGACGCATGTGTGGAGCCGGCGTAATAATTACAGGGGGGGACCTTTATCGCGAATGAAAGATGACATCGACTTCTTTGTGGTGCCAATATATGATCTGAAAGAAATTTCATCGAATTCGGTCCCGCCGTTTTTTTGTTTTGTTTAACCAAGAAAGCTGCAAAAAAGTGAATTTTATGATTTCTTGAAAAAGATTTAGCCGATCTAATTTGTTCTAGTGGCAATCGATACTTTGAAGCATCATATATTTTTATATAGTTTTTCCAAATTATTCGAGACAAACATTTTCTGTGTTATTATTATTATTATTGATATTCATGTTATGCTGGGAAGTTGGCCGTATGGACTTCAAGGGCTGCACTTAGACACTTAGTAGCTAATGCCACCTTTCACGCTTTCACCCCTACGATTTCCAAGCCGGTTAGCTTTTTCATTTTAGTATTGAAAATACTTATGGGCGCATGTTAAGATGGTGATTGGTGGCCGTCTAAGCATAAATAAAGCGACATGCGACAGATCTCTCTGCCCGTCGATTATGAAACAATAGATCAACGCCATGGATACACATGTATCTAATAAACGTAAATGCTGTAAACCACAGTCATTTGTTGTTTATACTTTTGATTTTATATCTATTTATTAACGTGGCCCTAAACAGCCCATGGAACAAGATACGAAAATATTTCCGACATTACAACAAAGTGTTTATTAACTTTCAATTAGTCAGTTATTTTCAATACGCCTATGATGGTAGATGCAGGGTCTGTGAATTTTTTATTTCACACAACAGAACTATTTCATTATAAGTACATATCAAATCTGACATGTTGACAACGTCAGAACAAAATTGTAACAATTAAAGAAGTGATGTTAACTTTAGTTCACGTAGGTACCAGTATTAAGGTCCGTACAGACTCTCCGTGAATGCCTTGCGAGGCAGCCGCGCGAAACAAGTCTCGTATTAGGTGGAGAGCCGGCTATATAGATTTCCTATGAATAAGATGCATGAAATTCTTTATGTGAGTAAGTAAGTACTACCACAGACATACAGGGAGCCACTTTTTATTTTTGAAAAATTTGCCCGCGTCGTGGAATTCTGACGTCACTTCCGGTCACGATTTTTTGTGTCATCAAATACATGAATAAAACTAACATCAAAATGTAGGTTTTGAGGTATATAATGAGATTGTAGTGGGGTGCCAGGCTTAATTTGTCAGCAACCCCGAGACATCCTCGATTAAAGTTTTTTTGCTTGTGTTTTCTTAAGTCATCGAACACATGAACGATTTTTTTTAAGTTAAAGTACAAACCATCTAGTTATTAAAAAAGGCTACCTCTTCTCATTTGCCCGCATCCTCCCATTTTGACGTCACTTAAAATTCCATGATGTGGGCAATATTTGCTTATATGAAAAGTGCCTCCTTGTAGGTTTATGGTAGTACTTACTCATACAAAGTTTTTCATGTATGTTATTCATAGGAAATCTATACAGCCGGCTCTCTACCTATATAGTCTGTACGTGCCTCGATCGAGCTACTCGCCACTTAAAGGGCCATCACACGTTCAGTAATAATGTCATTCCAGCAGATCATTACAGAAACATCATTACTAAAAATGTCCCTCTCATTCCCTGTCATTCATTATTTTCTGCACCTTATACATGTTCATTATTACCGACATTATTTTTTCGCCATTATGTTTCAAGTGGCGATAGAAAGCACACCGATTTTTGTTTGATCAGATAATGATTTTTAAGAAAAGACATGTCTGTAGCTATAATTATTACGTTAAATACCTATGAAACGTCATGTTAAACGTCGTTATTGGATGAAAGAGTGGCTGAAAAAGCGCAAAAATTATTCACGTCTAATGTTATTATTGAAGGAAATAAGTGATACGAAGGAAGTGAGTGATCAAAATTATTTTCGTATCGACGAAGAAACTTTTAATAAATTATTGCGAATGGTCAAACCGATTTTAATACGGAAAAACACAGTAATGCGGAGCAGTTCACCAGTTAATGAAGGACTGGCTTTAACCTAGTAGTCTAGTCAGCAAGTGCCATTTTGACGAATACCTCGTACCGAAAATTATGATTTAGGGCTCATTCGATTCGGAATGACATCTGGAAACTTTTTAGGAATTTTGAAGTTGAGTCGGTTAAAATTACAATAGTTATAAACAATTTAGAAAAAAAAAGAGGGGATTTGGTTTTTTGCAAATATCTCGGAAATTATTAAAGATGTCCGAAATAAAAAAAAAAAGATCCTTAAAGAGCAGGAAATTTCGTAAAAAAGTCCTACCTCCACGACTCCACGACCATAATTTTAATTTAGAGGTGAAAATAGGGCTAAAATGGGTGATGTGACTTCCGCACGGGCCGACCGATTCGGACACTTTTATAATAAAAATTATTTAAACCCATTAAATATGAATATTAAGAAATAAAAAAATTCGCGTACCTTTTGGATACCTGAATAAACGAAAATCCATTGGAAAACAAATTTTCACGTAACTTTTATATAAGATATGCTTTCGTTAACTAATTAACATAAAAACCCTGATAATTGTCAAACTAAAAACCTCAGATTTTTAAAACTTCTTGGAGCTATTCTTGAAAGGCTTTAGAAAAGATCCCCGTTGGAAAAATTCAAAAATTTTGAATTCGCACTTTGTAATTAACAATCAAAGGCATTAAAAAATGGAAAACGTAAATAAAGCATTTTTTTCCAAATACTCCGATTAGTTCGTTTTCTTATTATTGAAAGCTACATAAAAATGATTTTTTTTATAATTTTTTACTCCTTTTGTTTAAATAATTGTTATAAACAAATGCATTGTTTATAAGATAATCCAAACTTTTTTTGGATTCTAATCATCAATAAATATATTGATTTTTAAGAAAAAAACCGTTTCTTAAAAAAAATTTTATTGCTTCAAAGCGTATTTGTTAATTAACAATTTTTTTTGTTGCTAAATATTAATATTAAGGAACCATTTTTTTTAAATCATCATTTTTACTGCTCTTCTATATTCTGAAAAAATTAAAATGTTTTGCATTTTTTTATTTAATAAACAATTTGTTATAAACAAATTAATTTTCACGTTATACATTTTTACTTCCCTCGCATACCGAAGGGAAGTATTGTATTCGAGAAAAAATCACCCTCCGAGATTTTTTCGGATTTTGACGTTTCAGATCACGTAGATTACGAAAATATAGGTTTCTCAATTCCGTCAGTCTGTCTGTCTGTCTGTCTGTTGGTGCATTAACTAAAAAAACTACTTGACGGAGAGCAGTCAAATTTGGTAGGTAGTTGGCGCTACTGTCAGCGAAGAAATGGTTAAACTTTCACTGGAAAATATAGTCTAAAAGGAATAATGAAAAAAAAATGTTTTGCTCAAATTTAAAATTTCCACGTTTCATGACATTCTACATCTATTTCAGGAAAAAACATTTTTGAAAATCTTTTTCACCAACATTGAAACATTTTTTACCACTAAAATAGATGAAAAAATGTTTTTCTTTGTTCAAATTAAAGATTTCCACGTTTCATAGCATTCTAACCCTATTTAAAAAAAACATTTTAGAAATTTTTTTACCATTTTTGAAAAAATGTTACCACTAAAATAGATAGAATTTTTTTTTCTTTGTTCAAATTTAAAATTTCCACATTTCCATGGCATTTTAAACCTATTCAAATAAATTTAAAAAACATTTTGAAAAAAAAAAAAATTTTTTTGAAATTTTTTTAAATCTATTTGTCACTAATTACCTACTACAGAATAGATGAACATTTTTTTTGCTCAAATTTAAAATTTCTACGTTTCATGACATTCCAAACTTATTTCGGAATAAAAAATTTGCAACATTTTTTTACCATTTTGAAAAAAAAAAATACCACTAGAATAGATGTAAAAAAAATTTTTTCGCTCAAATTTAAGATTTTCCCGCTTCATGATATTCTAAATCTATTTGAGAAAAAAAAAATGAAATATTTTTTTCACCAACATTTTTGAAAAATTTTTTAACACTAAAATAGATGGAAAATTTTTTTCTTTGCTCAAATTTAAAATTTTCACGTTTCATGGCATTCTAAAAACCTATTTCAAAAAAAAAAAAAATTACCACTGCTATAGAATAAAAGGAAACTTTCCTTTTTGCTCTAATTTAAAATTTCCACGTACAGAGTGGTCATCTCAAGAAATAATTCAGTCATGGTGGACGTTTGTAAAGGTCAAGCTTTCCATATTTGGCACCTGTTATTTAGTATTGAACTTTTGCTGTTGGATGAGCACTCTGTATATTTTTTGGCCAAAACATATCAGGTTTTCTTTGTAATAATAATGATAACTATATTCCGATTATTATTTTCAATGTCATTTCATAATTATTAATTTTTTAGAGTGACCGCCATGCACAAATAAAGAGGGAAGTTCTGTGTAAATACCTTTACCGATTTTTTTAATTGTACAAAAAACAATAAAAACAACCATGTGTCGTATGTTATGTGAACATTCTTTTCTCTATTCTTTATATCATTTTAAGCACTTTGGTGTTTTTATGTTCGTCACTTTCTTTCAATTTTTCATCATTGTTATTAGAATAACTTATAGACTATTGGAGATAAGACAAAGACAGTTCAAGTCGTTTTTATCCTCCGTTAAACAATAAACGAATTGAGATTGTAACCGAAGCCCAACTCAATTATTTATTAACTTTTTAAAATTATAAACATATCTCGAAAAAAAAAATTGCATTTGTTTATTACAATTATTTAAAACATTATAAAAAATCATTTTATGTAGCTTTCAATAATAAGAAAACGAACTAATCGGAGTATTTGAAAAAAAATGTTTTTCATTGTTTTATTTACGTTTTCCATTTTTAATGCCTTCGATTGTTATTAACAAAGTGGAAAACCAAAATTTTTGAATTTTTCCAACGGGGATCTTTTCTAAAGCCTTTCAAGAATAGCTCCATGAAGTGAAAAAAATTTGAGGTTTTTAGTTTGACAATTATCAGGGTTTTTATGTTAATTAAAAACTTGTAAAAATAAGTTAGTTAACAAAAGCACATCTAAAAAAAAAATTACGGAAAAAAAGTTCCAATAGATTTTCGTTTAATCAAGTATGAGAATTTTTTTGTTTATTAATAATCATATTTAATGGGTTTAAATAATTTTTATTGTTAAAGTGTCCGAATCGGTCGGTCGGCGCGTAGGGAAGTCACATCACCCGTTTTTAGCCCTATTTTCACCTCTAAATTAAAATGATATATCATAATTTTCGGTACATGCTACGAGGTATTCACCAAAATGGCACTTGTTGACCAGACTATAGCCACTCAAAGAAGCTTTGAAGATTTGAAATTTTCAGTTGCAAAAAGAGGACCGAAGGGATAGTTTGCTCACCCTGTATGTCGTTTCTTTGAGACAATCGGTTTCAATTTCCGCCTTCCAAATTAATAATAAAATATTATGTTTTGAATCAATAAATCGAGCTGATAAAAATTAAGATGGTAAAAATCAGATAGAAAGATAGAATAGAATAATATCAATTAAATCAGATAAAATAAAATAAATTAATTTATAGCTGGTATGTCTTTCTGCAGCGCATTATCATTAGTTATTAACAATTGAAATAGGAGGCCATTTTTACGGTTCTTTCGATTTTGCAGATAAACAAATTAACCGATTTGATTATCTCTTTTTACTAGCTACATTTGTCACATAGAACATGTTTTCTAAAGTTCTTAGTTTTTTATTATTTACGAAAAATTGGTTTTGTCAGCTTTGCGAATTATTTAAACAATGTGACACTAAATAAAAAACGTTGCCAAAAATGATGTTTAATATTCTTGGCCTCTTTTGCATGAGTCAATTTTTATTCATGAAGTATCTTGCATTTTTCAGTTCGGGGTACATTTGGACTAAATCTACTACTTGCGATGATGCCTAGTTTGGCTGCTCATCAGCGTGTAATAGGTACCTACATAATTTTTGTTTTTATAGGCTCTCAAGTCACAAACTTTTTCATGTATATTTCTATTAATTTAAATATTTAATGACTCTATTTTTACTGATCAATTTAATTTCATGTAACAGTAACTTACTATCTTAATTTCAATCCATCCAGAATTTTCCTTCTTAAGTTATATGCCAAGCACATTAGATGTTTTAGTATGGCATTATTCTTTACAAGTTGCCGTCACAAAAAATAGAATTAGATAGATAATACGCTTATTTTAGCCCTTGGCTAAGTATACATTAAAATCCATAATTTACATTGGTACCCTGTATCCACATACATAGGCTGAAAACTAGAACTAAACTAAAAAACTACTTAAAGTTAACTATATAAAAATATATAATTAAAACTATCCAGTACCAACTAAAAAATATAATTTAGACATTAAAGAAATATGTATGTTATTGTATATAATTCATAATCATAACAGAACATCTTTTAATAGTCTTTTAAAAGTATGTAAATTAGTTTCACGTAAATCAATGCCCAAACGTTGTACTCAGCCACTCCTTTATAGAAAATTGAACGATGCATCTAGTATTATTAGCTTTTTTAATTACAAAATAATTAATTCCTCGGGTATTGTAATTATGCAAATCTGCAAATCTCCTAATTTATTTTCGTTTTTTTTTAAGTTCCATATTTATTGTGAGGTATGTGCCATCCCTTATTTTTCTTGACAAAAAAAATTGTTAACAATAATGGCAACAAAGCCAACAAATATAGGTAATAATTTGGTGCTTCTTATGCTCTTTCGTCAATATCTTGAAAACTAAATGAGACAGGGTAAAATACTTTACCTGCCTTTCTGATAGAGCATTAAATTCTGTAAAATAATGGTTATTAGAAAAATAACGATACAGATGATGGTTAAATCTGTAATTTGTACAGTCAGCAAAAGTCTTACAATGGGATTCCGAAACCCATGTTTTTCGTCATTGTTTAATAGTAACCTTACGACTAAAATGCAATTGAGAATTAAAAAAATATCATACTTCATCTGAAGACTCAGAAAAACACTTTTATGGCATAATAGATTTTTAGAACTTCTTTTGTTTACATTGTTGCTATTTAAATAAAAGACAAATGTTATTTTTGAGTTGTCATAGTTGTCTGTGATTTTAGATAGGTACCCCTTTTATTTAGTGAATCTGCCTAGACTATTATCCTGTTTATAGAAAACGTAGTGAACAAGTGGACGGGTATTTTTTCAAATAAGTTATTCATATTTCCATAACTAACATATAATTCTATGAAATATGTCTCTACGAACAATATTTGTTGTTTTAAAAAAGTGTCTGGCAAGTGGACATTACTCGTTTCTGTGAAGGATATAATAAAGCGTTTACCTACTTTCGGCAAAATAAGCTAATACAAAAGACTAGAGTAGGTAATAACTAATACGTTTTACAGGTAGAGAGAATTAATTGTATACAATACAATACAATATAGTGCATGGTCGGTATCCCTCTGGCGTAAAACATAATTTTTGTTAAAACGAAATGCAGTGCCGGATTGGACAGGTGAAATATCTCAACGGGCTCCGACTAGACATTCAGTTGCCGGGTCCTAAAGGCGCGTCTCCATTATGGTCGGCTTTGCCGATCGGCATTGCCGCTTGGATTTGTTGCTCGGCTTTGCCGAATTCGGCAACACGTCCACATATAAATCGGCATCAAGGCATCATCTATTGATATAGTTCAATTAGTCGCGAACATAATGTTTGACAGTGACGATGTTCTTATTACAACAGCAGCTTTTATAGTAATCGCAAATAATAAAAAGAAAGAAAGGAAACCAAACAGGATATGGGTGCGGCCGAGTCTGCGTAGCAGAAATATATATGGTGGAATTGATTTAATGAATGACTTGCTTCAAGATGATGTTGATATTCTAAGCTTGGAATATAGATGTAACGGTGGATTCATGCATTTTTTTAGAATGTCCATTAGTGAATTCGAATATTTATTAAATCTGATTGGTCCAAAAATTTGTAAGCAAGATACCACCTTTAGAAAAGAGATTACTGCCAAAGAGAGACTTACTTTAACACTCAGATTCTTTGCGACGGGTGATTCGTATCATTCTCTCATGTATTTGTTCAAAATTTCAAAGCAAACAATTTCCAAAATCATTCCAGAAGTCTGTGATGCGTTAATTGAATCATTGGAATATATAGCATCACTTTGACTTCCCGAGCGCATAGTATCTTTTTCTTTTTTTAACTCCCTAGCAAAATGACTCTGAAGATTTCTTATTTTTCTAACTATTTCATCTTTCGATTCATCAAGCAAAAGCGATATTTCATTTCGTTTATTGCGATCCTTATAAGTTACATCTTTGCTATCCCATAAAACCGGCCGCTCACGATACATATCAATAAGCGATATAACGTTTTCAGATGTCCACTCCATTTCAATGTAAGAAATCAACTAAATTGTATTTTATAAAATTAATAAAAACAACTGAACTATTTGCAAAGCCGGCCGGCTTGCGTCTCCACTAGTGTATTCAGCTTGGATTCTTTTGAAGTTTCCGACAACATGCGGTAAATGTTTCGGCATGCCGATCGGCTTTTCATGCCAACCGGCATAAGCCGAATTGTACGTACCCACTTGCCAACAAATGCCGAGCGGCCATGCCGATCGGCAAAGCCGACGATAATGGAGACGCGCCTTTAGACAATAATTTTTAACGATAATTTTCTCTTACTTTTTAAATATTAAAATTTAATGGAGCGATCCCTTTTAAAAACACATTTATCAATAACGTTAAAGCTTTTTACCTCCGTCTCAGTTCATGTTTTGTGAGTATTAAACATACAGGGAAAACAAAATATAGTATTTTTCTGACATATCCCGAAATGTAATTACTTTTGTAATAAGTCGCTGCCTTGAATGGCTATTGCGAACAACTTTAAAGATTAGAGTGGAAATTTGGACGTTAAAACAATAAAATAACTAACTGATTATAAAACATTTACCATAAAAAGACGATTTTTAAATTTGGGTTGAACTTTCAAAGGCTAGACCACAAAGAAGAAAAAATACCAAAGTAATGCTAGAAAAGTTTCTTATAATAAATTAGTACGAAGAGTTAACTATACTGCCTATGATTGAAGAAAAATTTAAGACATGAAAAAATATTTGGAACATTTTTTTCCACGCCTCAAGAAGTTTTAACAAAACTTCTGAGACAGAAAGTACTTAATTATAAAAATTAAATTTGTCTAAAATATTAAAATTTAGTCAGTCTCTATGAAACATACCAAAGCAAAGTTTTGCAAACAGTTTTAATTAACTGACAGAATAAAACGAAATATTATGTAAATTATGATAGTGACTGAGAATAGCTGTCAGGAAAATTATAAAATAATAATAGAAATCTATCTATGAAAATATTAGGTTCGAGACTTTGTATTCTTTTGATAACCTTCAGTGGTTATACTAGAAAATAGTCTAGGGCTCAAAAACGACCGCCCGCGTTGATGTCTTGCCAAGTTTTAATACTGTTACGTATTTCCACCCCTTTTGGGAAACACATACTGTATGAATCCATGGGTTCTAAATAATTTTAACAAGGGGTAACCACTAACACTTTATTTAATAATTTATTGATTACACAATACTTCTTATTTAACCTCACTTTTTCACTTTTCAACTTCTTAAAACTTCACTTTAATAAAACTTCTTCCTTCTCCGCCGTCGATTTCGCCTTATATATCCCAAAGTTGCCTCTAGATCCATCCAGAGATTTCCAATTCTAAAACAATAGAGAATCTACAAGTTTCCAGAAAAGACGATGGTGTGTATTACTGGTTGCACTATTTAGTAATCATGGACGTATCACTCGTCAGGTCTTAGGGGGTGGTAATGCATAACAATACGCTTTATTTTAAGAAAATATAATCCAACGGGATCACCAAATGCCTTATTGGCATTTCTAAAAATGGATTTTTCTCCAGTTATCCACAATTCAAGATGGCGACTAGGCGGATTTTCCAAAAAATCATATCTTTGGTAATATTTGACCAATTTTCAATTTCAAAAAAACAAAATGCTCACAAAGAAATATAATTTACGAAAAAAAAAAAATACTGAAGTTAAAAATAGTTAATACCTAATGGAATATTCCCAAAAAAACTAAAATTTCTATTTTTTAAATTTATTTATCATTTTTTATCTTGAAAACAAAAGGCCATATGGAATAAAATTTCAAAAAAATGTGTAAAATTTTATGCTGAATTCAGCGATATACAAATTATAGGTATTGGTTAAAAATAACCCTATAAATGTGCAAGAATATGACGTGCTCGATTGAGTCGACCCATTTCAATTGGTATAGGCATATACAATACGTTTTTTTTTTAATAGCGCGTATTACGAACTGTTATTATTTATACTACACTTTTTACATAATTGTTGCACATTCTATAGAGTACTCTTCATATCTTTATCGTAAATAATATTAGTTTTAGGCATTTAATCTAATTACAAAATATTAAAAATTTAAACCATTAATAACTTTTTTATTTATAACACTAACTTCTTGTCCAATTTTTAATACAATCGGACTTTTAGTTCTTAAGTTATTGTGCTTATAAGAAATTGACGGACGGACATATATATGGGCGGACGGACGGACATTTTGGAAGTTGTTCAGAATTCGATCACCAACACAGTGATATGAAATTTTTTTTCTCTACGAGCGGTTTTATCGGTTTTAGAAATGTGTCAATGTAACAACCACTTTGAATACCGCGCCCTATTTGAAGAGCCTGCGCTTTCTATTGGCAGCTAGAAGGGTGGCAGAACTGGAAATTACTACTTACTAACGGTCGCTCACAAGTTTTGAAGAGTTTTGACAGACAGTGCCGCTTTAATTTTGCTTTTCTTTAATAAACTGTTTTAGAATAAGTTATATTTTACATTATCTATATTAATATTAACTCTAATGCTACTGACTACCTGCCAGAAGGCATATTTCTTTAATTAAAGTGAATTATGTGTAGTAAAGTGTGTGTTTGATTTTGCTGCACATGGTTCTCGAGGAGGCTACTGTGATAAGTTTAAGCTATACCAGCCCTAACACACCGTGCCCCCCAACAACTGGCGTCCCAACGTGTGCCTTCGAATTCCCAGGTTAGTTATAAGCAAATAAGCAATAATTATTATAGATAGTTCGGCGTGCTTAAAATCGTTACAGCGCGATAACGCTAAGAGAACAGTTATTAAATTAAATTTAATTTACAGTGCGACAACATAGCAACAAAATATTTTCAGGATATTGTATGGACACTGCGCTGACAGTTCTTCGCAAATCCAAAATATTTTCAGGACATTCTGCCTCATGTTTCGTGCGTATTGACACTGTGGTGACAGTTCTTCGCGTAAACAAAACGTTTTGAAGACATTTTCGTTTCATTTTGCGTATTGACACTGTGCTAGCAGTTCTTTATGTAAACATATTTAGACATTCTTGCTGCAGGATCGTTGCAGCCGTGCGTGAAAAGACATTATTTAAACTGTTGTGCGGAATAGTTGGACATTTTTGGCTGAATTGAGTAGGTCAAATCGTTCGTGTGTTACGTCGTATGTTTTTACGTTCCGGTCGCGTCGTATCGAGTTCTAATTCGCGCGCAACAATGGCTGATCCAGAAAACATTGTAAATCAAGTGGTTATGACACCAGAGATACTACAAGTACTGCTAGAAAACATGCGTTCAGCTACACCAACTGTTCAAAGTCAACAAGGCAACTTTTCTCAGTGCACAGCTCGATTTAATGGAGACACAAATGATAATGTCGAAGCGTTTATCGACTCCATTACCGTTTACAAAGAATGTGTCAACATTTCGGAAGAAAACGCCTTAAAAGGCCTATCTATGCTTTTGCACGATAATGCAGCTACCTGGTGGCAAGGTATTAAGTCATCAGTGACCACATTCCAAGATGCTCTGGCAGCATTACGAAATGCATATGGTTATGCCAAGCCTGCTTATCAAATATACAGAGAACTTTTCTCCCAAGAACAAAGCCACGATGAAAATACAGATATATTCATCAGTAAGGCTCGTGCCCTTCTTTCTCACTTACCGTCTGATCCTTCAGTGCATGAAACTGTACAATTAGACATGGTATACGGTCTTCTGCACCACAGAATTCGAGAACGGGTTCCTCGGGGAAAAGTTTCGACATTTAAAGAACTTATAGAAGCTTCTCGAGTAGTAGAACAGACACTGTTCCAAAAGAAGAAAGTCTCTACTACCCAAAGTCATAATGCCAACCAATTTCAAGGAGCAAAGAAATCGAAACCTCAATGTTCTTTCTGCAAAAACTATGGCCACTCCAAAGACGAATGTAGGAAATTAGCAAAATCTAAACAAGAAGCCAGAGAAAGTGCTCCCAAAGAAGAACCTTCTACAAAATTGCCGGAAGTAAAGTCTCTTGTATGTTATGGATGCGGCAAAGTCGGTTATGTACGCGGAAACTGTCCAAATTGCAGGGCAAAAACCTCAACAGAAACCCCTACTTTCTCAGCGGAGTTCTTCTGTCAAACTTTCTCGGAAGATCAACAACTGCGTCCCATAGTTCAAATCAGTATAAATGGTGCGAATGGTCTTGCTTTCTTGGATACAGGAGCCAAATCCAGTGTAGCAGGAGCTACACTCAGGAAACTACTGCTTCAGCGCGAAGTTCCTTATGAAGTCAAATCTATGTTAATGACACTAGCTGATGGAAAGGAGAGGTTAGTGGAAGCTTTTATTTTCAAAGTTGACATAGCCATTCAATACAAAGTTGTAACAATTCCCTTGATATCTGTCGCCGACCATGAAAACAGTCGAACACTTTTAGGCATAGATTTTATTAAAGCAGCTCAGATTTTATTAGACGTTGCTTCAAACGAATGGGCTTTTAAAGAGTCACCTGATGTAACCTATCCATTTGTGCAAGAAGTCAACCACAAGTCATATGCACCCATAAATACTGTGGATTTCAAAGAATACCATCTGAGAGAAGATGAAGGTACCTCACTAGAAGAAGAACAGCGAAATCAGTTCAACATATTATTGAGTAAGAATCACAACCTGTTCTCGCCCAATACTGAGCCAACTCCATTTGCTGAACATACGATAAAACTACTAGATGATGTTCCCACTTCTGTACCGCCATATCGTATGCCCGACACCAAGAAAAAGATATTACGTCAAGAGTTAGATCGACTTCTTGAAAATGGCATAATAGAAGAATGTGAGTCGCCCTACTCTGCATCAGTTGTTCTAGTTCCCAAAAAGGATGGCGGGATTCGTCTATGCGTAGACTACCAGCGCCTAAACGCAATAACACAAGCAGACAAATATCCACTACCCCGGTTAGATGATTTGCTCCACTCTGCCAAAAGAACCAAGTACATGACAACGTTAGATCTCAAATCCGGATACCATCAAGTAGCAGTAAGGCCATGTGATAAGGACAAAACGGCCTTCGTAACACCTTTTGGTACATTTCGCTACAACAGAATGCCGTTCGGCCTGAAGAATGCCCCTTCGACTTTCCAGCGGCTAATCGATCGGTACCGATCTGGATTGCAAGACATTGTCATATTGGCATATCTCGATGATTTAATTATATTGTCACCTACTTACGAAAACCACCTCAAGGATCTACAACGGGTCTTCGATAGACTTGGTCTATTTAAATTACACTTGAATAGAGCCAAGTGCACGTTTGCTTGTACCTCAGTCCGTTATCTGGGACACGTCATCACGTCAAGAGGAATAGAGCCAGATCCTGGAAAAGTCTCTGCCATACTAGATATGCGACCGCCACAGAATGTGAAGCAAGTTTTGACGTTCCTGCAAACGTGTTCCTGGTTCCGCCGATTTATGGAAAACTTCGCTGAAATCTCCCGACCATTGACTTCGCTTACCAAAAAAAATGCTAAGTGGCAATGGACCGACAAGCAGGAAAACGCCTTCGACAAGCTTAAACAGCTGCTAACGAGCAAGCCAATACTTCGACAAGCTGATTCAAGATTGCCATACATCCTTAAGACAGATGCCAGTTCATATGCTCTTGGGGCAGTTTTGCTCCAGGGGGAGGGCCCGGACGAGAGACCAATAGAGTATGCAAGTAGACTTCTTACGCCCGCTGAGAGGAATTATCACACAACAGAACGCGAAGCTCTCGCCGTGGTATGGGCCGTGGATAAGTACCGTGGGTACCTAGAAAATGCCACCATTATTGTTCAAAGTGACCATCAACCCTTGAAATGGTTGCTCTCGTTGAAATCCCCGAGTGGAAGATTAGCCAGATGGGCTCTAACCCTACAGTCGTATGACTTACGAATTGATTATACCCCTGGTCGGACCAATGTTGTCGCCGATACACTGTCAAGGCCACCAATAGAGGACACAGAAATCAGTATCGTGTCGGTAGAACTTCCCTCTCATACCGCCAATGAATTACGGTGCCAGCAACTAAGTGACCCTGAGGTCCAAAAGATAGTTGAATGCTTCGAGTCTCCGAAAGCAAATAGTTTGGAATATAAAAAATGGACAGAGAGAGGCTATTTGATGAACAACGGTGTCCTATACAAATACTCGCCTGATTCAGAAGAAGAAGAAGCGCAGCAAGTTGTTCCCAGCTCACAAATATCACAAATTCTCCACGAGTATCATGACTCGCCACTAGCAGGACACAACGGAGTCGAAAACACCCTAACACGAATCTCCAAAAGGTATTACTGGCCTGGTATGCGTCGTCATATTGCAGGACACGTGGCTAGATGTTTGGAGTGTCAGAGATTCAAGCCTTCGAATCTTAAACCCGCTGGTCTTTTACAAACCCCGATCCAATCACAACGGTTTGAAACCATATCCATAGATCTCTTCGGACCACTACCTGAAACGCCCACTGGTGACCGTTGGATATTTGTTATTGAAGATGTAGCCAGCCGATGGGTTGAGATGTTTCCTCTAATCTCTGCTACAGCTGAAGCCTGTGCACGATGTTTGATAGACGAGGTCATACTTCGGTTCGGAGTTCCACGTAAAGTAATAAGTGATAATGGTAGTCAATTCACCAGTGCCGTGATGCAGCAAGTAGCCCATTGCCTAGGATTTTCGCAGAACTTGATCCCTGTGTATCATCCGGAAGCAAACCCGGTCGAGCGAAAGAATCGCGACCTGAAGACGCAATTGGCGATCCTATCTCATACTGACCATACCAGCTGGAAGGATAAAATACCATCTATACGATTCTCCATGAATACCGCTAAATGTCAGTCGACGGGGTATTCACCTGCCTACCTCACATTTGGAAGGGAACTACGAACGCCCGATGATGTGCAACGTGATCTCAGATCCATCGTGGACAATGACAATTTTGTTCCACAAATCACGCCCTACTTACAGACTATCGCCCAAGTTCTTAAGGAAGCCCGAGAAAACCATGACCTCACCAAGGACAGAGCTAAAGTCTATGCGGATGAGCATCGACGCGAAGTGACCTATAACGTAGGCGATAAAGTGTTAGTGGATGTCCACGTCCTCAGCAACTCGAAGACATCGTATACCTCTAAGTTAGCCCCTCGAAGGGATGGTCCTTATGTTATCATGAAGGTAAATAGTCCCACCTCATATGAAGTTGCTAGCCTGGGAAATCCGCAAGTACCCCTTGGCAAATACCATGTGTCTGCATTAACTAAGTACCGAGGCCCAGATGATGAAACCCCTGTACGTCCGCTACGTAAGCGAGGTAGACCCAAAATCAAGTCTGTCAAGAAACCTCAACCAGAACTGGATGAACAGCAAACCCCTAAGACGGAGAAGCCTTGCCAAGTAGGAACCCAACATATTAGGCGGTCCCCCAGAAACGTGAAAGCACCTCAGTGCCCCTGCTGCCCTCAACTCTAATGTCCGTACTAAAATATATACAATCTATTTGTATCACATACGAGGACGTACCTGTGATCCAAAGGGGGAGGATGTAACAACCACTTTGAATACCGCGCCCTATTTGAAGAGCCTGCGCTTTCTATTGGCAGCTAGAAGGGTGGCAGAACTGGAAATTACTACTTACTAACGGTCGCTCACAAGTTTTGAAGAGTTTTGACAGACAGTGCCGCTTTAATTTTGCTTTTCTTTAATAAACTGTTTTAGAATAAGTTATATTTTACATTATCTATATTAATATTAACTCTAATGCTACTGACTACCTGCCAGAAGGCATATTTCTTTAATTAAAGTGAATTATGTGTAGTAAAGTGTGTGTTTGATTTTGCTGCACATGGTTCTCGAGGAGGCTACTGTGATAAGTTTAAGCTATACCAGCCCTAACACACCGTGCCCCCCAACATCAATCAAATGCAATATACTTTTCGTTTTGCATTTTCGAAGAGTGTAATAATGTAACTTAATTCTAGTATATGTTTTGTGTGTCAAGAAACCGTTGTAAAAAGTTGTCTAAGATTTAATCATAGAGCACGAGTTTTTTGTTGCTAAGATGCGGGACAGGAAAGGAAGACTCGCTAAAAAACAGCACAAAGACAAAAATATCTCAACAATACTCCGGCGCATCTTATCGTGTATCAAATGGATAATTAATAAAAAATATTTCCTTCAAAGATTTTTTATCCAACATAAAAACCAAAAAGAAGCTCACTGAATACATCGCCAAGAAAGTTCTGAATTGAGAAAGATTTAAGTATGCTGTAACTTCATATAACCCGCTGATAAACGTAGAGATAATAATCATGAAGAAGGGTACTATTCTAATATTTCGTGTAACTCAACAATATGGAAAAGGCATACAAATTTCTGTGCACAGTCGGTATACAGATGTGTTTGTGCTTCTGGTTAGTTTTTATGAGCAATTACCAAAGAAAGTCGTAATGGTAACCAGTCAAGGAAAAACTGAAAAAGAAATAGATATTGGAAAAGTCTTCAAATCATTAAGTATTGGACACATGCATCATCATTTTTTTTCCATGGCTTTGCTGGAACAAATACAACCGGCAGATTCTCATGAATTAGCAAAGAATTTTGCACTAAAGTATTTTTGAATCTGTAGGAATCATCATCAATACTGAAATCGCTTGCATTGTTGGGAACTCTGAACACAATTACAATATAACTTGAAGACAATTTCCACGAATTAGTACGTTTGCTCTATAAAAATGTAAAGAAGGTAACTGACTTGTGTTTTTCCACCAAAAATCAATAGATAAACCTACCACCCACGGTTGATGACTTTGGGGTTGATGTTATTTTATTTTAGGGTCCATTATATTGCAACAGTATGGAGAAGTCCGAATAATATGCAAAATTTTCCAGATGCTAGTCTCTGTGGGTAGAGAAAATATCACGAATATTTAGAACCAGTCTTCATGCTTAACCCGCTTGCCTCAAGAGCTGTAAAACTAAGCTTGTCAAATCTAGCTGCAAGAAGGCCAATGGATATGCTCCTGAAAAAAAAAATGAATAATTTGCACAGAAGCCTGCCAGTGTTCTGCAGGAAACTTCTTTTGTGCAAATACCCCAGATTCAGTAACTCCATCGATTATGGAAGAATATGAAGATAAATTGGGCAAATTGTGGTATTTTTACTTTAACATATTGCGAATAACCAAAAATATTTTTTAGAAGATGATGGCATGCAGATAATTTAAGAATTATCGAAGAAGACAATTAATAATTCAATTTAGGTCGCTAGATTATATAAGATTATAACAAACTATTACTTTATGATGTTGTGATATTAATAATAAAAACACATTTATTTAATCCTCCATTTTGAAAAATCTGTAATGGCATGGCCTGAATGCAATTTTTAACTTGGAGATGCTATATTATCGTATAAGTATCCCATTAATTATCTGTATGCCCCACCGAACTCATCTTGCGCACCGCAATATTCTTCCACAATACCTGTAGCGCGCCATGATTTTTAAATTTTAGGGCATTATTGTTTAACCAGTACTCAATAAAGTAATCGTTGCATTAAGCATTAAATTCTACACATTTTTTGTTGAAACTGTTTTTCCATATAACTTACTGTTTTTCAAATAAAAAATATTTAAAGAAGTTAGAAAACCAAAATTTTACTTTTTTTGCAACATTTTTAGTTAGATATTAAATATTCTTAGATTTAGTATTTTTTATAGTAAAACATATACTTTTTGAAGTATTTTCTTTTTTAGAAATAAATGATCGGACAACTACGACGGGAGATTTTTTTCTAATAGCCCTATCCGCCAGCTTGATTTGCATATTACTGGAGAAAAATCCATATTCAGAAATGCCAACATGCCATTCGATGATCCAGTAGACCTAAATAATCAGAAACTAAACAGTTTTCAAACTTGGCAGGACCTTATGATACTAGACTAAAAACAAACTGTTCAATATATTTTTTTTTTACAAAACAGCTATCTATTCGGGATAAACGAAAATCTAATTGATCCAATTTAATTTGAGAATTAAAGTTACCTACAATCTGATTTTTGATTTCTGTACGACTAGATTCACTGAGTTACGGTAGAAAATACGAAAAGGCTTTAAAAAAATCAGGTTAAGTATATAAATATAGTTTTGAATCCTTTTAAATGGAAAACTCTAAACGTATTTTTAGCTTTTTAAAAACTTTTTTAATTGTAGGTACTTTTCTGTTAGGTGTCCTTTGGACTCTTATTGCTGTCGTTCGCTTCGTTCGTGTGTCTGTCTGCCACCATCTTCTAATTTTTAAACTATGAATTTTTCATTAATTTTGTACAATAACGGCGTAAAGCCAGAACCGCAGGGATGTAGCATATACATTTAGTGGTGGCTTCAACATATGCAAGAGTTAAAGAAAATAATAGTTGGAAAGAGCATTATCAGTCATTCATATTTTGAAATGCTATCATAATAATAGACCCTTTTGATCTAATCTACGACAAATATGTTTAATTTGGATACCTAAAACAATGTAAGAGATATCACGTGCTTTATATTACATATTTTTTGTGTCACTTTACAGAGTGTAAAGTATATTAATTTTCCTACGGAGGTCCGCATGGTTGATTTATTACTGAAAATTATCCACAGTATACATCGCCAGACCTTGCTTATTGAAACTGAGGCATTTTGTATAATATACTATCATAGTTAATTTCGGAAGGTTATTTGTACTTAGTTTACTAAATACTACATTAATCTTTTTAGAGTCGCAGTTTATATCTGTTGTTAATGGCCAGCTAGGTTCAACTATTGGACTTTCAGAACAGGAAGTTGCGGAATTAGCAGATTATTTTAGAGTTCCGGATGGAAGAATTTATTACACCCAGTTATGTGAAGTTATACACGATAGTGGTAAGTACAAATATCATTATCTAAACTGTGTTATCCAGGTTATTAAATCTTTTTATAACAAAATCGTGTAAATAGGATGCGCCTTAAATTATAGCATGTTATAAAAATTATATAACTTCTGTACCTATATTAAAATTAAGACATAAGGACATACTGTAAGTATTCATAATACAGAAATGTACACAAATTTGACTATAAATATTCAGACAGGGTGTTAGGGTAACTCTTGTTCGTTTAGTGGTTGTAAGAAAAATTCCAATAAATATTTGTATATGAAGCGGAAAATTATTCCTAAGGGAGTTACTGATGAATCCATGGTATTCAAGCGCCTTCCTCACATGGCCAGAGCACTCTTAGGAATAATTTCCGGACACGTTTATTAAAAACTTTCTTATTTTTGTGTGTAGAACCAGCTTCTAAACGAACGAGATATTTCCAGGATATATTGTATACATGAAAATTCATTCGTAGCTGATTTTAACCTGGATAAAAAATGTATATTATCTACCACAGAAAACAAATACATGTGCGGCCTTTTTTACTTTCAGTGCCTGACTTTCAAAAAAATGCTCCGTTAGTGGATGGATTGGAATGGGAAGATCCCTTGCATACAAATCGTTTAAGTATAAGTGAAGAAAGACGTTTAAATGTCCTTCTTACAAAAATAGCATCTATAGTTAACATGAGAAAGTTGTTACTGAGGCCATATTTTCAGGATTACGAACTGGTAAATCTTCGTAGTTATTAAAACTTAATGCAGTGTTATTTTGAAATCCATTTTCAAATTAGATATATAAAAAAATCCCACTAGTTTAATTTTCACTTCATTTGTATTATTTTTTCAAATATAGTTTTATATTTAACCAGTAACCACGAAATATTAAACTACAGGCAAATAAATTACAAAATTAGTTCAACAGTTACTGAATATAGGAGAGAAAGAAAAACGAAATACATGCTTCATTCAATTAAATGTAGGACACCTACTTATTACTGTAATGTTTACTTTAGAAAACAAATTACAATTCCCAGGCGATGAAAGAATTTTATTTGACCCAAGATTTTGTAAAAAAAAAATGCCAGACAGAGTATGCATTTAAGTGTTTACTTTGCACGTTATGCTTTGCATTTTCCATACTTTATTTCCTACGAAATAAGAAAAATTCAGTCATAAGTCTTCCTACACTGTGTGTGTGTGTATACCGATGACGTGACGTGATAAGTGGACTGTATCTAATAAAAATTCATGATTTATAAATATACATAAATATTATTATATCATATATAGAAGACTTTGACTGCGGTTACTCTCATAAAAAATTCTTTGGTTAAAAATAATAAATAAATTCGATTATTTGCCTTCAATTTTAAAATCAAGTGAATAACGAAGTATTCATTTTTTTGTTTTGTTTACGGACAGCAACCCTAGGTAAGAGGAAGCCTCCTGAGAATTATACTGTAATTTTCCTCTATGAATTAAGGCGGCTAGGATATTTACCTCTTCTAAAAGTAACCATAGGTCTTTCAGGTCAATTTAAAATAGAAAAAAAAATGTTTGCTTAATAGTTATATATAGTTTGCTTAATAGTTATATATGCCATTGTAAATTTTACAGGTTTCCAAGAACAGTGGAGTCGTGACCATAGCTCATTTTGCCAGAATACTAGCATATTTAAATATACTTCTATCTGCTGATGATTTTAATATTCTCGTTAAGAAATATATAAAGGATTGTTATACACTTAATTATATAGCCTTTATTAAGGCTATTGACCAGGTTGTAGACTACCTCAATCAACATGGAATTATGGATTTAAGTGGTGTAAGTACTTTCTGGAACCTCTTATGTACAGTGCCGTACTGGCGACAGTTTGTCCCACTGGACGAATATTTTGTTTGGCCCTCTAGCTTACGGATATTATAATATAAACATAAAAAAGCGATACAATGAAAGTTAATATATAAAATATTTAATTTAACGAATACAAGAATATACTGCATACCTCAACAACACTGACAATTGACACAAAATTTCAAATGCTTATTAATACATATAAAATGAAGGATCCTGCATTGAAACCCAGAAACTAGTATACTGAGTAAACAAAAAATGAAAAATGCATAAAATAACAAAAATATACCTACAAAAGAAAAATCAAACCCTGATGCGCGGGATGTTATAGATAGCCATCAAATTGCTGGTGGAGACTCATCATCAACCAAACTACAAAAAGTTCTTATGAACATGAGTTTAGTGACGTTTTGTTGCTAAGGGTGTTACAAGTGTTTTCGCCTTTACTCAATATATTCTAGAAACGGCATTATCTAATTAAGTAAAATTTCTGTTATCCAAGGATCTTAGCAATAAGGAATAGTTTGGTTACTGACAAGTGTTATTATTAATTTGGCTAAGGGTGTGTGTAAGAATAATGAGTAATTAGTACGCAGATGACTTTTTTACATTTTCATATCGCAGTTTTAAAACCAGTTAAAAAGTTTAATAAAACTGCAGTGAATTTTTATTATACGCAAATGATCTACAAGTCACCGAGACGTAAAAAAATAAGGAGAGCCTAAAGCGTCAGCAAGGCCAATCTTTGTGGGTTTGTGTCATATCAAAGTGGCAAGTTGCCAATTTTGTCATCTGCATTCTTCTCCAAATCGCATATTAGCAGTTGCCAGTATTAATCCAGAATTTATTTCTGGCTTCAGGCCTGTCCTAGCATGTCTAAATGGTTATCTTTGCCCCATCTACAATCGTTGTTCTTTTACACTTTTTACACAATCATAATCGGGGCTTAATATTAGAAGCCTGTCTAGGGAGCGACCTAAGTGATTTCGAAGTTTCGTCAGGTTGAGCCCTTTTGGAATCGATTTGTTATTTTATTGTCAACAAAAAACCTTATTGAACTTTTTGATTCCGATAGCAGGTAATTTGTATTATCAATAAAGTTGCAAAATAAAAAGAACAGAATAAATCGTTTTCCAAACACATTCTTTACTGGGACAAAGTAAACACTTTTTGCCTCTTGACATTTTTTTCTAACCATTTTTGAAGTACAGGCTATTAAAAGTCGAAAAATGGCCAAAAGTGGTCATCATCAAAAATTTATTTCTCAGCTTCTACCAAAGTTTTTTAAACGTTTTTCATGGAAAACCTTCGTCAAGACTTTTGTTTTAAGACCATATTTCTTATATAGTTCACTTTTCTTGGTGCTCGTAGTATCTGAAACGAAAGTTGTATGAAATATTTCCTTTTTACATGATGGAATGAAATATGAGGCTGACAGGAAATCGATCCGCAAATCTTTTTTAATTACTTGGATGCACTTTTCAACACTTTGTAACTCGCGATACTTTTTTGAAAACGCGCCTTTTTTAAACTACGTCAATTTCAAATTCATAAAATGAAAAATAATCTGCGTTTTTAACGTTATAGATCCGAATATTTCGTATTTATTTATTTATTTATGTATTTAATATTAACGAGAATGGTTTCCTAATACCTATATGTACTATGTGTTTCTTACATAATGCATTTTTAAACAAATTTTGAATTTGACGCGCATTCGTTCTCGCTCTGCAGACGCTATTTGATTGTGATTTGTCAAGACAAGTGAAGTAACTAAGAATCAGTGTTGCCAACTCCGTTAGGCGAAGAAACTGTAGATAATAAAAAAAAACAGCAGAAAACAGGGAATTTATTGTAATGAAACACAGGGCCGTTGAGAGAAAATCGAGACCCGGGGGATCGCAAGATACGACTCCCACCAATCTTGAAAATAAATTTCGAAGAACGAGGGGTGGCATTCATAATAATAAACTATCTATCTCTATAAAAATGTCGGAGAGCGGGGGAGGGGTATTCCTTAGAATTGAATATTCGTCTCGGTCAACATTTTGAAAAGCGAAGGGGGGGGGGCTCATATTCCTCAAAATTAAGTATCTGTCTCGACCGAAACAGCGAGCGAGGGGGTGACTATACGATATGCAAAAAAAAACAGTAGATATAACAGTTCGGACAAAAAACAGGGAAAGAAACCAGAAAACAGTAGATCTACTGAAAAAACAGTAGTGTTGCTAAGAATGCATAAGGTTCTTGTTCAGATAAATGTTAAAACAGAAATCATCACTGATGAAACAAAAACACCCGATGAGAGTGAGACTGAAGATTAAATTTGAAATTAGATTACAACACACGCACATGTAATTAGGTTATATTATTATTATCATAGTAATATTTGTAACTGGTAAAGAAAATGCATTACTATACTAATATATAATACATCGTTTATCAAATAACGACATACATTATTTATATAATGTAGTTAAAAATGTAAATATAAATACATGGATAATATATTTTTTTGACAATTCAGATTTGTTATTATAGTTTGCTATTTATTGTTTTGAAAAATTTATTTATCAATAATAATTAATGTATCAATTTCCTGTCGCGTTCTTTGCTCGAATACTTAAAATCGTTGATAAAGTACAAGAGTCAAAGTTAATTTTCATCTAATTAATTACAAAAATTATTTGGTAAATTATTACTTATACTTCAAGTGAAACATGTTAATTTTATTACTATGTAATCGTGGATTTGACATGCACAAGTATGAATTACAAATATGAATTGCTAGAATAAAAAAGAAAATGTTGCAAATTACAAATTTTGGCAACCGTTTTCAAAGAACTGTTTGAAAAATGTTGGTAAAGCTGAGACAAACGTTAAAAATGCATTTTTCATTTCCTGTCACCTTCATATTTCATTCTGTCATGCAAAAATGAAATATTTCATACAATTTTGATTTCAAATAACACGAGTATCAAAAAACCGCTGCCCAAGGAATCACTACTTCCACATCCAGATTCTTCATCCAAGTTACTTTAAAGGAAACATCTTGACTTTATTTGCACTAGTATGTTTAAATTATTGGTCATAGAATTTTAATAATATTTGGGGCAGATGTCATAGAAAAGTTTGAGGCGTTGGTTTCTACCATATACGTTAAAAATGAAGTTTCTAGTTTACCCTACTTATTTTCCACTATTCACAATCTACCACCTCCCACCCCTTCAATGGAGTTATCTCAGTCGGATGTCACTACAATACATACGTGTACTAACTTTCAAGTGAATATCTCAATTTGATGTTATCAATCCCATTAATAATGAAGGGGAGGTGGTGGAGTTTGAAAAATATTAGAAAGAAATCTGAGGCCTTGGTTTCTAGTATATACACCGAATCCCAAATTTCTGTACTCTTACCAGCTTGATTTACTTATTTTCCCCTAGTTACTCCTATTAACCCCAACTCTTCTACGGAATCATCCCAAAATATAATCTAGTTCCAGATGTCGTTATAATACATAAGTCTACCAAATTACAAGTGAATATTTCAATTTTATTTTATCAACCCCTTTAATAATGTAGTAATGGTAGTGGAAGGGTTGAAATATATTATCAAAAAATCTGAGGCCTTGGCTTCTAGGACATACACCTAATTTCAAGTTGCAGTACTCTTACCAGCTTGCTTTACTTATTTTTCTCTATTTACCTCTACTTACCCCCACTCCTTCAACGCAATCATGTCAAAATATAATCTAGTTTGAGATATAGTTATAATACATAAATGTACCAAATTTCAAGTGAAAATTTAAATTTAATTTTATCAACTGTTTTAATAAGAGAGTAGATGGTGGGTAGATGGAAAATACTAATTAAAAAACCTGACACCTTCGCTTCTAGTATATACACCAAATTTCTGTACTTTTACCAGCTTGCTTTACTTATTTTCCCTTATATATCCCTATTTAACCCAAAACCCTTCAACGGAATCATCTCAAAATATAATCTAGCTCCAGATGTCGTTATAAGTCATATGTGTCCAAATTTCAAATGAATATCTCAATTTTATTTTATTAACCCTTTTAATAATGAAGTAGGGGTGGCGGGGGTTGAAAAATATTATAAATAATCTGAGACCTTGGCTTCTAGTACATACACCGAATTTCAAGTTTCTGTAGTCTTACCAGCGTGCTTTACTTATTTTCCCCTATTTGCCCCTATTTAACCCCCAACCCTTCAACGGAATCATCTCAAAATATAATTTAGTTCCAGATGTCGTTATAATACATATGCGTACTAAATTTCATGTGAACATCTCAATTTTATTTTATCAACCCCTTGAATAATGGAGTAGGGGTGATGGGGGGCTAAAATATATTATTAAAAAATCTGAGGCCTTGGTTTCTAGTATATACACTGAATTTCAAGTTTCTGTTCTCATACCAGCTTGTTTTACTTATGTCCCCCTATTTACCCTTAAATAACCCCCAACCGTTCAACGGAATCATCTCAAAGTACAATCTAGTTCCAGATGTCGTTATAATACATACGTGTACCAAATTTCAAATGAATGTATGTCAATTTTATTTTATCAACCGTTTTCATATTGGAGTAGGGGTGGTGGGGGTTGAATAATATTATAAAAAAATCTGACGATTTGGCTTCTAGTACATACACCGAATTTCAAGTTTCTGTAATCTTACCAGCTTGCTTTACCTTTTTTCCCCTACTTACCCCTATTTAACCCCCAACCCTTCAACGGAATCATCTCAAATTATAAGTAATTTATTTTTTATCGTTATAATACATACGTGTACCAAATTTCAAATGAATATCTCAATTTTATTTTATCAACCCTTTTCATATTGGAGTAGGGGTGGTGGGGGTTGAAAAATACTATAAACAAATCTGACGCTTTGGCTTCTAGTACATACATCGAGTTTCAAGTTTCTGTACTCTTACCAACTTGTTTTACTTATATTCCCCTATTTACCCCAAATTAACCCCCAACCCTTCAACGAAATCATCTCAAAATATAATCAAATTCCAGACGTCGCTATAATACATACGTGTATGAAATTTCAAATGAATATCTCAACTTTATTTAGTCAACCCCATTAATGGGGTGGAGGTGGTGGGGGGTTGAAAAATATTATAAAAAATCTGAGGCCTTAACTTCTAGTACATACACCGAATTTCAAGTTTCTGTACTCTTACAAGCTTGCTTTACTTATTTTCCCATATTTACCCCTATTTAACCCCCAACCCTTCACCGGATATCCTCAAAAAACAATCCAGTTCCAGATCTCGTTATGATATATACGTGTACAAAATTTCAAGTCAATATCTTAAACCGTTCCGGAGAAAACGTGCGGACAAAAAAAGTTACAGACAGACAGACAGAAAATTTTTTTTCGCTCAAATTTAAAATCTCGACGTTTCATGACATCCTAAACCTATTTCACGAATAAAAATTTTTGAAAATTTTTTTGCGATTACTATACTTCCAATCCACTACGTGGATGTGGAAGTAAAATATGGTCATAGAACATAAGTTTAAATAGCTTTGGTAGAAGCTTAGAAACAATTTTTTTTAAATGGTCACTTTTGGCAATTTTCGACTTTTAATCGCCTATAGTTCAAAAATGGTGCATTCTAGAAAAAAATGTCAAAATACAAGTGTTTACTTTGGCCCAATTGATCTATAGAATGTATTTGGAAAACGATTTATTTTTTCTTTTTATTTTGCAATTTTATTGTTAATAACAAATTACCTGCCATCGGAATCAAAGAGTTTAATAAGGTTTTTTTATTGACAATAAATCAACAAATCGATTCCAAAAGGATTCAACCTATTGAATCCACCAAATAAACTTTTGTGGTTCGCACGCACATCTCTGGTGGAACTGATAACGCTCGATTATATCTAAAATGCGTTTTACCATTTTGTCCTTAAACTACAATTATTTCAAATTATTAGTTCGTTTCTGAATTGTTTTGAAGAATTGAAAAACTTTTCACACCATTGTTGATAGTGAATCTCCACTAGTAGTTTCGTGAATTAATTTTGAAACACCCTGTATAATAACAGTCTCTTAAAATGACAATAAAAACTAAACGGACTATAACGCAAATATTATATCTCATCACTTATTTTTTATAATGCTTATAAGGCATGCATACATTAATTTTTGTAGTATTTACCGGAATATTATGATTTATAATTTAAACACGAGACTTCGAAAGAGAGTGTGTTTATTAAACGACAGCTTACAATGTACTAATAGTTCTATATCCATATTACATAAAGGTAAACGATGATTCACTAATCAGTATCTAGAGCGATATAACAGTGTTTTCGCATAATACTGCAGCATTTTGTTGAGCCCATTTACACGGTCTACCGAACATTTTTCCGGTGGCTCGGTGTCCCAGTCCGGCACTGATTACATAAGTCGAAGTATCAAAGTATATTAAATTAATTACTGATTTTAGGATATTATGAGCATTTTTCCAGGAAGGATCATTAATGCCGAATTACCAAAATTGCCCAGACCAGAAATAGGTAGGATTTTGGCGTCCAAAATATTTGGAAAACAAACTATTTTCCACCCTGCCCTAAAGGAGACAAAGCAACTTGAATCTTTACTATCGACGATTGCTTTGATTCAGGACCATGTTTGGAAAAACAGATTGAGAGTTTGTGAATTTTTTAGGGTAAATATTTTTAATTTTAAATAAAGTAGCATTTTACTGATGTTATAACTAGATTTTTTTTAAATGTTTTTGAAAAATATTTATTGTCAGATAAAATAAACATTACATAAAGGGAGGAATATTTGACATACACTTTCCACAATTTAACATATTTCTTACATTGTACATACAATAAATTTGACTTATTGACGCTACAATATTATAAATTAAGCATTTTGATTTATTCATTTTCTACTTAGTAGTATATTTTCTTATTTACGTTGCTGTTTATTAATTTTAATCTGTTGGATCTTATACTCAGTTAGAGAGATGAGTGCCATATTATACTTTATCCCAAACTGATTGCCGGTATAAAGAATCTTTGAGATCTTTGTTCTTTACCGCTCTGTCAAAGGCGCCGACATTTTTTATTCCCAGAATAAGTCTGAGATAAACTATACTCCCTACCAATCAGCATAGAGAATAAATTATATTCAGTAGTTGATCTACAGTCTCGAAATCGACAAGGGGGGAGGTCGACTCCTAAAGGGTATATAAAAACAAAAACTGGATTCATATGTAAAATTTCCTGGCTTCCTGCCGGATTCGAATTTCTAGTTCGCCAATTCATTTGGAATTGAAAAATTGTAGAAAAAGGCTTTTATTTGCAAAAACTACAAAGAATATGAAAATATGTGTTTTATAATTTCTCAATCAATATTACGCATTGTGATATATGAGCTATTTCACATTTGAACTGATGGTCGGTTGCGTACCGATTTCGGTGTTGTCGACATTATCTAACTGTATCCGAAAATTTTAAACTATTTTCTAGCTTGTGATGAAATTCGTTAAAAGGTTTGATTGACTTACTAATGTTACGCATTACACCCCCCTGAGGCCTGGCGAGTGATACGCCCATGGTACTAATAGTTGGAATTAAGTACCAAGTCAACCAGTAATACACACCATCCCGACTGGAAGCCTGTAGATGACCCTAGAGTTATATTGGTCTGGAATTGGAAATCTCTAGATGGATCTAGAGGCAATTTTAGGATATATAAGGCGAAATCGACGGTGGAGAAAGAAGTTTTTTAAAGTGATGTTTGGTAGCGAAAAGTGAGGTTATAAATACGATGTGTAAATATAAACATTGTAAAAGTTACTTTAGATGTATTGCGTAATCAGCAAATTATTAAATAAAGTGTTAGTTACCCATTGTTAAAAACATAAAAAAATTCGAGGCCCTGGCTTCTATTATACACCAAATTTCAAGTTTCTGTACTATTATCAGCTTGCTTTACTTATTTCCTCCTATTTATCCTCCATACCCTTCACCGGATATGTTAAAAAAACAATTAAGTTCCAGATCTCGTTATAGTACATACGTGTACAAAATTTCAAGTCAATATCTTAAGCCGTTGCGGAAAATCATGCCGACAAAAAAAAGGCTGCAGACAGACAGACCGACAGACAGACAGAATTTTTTTTTCGCTCAAATTTAAAATCTCGACGTTTCATGACATTCTAAAACTATTTCAAGAAAAAATTGATTAATGTACTTCCAAACCACTACGTGGATGTGGAAGTAAAATTGACGAAAATTCACATTTTTTTTTTTCAGTAATTCGTCCATAGCTGTTTTTTTATGGCATTCTAGGTGTATATAAATGTTCAGAGAAAAAAAGTTATTGAAAAGACAGAAATTTCTTTTTTTGTCTGCTCCATACGACGACCGGTGACCGAGATATCGCCTTTCAAATTTGACCATTTTTTGCCATATTTTACCGCATTTGCTCTCATACATTTTTTCTTTTAATTTTCATTAAACTAACTTATTCTTGTGCAATAAAACAATAATTTTAAGATAATTTAATAATAATACGAATGTTTCTGTAACATTCTAAAATAAATATTACGTTTTTACGAAAAAGTAATATTACAAACAATTAATGTTTGTGGCTGAGCTTTATAATGTCGGGTGTTTTCCACCTTATAGGAAACACCCTGTATTAATCCGTGGGTTCTAAATAATTTTAACAAGGGGCAAACCACTAACACTTTATTTAATAATTTGTGACTATGCAATACTTCAAAATAACCTTTACACGTTGTTTACTTGATATTTAACCTCACTTTCGTTACCGAACGTCACTTTCCTAAAACCTCTTCTTCTGCGCCGGTAATCGCGCCTTATATACTCTGAAATTGCCTCTAGATCCATCGAGAATCTTCTCCCACCACATTCTAGAAAACTCTATCTCTCTCTACAAGTTTCCAGTCACTATTGTTAGTATTTTTTTAATTTGTATTTCGCCAGTCTATCGAAATGCACGATCTTCATCTTGGACTTTTTGCTTCGTTGAATCTCATTAATTCGGGTAATAACAGTATACGGTCATTACGGTCCATCCCAAGGTGGTTGAAGTTTCGGTGACCTTCCTTTCTTTCGCTGTGGGTTGTACAGCCAAACCAGATCTCCTGCCTGAAACCCCTCTGAATCACCCTTACGGTAATATCGAGCCTTCATTCTGTCACTGGCTGTGATGATTTGGTCTCTAACTAGCTCATGGTTATTTCTTAGCCGTTCACTCACTTCATCTACATAGCTGTTCATAGGATGCCGATCTCCGTCTGGTGTTCCAAACATTAAACACACGGCAGTCTGATCTTATGTCCAAATACTACACGAGCCGGAGTCTGTTTTGTAGTCTCGTGGATAGCAGCTCTATAGGCCATGAGGAAAAACGGCATGTGAAGATCCCAGTCACGTTGATTTTTATGAACGACTTTAGAGAGATGTTCTTTGATAGTCTTGTTATGTCGCTCCACCATTCCATCTGATTGCGGGTGAAGGGCTGTTGTCCGTGTTTTGTGTATTCCCAATAACTTGCAGATTTGCTGAAATACCCCTGACTCAAAGTTTCTCCCCTGATATGAATGCAGCTCCAGGGGTACACCAAACCGACATATCAAGTTATCTACTAAGACTTTGGCAACGTTGACCGCTTCCTGGTTCGGAATCGCATAGGCCTCCGGCCACTTACTAAAATATTCCATGGCAACCAGTATGTACTTGTTACCGTCCTTGGATACTGGGAATGGTCCGGCTATATCGATCGCAATCCTCTCAAAAGGAGCTCCGACGTTATATTGCTTCATTGCACCCCTACTTCTAGTCTGTGGTCCCTTACTGGCTGCACAAATTTTGCAATTACGACACCAAGCTTCAACATCTTGACGACTATTTACCCAGTAAAATCGTTCACCTACTTTATTCAGGGTCTTGTTAACGCCGAAGTGTCCACCGGATGCTCCATTATGCACTTCCTGAAGTACTTTAGGTACTCGACACCTGGGAATCACTAGAGGCATAACAACTTGCTTCCCATCCGGGCTCTCCCATGCTCTCCTCTCTTTAACAGCCCGTTCATAACTGTAAGTGAGTCCCACTGTGCCCACAAAGCCTTCAATCCAACTGCTTTGTCCGAAATATCCTTCCACTCTGGTCGAATTCCTTTTTCCTTTACTCTCAATATAGCCCCGATATCTGCATCGTTCAGTTGTTCTCGTCTCAGGGCTTTAGTTGTCCAATCATCCGGAACGTCTATTTTAATAGTGTTGACTTCTCCCGTGCCCTGCTGTTTTTCCACATGGCGGCAGTGCTTGCAGTCGTCCTTGCACGGTCTTTTAGATAAAGCATCTTGCAGATCCATTAATTTATACTTGCACTTTCGATTTATGAAATAAAAAAAATGCTGAACAAGCCCATTGTTTTATCATCTGGAGGCTAAGGTCATATGTGAATTTAAAAATTGTGCTTTCATACTACTTCTCGTATATGCATTCAGCACTGTGCTATGGCATTGTCGGCTGGGGCAATGCAAATCGGATAAATGAAGTACTAACTGCACAAAAAAAAATAGTTCGTACAATGAAATTTAAAGCCCCTAGACATTCCTGTCGTGAACTGTTCAGAGACTTAAAAATTCTTACTGTTACCTCTATATACATCTTGCAGTGTGTAATTCACGTTAAGAATAACATTAGTCAATATACATCAACTGCAGAATAGATATAGTTAGCACCTATTCACTACGCTTTAGTGACAACCTAAAATTACCCCAACATCAGTGGTAGATTTACACATTTGCCGCCAGTAGGCTATTCAAATTTTGCCGCCTCTACCAACCTCTACAATTCAATACCCTAGTTCACAATCATATTAATTAAAAAAATTTTGTCCATGAAATTATAACTTTATGATTTGTGTACTATGTATGATTATTTTTACAACCCAACGATTTAGTTAAGATTGCACAAGAAAGTCTTTGTGGATATTTTTGAGCTAATATGTAAAAGCTCAATCATTACGACTTACACAATAATAATTAATGTACATTCGCTAAACGTAATTAAATGTCACTCGTTTCCGGGCCGCAAGCAACCAAACGCGACTACGCAAATTACAGAAAAAATTATCTAACTGGTGAAACATATTAATTATTACATGTTGAATTGTTTGTCTGGACCTAATAACCATTTAGGTACCTATATAAATAGGATTATTTTTAATTTCTGTAAGACATCTTAAAAAATGTTGGCCCCAAATTTTCCGCCCCTAAAATCTGCTGCCCTAGGCTCCAGCCTACTCAGCCTGCTGGTAAATCCACCACTGCCCAACATAGACTTGCCTCAACGGCTAAAAGTAGATACATAATGCCAATAAAAATTTTCAATCATTTACCTGAAAATCTCAAGTCTATTACTTAAATTACTATAACTGTTTTTAAGAAAGAAGTCAAAACTGCTCTTTTACAACAGCTTTTACAGCTTGAATGATTATTTTACCAGTGATCTGAATTAAACTCTATTCTCCCTAATAGTTTTGTCATTATTTGTGCTTCCAGGGTTGCCCTGTGCTGGCACGGTACAGATTTTTATTTTTTTTCTCTCCTCTTTTGTATGTCTCTCTAATTATTAAGTCTTTGTTATATATTGATATCTGTAGTTGTAAGTACCCATTTTACTCTCTACATTAACCCACTTATTGACGAACTCATGTCATTGTATAAAGATCTATGTGGAATTTTTAAATAAATTTATAAATATAATTTTAATATTAATAAAAGCTAAAAAAGTGAGGACTGAAACAATCCTTCTATATTCTTTCAATTAATTTGTAAATACTTGTAAATTAAATACATGTAGACTGATATTAGCATTGCAAGATCACTAATATCAGCGACAGGAGTAGGTATTTATTCTTGGACAAATAAAGAAATACGAAGTAACAACTTAAGTTAATAAAATACTGTATTGAAAAATCATGCATTTTCTATTTACGTGTTTGAAATGACAAATAAAATAAAGAAAAAGAAATTGGTAAAGGTATTTACACAGAACTTCCCTCTTTATTTGTGCATGGCGGTCACTCTTAAAAATGAATAATTACGAAATGACATTGAAAATAATAATCGGAATATAGTTATCAAGTTGTAGTTATTATTACAAAGAGAACCTGATAAGTTTTGGTCAAAAAAATATACAGAGTGCTCATCCAACAGCAAAATTTCAAGTGCCAAATATGGAAGGCTTGCGCAAATGCCTTTCATGTCCATCATGACTCGGTCTCGTCTAGAGCATAAAAAACAAAACCAAGTCCCACTTTTTTTTTACATATATTAGATAGGGAGTGCGTGTACTATATATTTCTCTACTGTCTGCACTAATCCAAGACTTCCCGCTACGGGAGACAAATCAAAGACAAATTGCATCGGCGCATAACGTCCCCTATAGTCTGTTTTTAAACCAGGAGGAGTAAACATGAAAGTTCAATTCACACCATAAAACAAACTAGAAAATACACTAAAATCTTTCTGGCGTTTCGGGCAACCAACAATACACGACTACAGTGTTTTTGTGTGTATTTTATTACATTATGTAATACATTGACCTCTATTTGACCTCTAAGTATTTTATATAGCATCCATGCCACTTACGCAATATAAAGGCACAAGTAATTAGCCACTTTTATCTTCAGATTTATACAAAAGGGATTAAAAACTGATACATAATGTGCAAACGAAGAAATAGAAATTATAACCTAATAATGTATGACATGAAACTAAAATTTTTACAATATGTCAAAATTTACGACTATTGCCTTGTGTAAAACTGGCGAGGGCGTATCCAATCACAGATGCGAGATTTAGCGCGTTAGATTTAAAACGCTCCTCCTGGTTTAAAAACAGACTATAGAAGTATTCTAACTCAAGCACTGACATACTTTTAATACTAGATTTCAACTGCGGCTAGTGATGCGACATCGAGCTTTAGGCTCGGATATTTCATATCGATGTTAACATCGAACCAAACTATCGATATTATGATATTTACCGTGCAAAAAATATCGATATTATCAAGTATCGATATTCGATAAATTGAAGTTGATGATGAAAAAATTCAGGCAGTGGTTTGTGTTTTTCAGTTTCACCACAGGTTGGTTTTCCGTGTAGTAAATAACGCTGATGGCGTGTTTAGCGCTATAGCTGTTGCATTGCTACCGGGCTGTAGCGATTATCCATGTCATATTCATTTGCTCATGTTCAGTGGTCAACTAAAAAAATGTATTGCAGCTTTCAGTAGTACCTACACGCGCACTGTTTTAGTTGGGGATGGGCCGGGTTATTTAATACGTTGGCACTTTCAGCGATTAGTGGATAATCAAAGATAGCTACGTATTTGAATCGAAATTAAGAAGAAAGAAAGACAGAATGAGAATAAATGTGAATATATGAATACCTATATTCATATTTTTGCGCGTACCGGGCGACGCCCCCTTTTAGACAGTAATGGGGGGGACTTCACCCCTCCCCCCCTCGCTCCGGCCCTGGGTGTCAAACTAACATATTAAACAGTGAAAACCCTTTAACGCAATAATTGTTCCTTACTAAAAGACATATTCATTCAATAGCCTATTGGTCGTATATGGGAATCGACGAGCATGATCACCTAGTATCTAGGAGCCAAGCCAAGTATGCTGGAGTCTGTATGGGGGCTTTAAGTTGAACTAGGCTTCATTTATTTTCAACGTTTTTGTTAAACCGCATATTTCACTAATTTACTTATTTATTTAATTAATATCCTTTACAGCATTTTGATCCATTGAATTGCGGTAGAATAACAGTAGCCCAGTTCCAACGAGGTTTTGATGCATTAGCATTAAGTGGCATGACGAGGTTTTTCTTATCATTGCCTGATGTAGAAGCAATTTTAAACCAATACAGAGACCCCTGTGACCCCACAAGGGTTTGCTGGAAAACTTTTGAGGATGATATTGATCACGTATTTACAATAAAGGTAGGTAGTATAATATAATGGTTCTTATCGTATTTTATTTCAGCATATATCGGTATCAGTAAACATTTACAAAATTTTAAAGTCGTTAGAATTTCGAATCTCAGAGAAGATACCTTCCTTCAATTTAGCATCAGATTTGTGACTCATCAAATGACTCAAATATTTATGCTTTAAATATACCGACCATCTCTGTTAAGAACTTTATTCAGGGAGCAAGAATTCGTTGATTCTATGATTGAAGTAGAAAGGCGGAATGGTTAAGTTTTAAAGACGTGTTCACAACATTTCTCGTTAATATCAAAGACCAGACTACAATATCAAAAATGATAAAGAATTACGAAAAGTTAGGTTGTATGATGAGTTTTAAATTGCACTTTCTCGATTCACACCTGAATGAGTTTCCAGAAAATAACGATGACTTCCAATGACTTCCACCAAAATTTAAAAGACTTTGAACGTCGATTTCAGGGTAAATAGGATATCAACATGTTAGCAGATTACTGTTGGATGCTACAAAGAGAAGTGAAACTAAAAGGAACGAAACGAGGAAGAAACCCCTTATATATACAGATCATTTGAAAACGAAAACCCATATACAATTGAAATACTATATATCACGCCCAACGATTGGGTATCCTGAAGAAAATCGATTTTTGACAGTTTCTTAAAATTTTTCTCAGTGTTTCTATCACTGACCCCAAAATTTGACTCCAGGTTCGTGATCAGTGGAAAAAATTACTCGATAAAGGTATATGCACACCATTGGAACACGCTATGCGTTCATGAAAAAACGTGAAATCCATGAAAAAACCCGATTTTTTACAGTTTTTTAAATTTTTCCTCAGTATTTTCATCACTGACTTTCAAATTTGACTCGACAACTCGTGATCAGCAGGAAAAATTATTCAAAAATGGTGTACACAGGCCATCGTAACACGCTATGTATTCACGAAGAAAACGTGATATCCATAAAAAAACACAGTATCCGTGAAAAACGCGATTTTTGACGGTTTTTAAAATGTTTCTCAACATTTTGTCAATTAGCCCCGGGCTCTAACAATAGATTCGAGGTCAGTGGGACAAAAAACATAAGAAAAATGCATGCAGCCTAGCCGAACATGCAAATTTTACCACCCAAAAAACCACAAAAAACGCATTTCTGGACAATTTTTCGGGTTTTTCTCTATAATGTGCGCATTAACCCCCATTCTGACTTCAGATTCCTAATCAGCGGGAAAAATACTAAAGAAAAGTATATTCAGATGTCCAGTTCAAACTTTTTTTTGTGGGCCTGTGTAACTAACAGCCGATTTTACAATCGCTAGTTAACTTCCAGTCAGAGTTAACTTTCAGGTTATTATAGAAATTGGGTTTTGCAATATCTGGTCATTTTCGATGTGGTAGTTATCTAGTAGTTAACTTTACTAGCAGATGAGGTGTGGGTTAACTAGAAGTTGGCGGTTTACTGGCAATTTATAACCTATAAAATAACTGTCACAAAATAATTTTTTGATATTTTGCCTAAAAATGAATATGTACGAAGTAAATGCATATAGCAGTGATGAGTAGCCAAGGTAATCCTGTATAGACCTAACTTTTTCGAAGAATACGATGTAAGAGATTTTTTAAATAGATCAAGACTAAATACTATCTACTTAGTAATAGACCACTAACTCATAAATTGCTTCTGACATTTATATTTGATAGCAGGTGACGTGACTTTGGACCAAACTTCATACATTTTATGTACACCCATTTTTCCAGTACCAACATTACAAATTTTATTCACAACCTCTCGTTTACAAATCATCGCTTAACTTCACATTGAAAAACGCATGTGTCGGTAAAGTTATAGTTAACCTGCAAGTAAAAGTCAACTAACATGAAAGTTAACTTGCGATTGTAAAACCGGCTGTATGTCATTAATAATTTCGGCTGTAGGTATACCATTTCGCTCTAGTGGTAGGGTGAACTTCCCGGTTAGTGTAGTTTGATCTCTAGAATTGAGTAAGTTATAATTACAAGATCAAACGAACTTGCTTTAAGTGAAGTTCGATCTTAATTATATGGAGTCTCGTCGAAATAAACAATATCCCACCTCTCCCTATTAAACTTCTGTCTCAACGCATACAGCAAATTTTCTCTGATTAGACTCTAAACAAAACAAGTACTTAATCAGCGTATTGACCGATAGCAAGCAATTAGTCACTGCAAGTCCGACGTTTTGTTTATTACTTTTAACGTGTGGTTCGGTGTTCAGTGCAGGAGTATGGGATCACAACATTATTCCACCACTAATCAAACCCCCAACGAATTTGAAACATTATGGACCCAACTATCATTGCACGGAAGTGTAAGTTTCCTTCTTTCCTCTTGATTATTCTGCATCAGAATACAACATTGCTACACTTGAACACCAGAACAGTTCAAAGCGAAATAACATATCGGGATTGAATTAGAGTGCAGTTAAAGAGGCCACAGGTGTGAATTAACCTGTAAAAATCTTATCTACCTACAGGAGAGTGCTAATTTTAAGTGCCACTCTCGATTTCATTGTTATATAAGTTTTTCTGCTTGTCTGGTAGCTCACCACTTTATTGACATAAAACTGACTACACCCTGTATAATATTTATTAGTACGGACGGTAACCTGCACGAATGGAACCCACCTTGCATTTTATGCTCAAGCGTTGAAATTTGGCACCCTTGTGCGTTAGAATGTACCCTTTGATATAAGAAATGCTGCCACGGTCTGGGCTCCCGCGGGGGCTCTGTCATAGCATCTTCATGGGCAAATCCGCATTATCGCTTGTTTTGGAGCTAAAAAGTGTCGTAGAGTGCTGAAATTTGGTACCATGCGGGATTTGGAATTTTTAAGATCACAAGCAAGTGGCCCAGGACCCACGGCCCTTTTTCTCAAAATGGCGGCGTGGAAAATGCATAAAATAACGTTATATTCCGTAAAAGTTTACTCTAACGCATTTTTTCGAGTGAGCTTTCTGTTTTGAGTACATGCGGTCCATGAATACTGCGCTGTGGCTTTCCAGACGTGTAATTTAATAAGCGCAATTCGAATTTCCGCGCGCATATATCGGCTTTCCGCCGGGCTGAACATAAACATGTCAAACATGAAAACAGCAAGGGAAATCAGTGACGACGTGACGACCCCCCCTGTTTTCAAAATGGCGCAGTTAGCACGAGAGTACTCAGAACGTCTGGCGGAACTCGGTCAACCTTCTGCTGATATTCATTCTACTAGATCGAGAGAACGACTACTGCAAGAGTGTCCTGAAATTAAACATATTGGGACTCAGGGCCAGGATATTCATGTGGCATTTCGAAAGGATATAGACTTTTCCATCCGGGAAGATGTTCGATATTTTGATTCTGAGGGAATAAATTTGGCACAGGCCGCTTACATAGTTAGACAGGATATGTTTCAAATCTCAGCAAAGGACTGCAATGACATGGCTCAACTTATTTCATTTTATGCTGTGAAAAGGACTAGGAAAGGATCTATTAAGCGGCCTGGGACAGCATTTCATACCACCGGCTACAAACAATTCTTACAGAGAAGGCGTGTGACCTGTACCACACAGAAGGCGTGGTGTGTCCATTGGAGTTGCGCCGAAACTTGTTCATGACATGCGACAGCAGTAGTAGACAACATTAACCACAACTTGTCCTCAACCACCTCCACGGGCTCGTTTCTGCCATATCCATAATGAAACATCCTACACTGTACACTAGAAAAAGAAGGTAGGCTGTAACAAAATGGGTTAAAAAAACTATTTAAATAAGAGAATTTCTTTTCTACAAGTGACTTGCGTCAATTACCAGCAGGCCAGATGGACACAGTACACAGGAAATTGGAGGAGATCTGCCTCATGATTATGCTGTGGTAGAAGACTTTTTTTGCCGGCTTTCCAGAACCGTGTTTTGTGACACTGTGAACGAATGCTAGAGATTGCCATTTATTAAAAACCATCGTCAGCTGAAATCCATTCCACCAACAAGGGATGCTCTAGAACAGCACGCCAGGCGGGCTTCCCTTCAAAGCCAAATAGAAACCGTGTGGCGCACAAAGCCTGTAGCGTCAGAAGCGTGCGAAGCCTTAGTTAAGTATAGCTGTAAAAAGGGCTGCGTTGCAAATCGCTGTAAATGTCTCAAAAATAATCTGAAATGCTGTGATCTATGTAAATGTAGTTGTGACACATCTGAAAGTGGCACTATAAGTGCCACTCGGATTAATGCCCAATACACAGGTACTATTTATTGGTAATTGTATGAAATAAAAGTGTTATTCCACCATTATTATAAGTGTTATATTCCACCATTATTATAAGAAAAGTGGTATATTAATTTATTCGCCCTGCCATTATTTTCGACCTTATGTAGGGGAGACTGTTGTATTTTGAATATAGTGTACCTTGGAACATTACCTGTTTTGAACTGGTTTTAACATCTGTCTAATTATTGAGAAAGCATATTATGGGGAAGTGTAAAGAAACCTCATAAAACGTATTTTCACTCATTCTCATTGTTTGGTGTGGTTTTCAAACAATTTGGTTATTATTGCGTCTTAAAACGGCCGGTTTTGTGTTTTGTTTCGTGATTTGTACCTTGGAACAATCTGTTGAGGCAAGAATGCTACAAACCTGTTTTTTTTAAAGGTTCGTAATGCCACGAAGTAACGTAGGCCTGAAAAGGGCTTCAGAGGATTCTGCAAGTTTATGCAAAGCTATAGCTGCTGTTTTATGTGATAATGACCGGAAAATTTCTTTGCGAGAGGCTCGTAAGGTTTGTAATGTGAAACTCACTATGTCTCTATCTGACATTTAAATCGCTTTAAGGAAATTGGAGATAAAAATTTCACTTATAAAGCGAAAATGGATGTTAATAAAGTTTTTAGTAAAGAAAAATAAGAATCAGATTTGTCAAAATACCTTATTCATATTGAAAACATACGATAAGCAAACGGAAAATAAATCCAAAACATGGGAAGAAAGTCGCATTGCTGGAGAAGAATGGATGCATTTTTTTATGAAAAAGCATCGACCGTTATCCATCACTTTGTTTAAATTTCATATTCGAAACTTTTAATAATTTTGATGTATCAATAAAGGTATATTTTCAAAGTAATAGCATTCGCCTAATTTATTGTTACGGATTTCCACCTTTTTGGAAACACCCTGTATGAATCCGTGGGTTCTAAATAATTTTAACAAGAGCTTAAACACTACTACTTCAAATTCACTTTATTTACTATTTATCTAACCTCACTTTTCACTTTTCTACTTGTTCACTTTTATAAACTGCTTTCTTCATAAAACTTCCTCCTCCGCGCTTGTAATCGCGCCTTATATACTCCGAAATTAGCTCTAGATCAATCCAGAATCTTCTCCAACCATAATCTAGAAAAGTCCTTGGCTCTTTCTAGAGCCTTTCCAGTCACTATCAGAGGCATAGGCGTACCATCTCCAATTCCAAGGGGGTGTAATTCATAACATTATCTTACCTTACCAACATAGAGGAACACTATTTTGTCAGGTTTTATTGAGATAAGCGCAAGTGTTTCAAGGTACATGAGGATGTGTTCTAAGGTACATGAACATAATGTACCATGGAACGATTCTCTTTAAAATTTCAAAATTGTATGAAATTGACATTTTTACACCAATGGCCCTCAAAAAATGTGGATAGTTGTCCAAATGTGTACTATTTAATGTCTGATTTATGCAGTGCTGAGAAATTTAATTTTATGCTAAAACAAAAACAATAAAAATCAAAAAGTGTTCCAAGGTACAACAATCTCCCCTACTCAAAACATGATGTTTCGACATCAGTGATCCCGAAAACATATTAAACGAGATCTCACTCGAAAGAATGGAAAATAATGTTATTTTATGCATTTTCCCGCCACCAATTTGGAAAAAAGGTCCGCAGACCCTGAAACACTTACTTGTGACCTTAAACAACCTACCACGATACTTTTCAGCTCCAAAACAGGCAAAAATGCGGGTTTGCCTCTGAAGGTAGGCAACCATGTTCTAACATGGCCCCGCGGGGACCCCGGCCGTTGTAACATTTCTCATATCAAAGGGTAGGGTCTAACGAACAAGTGTACCAAACTTCAACGCTCGAGCATAAAATGCAAGGTGAATTCTCTTATCCTCCAGACTATATCGTATATGACAACCAACATAGACTACAAACATTTTCCTTCTTCTTATTCACAACGTCTTGGGTCTTGACGAGATTCATGTAATGTTCTAGTTAGCCTCTCTTTGTTGTATAGCATGTCTGACAGCCTCACTCCATCTACCGCGGCTGCCTGCTGAGAAAATTCGAGAAAATACGGTACTGCAGAACGTATTTCTTGGAGAAACGAGCTGCTGGTGCAATGGGCTGTCCAGGGAACTTGTTGCAAACGCCTCCAAACTCACATTTCGAACGCATCAATGCACCGCCTATCGGCCTCTCTAAAAGTCCATGTCTCAGAGGTGTAAAGAAAGCTAGAGGAAACTAGAACATCAGCAAGTCTGATCTTTGGGTGTCTCGTGACATTCCTGTCGTGTCAAACTTTGCTCAACTGGGAAGTTGCCGATTTTACCATCTGTATTTTTAGTCGAATCTCATACTCGCAGTTTGCAGTGTTGCCCATATGGGCATAATTTTTGTCTTGTTGTAATTTACATACAATCTGCACTTAGAACGTATTATTCGGAAGTTGTCTAGTAGGCACATAAGCTCATCCTCGCTCACTGCAGTCAAGGTGGTATCAACAGCAAACCTTAAGTTAGAAACCTTAGTTCTCCTCATAACTACTTACCCTCCTACGTGCATCACACTACGTATTAACAATAGATGTTATAAAATAAATATTTTTAAGAAAAAGCTTTTATTTGAAAAAACTGTACTTACTAAAAAGTAAAAATAATTTTTTTAAATTCATACATCTGGAAACAAAAAGCTTTGGGGTCGATCATATAGCCCTATTCCATAGTTACTTTGCTCAATTGACCGACCCCAAAGCTTTTGTATTCCAGGTGTATGAATTTAAAAAATAAATTTTGCTTTTTAGTACAGTTTATTCAAATAAAAGCCTGTTCTTATTTTTTTTTATATGTAATTTTATTTTTTACTTTTTAGTCTACATATTTTACAGAAAAGCAGACAGACAAAACCTTTTCATTTGATACTCATGGTAAGGGAGTCGTGAAGAAAAAGATAATTTGCCATCTTAGGGCGTCCGCCATGTTTGATTTAGAATGACATTACATAGTTTATCGTATTTGACTCGTTAAACCCTTTCATTTGATATCCATATCAAGGGGGTTGTGATGAAATAGGAGACCCACCCATCTTGAGATGTCGGCCATATTGAATTTAGATTGACGTCACATAGTTTATCGTATTTCACTCGTCAAACCCTTTCATCTGATACCCACATCAAGGATTTTGTGAAGAAAAAGGCGATCCGCTATCTAGGAACATCCGTGATATTGGATGTTACATAGTTTATTGTATTTCCCTTGTCAAGACCTTTCATCAATACCCATATCAAGGATGTCGTGAAGAAAACGGCGGTCCGCCATCTTGGAACGTCCGCCATGTTGAATTTAGGATGACGTCACATAGTTTATCGTATTTCACTCGTCAAAACCTTTCATTTGTGAAAAAAAAGGCGATCGACCATCTTGGGACGTCCGCCATATTGGATTTAGACCGATAATGGTTAAACTATGTTGCATTGTGACCGGACCTATAGACGTGTGCCAAATTTCAAAGCTCTAGCTTAATTAGAACTACTCGAAATTTTGATTGCAAGATTTGACTTAAACAAACTAACTAAGTAACAAGCGCGCATTACAAGTTAAATAAAAGCTTTTAATTAAAAAAGGAGTGGTAACAAAATGCAGCCCTGTATGACACCTTGGTCAACTTAAAGTTTGTCAGAGTTAGTGTTGTTAATCTTACTAACACACATTTTTATTTATAATGAATACAGTATAATGTGATCATCAATTTTAAGGAGTTGGAAAAGATGCCAGGCATCAAAGTAGATACACCGCCCAAGGAAATTGAGGAATTACCTAGAGTTGGTGGAAAGCACTGGCAATCTGTCAACACTTCAATGAGATCTCTTTGTGAAGATGCTGTAGATAAAGTAAAGCAGAAAATTATACATCGGAGAATTTTACTGAAACCCGTATTTAGGGATTTTGATAAGTAAGCATATTTTCTGGTACCTATTTTGTTCCCCAATCGTTAGCTTTTGTGTGCCAAAAACAACTGTTTACAGGAGCTAGCTCCACCTCAGAGTTCAGGTCTATATTGTAGCAAACTTTGAAAGCATGCAAAATAAACTATTATTGCAATAGCTTTCCTTAATTTCTAGTTCAAGTTAGTAACATGTACCAACATATTCAGTTGTGAGTCAATATAGATGCCGAGGAAAAGTAAAATTAATAAGTTGAATTTTTTCATCATTTAATTTAACAGTAATACCTGTATAGGCCTAACTGATAAGTGATGTTATTTTATTGCAGTTAAGGAAATAGTATCTCTAATAAAATGTACCTTTTTTATGATCGTGTATAATATAGTAGTACAAAAGTACTAGTATCGTCTGCATGTAGTGTAAATATTGCATCTGCAAAATTTGGCACTATATCATTAATGTATATCACGAATAATGTTGGACTCCTTGCGCAACTCTATTCTCAACTTAAAAAAAAAACAGAATATTTTATTTTTATTATATTATTGTTTCGATTATTTTACATACCAGTGACAGTTTATTTATTTATTTAATTTATTTACTTAACGTCGGAATATTCCGCTTCTAAAGTCAGTCTCCGAAACCAGGATACCAACTACCAGTAGCCTGGAAATTTTGCCGAACCTCTTCTCACAAGAAAAGTAACGATTTTTACTTGTCTAACATCTAATAGGCGACAAGAGACCGACAGCCTTACATAAAAGAGTCCGTCAACTATCTAGTGCCTCCACTTACTTTTTTAATAAAGTTGTCACTCTCAGAAGAAATGTTTACTTCTATTTTAAAGTCAGCAAGAGTTGTTCCACTGTATAAAAAAGGAGATGATACATTATCTGAAAATTATAGACCAGCTGCTCTTCTGTCAACTGTTGCTAAAATATTAGAACGTTATGTTCAATAGACTTGCTAAATTTGCTACATAATATAATATTATTTCAGATTTGCAGCATGTTTTTTGAAAGAATTGTTCAACTGAGACTGCAATAATTATGGTTTATTAGGCAAAGTATATAACTGGGTGATGTCTTACCTTACAAATAGAACTCAAGTAGTAGATAAGGAGTTAAATCGGAAAAATTCAATATTAAGTTTGGAGTTCCGCAAGGTTCTGTTCTTGGGCCGTTACTATTTTTGTTTTATATCAACGATTTGTCTGTCAATTTTTTAATTATGAAATTATGAAATAACAAAGTTAGCTTTGATATCGAACAACTGAAAAGCGATATTTTTTTTGACAAATGCATCTTATTCTACGTCAAAAAGTGCCTGTAGAGAGATTTTACCGTTTGAAAAAATATTCACAAATAAAAAAGTTATGACAGTTTTTCGGAATCTGCCAAATGTCAATTATTGCCGATATCTCGGAAACGGTTAGAGATATCGAAATGCGGTTTTCACCAATCGGCGTTTCACAAAAATCGAGCTCTAGACACATACGTCAGTTTTTCTCTACCTGGTTTGAAAATAGGAAACCAGCCAAAATCAAGCAATTTGGGGCACCCTGTACATATGATAAAAGTCACTTAATAAAAATAGCTGGCCAATCTATAGAACAAGTCTGCCATACTACATTCTTGGGAATACTCATAGACAATGCATTAAATTGGGATGAGTACATTGACTTTGCAGCAAAAAACTTTCTTCCGTCTGTTATGGATTGTATAGATTATACCAAATATCAAATAGGAAATCTGTCTTGACACATTATTATACAAATTTTATTTCAAGTGCAACATATGGAATTCTCTTTTGGGGCTTTGCATGTCATTTTGAATGAATATTTAAACTTAAAGCTGTACGTAACATTATGGGAGTACCTAAATATACATCCTGTAGAAATCTTGGGATGTAAACTCCTGTTGAGATGCATCTTCTTGCGGGTTCCTACGTCGAGTTGATACAACTCCTCTCGAGTCCACTTCACTACTCCAAAGGAGTAGAGAAGGAACGGAACGGCAAGCATGTTGGTTGCAGACACCTTTGTTCTTCCCCGACAGTTCTGAAAACCAGATCTGTCGGAGTCGGTGCTGATACTTGCCGCGTAGAGCGTTTTTCACTACACTTACTTCTTGGGTGGAGCGTTGCTCGACACCTAAGTAAGTGTACGACTCTCCGGCATTTAGATGATGTAAGATGCTTCCGTCTACGAGCTGCGCGTCCTCTCCGTAGTCTGTGCATCGTCCTCTCTTAAGATGGACCAGTGCACATTTGTCTAACCCGAACTCCATACCGACAGCCTGCGTGTACTCCTGTACCACCCTGAGGGACTGGTGTAGGTCCCTCTCTCCGGAGGCATAAACTTTAAAGTCATCCATATAAAACAGATGGGTGATCTTATGCCTCCCGTCGCCGGGGGTACCGCAGTTGTAGCCACGGGTTTTCCGGAGCAAAACGGATAATGGCAGTAGTGAGATGCAAAACAGAAGGGGGCTGAGGGAATCTCCCTGAAATACTCCCCTTCTAAACGTTACCATCTTCGTCTGGACTCGATGGTTATCCGATGTAATGGTAAAGCGAGTCCTCCAGAGCGGATTCTCAGCAACACGCTGAGGCGGTTTGAAAAGGCGCGAGGGCTTTTTGCGTAAAAGTTGATTTTCCGCCAGCCCCCTCGCCCGCCTCACTAGTGACTTCGTACAAATCACTAGCATCCGTATCCTGTCGAGACAGTGCTGTTTGGTGGTTTGCAGCACTGCCCCATTAAGTGTGTGATGGACGCGTCTTAAGTTGGCAGCTACTCGCTGTACTTTAGGCGTAAAAGGCCTATTGGCTGCCATGTACCATCACGCATTGGATACGGGATGCGTGTTGCCTCGCCGACCGGATTTTGGCTTCCATCTTCTGTATGCACCGTCTCGCTTTTTCCTGTGGAGAGACAGTATTCCTCCTCTCCACCTGAGCCAAGCGTTGAGCGGCGGCATACACGGCACAATTAATGTGCCAGATGTCAGCCTCTTCTTGTAGCGCTGCACGAAGTTCTGCATCCACTCTGGCCAGATCTTGTGGTCCGGGGGGTTATTATTATTATTATTATTATTACTATTACTATACATCCAAAGGATGGTTATGTCCTCTACGCAATCCTGACTTGAAATTGCTTAACCTCTACATATTCGCTGATATACAAGCCGTTAGGAGGAAAATACATATTCGCACCCAGTCACTATTTAGGAACATATCAATCCGACGTTTCCTTGTTTAACGTTCGTTAATAGTAACTATATAAGGGATAAATAATATAAAATGATTTTTGAATAATGTATGCAAATTTTAGGCACAACAATGGACACGTGAGTCGAAGTCACATGCGGCAAGCCCTTAACTCAAACGGCATTCTTTTGTCAGAAGAAGAGCTTTATGCCTTGGAAGAAAGATTTAATAACGACATGGGATTCAACTACTTTTGGTTCCTGAAAGATGTGGAACCCAAGCCATGTGACGAGCCATTAGTAAGTGCTATGAGACATTTCTTATATTTTTAGGACGGGGTTGGAACCTTCGGTGTGATGCTTTCCACAAACACCAAAACAATTGAATACTAACATTTGACGAGCGTATCGCCAACCATGTTGACATCATCATCAAAACATGATTGAAATTCAGATTTTTTAATCATCTCCCGATGGTGCCAACGTGGTTGACAAAACGCACGTCGAGTGTTATTATTCAAGCTTCTGGTGTTTGCACAAACTACTTCAGAAACGTTTCTAATATAACAACTTTATTTTTTGTCAGTTTACAGGTTTTATGGCCAACATGAAAATGTTGAATGCAGAACCACAAAAGGCGAAACCGACACGACAAGAACAGGACATCGTTCTAATTTTGGCCAAAGTAAAGGGAAAAGTTGTTAGGGAACGAATTAGGGTTATGGAGTTTTTGAGAGATTATGACAGATGTAATGAACAAGTCATCAGTAGAGACGATTTCAAAAGAGCGTTATCAATATGTAGATTTGATCTTACCGAAAATGAAGTTGACACTCTGATGGACGTGTAAGTATACTGCTTTATTATTTTACTTGTTTGTGTAAGTCAGTCGTAACTACCATGCAAGTGATTGCAAAATCAGTAGATCCCCTCTGATATCGTTCCTTTTAGAATACATTTTAACTGAAGTTAATCGGATGCCTTTCAATATTTAGATATTTAAACAAACACATTTTTCATTTAATTTTGTAGGAAGTCCAAAGAGTGAGAAATTCTTATTTCTTCTCATTATAAAATTCATATTACTTCCACATCCACGTAGTGGAATGAAAGTATAGTAGGTAGTCGTAAAAAAAATTCAAAAATTGTTGTTGAAATAGGTTTAGAATATCATGAAACTTCGAGATTGTAAATTTGTGAGAAAAAACATTTTTGTCTGTTGGTCTGTCGGTCTGTCTGTCCGTCCGTCTATCTGTCGGTCTATCTGTCGGTCTGTCCATCTGTCTGTCTGTAACTTTTCTTGTGCGCGCGTTTTCTCTGGAACGGTTTGAGATATTGACTTTATTATATTTTATACACGAATGTACTATAATGAGATTAGAACTGGATTGTTTTTTTAACTTATCCGGTAAAGGGTTGGGGGTAAATAGGGAAAAATAAGTAAAGCAAGCTGGTAACAGTGCAAAAATTTGGGATTTAGTGTATATACTAGAAGCCTACGCCTCAGATTTCTTTTAAATAGTTTCCATTACACAATTATATTTTGAGATGATTACGTTGAGGGGGGCGGGGGGTGGGGGGGTTCATGGAAGTAAATATGGGAAATGAGTAAAGCAAGCTGTAAGGCCTCAGATTTCTTTATAATATTTTTCATCACCCTACCCCCTTTACTCCATTAATAAAGGGGTTGATAAAATAAAATTGAGATATTCGCTTGAAATTTGGTGCACGCATGTATTGTAATGACGTCTGACTGAGATAATTCCGTCGAAGAGGTGGAAGGGGGGGGGGGGGGGTTGTAATTGAGAAAAATAAGTAGAGCAAGCTAATAAGAGCTAAGTAACTTCATTTGCTAGAACCAACGCCTTAATTTTTTTTATGACATCTGACCCAAATATTCAAATTCTTTGACCAATAATTTCCACATTTCTTTAAAGTGATTTGGATGGAAAATCTGGATGCGGTTTTTTTTACTATTTTAATCGCTTCATTCTGATCCCCTATATCATAATTTGGGTGTACTCAGATTAGTGCTCGTGGCTATCTTTTCCGATTTCTCCAATTCTGTGCGCTATTAGAGGGTAGCTAATTTAACTAATTCTGCGTAACCGACTTAATATAGTATAGTACATATCTATCAAAACATTATTTTGCATTATTGTGCAGTCCGCAGGATTGTGCTCTATTCTCGCTTAGCCCGCCAGCTCTCAGGTTTGCTGACAAGAGTTATTTTTAACAGATTTTAATATTTTGTAAAAAAGGAGGTTCTCAATTCAGCCAGTATGTATGTCTTTTTATGTTTGCTTAATCAATTAATCATGCCTCTGGAATTACTTAAGCAAACTGTAGAGCACGGCGCGGAGAAAGTAGTTTCAACTCGAAATATACGAAATAAGATGCGCCATGGATAAAATTGAGTTAAAATTAGTAGTTAGGTATTCTCGTAGTAGCTGATACTGAATCTGATGTAAAAGGTTAAACATTCAAAATGGCGAATTCAATAGGGCTACCTGCATAACTTGCAGATTTACATAAAATTTTAGTTAAAAAATTCCACTGCCTTTAAAAAATCGATCGCTATTATAAGATTAAGTTCACTGTCGTTCGGTTAACTTAACCTTATTACCTAATATCCATATTGAGGTCGATATAGAAATGAACAAAGAACGAAATCGAACTTGTTAACCGATCTCAATATCGATATTAGGCAATAAGGTTCAATTAACCGAACAACACGATAGTAAAATTTAATTTCATAATTCACGGTGGTTCAATTTTTTTCAAAAATATTTTCATTTGTTAATTCAAGGAATCGATTTTAATTATAACTTTTTGAAAATGGAATATCATAAACTTAAATTTCACCGTCCTTCGGTTAAAAAATATCGATTTAGGTAATTAACTGAACGACGCGACGCGCGGCGGTGAAATTTTATTTTATAATTTGCAGTGACTGTTTTTCAAAGTATGGTTCCATTTTCTTCGAAAACATTGTTTAAGAGTAGATTCTTCCATAATAGTAGGAGATTCAGAGACCGTTTACTTTCAGTCATATGCATCTCTTAAGACATACTTTTAAAATTAGATCTATATTATGTAAAATTGTCTGCCGAATACACTTCCGGAGGGTGATTTGCGATATAGTCTTGCGTTCACATCCTATGTTAATTTTACACCTTTTTTCGGCGATATACGGTATTTGAAATTTCTCGAATATAATTCGTGCTATCTCAAAAACTATAAAAGCTGTATGGATCAAATTTTATGCGGAGGTTAAATAATGTATGATGATTACGATAGCAGCATTGAAATAGCATTTATTCTCCAAGAAGAAGTAGAGTAGTATTATTATGAGAAGATGCTTGCAAAAAATAATGCGCAGAAACGAGTTTGTGTGCTTCCATTGTTCTAGGCCAATGAGAGCGAATTGCGTCATATTTGACGTCGAAGCCAATGGCACCGTCAACCTGCTGTCACAGGATCTGTGCTGCGATATACTTGTTGTGTTCGCCGTTTCTGATTGAATTAAGTGATATAACCTTACTTTCAGTGAAGAATGTCTTCATCGTAAACACCAGAGTGTGACAAGCTTTAATATTCTACATTACACAGCTCTTCGACCTCGAAAATTTGATTACAAATATTATATATCCTTCTACCCCAGATGATTTGTCACTGGTAAAAATATTCGCGCACGTTAGCTCCGCTCCGAGCATCTTCTCATAATAATACTACTCTAAATAACGCGAGGGTGCTGAAAAATTGTAGAAAAAAATGTAGCATCGAGGTACTTTTTCTATTTCTAAAAATATTAATATCAGTGGCGTAGCTGAAAATCTCGCGCCCCCCCCCCGCGCAAAATGTATTGTCGGAGCCCCCACAAAATAAACAACTGACTTAAATTATAAAGTTTTTCGGCAGCGGCATACATTCTCTTTAGCAAAGTCTTCGATGATGTGATCAGTATCTAACTTCCTTGCTCTCTCTTTCTCAATACTTAATACACATAATGCTGACAGTCTTTCTTGTGACATTGAATTTCGTATAAACGTCTTAATAAGCTTTAATTTTGAAAATCAGCTTTCAGCTGTAGCAACAGTAATTGGTAGTGTTAAGAATAATTTTATGGAATGAAAACATTTGGAACACTTAACAGTAAAGTTTTATGATTTTTTTATAGGGAATATAGGAAAACAAAAGACTGATAATCCGCAATTTCTATTATTTGTGTGCTCAAAACATTTCTTAATAACAGAAGTTCACGGGGAAAATCTGCCGATAAATCTTCAGAATAATTTTCAGCAAGATTGCTAGTTTCCAAATAAAGCTGATCATCATTCAACTTTGACAATGTTTTGGGATTCAAGCAGGAAAATTTCTTTACCACTTCGCTCATCCCAGAAAATCGGCCAACAATCTGTTGAATGACAATATCAAGGTTGGCATAAAATACCTCTACTTTAAAAGATGTTTCGGAATCTGTAAGTTGTTCATCTTCTACTAATTCATCAAAAAACTTTTTAACACGCCTTTTTCTCTTTTTTTGAAATTCTTGTTCTATGCCCCATTTATTTGACAAATCCGAGACCTCTACTAAAATTAATTATATGCGAACTTTTTTATCAACCATTATTATATTAAAATATTTATATAAGTATAATATTGACTATTGAATATTGATGTTTAAGATGAATGTAATTTTTAATTTCAATGATATTTTTGCGTCATAAATTTCTAGACTCGGGGGCCCCCAAGAGCTGCCCCCCCCCCGCATCGCGGGCCCTGCGGGTGCGTCCGCTACGCCACTGATTAATATCGATTGTGTGAGCGGTATTGTAGTAAAAGTCCAAATTTAATTTCAGCGAAAGGACTTTTAAAAGCGGATGATTCCAGCGAAAAATATCGATTTATTTCGGAGAACTATAGGCAGCACGGATTGAATATGTCACTTTCTTCAAATCCAGCAACGTTAAAAACTATATATTAATTGATTTCATGTACTATGCCCAAAAATATCAAAATCATACCTAATAATTGCAAGACGTATGAAGGCTTATATTTCCAGTACATAATATCCATCCACCATCACAAATATACCAACTGTATAATATTAATTGGGGATAGTGGGATAGATATGAACATGGATTAAAAGCAGCTCATTATGCAATCAACTCCTAGCTTCTTACAGCAACACCTATTAATGCACTTATTTATTATTTTTACACTTACAAGTTGTCACATTTATTTGTTCTGGTTTCGATGTTTCATACTTATGATTGGAGTGAAAATGTTGTCCTCGATTGTCCAACCAGATTCATGAATGTTCAGTAATTTGGGGGATGGAGCACTAGCATTTTTTCACCTAAACAGTGTGGCACTTCGTTTTACATGCTGAATGAAGGCATCTTGAGTCCTCAAATCCATTTTTCAGTTTTTAAATAGATGTGCTCGTAAATAATCTAAACTACCTTACAAATTGGAACGACCGTATAAGCATTTGAAAAAGTAAGAAGCTGCTATCGTAAATTGACACACATTCACTTGCTAAGGATATGATTAAAAAACCGCTGCCTAAGGAATCACTAATTCCACATCCAGATTTTCTATCAGTCTCTTGAAAGAAAAACATCTTGACTGTATTTGCACTCTAGTATGTGGAATTATTGGTCACAGAATTCTAATAATATTTGAGGCAGATGTTATAAAAAATGTGAGGTGTTTGTTTCTAGCATAAAATTTTCCTATATTCACCCCTATTAAACCCCCAACGCTTCAACAGAATCATCTCTAAATATAATCTAATTCCAGGTGTCATTGTAATATACACGTGTACCAAATTTCAAGTGAATATCTCAATTTTATTTTATCAACCGCTTTAAAATGGAGTGGCGGTGATAAGAGGGGGATAGAAATATTATAAAAACATCTGAGGCCTCCACTTCTGGTACATACACCAAATCCCAAATTTTTGTACTCTTACCAGCTTGCTTTATTTATTTTTTCCTAACTACCCCTAGTTACCCCCAAGCCTTCAACGGATAAGTTCAAAAAACAATCCAGTTCCAGATCTCATAATAGTACATACGTGTATAAAATTTAACGTCAATATTGTTACGCATTACGCCCCCTTGGGAAGGGAGGCTGATACGCCACTGGTAGAAGAATGGTTCTAGAAACGTACAGAACAAAATCGAGTTTCTAATTGTTCTGAATCGCCGCCGAGAAGGGTATAGAAGATTTATAGATGGCTCTAGAGACATTTTTGGAGTACATAAAGCGCGATTCACGGCGGAAGAGAGAGAAGTTTTTTTGGAAAGTGCAGTTTGGTAGCGAAAAGTGAGGTTAGAAATCCGAAGTAATAAACATTGTCAAGTTATTTTAGAAGTATTGCGTAATTATCAGTTAATTATTAAATAAAGCGTTAGTGTTTATCCCTTGTTAAATTATTTTGGAACCCACGGAAAATACGCGATGATTTGGTGTCAGACGCGGAATTTTAACAAGAGGATTTTTCGGAGGTGTTCGAGAAGGTTTGGACAGTGTATTCTCGGGAAGTAGTGCTAACACAGTGGACTGATTTACTGCACATTGGTTGAGGGTTATTTTCGAATAGGGAAATAGTGTTAAGAGTGCATTTTTAAGACATTGTAGAACATTTTATTAGGACATTAGTTATAGTAATTAAATACTTTGAACTGAAAAGTGATAAAGACTCTGAAAAAGACTTTTTCGCGTTAAGTGCATTTTCGTGATATTTCTAGAACTTTTCTATTTGGACATTAGTGGTTAAGCGACAGATACTAGATAAGACTATTCCGTGCGTCAAGAAGAAGAGAAGCAGCGACGAAAAGAAAATGACGAATTAAGGAAAATTATAGTGAACCAGCAGAATGCCTTCATTTTAGCCACTGAAGATCTCAAAAATAAGATAGAAGTAAAAATGGACAAGGTCGAGGAAGAAACAAGTGGAGTCAAAGAAGAAGTGAGCAAAATTAAAGAAAAAGTAGACAAGGTTGAAGGGAAACGGACAAGGTCGAGGAAAAAGTAAATAAGTTGAGGAAGAAGTCAAGGAAGAAATAGCCCAGGAAGTTTTGACCTTGCTGGGTTCCCAGTTGGAACATTTATCTGAGGATGAACGAGGGGAGGCAATCAAGTTCCTGAAAAAGGAAAGTTCAGTATGTGCCAAGAATACAGAGGCCCTTACAAAAACAGACATAGTCCAGCATCGGATAAATACTGGTGACTCACCCGCTATTCAACAACAACCTAGAAGACATCCGCTAACGAAACAAGAAGACGCCTCAGCAATGATAGAAACGATGCTGCAAGATGGAGTTATTGAAGAATCAACGAGTTCCTGGTCATCGCCAGTAGTTCTGGTTGCCAAGAAGGACGGAACGTTAAGATTTTGTGTTGATTACCGGAAACTGAATAATGTCACGAAGAAAGACAGTTACCCATTACCACGAATTGACGACACGTTAAGCACGTTGGCAGGCTCACGATGGTTTTCTACGTTAGACCGTAGGAGCGGATACTGGCAAGTGGGGCCTTATCCCGATGGTAAGGAAAATACAGCGTTTTCACCAGGCAGTGGTCTTTACCAATTTACTGTGATGCCTTTTGGACTTTGCAATGTCCAGCCACTTTTGAAAGGTTGATGGAATTCGTACTACGAGGGTTAACCTGGAAGACGTGCCTGGTTTACCTTGATGACGTGCTGGTTATGGGACGAGACTTCACAGAACATTTGAAAAATCTTCAAGAAGTATTTGGGCGAGTCAGGAAAGCACACCTGAAATTGAACCCGAAGAAGTGTCTACTATTCCAGAAAGAAGTCAAATTTCTGGGTCACGTTGTGTCTTCGGATGGAATACAAACAGACCCCGACAAAATTTGTGTCGTACAAGATTGGCCACGACCATCGAACGTTCACGAAGTACGAAGCTTCCTTGGACTCTGCACTTATTATAGACACTTTGTGAAAGGGTTTGCAGAGATCGCGAATCCATTGCACCGGCTAATAGAAGAGAAAGTTCAGTACCAGTGGACACCAGAGTATGAAACGGCGTGAAGAAAACTGAAGGCAGCTCTAAGCACTGGTCCTGTGCTAGCATACCCGCAACGGAATGGACTTTTTATTTTAGATACATATGCCAGCAATTCTTCGGTTCTTCCAGAACGGAAAAGAAAGGGTGATCGAGTACTTCAACAAGGTGCTCTCCAAACCAGAAAGAAATTATTGTGTAACCAGGAAAGAGTTATTGGCCATCGTCAAACCCGTGGCCCATTTCCATAAATATATCTACGGATGACATTTCAATATTCGGACTGACCACGCTGCATTGAAATGGCTGTTGCAGTTGAACACCCCAGAAGATCAGTTGGCTCGTTGGACAGAACGGCTGCAACAGTATGACTTCAACATCGAACATCGACCTGGAAGATCTTATAAGAACGCTTTATTTAGAAGACCGTGCAAGGATGACTGCAAGCACTGCCGCCTTGTGTAGAAACAGCAGGGCACGGGAGTAGTCAGCACCATTAAAATAGATGTTCCAGATGATTGGACAACTGAAGCCCTGAGACGAGAACAACTGAACGATATAGGGATCGGGTCTATATTGAGAACAAAGGAAAAAGGAATTCGATCAGAGTGGAAGGATGTTTCGGACAAAGCAGTTGGATTGAAGGCTTTGTGGACGCAGTGGGACTCACTTAGAGTTATGAACGGGCTGTTGAAGAGAGCTTGGGAAAGCCCGGATGGGAAGCAAGTTGTTACACGTCTAGTGATTCCCAGGTGTCGAGTATCGCAAGTACTTCAGGAAGTGCATAATGGAGCATTCGGTGGATCCTTCGGCGTTAATAAAACGTTGAATAAAGTCCGAGAACGATTTTACTCGGTAAACAGTCGTCAAGATGTGAAAGATTGGTGTCGTAATTGTAAAATTTATGCAGCCAGTAAGGGGCCACAGACTAGAAGTAGGGGTGCAATGAAGCAATATAACGTCGGAGCTCCTTTTGAGAAGATTGCGATCGATATAGCCAAACCAGTCCCAGTAACCAAGGACGACAAGTACATACTGGTTGCCATGGACTATTTATGGAAGTGGTCGGAATCCTATGCGATTCCAAACCAGGAAGCGGTCACTGTCGCCAAAGTCGTGGTAGATAACTTGGTATGTCGGTTTGGTGTACCCCTGGAGCTATATTCAAATCAAGGAGAAACTTTAAGTCAGTGGTATTTCAGCAAATCTGCAAGTTATTGGGAGTACACAAAACACGGACAACAGCCCTTCACCCGCAATCAGATGGAATGGTGGAGCGACATTAATGATGTCGTCTATCGGATACAATAAAGCAAAAAGTCCAAAATGAAAAATGTGTATTTGGATAGACTGGCGAACTACATTGATGACTCTGAATTGCCTGACCGGGACGATCAGGCTTAAGGAGGGAGTAGTGTTACGCATTATGCCTCCTTGGGAAAAAAGACTGATACGCCACTGGTAGAAGTATGGTTCTAGAAATGTACAGAATAAAATCGAGTTTTTAATTGTTCTGGATCGCCGCCGAGAAGGGTATAGAAGATTTATAGATGGCTCTAGAGACGTTTTTGGAGTATATAAGGCGTGATTCACGGCGGAAGAAGGATAAGTTTTTTTGGAAAGTGAAGTTTGGTAGCGAAAAGTGAGGTTAAAAATCTCAAGTAATAAACATTCTAAAGTTATTTTAGAAGTATTGTGTAATTATCAGTTAATTATTAAATACAGTGTTAGTGTTTATCCCTTGTTAAATTATTTTGGAACCCACGGATCCTGAAGGGTGACTTCAGAGGTGAAAATACGCGGCAATATCTTAAACCGTTCCAGAGATATCGTGCGCACAAAAAAGTTATAGACAGAAATTTTTTTTCGCTCAAATTTAAAATCTCGACGTTTCGTGACATTCTAAACCTATTTCAACAAAAAAAAAACGAATTTATTACGATTACTATATAGGTACTTCCACTCCATTATGTGGAGATGCGGCGATAATTTGGATATACGTCGGGCTCTTTCATAATCTTTTAATTCATGTTCCTATCAACCCTCAACTAACATTATGCAGTTGGCTTATCTGTGACTGTGGTTAATATTTCTTATGTACTGGAAATATAAATCTGCATACGTCCTGCAATTATGGTTTTAATATTTACCCCGCGCTGCCTAGAGTTCTCCGAAATGAATTAATATCTTTCCCTAGAATAATCCAATTGTAAAGATTCTTTCACTGAAATTAAATTTGGACCTTTTACTACAATACCGCTGGACAATCTATATAATATTTTTTATAGAAATAGAAAAAGTACCTAGCTGCTACATTTTCCTCTACAATATTTCAGCACCCTCGCGATCTTAATTTTTTTCTTGGACGATAAATAAACCAAACACTATTTCAGCGTTACTGTCGTAATCATCATACATTATTTGATCCTTTTAGCTTTTATGGTTTTCGAGATAGCACGAGTTATATTCGATAAATTTTAAAAATCGTCTATCACCGAAAAAGGGTGTAAAATTAGCATAGGGGATGAACGCAAGCCTGTATAGTAAATCGCCCTCCGGAAATGAATTCGGCAGACAATTTTACATAATAGAGAACCTAACCTAATTTTAAAAGAAATAAGCGAAATTTCAATTACTAGATCCCTGACTATATCTTTACTAATCGTGTTTTAAAGGCGGTTCAATTTTTTTCAAAAATTATTTTTTCACCCTTAACTGACTAAAAATACTTTAAAAGGACGCGGTTCTCCAATTAGACCCGTATGTATGTTTTCTTACACGTCTGTTCAGCGATAGTCGGAGAAATAGCGCTGGTGATGACATAGTAATTTCATACCGGGTGATTATTAGTGTCGATAATAATTGTTCTCATTTAACTCATAAGAAATTCGATCGTCAGCTGTTACGGTAGCGACGGGGGTGGTTGTGTTAAACTTGTAGGGAAAAAAATTCTTCAAGTCTTGTCATACTACTTCAAAATTTTATATTATGAGTTTGTACACAATCATAATTTAAAAAAATACTTAGCTGTATTGTTGAGAGGGGTACGTCAGTTTCGCATATACACTTGTTTAAAAATATAAGACTGTGAAGTCACCGAATTTAACTATATGGTAGTTTTAATAACAAAATTAATAAAAATTGTAGGCAGCTGAATGTATACAGTGGTAAAGATCGTCAGTTGGACCAAAGGATAAGGTACGACGCTAATATTCAATGGCCATTCAATAAGTTTATTATCCCAGCAGACGGTCTTACCCTGCTATAAACCTAGTTTTCACACTTTCAATTTTATTAAAAGTCACGTGAATTTTAATTTCATTAAATTTTAAAATGACATAAAATAATCGTACGTTAATATAAATATTGTAGTTTTTCCTCTGACGATGGTTAATAAAACCGAAACGTAAGAAAATATAAGAATTTTAATTTAAATATGACCGAAAAATCCCAGGACACATCAAGTTAATTTGATATCAACGGTCAAGAAAATACAAATATTTATTTATATGTCAATTATAAAAAAAGTTGGTTCACGTAAAATTCACTGTTTGTCGTTTACGTTGTTTTGTCAAAAACCCATCGATATATTTGAAGCTATATGAAATGACTCGCAGAATTTTTGTTTCTAGAAGTTCTATCTATTTATCTATATTCAAAGCGGTGGTTAGGGTAGCGTGACCATTCACACAGCGTCATGTTTCTAGAAGTTCAACATCTGCCCACAACCACCCCCACCGCGGGCGCGGGTGCGACATCTGACACTTGCTTCGCTTATTATTTATATCAAATCTATTCAGAATTTTTCTAAAGTGTGGCTATTAAAATGTTTGGTATGTAAATGTAACCATGTTTTCAGATTTGCCTCTCCGTTCAGATGCCATTGTGTTGACTACAAAAGATTTTCAGATGTCGTGGAAGAAGCTTTTACGCAGCAAAGTCTTGAAAGAGCACCACTGGTGATACCAGTTCAACATGTTCCAACAAGGGACTGTGAAAAGAACTTCCTCAACTTCGATGAACGTATAATTTTGTCAGTAGCCATGCAAAAATTAGCTAAGAAGCCAGATCTTCAGATGAATCTTTACTCCGTATTACAGGTAAAAATTTCATGTTTTTAAGACATCAATAGTTCAGTAAATAAAAATGTATAAAAAGACTCATTAAAAACATTTGATTAAAAATACAATACAAAAATAATTTTTTTCGCTATTACAGTATTTTCAGAATGACTAAACATAAAAGCAAGGAGAAGGTTCTCCAAAATTTTGTCTATACAATGTGTTTGGTACATCAATAGAAAGTTTTCACTAATAGTTGGGGTCGTTTGGAACCTATGTGGTCATATATACCCTTATGCAAAGTGTTTCAGTTTTGAGCTATCGGCGTTTTTAGATATTTTTGCGAAATAATTGAGTTGTTACACAAATACATGTTATGTTTTATGGTACTAAATACTTTCAACTCTCTTCAGTATATTTTTTAGATATTCTTAATATGCACACAAAAGTCACTGTCACTGATATCCAAGCAATACAATTTTTTGCGTCTGGTCACCTGATAACTAACATTGTATTTAAATATTAGTAAATACAATCACCGATTTGCGACTGATAGAATTTATATCCTTAATTTAATGAACTATAATTCTGCCATAACGTGGTATACCATTGGAAAGAGTATGTAATAAGAAGTTTTTATAACTATTTTAAACTTTTGAAGTAGCCGTTTTTGAGAAAATTTAGTTTAAAACAGAGAAATAAATTAGAGCCAATGTATTTTAACACAAATTGTTCTACATATTTTGTATACTAATACTTCGGCATTTCCTTTTCTACTGTTTCAACAAAGTGCATATTAAGAATATAAAAAAATATGTTTTAGAAAGCTGAAATTATTTAGTTCCACAAAAAGTAACATGTATTAGTAACAACTCAACTATTTCGCAAAAATATCTAAAAACGCCGATATCATAAAAATTATGATAATTTGCATAAGGGTAAATATGGTCATATAGGCTCCAAACGATCCGAACTGCAACTATCATTCAGATAAGACTTTCTATCGATGTATCAAACACTCTGTACATAGAAAGTTACGTGAAAGAAAAGTAAAATATTGTGAGCGCCTCACGCTTAGTCATACAAATCCAAAAATAGTTGACACACAAAATTTGATAAAAAAATCCGTTGCCTAAGGAATCGTTATTTCCACATTCAGATTTGCCATCCAAGTCTGTTTAAAGGAAAACATCTTGACTACATTTTCACTGTAGTATGTGGAAATAACAGGACATAGAATTTTTAGAAAATATTTGAGGCAGATGTAAACAAAATTGAGGAGTTGGTTTTTAGCATATACCTAAGCTAAACTTTATTTATTTTAACCTATTTACCCCTGTTTAACCCCCAACAATTCAACGGAATAATATCAAAATATAATCGAGTTCCAGATGTCGTTTTAATATACACATCTGCCTAATTTCAACGAAATATCTCAATTATATTTTATCAATTCCTTTAATAATGTAGTGGGAGTAGTGGAAGGATGGAAAATATTTTAAAAAAATTTGAGGCGGCCTTGACTTCTAGTATATACACCAAATTTCAAGTTTCTGTACTCTTACCAACTTGCTTTACTCATTTCTCCTATTTATTTATGTTCAAAAGAGAGTCCAGTTCCAGATTTCGTTATAATACATGCGAATACAAAATTTAGAATCAATATCTTAAACCGTTCCAGAGAAAACGTGCGAACAAAAAGAGTTACAGACAGACCGACCGACCGACCGACCGACCGACAGACAGAACATTTTTTTTTTCGCTCAAATTTAAAACATCGACGTTTTATGACATTCGGGCCATTTTTCATAAGAAATGAGAATGGATATCCTGGCATTGAAAATCTGTGCTCGGGGGTTTTCGAGGTCGCTGATTACGAATCCGAGGTCTGATTTGGTAAATTCAAAATGGCGGACCGGAAGTAGAGTCAATTTATCAGAAAACAAACTTCCCAGTTACTTTGAAATATTGTACGCCTTTATTTTCCGTATTAGATTATATAATTTAGGGAAATTGGGGATCTGTGTTCCAAAAAAATCTCATCCGTTTTTTTTGTTTGACTCGCTTTGTTTTGTCTTCTTAAAGAATACATTAAAAATCGAGAGTGGAATCACGCAGGTAGCGTTAAAAGATATTGAGGGTGAAATGTCAATAAACTTGGATTTTTGCTGTTTGCGAGATACTTATAGTGTGAAGATTCTCATTCCATGATAAGCTATGCGGAGTGGACTTTACGCCTTGCGGGGAAACTTCGTAGTATTTCTTTTCTAAACGGTGCGTTGTACGTAAAAATGAATATAACCTCTTTTATCGGAAATTTTATTTTCTTTCATTTTTATAATAGCCTTAATTGACCTCCGAGCCATAGGAAGTGAGATATTCGGAAGAAACCGAATTTTTTATTTTTTAATGACGCATAACGGCTCGATCTCACTTTCGGTTTTTAATATATTGTTGAACACGACAAAATAAAGCTAGTCAAACAAAAAAAAACTGTTGGAATTTTTTGCAACTTTTTCTTTTTCTTCTTTGCAACGAAATCTTGTGATTCATGTAATGTTCCAGAAGTTTGCCTCCCTTTGCTGTATAGCATATCTGACAGTCTTACACCATCTATCGCGACTGCCTGTTAGAAGCACGGATTCATCAAAGCTTTTTCCAATAACTTATTGGTAGCATCAGACCAAAGTTCTGGTGGTCTTCCTCTTCGTGTCTTGCCATCTGGTTTACCCTGGGCTATCAACTGTTCTATATTGTCCTTTGTTCGGTTAATGTGGCCAAAAAATGAGCGGATTCGATAAAATGCTATAGTGGAAAGTCACTTTGTGGGACGTATTTCTTGGAGAATCGAGATGTAGGTGCGATGGGCTGTCCAGTGAACTCGCAGCAATCGTCACAAATTCACATTTCAAATGCATCAGTAGGTCGTCCATCTGCTTACAAAACAGTCCAAAGATAGAGAAAATTGGAGTGTTAGCAAGTCCTTTTGCAACAGAAAACTCTATTCCCTGGGTTATATAATCTAATTCGGAAAATAAAGGCGTTCAATATTTCAAAGTAATTGGGAAGTTACCTTTTGTTCTAATTTAGTTATAGTTTTAAAACTTCGAATAATAAAATTTAATAAACGGAATTTGCACATAATAAAAAATAAATATTGCATCCAAAAATAGGCATTGTTGAAAGTTTCCATTTTATGTAGCCGTAAGTGTAAACATCTCAAAGATAATTTAGCAACTTCTTGCTCTTTCCACCTTATTAAAAGTTACGACCTGAAAGAAAACAAAATAAAACTCTGGAAACACCAACGTTATGCCTCGTTAGATAGATGTATATATTTATAATATCTTTATATTTAGGCTATAAAACTTTAATTACAGTTTGTAGTCCAATGCATTTCGATTTTTGTTTCGGAAATTGTAACTCGCTGAAAATTTGAGAGTATAGTATCAAAATATAATATTATATATATATATTCAAGAAGTTTACCGACTTAACCGTTATGCAAGTTTTTTTTATTTAACAAATTAGATGTGGTTGTTTGTAAATAAAATTGTTAGTTTGAATTTTATTGCAAAATGATAAGAGGACAAAACGATAGAGATTCTACAAATAAAATGCATCTATCATTTTTAAATTAAAGTAAAACTATCGTAGCTACAGTTGAAATCACCAATCTTGTCGTTCACGCCATAATCTCTTAATTTCCGAATCAAATCGACTCAAGGTCACACAGAATAACACGCATGGACGTACTATTTGAAACGAGTTTTTTGTAAAATAGCAGTTATTACTTCATATAAGATTAATATTATAATGTAATATTCTTGTCAAGTAGCAACACTACTTCAGCGGTCGGATAGACTAACTAAAAACAATACAAAATCCACTACTCCACGAACTTATTTTCGGGGTATTTATTATAAATTTTGTTCCTCACATCCATCTTTCGTATCTCCACCAAGTCCTTACTACTCCTTACTTCTATTTTTCTTTCAGGGTATATATTTTGCCACAGTAGTATTTGATTCCTTGCACCGTCTGCATACAAATACCCAATGCATTAGAAGTACGCTAAAATAAAATTTACTTTATAAACATCTGCCACATTTGATTTTGCGATTCACTTGGACTGCTTGCAAAGGTAAAAGGGGACCTCAGTTGCATTTTTCCTGATTGAAGTACTCAACTAATTTGACCACCATGTCTCCGGCTACTGCATTCAGTCTTTTGCCGGATATTTTGAGATCAGTTTCATTCCTTTCTAAACAGTAAAACTAAAGCACTTACAAAGTATTTAGGGGCCGTCCATAAATAATATACACGCGCGTTTTTGAAAGTTGATTTTAAACACTCTGAGGCGTACTTTAAATAAGCAAAATAGGGTACCAATAGAAAAACTATATTTTCTTGTATTGTGACATCACAATTGCTTTAGCCCCCCTCCCCTGTCACAACTTTCAGAACCCCCTCCATAAAGCGTGACATCATTTATGGATGGGCCCTTACACAACAATTTACATAACTACAGGAAACCTAAAACACTACAGTAAAAAACATTACAAACTTATATGAATAACGAGGGAAAACAGAACATCATTAAAGACAAATGCATCAAGTGCAATGATACTGAACTGACTGAATGCTGAACGTTGGTTGCGGCCACAACAAGCGGTTGTATTATTCATCTCGAAAACGCATCGTTACGCCTGGAACTTCTGTCGTAACCTCATCAGACGTGACTGTCTATTATTTACATTGTCATGTGCTGGTATTTAAGCTGATAGAAAAATGTCATGTCTTTGGTAAGTGTCAAGGTACTCGAATAAGCTACGACAATGCGAGCGCACTGCACAAAAAGTGTTAAGTTTTGATTGACAAGGCGAAATTAGAAAAACCGCTAAGAAATCACTACTTCCACATCCAGATTCTCCAACCAAGTCTCTTGAACGGAAAATATCTGGACTATTGCACTCAAGTATGTGGAAATTATTGATCACAGAATTTTAATAATATGAGGTAGATGTCAAAAAAAAATTTGAGGTGTTTGTTTCTAGTACATACGCCAAAAATTAAGTTTCTGGACTCTACCTACTTTTCTCAATTTACAACCCCCTCCCTCTAACGAAATCATCTCAATAAGATGCCATTACAATACATACGTGCACCAAATTTCAAGTAAATATTTCAATTTTATTTTATCAACCCCTATAATAATGGACTGTAGTTGGTGGTGGTGGGGAGGGGGCGTGCGGTAAAAACCATGTGAAGCTTTGGCTTCTACTATACACCAAATTTCAACTTTCAGCTTGCTTTACTCATTTTAATTTATTTACCTCTACTTACCCCTCACCCCTTCAACGGAATGGTCTCAAAATATAATCTAATTCCAGACGTTATAATATATACCTACGTGTGCCAAATTGCAAGCGAATATTTCAAATATATTTTATTAGCTCCTTTAATAATGGAGTGGGGGTAGTGGAGGGGTTGAAATATGTTATGAACTATCTGAGGCCTTGGCTTCTAGTATACATCAAATCCCAAGTTTCTGTACTCTTAACAGCTTGCTTTACTTATTTTTCCATATTTATCCCTATTTAACCCCAACTCCTCAAGGGAATCATCTCAAAATATAATCTAAATACAGATGTCGCTATAATACATATTATGTATCAAATTTCAAGTAAAAATATCAATTTTATTTTATCAACCGTTTTAATAATGGAGTGGGGGTGGTGGGATGAATTAAAAAATATTACAAAAAAATCTGAGGCCTTGACTTCCGGTATATACAGCAAGCCCCAAGTTTCTGTACTCTTACCACCTTGTTTTACTTATTTTCCTATATTCACCCCTATTAAACCCCCAACGCTTCAACGGAATCATCTCTAAATATAATCTAATTCCAGATGTCATTATAATATATACTTGTACCAAATTTCAAGTGAATATCTCAATTTTATTTTATAAACTCCTTTAAAATGGAGTGGGAGTGGTAGGGGAGTTGAAAAATGTTATACAAAAATCTGAGGCATTGTCTTCTAATATGCACACCAAATTCCAAGTTTCTGTACTCTTACCAGTTGCTACTTATTTTTCAATATTTACCCCTATTTAACCCCCAACCCTTCAACGGAATCATGTCAAGTTATAATCAGTTCCAGTTGCCGTTATAATATATACGACAATATATGTGTACCAAATTTCAAGTGAATATCTCAATTTTATCTTATCAACCCTTTTAATGATGGAGTGGGGGTGGTACGTGGGGGATAGAAATATTATAAAAAAATCTGAGGCGTCCACATCTGGTATATACACTGAATTTCAAATTATTGTACTCCTACCAGCTTGCTTTATTTATTTTCTCCTATTTACTCCTAGTTACCCCCAACCCTTCACTGGATAAGTTCAAAAATCAATTCGGTTCCAGATCTCGTAATAAGTAGTACATACTTGTATAAAATTTCAAGTTAATATCTTAAACCGTACCAGAGATATCGTGCGCACAAATAAAGTTACAGACCGACAGACATAATTTTTTTTTTCGCTCAAATTTAAAATCTCGACGTTTCGTAACATTCTTATTTCAATAAAAATAAAATTTGATTTTTTTTACGATTACTATACTTCCACTCCACTATGTGGATGTGGAAGTAAAATTAAAATACACTTTAAAATATACATTGCCGTGTAAGTTGTGTATATATTTATTTTTCAAAGAGAATTTTTAAATTATTAACTATGGATAGGTAAAGTTACGCGATATGAAATGTGTTGCTTATATTAGTTAAGCAGCTGTCATTCTTATAATGTTTTCATATTATAAGATCATATTCCAAAAACACTAAGTTATAAGACGTATGAGGCGAACAAAATTACAAAAATTAATTTCCGAAAATATAGCACATAAATTTTTGCCTTTCAAACCTTAAACTTCAATGGTGTTAGCATCGGTAATAAAAAATACGATATCTATATTTTAGAAGGCGATCATTAAAGCTTGAATAATGTCTTTGAATTTACGTAATGTTTTCTTCAAAGAGAAAAAAGTCGGAGACGAAAGTCATATGTATAGGTATATATCGACAGCTGTAACTTTTACAAAAATAAAATTAAAATTTTTACGATACCAGAATCTAAGAACTGAAAGTCTCTTTCCACGCCTGTGTTTATTATTATTATTTATTACTATTACTTCCACATTCACGTAGTGGACTGGAAGTATAGTAATCGTGAAAAAATTTTCAATTTTTTTTTTCTCGAAATAGGTTTAGAATGTCATGAAACGTCGAGATTTTTTTATAAATGGGATGTAAACTTAATATTGCCGGTAGCATAGCCGTAGGCTAAATGATATTTATTTACTTTTATTGAATCATTTATAGAGATTCATTAAACTAACATTATTTATTATAAATAAATAATGTACTATAAATATATAATTCACATCATGCCTATCAATGAATATAAAGTAGTATAGTATTTTTATTGTCAATTTCAAAATTCAGTCTAAAGCGTTGCTACCAGGATAAATCATTACAAAACCTGTTTGTGACAGAATAACACCGTGACTGTACTTGAATATTACAACGAAGCACGTATACGAATACAGTTAACCAGATATGGTATGCGCTTACCTCAAACGAAAGTAGTTGATTGTTTGCCTGGCTCACCATTACAAGTCCGTTATATGCTTTTGGATCATTCTTACTATTGCCGGTAGCATAGTCGTAGGTTAAATGATATTTGTTTACTTTTATTGGATCATTTATGGAGCTGTTCATTAAAATAACATTATTTATTATAAATAAATAATGCACTTATTATAAATAAATAATTTACATCATGCCTGTCAATCAATATAAAGTAGTAAAATATTGTTTACAATAATTAAAAAGCGATTCTAAAAATTGTCGGTAGGCGCTTGTGAAGTCGCAGGTGTTACGAAGTATTTCTTTGTCGTTTTTTTTTATGATTTTCAATCTGACGCTGTCAAACGAGTTGACCCTCGCTATGGAAGTTTCACTTCAAAATATTCTTCGATTCACTATCTTTATTTCTTCCTAGTGTGCTTGGTATCTGTTTCGAGAAATAACAAAATTTCCCTCTTCCTGTATTAACATAGTCTTAACAAAAATATTTGATGCAGTGACTAAAATTTGATACTTTGTGAAGGGAAAGGGCTGAAGCAATTGTGATGTCACAATACAAGAAAATACTTTCATCCATAACATTTTTATTATTTTTTACTATCAGCATACTTGATATTATTAATTTACATAAAAGTTAGTGTGACGTGACAGACAGTTTAACGTGAAAATAATTGTCCACTTGTTACATTTTTAATTATTTATTAATGAAACGCCGAGAACCATGTTAAATCATCATTTATAATAGTTAAACTACTCGTCAGATCTTTGTAAAATTGATTAGGCTTCGATCATATTCAGAGTTTTAAAAAAAATCAACTAAAGCCATTAAGGATTGCTGCCTATAGAGCGGGGTGCGCGCATGATTGCAAGATTTTCAAGTTTAGATGAGCCATTTTGAATTTTGAAATTATAATACAAATTTCGTAATTAGCAACCGCAAGAACTCCTGTTTATCTTTTTCATAATTATGTCACTCGAATTGTTATCGTTATAACAGTTTCAATTTTTTTTTAAATAACATATTGACTTTTTAAAATTTTTCTTAATATTAACTAATTTGTACACTTTCTTACTGTATAAACTTTTAAATTTGTCATTTTTAGAGTACATTGCAACACATTTCGTTTAAATCCGGAAATTCAAAGTATTTCCGTAATAATGCACATTTTTCATTTAAATGCACTGGACTATTGTATATTTAATTTATCTATCTTTTTCCAGGACTTTGATAAGACCAATTGCGGCACAGTTTCACAGACTCACTTCCTAAAGGCGTTGGCGATAAGAGGAATGTACAACTTGATATCAAGAGGAGAATTCGACATGATCTGTAAATGTTTCAGTTTCGAGAGAGGATTGAGGGATGAAGTTGATTACAGGGCATTCATGAAAGCACTCGATATACTATATGCTACAGAAAAATATAATCCATTTTAACATTATCAACATTTAGTATTTTATAATAAAGTTAATACTTTCATCACTTGTGTTATTAATGATTTTTCCAGGTATGCAAGATATTCCCCATTCTTAATTTCCCTACACTAATAGAACTATAGAAGCATAGTAACAGTTGTAAAATTAAACTTAATGTTAGGTATCAGCGTTTTAAGAGCATACAAATTATATTTCAGCCTCGCCTCGTAAATAAGGATGGTGTATTCATTCTTTGTTTGTGTGTCAAGTCATTCACATAGTGTTACGGTGACTTTAATTTACAAAAAATGCCTAAAATAAAGGGGAAACGTCGCAGTTATACCAGAGATAGGGACTAGAAAAAATTAAGAAAACTAGTGGAATATATTGATAATAGACTGAGAAATATGGAAATCGTAAACGTTCTCGACGACTCCGTTCATCCTCGTCTTCATCGTCCGAGTCGGCGTTAAGTGTTGGGTCTAACAGGTGTTCCCCTAACCCGAGTTCTACGAACGGATCTAGTGAGAGTGACTGTGATTTACCGTCACAAAATATTTGTAAAAACCAGGACGGTTTTGTACCTGCTGGTAAGTCTTTTTAAATTAATTTTCAAGACAGTAAACATTTAGTTAAGGACATTAGATTGGTAAAAACACTTAAATTGTATGCATAGGGCATTGAGCACCCTTCTTTTTCTAGGCATACTTGGGGTAATGAGTCCCCTGACATTTATAATGCAAATATACAGTGTGATATTTTTAGTCTGGTATCGGTGAGTATACCAGACTCTTATCTAAAACGATGCAGATGAAGTATCGCTAAATAGTCAGGTATCGATGAGTATACCAGAGCTTTTATCAAAAACGATGCAGATGAAGTATCGTTAAATAGTTAGGTATCGATGAGTATACCTGAACCCCAACTATAATAATGCAAAAGACGCATTGTTAAATGATATTGCGTGGGTTTAATGAAAATCCACGGGGGAAAAACATAGTCCGGTATCGATGAGTATACCGGGCTTTCATTAAAAATTAATTTAAAAAATGTTGCTGAAACATTTTTCCTACTTTTAGTTTTCATTTATTTATTTATTTACTTATTTTGTCTCACACTGCTTTGAGTAATGATGGTTTTTCTTCCGTCTTTTCAGACGAAATGGAGATTCACCAAGGTGAACCTCCTTCAGATCAATCAACAAGTAAAGACCAATCTAATGTTCTCAACGATGATATTATTGCAATTCTGGGTCAGCAAGAGGGAAACTCTAAACATTGGGGCCCCCGAACATTTTAGCTTCGAGGCTGTCGGATGAAGACAGAAGGAAAATTATTACTAAAAACCCTCCTCCTGAGAACTTTAAGGTTATAGCAGCCCCACAGCTTAACCCAATGATAGGAAAAAGCTGTGTCAAGAGGTCAACGGCTGGCAAATTTATAAGAGCAGATAGTTGCAAGTCCAGCTGCGATTGGACACATTTTCAGTTTAGTTTTGACTGCAGAAGGGGGAGGGAATAGGCAATATATAGTATTGCTCAATGATGCAAGCAGGTGGTTAGCTGATGTTTTTCATTCACAAACCGTTACTCGTCGGGATTTACTTGCAGTGAATCTAAATAAAGACTTCCAGGGAGCTAATAAAGAGATTCCCGTGGACTCATATCTATTCGGTGAGAATTTGGAAGACCGCCTTAAAGTTTCTAAAAAGCTAAAATGTTCTGGAAAAACAATCAAACTAATTCAAACCAAGGCAATACAAAAAACCTCGGCTTCTTAAGCACGTAACATCGACTATGAGATAATTTTTATCATTGCCACTGGTGCAGAAACAATTTTTAATAGATTTTTTATTTTGTAAAATAAATGCATCATTTTTATCAATTAGTTCACGTCTGCGATGTTATTATTAGTTTACTGTAGGAAAAAGAAACGACCGGAAGCGCAATCGCAGACGTGTAGGTGGCGCACTAGTCTTTGAAATCGGCAATCGCATTTGTATCGAAAACCGGCTTTTGAAAACAATCGGTTCACGTCTGCGAAAGGCGTCACCCTTTATAGAAATAGAAATGTTTATTTGACCAAGTCACAAAAAAAAAATGTTTTTGGCAAGTCATTACAAAGTGTAAACCTGAAATATAGACAATCTAAACACAAATAACTTTTAAATGTAAAAATAAAAAACAAAAAACAAGTACAACTGAATATTCACAACATAAAAATATAGTTACGTCAATTGTTGATGTAAAAGGTTGTATGAATACAACATCAATGAATAGTGATATATATTACATGTTACATATTACAATTAGAATAATCGCGTACATAGCAAATAAATTACAGAACTAATGATGCCATGTATACAGCATGAAATGTTTGCTTTACAGTACTTCTCAAAATGTGGGATAGAGTATACTGACGAGGACAATGGGGTACAAAGAAAAAGAAAAGAAATTTAAAGATTACATAATTGAACTCATAGAACAGGTATAAGTATTAAAAAACGGTATTAAAAAATTCTTCTTCTGAATAAAAGCAACAATTTAAGAAGTGTATTTTCATCTTACATTTAAAGCCATTAAAATTGAGAGATTTTATGTCATCAGGAATATGATTGTATAATTGGATCTTGATTTTGTTAATCTAAGACGAGGCTATCTGAGTTGTGAGGCAGACCTTGTTTCGTAATTGTGAAAATCCGAATTAGGAATGCATCTTTATTTTTATGTATTTCTACTAACGTACTGTACATATACAAAGAAGGAACTGGCATTATACCTAATTTTTTTAAAATTGGTTGACAGTGGTCTCGCCAGCCAGCATTATCAATTAATCTGACAGCTTTTTTTTGCAATCGAAAAATTTTTATTGACTGCGATGAGCCACCCCATAGGATAATTGCATAATTAATGAGAGAATGGAACATGGCGAAATAACAATTTTTTAAAGTACTAGAACAAAGTTAAGTTTTTAGCCTACGTAAAAGAAAAATTGTACTTGATAATTTATTGGGTAGATCCTCTATGTGGTTGGACCAGCTTAGAGTGTCATTTAAAATGACGCCCAGAATTTTTGCACTGTCGTTATTAACAACTGCGTTATAGTGGAAAATATAATCTTTTGAGTTTTATCCTCATTTAGTTTAAGTTTATTTGTAGAAAACCAATCACTGGCACGTTGTACTGATTTATGGCTATCGGAATTTAAATTACCAAGGTCAAAACTAAAATCCAATATGGAGGTATCATCGGCATAGGAAATACATTTTGTAGGCGACATATAATGGAAGAAATTATTCAAGTATATAATGAACAATACGGGCCCCAGCACAGAGCCTTGAGGCACTCCGTGTTTAATTTCAGCAAATTCGGAGATAGTGTTGTTAACCGATACACATTGTTTCCTGTTATTAAGATAGGAATGAAATAGCTTCAGTGGTAGACCCCTGATGCCATAATGGTTGAGCTTTTCCACAAGAATCTCGTGAGAGACACAGTCAAAGGCCCTGGAGAGATCGCACATGCTAATCGCCGCGTGCTTACCAACCTCAAGGCCCTCGACTATGTCGCTCACAATCTTCAAGATGGCCTTAGTGGTGGAACATTTATTTCTGTAGCCATACTGACAACAGTTTAAGATATTATTTATATCTAAATAATTAACGAGCCTTTTTTTTAGAATAATTTCAAACATTTTTGAAAAATTTGGAATGATAGATATCGGTCGATAGTTGTTGATGATACCGCTATCTCCTTTTTCAAAAATAGGTAGTACCTTTGCAACTTTAAATACCTCTGGAAAATGTCCCTCACTAATGCATGCATTAATGAGCCGTGTCAGTGGGAGTAAAATGATGTCAACGGTTGCTTTCAAAATCGTACCATTTAAGCCGTATATGTCTGTACAATTAGAATTTTTTAAGTTTTTTACCGCATCTGCAACTTCGTCTGTAGTTACCGGTTGGAGAAACAAAGAGGATTTAAAACTGGGTACATTTTTTAAGTAATCTGTTGCGGCTGCATTTACTGTAGGCAGCAGATTGATAAAGTGATCGGCTATAGTGGCAAAATAACTATTAAAACTGTCAGATGAGATATTCTGTTCAAGAGCATTCGACGTTGATTTGTTGCATTCAAATTTAATTAACTTCCAACTATCACGAGCCTTATTATCAGAGTTGTCAATGAAACTATCATAAGCAGCTTCTTTTGACTCGACTATTTTGGATTTATATTCCGTTTTTAAAGTATTATACAACTGAAAGTCCTTCGTGTAGTTAGAGATAGTTTTTATACAATATAACGTATTCCTCATTTTTTTGAGTGCGTCGTCAAACCACGGAACAGGTGGAATGTTATTAATTTTACATGTTTTTAATGGAAAGTGTTTGTTAATGAGAGATGAATAAGTGTTTACCAAGAACTCTGATAAAGAGTTTGCATCATAGTTGGAGTTTTCAAATAAGCTCCAGTCAATATTATTTAATGATGCTCTTAGCTTACTAATTCCCTTTGCATTGATATTTCTTCTGACTGAGTTGCTTGTGTTAGTTTTGTGGGTTTTTATAGTAATGACTTGGCCAGAATGATCAGATAGACGGGGATCGATAACACTAGTCTCATAGCTATCCTCTGCCAGGTTAGTGAGAATATTATCAATGCATCTCATTGTATGTGATGTAATCCTAGTATATATTGTAACTTCTAGGCCAAAAGATGAAGTCAGACAGACTAGTTCTGATAAAGAGAGAGAGACACTTCTAAAGTTAATGTTAAAATCTCCAATCAGTACAATTTTACTGTTTTTTGTTGAGCAGTGTATTAACAGCTGTTCTAATAGGTCAAGAAAAATATTAATATCCCCAGTGGGAGACCTATATATATTAATCAAAATAACATTTATCTGCAAAATTTCAATGGCACAAAATTCAGCATTGAATTGGCTACAAAATTCACTAATTTGCAATTATTTAAACTTTACTGTATTTTTCACGAATATGGAGACGCCTCCATGTTTATTTTTATCCCTACAAAAATAGGTAGCAAGTGTAAAATGTGGAATATAAATTGAATTTATAGAGGTTTTATCCTGCCAATGTTCAGAAAAACACACAATATCATAATTATTATTCTTTTCAAGAAACAGAGACAGCTCTTCCAACTTATTTGAGATACACTGAATATTAACATGAAATAGGCCTACCCCACCTTTTTTACCCTTAGTAATTGTATCCTGCATCCCTAAGCTTTGGTTTACGTAACTCATGTCATGTTCGTCCTCTTCTGAAAAAACCTGCTGATGCACGCTCCACCAGGCCAGACATTCGGATTCATAGCTTTTTTAAAGTTTTCCTCAAAAATGGTAACTTTAAATGACGAGTAGAGGTTAGGATACTTGGGTTGTATTGATTCGCACTGAGCTTTCGGGAAAGTCGTTTTTAATAAATCTTGTATATCCATGGCCGATGTATCAAGGTCCACACGGCAAACATGTAGATATGCGAGTTTTCTTACTCCTTTTATTGTTGATTCTTTATTGTTCCCCACAATCCTTTTTTTACTACGACTCGCCACCGTTTTACCATGGGTTACCTGAGTCCACTGACTTTCACTATTTTCTTGGGGGTTTCCTTTGTAACCCGATGGCGTCTGGATGTTATTAGTAAGATTAATAATTTCCTTACATTTTAACTCCGATTGAAAATTTAGCAGCTCAGCTGATATTTGTTTAGTATTTACTTGTAGGCTAGGTTCATTCACCTTTGCTTTTTGTTCTTTATTATCTACAAGAACAGTTGACCGTTGTTTTTGCGTTTCACTTAGGCGAGTTTTATTAACTTGTGTTTTTGATGATAATTTCTTATCGACAAATTTATCTGAAATGGTTTTTTCATCCACAATAGGTTTTGTCATTGAAGAACGTTCACCTTGATAGTTGTTGAATTTATGTAAGATTGCAATATGATCGTTTAACAGTCTAATTTTATCTTGCAGTTCATCAATAATAACATCTTTTTGTTTAATTATATACAAGAAGATATTAATATCTATCTTGTTGTCAACCGACAGACTATCCACTGCGCTTAAGAACGCCTCATTATTAGCGACATTGTTTTTTGTACCACAGCAGTTAATTAAAGAGTCACTAACCACTTTTACACCTTTCGTAACTCTGGCACAGCTTTGGTGAAACATGCTTTTACACTTTTCACATTTTAAATAATTTTTAGCCATATTCTTCCCGCATCTTTTACAAAGAATTGGAGAGCTAAGATTTATCAAACTGTCCGGCGCGGCCATCTCCTATTTTAATTTAAATTAATATATAATGTCTTTTTAAGTACTTGAACAGTCTCTCAGACGATTTGGCTGTGTATGTGATATTTTTATACATTTTCGATTATGCTGCCGATTTCGATAATTTTGTACGATTAGCTAACGTCTGCGAAGTGCATTATCCAAAACTTTGAGCTCGAACTGTTGTATCAAATTATTCCCAGACGCGTAGAGCAAGCTCAGACGCTTGTCTGTACGCATTTACATTATAAACAAAAAATGAACAATTAGTTTACATCTGCGAATGGCATGAACTTTATTTGCGGTCGCTTAAATAAAAATAAAGCAAGAGTTTTTGTTTGATTTTATAGTCGGTCAAACAAACATTTAACTATTTACTACCCTGATAATGGCAAGAAAAAAAACAATACTTATGAAGATGTGGTAAAAAAAAGGTGAGATGGGCGCGGCAACACCTACGTCACTTGCTGAAAGCATTTTCGTTGTCGCCAGGGTTCAGTTAGTTAAATAAACGATTAGGCCACAATGGGTGTTAATAACCAAAAATATCTGCATTACAAAAAAAAACATTTATTTGTAAATTATCTTGAACACGAGTAAAACACGATATTCATTCGTCGTCATCGTCGAGATTAAGATCGAATTGATCTTCGGAAGTGCAAAAGCCTCCTCATCATCATCCAGTTCAACACAGCTGTCCTCATTCTCACCCACAGTGATTATATTGTCCTCCTCATCTCATCTCATGTCTCATGACAAAGCAAGACCCTTAGAATACACTAGCTAAAATGATAACGTGCAGAACGTTCGTCAGCACCTGATAAATTAATTTTATTGAAATACAGGGTGTAATTAGTTTCATGTCATTTAAAAAAACTGGTGGTAGGGAACGAAAAGACAAACAAAAAAAACTTATATAACATGGGGTCTAAAGCTCATAGTTTTAGAGAAAAAAAAATAAACAAAAATTGACAAAATAATTAATAAAATAGTTTTAGAACTGCTGGCATACTCCTGCAAATAAGTATGGTGCGTCTAAGAGATCATCAAAAAGCATACCGACGAAGCAGTTAAAAGCGGCCGATAGAGGACACCGACATGTTTTTTGCTTCTTCACGGCCAAATTATCTTATTGGGAGTGCTATACTCTCACTTGTAATATTCTATAGTAATAATTTCAGTTTGTGTCCTTATTTGGTAAATAACGCACATACGGCGCGCGACCTAGCCGTTCCTTGGCTTTGTGCCACTTATGTTAAGATTTATTTTATTGACTTATCGTTCAAGTCGTTAGTACTTGGTTACATAAGACACTACTTCTCGTTCGTGCTTTTTGTGTTACTTTTTGGATTTTGGACCAAGTTTTTCTTTTTGTTTTCTTTATTGATAACGTTAAATCACAGTTTAGTGTGGTGTTTTAAAACGCAGATTACACTTATCCAGCGCTCGCGGATATGCACTTGGTGTATGGAGAAAGTGGTGGAAATGCAGCTGGTGCGGAAGAGCTTTATCGTTTAAGGTTCCCCAATCGACGTCATCCTTGTGCTTGTACATTTGTTGGTATTGACCAGCGTCTTCGAGAAACAGGTCGTCTCGATGGACATGGATGAGAACGAGGTCCACAACGTGTGGAAGTATCCGATGTTGTGGTATGGAGGACATTGGAGGAGATATGAACTTACATCCCTATCACTATCAACGTATCCAAGCACTAGAACCTCAAGATTTTGCAGAGCGAATGCAATTTTGTAGGTGTTTCTCCGATGAGTCGTGTTTTACCAGAAATGGAGTGTTTCATTTTAAAAATATGCACTATTGGGCAGACGAAAATCCACGTGTAATAAGAAGGGCGCATTTTCAACGACGGTTCAGCGTTAATTTGTGGGCAGGATTTTGCGGTAATGAAATAATTGGACCTATACAATTAGCCGCTAGATTAAATGGTGATGATGTATACTTAAATTTTTTGCAACAAACATTGCCAAATTTGCTAGAAGATGTACCCTTGACTACGTGGTATTTGCACGATGGCGCGCCAGCCCATTTTAGTTTGGCTGTTCGTTTTGAGCAGAAAGTTTCCTCAACGATGGATTGGACGTGGTGGACCAGTACCATGGCCTGCTAGATCGCCCAACTTAAATCCGATGGACTTTTATTTTTGGGGGCATTTTAAATCTCTGGTTTACCGTGATCCAATTGACACTTTAGAACAATTGCAACAACGTATTTTAATGTGCATAGAAACCATAAAAAATGATCCTAATTTACCAAATGTATTAAAAGGAGTGCGTATGTCCTTAGTTCGACGTGCCGAAATGTGTATACGTGGAGATGGAGGTTATTTCGAACAATTTTTGTGAAAAATTCAAAAGAATTGTTCAGTTATTGGGTGTTACCTATTGGGCATTAAAGGTATGATTATTCGCTGTCTTATTTTGATATGTTTATTAATGTCTACATTGATTTTCATAGAGACCAAAGACTCGATTTTTAGTTTTCGATACCTGATTGGGAAAAATTATGCGCTCAATCCGTTAAAAAAATCAGATTTTTTCTTAACTTAAAATACACAACTATTTTCTGTTATCGTATCTCGGACGTCTAATAATTACTAATTTTTTAAGCTTTTAACACAATGTTACAAATGTTAATAAACCACTTTTAAATTTTATAAATTCTTATAAACGACAATAAAAGCTACAATAACTTTGTTCCAAATTAAAGAACACATGTAAACAAATCCTATTTAAACCCCTGCGGCCATGCTATGCTTGAGTTGTGCCGAATGAGAAGAAATTATTTACACTTTCATAATTAATGGTATAAAAAGTTCGGTACAAATAATCCCATGAAAGTGCCGCACTTCTACCGGCGGAAACACAAGTCGGGTTTTACAGTTTTATATTATTTCTAATATTCCGAACTATTGATCCATTGACCCTGAAAAACAGTGGTTCCCAAAAAGTTTCCTACCTTAACATTAAAAATGTAAACCCAGGTAAGTTTTTTCAAAGTGTCCCTAGAGAAAAAAGTCATACAGATTTTTTGTTTGTCTAGTCGGTCCCTATTACCAGTTTTTTTTAATGACATGAAACTAATTAGACCCTGTATATGCAAGTCGTAGGCGTCTGCAAAATTCACAATGAGTAAGCAGAAATCAATTACTAACGTGGTTTACACACAGACGTGAACTGATCGTTCCACTGTGTATATGGTTTGCAAAGAGCTTAATCTTAATGTTAAAAATATTTATGCGGACGCTAAACGTCTGGTAAAAATATTTTAATATTGTAATACCATGATAGCAATAAACAAGTTATTCGCAGACGTTAGTTGATCGGTAAAAATCGTGTTTTTTTTACAAATTAATTTTTTGTTTACTTACGCGCACGTGTATAACACGTGCGCAATGTCTGCGAATGCGTCCGTAAGTATCGGTATATCAATAAATTTTAATATCTATTTGTGTGAAAAGTGAGCTTATTGTAAAAAATTACCGGAATCGGTAGCATAAACGAAAATGTATAAAAATATCACATACACAGCCAAATCGTTTGGGAGACTGTTCAAGTACTTAAAAAGATATTATATAACGGGTGACGCCTTTCGCAGACGTGAACCGATTGTTTTCAAAAGCCGGTTTTCGATACAAATGCGATTGACGATTTCAAAGACCACCTACACGTCTGCGATTGCGCTTCCGGTCGTTTTTTTTCTTCCTAAAGTAAAGTAATATTAACTAGTGATGGGTCGAACTAGCTATTTTCGTGTAGCAGCTAATTCTGATACTGCTAATTCCATTTAGCAGTTAAAAATAGCTGCTATTTTATTAGCAGCTTTTTTTTAGCGCTAGCTGTTTTGGTTGAATGAAGCGTATTAGCGGATAGCAAACGAAACTGTACCTGCCAGGCTCAAGCCGTATAGCAGAAATAAAAGCGTTCGCTGTATGGAGTGGTTAAATGTGATTAATTTTAAATAAAATATAATAGTAGGGGAGCCGACGATGCTAAATGGGGATTTACTCGAGCGCCGTAGGGAACTATTTGATTTTGAAGATTAGATGGTAGAAAGAAAAAAAGGTTATATGATGTATACCCTTTCCCCGGTGGGGAAAGCGTCTACAGGCTTTCAAAAATGTAAAAAAAAACAATCACATGGAAATACTCGAGCGCGTCAGATATTGATAGTGTATATGCCCCACGTGTCTCCGATGACGGAGGTATGTTAATCTGCCGGTTAGCATGGTGGGAGCGGCCGCACGGAAGTGTTAAAAATGGGAAAAATAAAAATTTACTCGAGGGCGTCAGATATTCAGAGGGGATGTTAAGTGAACCCGAACGAAGCTCCCATTCAAAAGACTGACGATTCGGATGCGACGCAAGCTTGTGGCGGCTTTTTGAAAATGCAAGGGAAAATAGCCATTTTGAAATACTCGAGCGCGTCAAATTTTCATACAGATGGTTTAGCTTGATGTCCGGGTGGTGCTGATCAATAATCTGACGATTATTTGGAGGGATTTTCTTAATCTGACGGTTTGAAAAAAAATATTTTTATGATTTTTTTTTAAACCACTGAATGTGATAAACAAAATGCACGGAAAATAGCATGCAAATAAAAAAAAATTACAAATTTTGTTGAAATTTGTAAAGAAAGTTTTTTATTTTATTTTCTGCACACGTAAATCTATTTCTTTTAATTATAATACATATAAACACATATATTACATGTATATATACTTTCGGTAATCTCTTTCTCTGATAAAATTACCAATGATAAATAAATAACAGGTAAAAAAATTTTGACCGAGGTTAATAAAAAACGATATTTTTAAACTTTTTGATAGTTTTATTGGTGGGTGATAACTTTACAGAATTCACAAAAAATTAATGAAACAAAATAAACATGTTAAAAATATTTTGTTTTGATCTTCATCTTCATCCGTGGAATTATCATCATACAGCAAGTCTGGTTCGATTTGATCATCAATTTCATCCACAGCCTGCATATCTATAACAAGAAATCGTTTATAATACTTGACAATATATTTTTTATTTAATGAAAAGCGTATTATTAAAGTATTGAAAAGCAAATGTACCTGAATCTGGAGTATCCCCTAGAATATCTGGTGTTATGACTACATCTTCATATACTTCTGGTAATTGATCACCAATGGCGTGATGTCTGGCGTGTGGGAACGGTGCGAGAGAGTGAGAGACAGAGAAAGAGTGAAAGGGAGAGAGATGCGCGGAGTGGGGAATACGTGCTTCACTGCGGTGCACGCGCTAAACTTTATTGACGATTTTTGTTACTTCGGCTTGTGGAAATCGGCAGATTATATTTTTCCCATTATCCTTGAATTATTTCCTTCAAAACAAAACAAATTCGACCGCGCTCGAGAATGTCGAGGTGACGTTTTTTTTTTTGCAAGTTTGTGACCCTCCCACTCCCTTGCGTAACGCTGAAATCGTCAGATTATTGAAACGCACACTTTTCAGCATGTAATTAACCCATCACACCTTAATCTGACGCGCTCGAGTATTTCCAACTATGGATTTTTTTTTACTATTCTGATCGGCTGCCCTACACGCGCGGCCCTATATACAGGGCTTAGATATGGTGGAGGTACCCAACAGGGTGCAAGGTATTCCCTATACGTTAATCTGCCGCGCTTGAGTAAATCCCAAAATCGCCTATTGGGCTCCCCTACTATAAATTATTGTATTGCTACTTTGACGGTGAATACCTACATTCGACGTCGTAAATTAGATAAATGATATGTGGCTCATATTACAATAATATATTTGATTTGAAGACATGTCGTGTCGGCTCTGATTTGAATTAACTATATAAATATCATCTCTTTATCTATGGAATTAACTGACCGATTCTTACGTAAATTATATGCATAGTTTAAAAATTAATATATTTCGCTTTTTGGAAACAAAAGAAAAAAATGTGTTATAGGTTTATTAAAATAAAATAATTTTACACAAGTTACATAGGTATTCCATTCCTAAAAGTGCTGTACTGTAGAGAAGCTATGCTGCTCGCTCTACCGCTCTAGTTAAACCATTGTGCATACTGCCACTGCTATTCGGCCGACCCTGCCCGCTTGTGCTGCTATGTGGGCGCGTTGGCATATTTAGCAAGTAATTTCAACCTGCTATAAAAATAGCAGCTATTTATCAGAGCTCGTAGCAGTTGCTACTGCTTCGAACCGAATAGCAGTTAAAAAATAGCAGACTGCTATTTAGCAGCCCATCACTAATATTAACATCGCAGACGTGAACTAATTCACAAAAATAATGCATTTATTTTACAAAAGAAAAAATCTATTTAAAATTGTTTTGTGCCAGTGGCAATGATAAAAAATATCTCGTAGTCGATTTTACGTACTTAAGAAAGGTCTCCATGAGACGTAGACGTGAGCTAATTGTTCACCAGAATCTTTCCCGTGCTACCGGTCTATAAGGAATTTAGGAATATGGATTTCGGAAATGGATAAAAGAATTTGGTGATAAAACGTGCACACGTTGAAATGTGTAAAGTTCTAAATTCTAATAAAGTAAAAATTGCCTGTACGTATAATACGTCACTACTCTTGAGGCACGCCTATTAATTGTTTTCAACTTATAATTATTGGGAACAGACATTTTTTGAGGATATTAGTTGTAGAGAGGGTTATGTTATAATACTTCTTCAAATGAACATACTCATACTTTGAGGACTTCAGAAACTTTACGTGTTTTGCCTGGAGACAATATAAAATGCGAAACAGATTTTTTAAATATTTTGACAGTTTTAGTTAAAAATATCAAATGCTTCAAATAGTCCTTTTATTTGAATTGGGGATGGTGCAGAATAGAATTTCACACTAGTATAAAAGTAATTACTTTCTCTTCCTAATAGTATGGAAATGAACCTCACTTTCTAACTCAAATTAATGGAAAAAGTACGCTTCCCTCACGGAAATAGATAAATAATGTTTATTTACTATAAATTTTGTAATACCCAACTGAATGTAGTGGTACCTATGTAATGTAATGAGCTATGATGGTTAAAATATATTTCATATTATCCAGTGTATTATTCGATCCGTAATGATATTCTGTTCTGCCAAATATATTTGGCATAAGCTGATCAGATCAACAAGACGGTAACCTCCCCGAGGATGATAAAATTAGAAAAAATTAAACTGTAATAAAACGCAGGCCCTTAATAACAAAATTTCAGGAAAATTCCCTTTTGGTTCTGAAACTCGAAAAACTTGTAAATTTACAAAGTTTTACAGTGATTACAGTCCGACTTGATTCACCATTTTGTCATCAGATTTAGTATCAGCTACTCCGAAACTACTTAATTATCAATTTTAATGCAATTCCGACTACCGTTACCTCTGGCACATTCACCAGATTCACCGGAACAGAACAAACCAATCCAGGGTATTGATTGAATAAACATAAAAAAATATTAGTACAGGTCTAATTAAGAACTTTTCTCTTTTTATTTTTTTTTTAAACTAAAACATTGCAACATTCTTGCAGAACAATAAGCTTACAATTTAGGACAATCAGTTAAAAACTACACTTTAAGATAGTTGTTTAAATAATTATGATAATGATCCCTAATGTTTTATTAATTACGTACCATTCTTTAAACAGAATTAATGGATCATTGGCATTTGCTGCTGTTAATTAAGGAAGATGTAGCATCACAATTATTTAATTAACAGGTATACGATTCTATTCAGAGCTTTAAATGAATTGAGAACATTTCCACTCTCAATTTGATATACTATTAATTAGAATAATATAATCAGTAAGTTGAGTGTACACTTTATTTATATTAAACAAGATTTTCTTTGTAAATTATGCTCTTGATTTTTAATTTTATTTAAAATTACAGGAAAAATAACCTGAATAGTTTCAATATCGTGTTTGCACTTTAAGTAGGTAGGTATTAATTGTTAATTACGCAGGCACATACAAAAAAGTGATCTGAACCCGTGACCCGATACATAGTAATACCAATCAATGTATTTCGGCGTGCGAACACGAATCCGATGTCAATTTAGCTACACCACCTACCAATCTTTTGTAAATCGCCAAAATAACCTAAAGAAATTAAACCTAAGAAACCTAATTTCCTTAGCTTATTTCTGCGATTTACAAAAAATTGGTGGGTGAGGAAGCTAAAAGGATATAGGATTCGTGTTCAGCACGTTGAAATACATTGGGATTACTATCTCGGGTCCCGGGTTCAGATAATTTTTTTGTCTGCCTATGTAATTTATAGTCTGTTTGGAAAGACAGAGAGTAATACATCACTCAGACTAGCCATGGGCGTACTATTTATTGTTTCTTTTGATAATTATGAAAATTGTATTGAAAAATAAATTATTAAATTAACTTTTCCACATATTTCATATTATTAATCTAACTGTCAATAATTTCGTATGAAATAAAAGTCTTATGTTTAATTTATCAAAATATTTCCATAATAATAATTAATCGGTTTATTAAACTAGGAAAAAACTCCTAAGCTCGGCTATGATGTTTGAATTTGCAAATGATAACTGATTACGAGAGATAGTCAGAGAGCTGCCAACATGTTTTTCTGACAGGTAATGGGACTCTCTGTTGACCATAAAATATAATTGTTGGTAGTGCCCACGATACACTTACGTAAGTAGTGTATCGTGGTAGTGCCCCAAGTCGCCTAGTCAGGGTTTTCGAATTTCTACGTGGCAACTTCCCGGGGAGGGGGGCTTTGAAGTATAGTCAGTTTGTGACAGGTCCGGTAACTGTCTGCCGTTTTGATAAACACTAAAAAAGTCTGCTGTTTTTTTTTCATATACCTAGATGTATTATAAATAAGAAAAACCAAACAGCAGAAATATTTTTGGTATAAAAATTTTTTATGCAAAAAAAACGAAAAAACAATTTTGATGCCAGATTTGAATTCTTCCATATCTATGGATAACTCAATACGATATAGCTAATTTACACACGATAAACATATGCAATGAGGTTGTCGTTTACACACAAATGACTCCCTGCCCTCACCCTCAAACGTTTAGTACTTCGTAAATTTGCGCAATAAACTAATTTTTTTTAAATTTCTGGTTTCTTATGGGTTCCTAGCGAGTTTTAATCCTTTTACGACCTATATAAAAATAAATGTATTGAATGCGATCTTATTATAAGGTCGGTTGGGGTATCTGGGCCCAGGGGGTAACTGGGCCATAGGTTTTTTCCGTAGAATTTGTGGGGTTAATTTCACTTCAAGCAGTTGGCAGAACTGAAGGACAATGTCATCTCACTACAACAATTAGTCTCATGTTTCTGAGTGTTGTTGCTTTCACGTAGCAATTTTTTTAATTTTGTAGTGCAAAATTTTCATAGCAACGTGATGTAATCTTGATTTTTATGAAATACTACAGGTTTTCTGTATATATTATCAGCGTCACAGTTAATTTAGCATAAATTAGAAGCTTGATATATCCCTAAAATGTTATTGCAACCATGTATTCTGAGTTTGGTCATAAGCTTGAGTGGGTGGCCCAGTTACCCCCACAATTTTTCAAAAATGGGGTAAGTGTGCCAGTTAATTGGGGCATCTGGGCACGGCTGGGACCAAGTTACCCCAAGCACATTAAGTATGTTATTTTTGTTTTTATTTATTAGGTAGATGTAGATCACTGCGCACAGTCACACAAAAAATAACGATCTGAACCCGGGACCCGACATATCAATCCCTATGTATTTGTTGAACACGAATCTGATGTCCGTTTAGCTTCATCATCCACCATTTTTTTGTAAATCGCGAAAATAGCCTAAGCAACCTTATTTCTTTAGATTATTTTCGCGATTTACAAAAAGTTGGTGGGTAACGGAGCTGAACGGACAGTGGATTCGTGTTCAGCACGTCGAAATACATAGGATTACTATGTCAGGTCCCTGGTATAGATCACTTTTTTTTGTGGGCCTGTGTTATTTATGCTTACTTGAAATTGGATGTTTTTTACATTTAATTTTGCCCTTTTCACTTTAACAGAAGTTGTGTTATTCCTAAATTTGAATAAATTTCCACCTAATTGTTATGTAGTAGTTCTCTTACATCGTCGACAACTCGACTATGGTGTGGTTTAAATGACATGTGGCAATTTTTTACCGAAGTTTACATGTTTACCAACACACGCCCACTTACCCCAGTTCAAATAACAATCGCATATGTTTATTGTGTGTAAACCAGCTATAGAGTTATTCATAGATATGCAAGAATTCAAAAAAAAATTCATACGAATAAAAAGTCCTGCTGTATGGTGTTTCATGTTTGTATACATCTAGGCATATAAATAAAAACAGCAGACATTTTTTTTTATTGATTGATTGATTGATTTGCCAGCGTAAGGCCTTCGCTCCACGAAGCGTCTCGTCATAGACGCGTACTAGATTCGTCTTGAAGCGAAGAGTCACGTACGCCCACATATCTATACACGGAGCGTACAGTAATGAGATTTTAATTCGAAGTGGAGCTTATTATTTAGTTTAGAAGGACATGTTATTTTATTATTTTATTCGTCATCGCAGACGAAGAAGACACCGTAGAAGGTTTTGGATGCATCCTTATATCGAAAAAAATATGAATAGAAGATTACATACTGCTGCAAGAGAGCTGTCAGAGGATGACGCAAAATTTCAAACATTTTATCGAGTGGCCAAAAATACATTTGAATAACTAGTTGAAATTGTGGGTCCAGTTATTCAAAAGCAAAATACTAATATGCGTGAATCTGTAATTTAATTGTTGTGTTGTCACTCATTTTACCGGGAAAATATAAAAGATTATAAACAAACGTGCAGTCGTACGGCCAGCGACTAACTAGAGGGTACGCCTAGCGTCATGAAGCTTGCATGCCGTGACGAATACGTTACGCTGCTGTCTGGTGTGAAGACTTACATTCGAAAACACAGGTCGCTACATGCAAGCGTACAGCTTGCGATGTCGCATCTAATACGCATCTATGACGATTAGTGATGGGCTGCTAAATAGCAGTCTGCTGTTTTTTAACTGCTATTCGGTTCGAAGCAGTAGCAACTGCTACGAGCTCTGATAAATAGCTGCTATTTTTATAGCAGGTTGAAATTACTTGCTAAATATGCCAACGCGCCCACATAGCAGCACAAGCGGGCAGGGTCGGCCGAATAGCAGTGGCCGTATGCACAATGGTTTAACTAGAGCGGTAGAGCGAGCAGCATAGCTTCTCTACAGTACAGCACTTTTAGGAATGGAATACCTATGTAACTCGTGTAAAATTATTTTATTTTAATAAACCTATAACACATTTTTTTCTTTTGTTTCCAAAAAGCGAAATATATTAATTTTTAAACTATGCATATAATTTACGTAAGAATCGGTCAGTTAATTCCATAGATAAAGAGATGATATTTATATAGTTAATTCAAATCAGAGCCGACACGACATGTCTTCAAATCAAATATATTATTGTAATATGAGCCACATATCATTTATCTAATTTACGACGTCGAATGTAGGTATTCACCGTCAAAGTAGCAATACAATAATTTATAGTAGGGGAGCCCAATAGGCGATTTTGGGATTTACTCAAGCGCGGCAGATTAACGTATAGGGAATACCTTGCACCCTGTTGGGTACCTCCACCATATCTAAGCCCTGTATATAGGGCCGCGCGTGTAGGGCAGCCGATCAGAATAGTAAAAAAAAATCCATAGTTGGAAATACTCGAGCGCGTCAGATTAAGGTGTGATGGGTTAATTACATGCTGAAAAGTGTGCGTTTCAATAATCTGACGATTTCAGCGTTACGCAAGGGAGTGGGAGGGTCACAAACTTGCAAAAAAAAAACGTCACCTCGACATTCTCGAGCGCGGTCGAATTTGTTTTGTTTTGAAGGAAATAATTCAAGGATAATGGGAAAAATATAATCTGCCGATTTCCACAAGCCGAAGTAACAAAAATCGTCAATAAAGTTTAGCGCGTGCACCGCAGTGAAGCACGTATTCCCCACTCCGCGCATCTCTCTCCCTTTCACTCTTTCTCTGTCTCTCACTCTCTCGCACCGTTCCCACACGCCAGACATCACGCCATTGGTGATCAATTACCAGAAGTATATGAAGATGTAGTCATAACACCAGATATTCTAGGGGATACTCCAGATTCAGGTACATTTGCTTTTCAATACTTTAATAATACGCTTTTCATTAAATAAAAAATATATTGTCAAGTATTATAAACGATTTCTTGTTATAGATATGCAGGCTGTGGATGAAATTGATGATCAAATCGAACCAGACTTGCTGTATGATGATAATTCCACGGATGAAGATGAAGATCAAAACAAAATATTTTTAACATGTTTATTTTGTTTCATTAATTTTTTGTGAATTCTGTAAAGTTATCACCCACCAATAAAACTATCAAAAAGTTTAAAAATATCGTTTTTTATTAACCTCGGTCAAAATTTTTTTACCTGTTATTTATTTATCATTGGTAATTTTATCAGAGAAAGAGATTACCGAAAGTATATATACATGTAATATATGTGTTTATATGTATTATAATTAAAAGAAATAGATTTACGTGTGCAGAAAATAAAATAAAAAACTTTCTTTACAAATTTCAACAAAATTTGTAATTTTTTTTTATTTGCATGCTATTTTCCGTGCATTTTGTTTATCACATTCAGTGGTTTAAAAAAAAATCATAAAAATATTTTTTTCAAACCGTCAGATTAAGAAAATCCCTCCAAATAATCGTCAGATTATTGATCAGCACGACCCGGACATCAAGCTAAACCATCTGTATGAAAATTTGACGCGCTCGAGTATTTCAAAATGGCTATTTTCCCTTGCATTTTCAAAAAGCCGCCACAAGCTTGCGTCGCATCCGAATCGTCAGTCTTTTGAATGGGAGCTTCGTTCGGGTTCACTTAACATCCCCTCTGAATATCTGACGCCCTCGAGTAAATTTTTATTTTTCCCATTTTTAACACTTCCGTGCGGCCGCTCCCACCATGCTAACCGGCAGATTAACATACCTCCGTCATCGGAGACACGTGGGGCATATACACTATCAATATCTGACGCGCTCGAGTATTTCCATGTGATTGTTTTTTTTTTACATTTTTGAAAGCCTGTAGACGCTTCCCCCACCGGGGAAAGGGTATACATCATATAACCTTTTTTTCTTTCTACCATCTAATCTTCAAAATCAAATAGTTCCCTACGGCGCTCGAGTAAATCCCCATTTAGCATCGTCGGCTCCCCTACTATTATATTTTATTTAAAATTAATCACATTTAACCACTCCATACAGCGAACGCTTTTATTTCTGCTATACGGCTTGAGCCTGGCAGGTACAGTTTCGTTTGCTATCCGCTAATACGCTTCATTCAACCAAAACAGCTAGCGCTAAAAAAAAGCTGCTAATAAAATAGCAGCTATTTTTAACTGCTAAATGGAATTAGCAGTATCAGAATTAGCTGCTACACGAAAATAGCTAGTTCGACCCATCACTAATGACGATACGCTTCGTGGGGCGAAGGCCTTAGGCCTTCGCTCCACGAAGCGTCTCGTCATAGACGCGTACTAGATTCGTCTTGAAGCGAAGAGTCACGTACGCCCACATATCTATACACGGAGCGTACAGTAATGAGATTTTAATTTGAAGTGCAGCTTATTATTTAGTTTAGAAGATGCCCAGCGACGAAGAGGACATGTTATTTTATTATTTTATTCGTCATCGCAGACGAAAAAGACACCCTAAAAGGTTTTGGATGCATCCTTATATCGAAAGAAATATGAATAGAAGATTATATATTGCTGCAAGAGGGCTGTCAGAGGATGACGCAAAATTTCAAACATTTTATCGAGTGACCAAAAATACATTTGAATAACTAGTTGAAATAATTGTGGATCCAGTTATTCAAAAGCAAAATACTAATATGCGTGAATCTGTAATTTAATTGTTGTATTATCACTCATTTTACCGGAAAAATATAAAAGATTATAGTAAACAAATCTGCAGTCGTACGGCCAGCGACTAACTGGAGGGTACGCCTAGCGTCATGAAGCTTGCATGCCGTGACGAATACGTTACGCTGCTGTCTGGTGTGAAGACTTGCATTCGAAAACACAGGTCGCTACATGCAAGCGTACAGCTTGCGATGTCGCATCTAATACGCGTCTATGACGATACGCTTCGTGGGGCGAAGGCCTTTAGGTGACTATTGCTGCAGATTCCGGGCATCCATGGAGGTTCGTTCCAACACGCAGCTTGGTCGTCCGCCGAACACACCCAACGGACAGCCAAACCGTGTGCCGAAACCAAATATTGGGTTTTATATATCGCCGCGCCGTACCGGCTGCATACGCTGGGTTAGACATGGGACATGATTGTTGTCAGCAGCGAGAGCCACATGACGCATGTGGTAGGAATATAGGATGGGAAGTGTAGGTGTTTGTGAGATGCTTCTTTTAAGTTTCCATGCTTCTTTTTTAGTTTCCATCTGTCATCATCGGCTTGGAAGTGTAGGCGTTTGTGAGATGCTTCTTTTTAGTTTCCATGTTTCTTTTAAGTTTCCATCATCTCCTTATTTGAATAAATATTCCTCTAAGTCTTCTGTTTCTGAATCTAGCAGTGTGCACCTCCTTCTGCCCGCTTGCGTACACTTCGTTTGTCTGCCAAGACAATAAATACATGCATTCGCTCGCCGCAGGGAGCTTTTTTGTTTCCTCTCCCTTTTTAACCGTTCCACAGGTAAATATCCATTTACGGTGGAAGTGCCCTATCTCGCGATAAAAAAGCTTTTTATGGTGGGTTGGTTATGAGAAAGAGGCCCGAGAGAAAATTTTACACACCCTGTATATTAGTTTGTTTCTACGGTAATTACTTTCAACTGCCACTTTCCAATTCCGGGTATATTCTATTTCATTACCTATATTTAATACCTTTTCATTTTTACTTTTAAATTTTTCTCTGTTGTGTAGTAAATTGTCCTGTGACAATACACATAACAAACAATATTCTGAATCAAGAATCCGCTGCCCCAACCGGTAAGCAAATAAACAAATTTCTCATATAAAACAAATAGCTCTGCAGCCAGAAACAAAAAGTTTATAATAAATAAATTTTCTTAAACAAAAGTACCCGCTCCACATGAAGAATTCATTCATTCGCGTATATGTGAAACAATGGATTTCCGAATCACAGCATTATTCCCACCTGCGAAGGATTAATAAACCAATAAATAGAACTTAGATATGAATAAAAACAACACTTATCTTTCATCATTTTCTTATGTCACTACTTCCACTTGTTAGAAGCCAAGGGCAACGGACTGTTGCCCTTCACTTCGCACTAGCCACTTGAGAGAAGGTGCTCGGTCGTCGTATGTGCACTTGTGGATAATTTACGAGATTATGACATGGTCCCATTGGACGTGTTTTATTATTTTCAGAGTTATCTTATGTTGCCAGATGTTTGTAGCCTTTGTCGAGTTGTTTATATACGCTTTTAGTGATATCATAATCAAATATTAAATATCAGCTATATGAAATAACCAAATTTATGCTAATTTACGTCAACTAATGTGGGATTCTCCACTCATTAATTCAACACATTTTTGAAAGTTTTCACACCGTTTTTACCCGAGTTTTTCGATATTTCGTGGGATCCACTTAAAAACGCGTGTGCCGTCGTTGACGATCGAACTCTTTATCTCTGCAGACATTTTTTTGCATATTTCCAATGTTAACCAAAAATTGCAGAATTTTGTAAAATTTCGGTCTTTTCAAAGTGCTGCCACACTTGTCCAAAACCACTTGCGGATCTGCCAAACGTATTTTCCCATCCCTCCCGTGAGCCCCAAGACAGCTAACAAGGTTTTGAACAGTTACCGAACCTGTCACTTCATTCATGTAACAGTTGTATCCGGAAAAATTCCAAAATTACGATTTCTCGGGCATATCTCTGGATCGCAACCACTTGCGACGGTTAAACTTTGCAGGAGGTATGTCCAGGATCATATATACCGATATATCAAAACGACAGACAGTTACCGGACCTGTCACAAACCGACTGTACTTCAAAACCCACCTTCCCGGGAAGTTGCCACGTAGAAATTCAAAAACCCTGATTAGGCAACTTGGGACACTATCAACCTACACTACGTTTTTACGTGAGGTACAGGATGAGAAAAATGTTCTGTTTTTCTAATAAGGATTTTGGGCGCCTCGCGCTTTCCCATTTATTAATATATATTTTTTTCGGTTTCCCGATGCTGGACAGCCATTCTGTGGACTCCGACATCACACGGAAAGAGCGCCAGCAAAATATCCACGGCCACTTCGCACATTCAGCAGGGTTAGTGACTGTAGATTCCAGAATCATGTGCGCTCAGTAGGCGGTACTCCTTGGCCACCTTTAGAGCATTCTGAAGATCACACTCTCCGGAGGCATACAGTTTGAGGTCATCCATATAAAATAGATGGGTAACCTTATGCCTCCGGTTGCTTGGTGGCCCACAATAGCACCCGCGAGTTTGGCGAAGTTCAACAGACAACGGCAGTAATGAGATGCAAAAGAGGAGGGGACTCAGTGAATCTTCTTGGAAGATTCCTCTTCAGAATGCCACCTGCTCTGTCGTAACTCGCTGTGCACCGGATGTTATGGTGAAGTGAGTCCTCCAGAGTGGCAGTAGTTGTTCTATGCATCTCACTAGTGGCTCTGCTACCGCAAGACATTTGAATAAATGCAACAATAGTTGATGCGACGTTGTGTCAAATGCCTTACGATAGTCAATCGAGGCCATCAATAGATTCCGCTTGTACTGCACAGAGTCCTGTGTAATACAGCTGTCTATCAGCAGCTGCCTTTGCAACCCGCCATGCCGTTCGTGGCGCCACGCTGCTCGTAAATCTGTTGGAAAACCGGATCAACCTGCCGTAGTGTCCGTGCATACAGGATAGGTGTAAATATCTTGTAGCAGGAGTTCAGACAGGTGATTGGCCTATAATTTCTTGGAACGGACAGATCTCCCTTTTTGGGGATTAGCACAGTACTTCCCTCGACAAACCAGTTCGGGATTTGCTGCCCTTCGTTCAACCACGTGTTGAAATCTCGGGCTAGGCGACGGTGGGTGGAAGGAAATTTCTTCCAACACCAGGCATTAATGCCGTCTGGGCCCGGAGCAGCAAAGTTCTTGGTTCCAAGAAGAGCTTGTTGGACTTCCTCCTAACTGATTGTCGGGTACATCTTTCCTGGCTCTGTAAAGGTTCTATGACAGAGAGCCTCGAAGTGTGCTATTGCTGGAGTGTTGCTATCGAATGGATCGACATTTCCAGTTTTCAGAAATCTATCGAGAAGGTTTTGGAAGCTGCTAACATCAGGAATCCTTCTTTCAGGATAACGTTGGTGATAAATTCTATTAAATAAACAATTTCTGTCTGACTCGCCCAAAACAAAAGTCATGTCTACATGTTCCGTTTTATTAAAATTCATATTGCAAAATTCCAAATATTTTAAATTTAATACAAATTGTAACCAACGACCGATAAGTGTGATAAATGCTCCGTTGTACACGACAATTTATACCAAACTGAGGTTTTATTGCTTGTCGAATAACGAAAACGGCAAAAGAATGTACAAAACAACATTACAGTAAAGGACCTGTTAAATACTATTTACTCATTTCAATGAATTGGAAGATATGGTCCCACTAATGGCCCAATTTCAAAATTACATCAAGACGTGTGTGAATCAAAATGGGCAACACGTCGAACACCTATTATAAATTTTTCTAATGAATTATTTGAGGGAACCTTTTGTTTTTTTATTCTTGAATTTGACACTTATTTATTTATAAAACGATAATGGTTGCAATTAGCCATAGGGAAGTACTTACAAAAAATGTTCGTTTTTCATTCCTACATCACATCGTTGAAAAATATACAGGGTGTTCCATTTGAAAAAAATGAGAACATTCGATTTAAAAAGTTCTTAATTGAAAAATAATGTTTGGCCACCCTGTACAATTTTAGGAAATGAAAATTCAAAAACATTAATTAGATGTCTCGTAACTGGTATTCACATAAGTTTTTCTTAAAACCCATAATTTAGACTGTGGTGATTTTTTTTTATTATCCATCTGCAGATTGCATTATTTCAACAAAAAAATTCATTACATCCAAGTGGTTGGGAGATATTCAATGCTAATATAGGAATGAATAGAGCCTAGAAGGAGGCTTCAAAAAATAGCATTCCATTAAAAAAAGGACACTTCGTCCTGTAATTTCGTCTTAGCTCGCCCTGTATGTTCAAAAATAATTTTCAGTTATAGACTTTTTTATCTAGTTTACTTGCATTTTTTTTTTAATTTCTAGCTATCGTAGAACTCGATATATCGAGGTCCGACACACTATTGCCCCACCCTGTATACTAGAAGCCCAGGTCTCAAATTTCTTATGACATCTACCACCTCAGTGTACTTTTAAATTAATTAGATCCAGTGGCGGATTTACCAGTAGGCAATGTAGGCTCCATCCTAAGGAGCTAAATGTTGAGGAGCGGGAAATTTTGGCATCCTATTTTATTGTTTAGAGACAAAATTAATACTTTCAAATCCGTGCCAAATACAATATAGGTATACGTGTGCTATAATCTAATAAATTAAGTAAGATTTGAGGCAGTTCATTCATTGCCTACGGGCGCAAAAACTGTAAATCCGCCACTGATTAGATCTATTGATTTATTACCAAATTTACTAAAAATTTGAATTGACTAAATGACCCAAATTACCACGGGTATAACAGTGGAGTAGGAACGCTGTCCTGCTACTGCTTTTTTTTACGGGAAGTAAATAAAAGTAATAAGAAACGACACGGCTTAATTTACGACTACATGCAGTAAAACCGTATAAGTAAGTCCACTTACAACAGACAGTTGTTGGTTCAGCTCATAGACGAATTCAAAACTCCTGAAAGAACTGGAGCTGACGCATACAGTTGGAATCCAAAGGTAAGAACAACCTCGAGCCTTGGTGATAAATCAACTATCTTTAAGGCGGAAATTCAAGCTATTGAGCTGTATGTACGGAAGATGGAATAGACGCATCCTAAACACAGATCAATAAAAATATTTTCGGGCAGTCAAGCAGCTCTTATTAAAGCTCTTGGATCCTACCGTTGTAATTCTAAAACGGTTTTAAATAGCCAGAAAGCTCTGACCCAACTGGGCAAAATCAATAAATTGACTCTAATCAGTATACCTGGCCACTCATGGAAGGCACCGAAGTTGCCGTCCCTTTGGCCAGAGAGGGCGTGGCAACCACACCTAGAAAATCTGCCAAGGCAGCTATCCTAGCCTGGGCCGAGATGAAAATAATCCTGCACTGACTGGAACTACCAGGACTAGTTCACACTCAAAGGAGATTATTACATAGGTACCCTTTAAAGTCAAGAAGAAGACAGAAACTACTAGAGTTAAATAGGTTACACCTAAGAACTCTAATTGGCCTATGTACTCAGCACTGCAGACTTAATCATCACCTACGCATGAGTGGACTAGTGAAAAACGCTGAATGCCATCTTTTCTGGAGGATGATAAAACGACGTTATATATACTTCATGTCCTGCTGCAGAGAGAATTTGTTTCTCACTATTTGGCAAAGGGCAACTAGAGCTAGGAAACCTGGACTGTTTCTCACCCAACAAGATTATCAACTTTATTAAAAAGTTAAACATGTAGGGTGTGCAATAAGATTAAGAGTGGGAGAGTCTGATATAAGTCCACTAACATATTAACCTAATCTACTTACAACACCCCTGTATATGAGCCAATAAATGAAATTAGCATATGGTGCAGTTTCTTTGGTTGAACTTTGTTAGTAATATCACTTTTGTTATAATATTTATTAATGAATAATTATTTTAGATTATTAAGAAATTAGCTATAGTCAATTAAAAAATTTTACATAACAATGGACTTCTGGGCTATAAATTGAGTATATCATAACGAAATATTTTTATAAAATTTATATGTATAAGGAGACATTTTTCAGCAAATTATTCCAATCTGGGAAACGTTGGTTGTTTCCGATGTCGTCATTGTAACTGATTCATCCCTAGAGACGAAAGCGGCATAGCCAACTGCCCTCATTCGGCAAATAGAAATAAATGACAGGATAAGAATTCATAACCAAAAATAAAATTCATTGAATTCCAAAGCAATAAATATCAACAGCTTGGTAGGCGTATGTAGGTAGACAGATTTTGCTGTAGCAAAGTCAGAAGGTTTGAATTTAATACCGGTCCCCTCTTGTATTGTTCTTTTGCTATATACAAGGTGATGTGATAACAACATTTATTTAAAGAAATGAGTGACTACTTACTGCCCCCTTTCTACGGCATCTATAATGGATTTGTTAACAAATTCATAGGCAATTGAAATAATACATTTTAATGCAAAATTAAGAAATCTGTACAGGGTCGTCGAGAGAAAATCGGGGCCCGGGGGGTAGTAACATACGACTCCCACCAACCTTCGATATATATATTTCGAAGAGCGGAAATGGCATTCACAAGGGGGGGGGGTATTCCTTGAGATGAATATTTATCCGAAGAACGGGGGGCGATATTCCTTAAAATTAATTTATCGCAGAAGACTTTTTGAAAAGCGGGGGGGTGATATCCCTTATAATTGAATATTTATCTCATTATAAACAATACAAGTCATTCGGAACTGATTATTGTTTACATTACATTAATCATTAAAAAGTATACCTATCTCGTTTCACCCCCCCCCCCCCTTTCGACAGGCCTGAATCTGTATAAAACTTGCAATTATTATTAATAAGTGTCAATGCTTTATCTGCAGTTACTACTAGATACTAAGAGCTACCGGTCGGTCAGAGTAACGTGCTTAGCACAAGGCTAAAAATTTGTAAGTTGTTTTAGTACAAGTTAATTAAGAAAGCAATGACCTGCCAGGAGTTCCGCAGTTGCGTCATCGTCCCCTAAATTTTTGAAAATGTAAATAAAATAGGAAAATAAATGTGCTTCTACAAAGCTACAATTTTAATATGTTTAAATTTACATATGTATAAATGTAAAAACATAATGGCAGGAGATTTGAAGAGTTGCAAATACGTACCAGATGATGGTAAAATTGTCATGGGGATGGCAATTCATAACACGCTTCTACAAGTTCTGTAAGTTTAAGGTAATATTCTGTAAACTATTTTAAGAATGTATGTTAAAAGCCAGGTGATTTTGGCGGTTGCAAGTTCCAGCCAGGTGAGTGTAAAAGTAAAGAAAAATAGTAAAATAAATGTGCTTCTGCAAAGCTACAATATTAATATGTTTCAATTTACATAATAAATGTAAAAACATAACGCAGGCGATTTGAAGGGTTGCAAGTACGTACCAGGCGATGGTAAAGTTGTCATGGGGTTGGCAATTTAACATGCTTCTACAAGGCTGTAATTTTGAGGGAATATTCTATAAACTATTTTAAGAATGCACGTTAAGAGCCAGGCGGTTTTGGCGGTTGTAAGTGCCCATCAAGTGAGTGTAAAAGAAAGGAACATAGTAAAATAAATGTGCTTTTATAAAGCAACAATTTTATTGAATATAATTGGTTGAAATTTGTTCTACGGAAATAATGATTCGTTGAAATGAGGTATCTAGTTAACGTGGACTTCCACAGTGATTCGTAAAAGTCTGTTGCGCTCGCAAACCCATCAAGTGTCGCGGCGATAATAGACTTTCTTAATTAACTAGTGGTAAAACATTAATTTACAAATTTGTAGTATTGTGCTAAGCACATTACTCAGAACGTCCGGTAGCTCTCCTACTATGTCGATCTCCTAATGACCCAATAGCGTTCTAGCTTCTATTTTTGATTTTCATCGACAGCTTTTGATGTATAGAATACTATGGAGGATTTTCAGGATTTCGTATTCAAAGGCGAAAAGCGGAACATAGATTGAATCCTTCTGTTTATCCATCTGTCAGTCTCAGCGGTTTCTTTCCCATACTATTGTAGTACAACTATAAACATGGAAAGTTTAGTATTCTGTGGGCGGCCCAGGAGTTGATGTTCCAAAAATATGTTTTGACGTCCCATTATGAGCCAAAATGGAACCTTTGAAATACTGCTTTTCGTTCCGGGCACGATATCACTTGAAAGGTTCATATTTAACGTGTTTTATTAAAATTTTGTTTAATTTTCTACTTTAGTATTTATTAAAAAAATATATTTTAACTAAGCCCTCCATTATTCTAAAAAGTATTGGGCCAAACAATTGATCACAAATTCAGATAGTTTCAGAAATAAGTATTTCTTTTGGCAAAACCTAAAGTCTTGATTTAAAAGATCGATAGATAAAGTACTTTCATGCTTGAACTTTTTCAGGAATAGACTAAAACAAACACTACAAAAGCATAAGCAAAAAATCTGACCCTTCGAATTTTACGATGATGAAAAGCTTATTCTGTACTGACTTTGAAACGATTTAAGAAGGTGGTCTCAATTCGACCCGTATTTGTTTTTCATGTTTGTTCAATAATTTTCCTAAAATGACTGCGATTTATACGAATTTTTTTTCAAACTATAGAAAATAGCTCGGTGCTACTTGGTGGTGGTTCTCTATCAGTTTCATCAAGCTATGTCTAGTATAAGTTGAGCAATAATCTGATAGAAGTGTTTTCTATTCGAGATTATGGCGCAGGATCCGGGGATAAAATTGTGTTTAAATTAGTAGTTAGCTATTTTCGGAGTAGCTGATACTGAATCCGGTGTCAACAATTAAACATTCAAAATGGCGAATTAAATAGGGCTGCCATAATCGCATCTTTTTTGCAGATTCACATAAAATTTGGCCATCAGAAACAGTAAAAGAAAACTAATCACCTTTAAAAAGCTATATTATAAGATTATAAAATAAAATTTCACCCTTGGTCAGTCAATTGAACATTATTATCTAATATCGATATTGAGGGTGGTTAAAAATATGTTCGATTTTTTTATTTCATCGTTTTTACACCATCTTCAATACAGATATTTTTTAAAAGCGGTCCATTTTTTCCACCTGCCCTAGTGACCTTTATGTGGTTTTTATAAAATAAAAGAAAATATACGTCGTTTTGAATTTTTAAACCATACTCGCATCAAATTTTATGCAAATCTGCAATTTTGCAATTATGACAGCCCTATTGGATTCCTCATTACGAATTTTTAACTTTTAACATCAGAATCAGTATCACCTATTTGGAAAATACGCAACTACCAATGTTGACACAATTGCGACGAAATTATCACTAGCGCACACGCCAAATTCTCAAAGAGAAACAACTTTTTCCTAATTTTTTCTCACTTGGTACTAGACATGGCTTGATGAAACTACCACCGGACTATTGCTGAACCATAGTCTATTTACAGATTGCAAAAGACTGAATAGAAATCGCTTAAGTCAGTCGCGAGTAATGATTAAACAAACATAAAAAAACATACATACAGGTCGAACTGAGAAGTTGCTTTTTAAAAAATCGGCAGCTACTGGAAGCGGCTGGAACCTCCCCACCCGGTGGTTGAAATTAGTGATGGGTTGCTAAGCAGTCTGCTACTTTTTAACTGTAATTTGATTCGTAATAGTAGCAAATGCCGCGAGCTCTGATAGTCAATTCAAATCAGCCGTCATGACATGCCTTTAAATCAAATATATTATTGTAATATGACCCACCTATATTTATCTAATTTACGACGTCGTATGTGTTCACCGCCAAAACAGCAATAGAATTATTTATATTTCATTTAAAACTAGTAACCAATCCTTAAACTCTGAATAATTACAAACACCTAATATATGATGATATTTCATCATGTAACATTTTCCGCAATTATTATTAATAAAGTTTATAATGAAAAAAGAAAGAAAAAAAAAACAGCACTGTGTTGGGATCGAACCGTCGATCTCTTGATTTGTAAGTCGACGCTTTAGCGCACTGGACCATTGACAACTTATGACGTATCTTTACATATGTTAATATTATAGAGACATTGAATTTTGTTTGTTCTCTGCAATAATTTGTATAAAAAACTGTAAGTATATAAAAAAAGGTGCAAGTGTGATATATCGTTGAAATCGGAATTTTAACTGCTTTCCAATGGTTAGATTACAAATTGTAAGTAATAATAAAATAAACAAGTTGTTGTGCCAAAATGGCACTAAACGTAATCCGATCTCAACCAAAACCTTTTCAGATCTTCTAGAGCACTAAAGAAACGCTCATGCAAAGTTCCATCCAAATTCGTCCAGTAGTTTTGCCGCTATCGTGCTAACACACACACACACACCCGTACAGGTTAGCCAATGCTTGTGCGACCACCCGTATTTCACCGACAAATGTGGCCATGGAAGTTGCGACATACAGGTTGTTACGTTTTGCTAGCTTTCAATTTCGCTATTTTTTTTTATTTCATACACTCGCTCTATCTATTGCTTTTTTCAAAAAAACACTTATGTGGACTTACCCCATTAGTCGGTGCGTAGCAGGTCAAAGGTATATGCGTTATGTGGACTGACCCTATTGGTCTGTGTGGAGCAGGTCATTGATAGGTATGCGTTATGTGGCCATACGTTTTCACACATCTTAAAATTTCGTTTAAAACAATCTATCAAAGTATGTGTATCTAGAACTTCCATAACATTCATTCCGTATTTATCTAGTATCTAGTAGATAAACTTATGTTTTGAAAAACGCAGGATATTATTATAATTATTCTACAGACTACAAAAAGTTTTTTAAGCAACAATTTCTTCAGTGATGTTAGAACTCGTCGAATGACTTACTTTTATTCTCACGTTTTTAGTTTAATCTTGAATATGTTATTTTAATAAGGATTTATTTTAACACGAAAAAAAAATTACGGCCAAGAAAAAATCTATTCAGAGCAACTTGTCAAAAAATCTATCTAGACGATGATTTTAGTTTCATTGAAAAGTGAAAATAAAATTATTATAAAGGCAATTGCAGGCGCGTGACCACCGTGGCCACATAAGGTACATTTTCTATGGAAACACACATTTTATAAGATGACGTCACTTTTTAAAGAATTTTAGAGATAGGGTGGAACTGAATGTGGGCATTTTCATTTTGTGAAATATTTGAGCTAAACTAATTTAATCCTCTTAATTTACAATTAGTTATCTCTACAAATAAATGATGAAAATTAAGTTCGGCAAGACGTGATAAAATAAAAAGGAAGGTGCTATTAATCGACTTTATAGTAATTTGGAATTGTGTGGCTCTGTGTATGGCCACAGAATTCATAAGGATTATACATATCATTAGATTAACTTTCTAAATACATTTTTAACATTTTATTCCCAAATCAGAATAATTAAAAATGTACCTTGCACAACATCGCTAATTAATCAATTTTCTTTACAGTATTTTCAACAACTAATTAATGTTTAATAATAATTTAACAGGATGAAAGTTAAATATGTGATACTTTATATCCACTACACCTGGTAACATATTTTATTTTCAGTTAAACATGATTATTAATTTATACGACTTATTATTTACTGGTTTTGTACTTAGTAATTTTAAAAAATCGGCCTTTATTAAACTAATTGTATGGCACATTTCAACATTGAAGTGTCTCAGAAGAAAAACATTGCTAATTTTCGTTTGAATTGTCGGAAATTCCATGAATGATAATATATATTTAGTATTTTATAATTAAAATCAGTTAAAAACTCCTTTATAGAAACTAAAAAAATCAATGAAATATTATTCTTGGAAACTTGTGTTGTGAGTTGAAAATTAGTAACACTAATTGAGGCAAACTATTGAAACTTCCGCCTAGTTTGTGTTCATTCGAGAAAGTGTGTTTTTTTCTCCTGTTTTACATATTCGTGATATAGAAACACCACGTACGCCCCATCAAACAAGCGTTCATTCAACCTTAAAATATGTATGTGTGTATGTCCCCATAATGCATATAATACAATAGATGGCGAACACTGAAAGCCGACCTGAGATCAGCTGATAGTGGTGTATTTGTCCACACAATGTTTCTAAAAGTTTGAGTGTGAAATAGACCTATTAAGTCTTCAGCCTTATTGTATGTATAGTGTAATAGATTGTGACGCCGACTTGAGATCAGCTGATAGTAGTGTATATGGCCACGTGATGTGTCTGACCACATAGCTCACTTCAACCTTAAAGTGTGTTTGTCAACCAAATATTATCCTTCAAAATATTGGAGAACATTTTGTGTTTTGAGTTGAATTTGCTGGTGTGTTGTGTTGTGAATGGAAAAGCACTAGTATTAAATGAGTTAAACTATTTTGACACATCATACTTGTTTTTGTATATTAACTATTGTAATTTAAAAACATGTAACAGAAAAATAAAATCTAGTCACATACAGTAAGAGAGCGATGATGTAATATCTAAATGGGAAATTGAGTTTTAAAGAATTTCCTCTACTTAGCCTCCTTTAGTCCTCGTTATAATGACTGAATAAATGAGTGATGTCCAGTTGCATGAAACCGAATTTGTTAAAGTTCTTGTAGGCAGGGTCTTAGCAGTTTCCGCTGCTTTGTAATTGGTTAGCCGTCATTTATTCCTGTGTTTGTGGCAAATCTCTTTGAGGGTGAATCTGACAGTTCCAGAAATGTCCATTTATGTGGTTACAAAAATGATAATATTTTGTTTCGTTCTGTAGTATATGCAGGTAACTACCTATCTGCATATACTAGAGATTAATACAGAATATTTGTTTTTAAATCCATAAAACCTTTCTGTTGGCATGATTCAATTGTAGCTAAAGTGAAATAATAATATGTTAAGTTTTTAAGTATTTACAAACAACAATTGATTCATTTGGTATATTATATATCAAAATATATTTCCAGAGGCACTATTAATAGCAAAGAAGGACCCTAGTTGAAACGTCACTTTGGAAATCGCCGCACAACAACTTGTACAAAGTCACCACAGAATGAAAACTAAAATCAGAGTAAAAAACCGCTTTCTAAGAAATCACAATTTACACATCCAGATTTACTAGTGAAAAATGTCATCAAAAAGTTTGAGGCAAACATCTGGACTCTTACTAGCTTGCATTACTTACTTACACCCATTTACCCATATTCCATCCCCAACCTTTTCAACGGAATCATCAAAATATAATCTAGTTCCGTATGTCGATAATACATACATGTACCAAATTTCAAATGAATACCTCAGTTTTATTTTATTAACTTCTTTTAAAAATGAAGTGATGGTGGTGGTTTAGGGGTGACAAATATTATAAAAAAATTTAGGCACTGGATTCTAGTACATACATCAAATCACAAGTTTCTGGACTACTACCAGTATGCTTTACCTATTTACTCCCTAACCCTTCAATGGAGTAAGCTCAAAATATAATCTAGTTCCAGGTCTCATTATAATACATACGTGTACCAAATACTAAGTCGATGACTTAAGCCATTCTCGAGAAAACGTGCGAACAAAAAAAGTTACAGACAGACCGACAGACAACATTTTTTTTTACTTAAATCTCGAACTTTCAAGACATTCTAAATCTATTTGGACAGAAAATTTTGATTTTTTTTTTTACGAAATTACTCTGTAGGTGCGGCATCATGCATGGCCACATAAGGTGGATACATTTTACTTCAAAATATACACTTTGTAAGATGACATGTTTTTAACGAACGAGAAACTTTAAGCAAAACGTGATATACAATGAAAATTACTATTATTTTATTTAAAAATAACTTGGGACTGTGTGGCTCCATGTATGGCCACGTAATTCATGAAGACTACACATATCATGTGCGGTGAGGTACGATTCCCGTTTCAGTGACGAGACCTCGATTGGCGAAGTTAAGTCACGCCGGCCGAGTCCGTTACTTGGATGGGTTACCGTATCCCATTCCGCCGTCCTGGTTAAGTGGTAGAGTAGGTAGTATTAGATAAACTTCACCATTACGTAAATCATTTTATAAAAAACATTGCACCTTACCATATATTTTTTTAGCAAATCCCGTAATTTTCAAAGTTAATACAATAATTACTATAACTTCTATGTTCGTAGATTTATTTACCAATGATTATCATCAGCCTCAAGTATATTAATCACTAAAATTTTTCACATAATTTAATACGTTTTATGGATTTGTGACAAACTATTTATTATACTACTTACAGTTTTTCAAATAGAGATATGTTTGTTATAAACATGAAATAGAATAAATCATTTTTTTATACGTTCGACGCCGTTATTGATGTTCAACTGTTTCTATTAATGATACCAAAAAGAATCAATTCGTGTTTTATTTGTATGTTTATATTCAATTTTAATATGTATTTAATATGAAATTATAATACTATATGCAAAACGGAATTCAACTCAAAATACATTTTTGTTGTTATTTAGAATAAAGATTTCCGCAGAAGTATTTATACGATAAATAACAAAAAATATAGACAATATTTGTTTCCAATAGAAACAGTTTGTAGGTCGGCGGTCAAATTCGGGGTCTCCAGCTTGGGAGGCGGTATCAAATTAAAAATAAAATACATTGCACTAATTAAGCAGTCATCTTGAAGCCAGTCAGACATCCACGGTGCGAATCGCCTTGGCAATATAAGGACTGGATTTAGAGAGGCCATATCAGATTAAAAAAGAAATTGAATCATAGAAAAGGATGGGTAAATTAAAAGTAATGGATAAAACACGTAAACACCAGATAAAATAATTAATATCGACATTATGCAATGAACACTAGCGTAAAAAATAATACAGATATATTGCATATGGTTGGTTTCCACAGAAAAATTACTAGCCAAAAAGCTCGTTCCAAGCAGTTTAGCAAGAGCGAGTGGTTATGCCAGGCGATACGCAATGTTGGAAAATATTTAAAGGTATTTATTTTGACGCCATTTTGGCGCGTTCTGCTTTGATCGAGTGTCTCTTTATTGAACGTGCTTATTAAACTCTTCGCAAATTCAAAACGAAGAGTATACTGCTTTCGATGGGCAAATTTCTAAAACCGATAAGGTTGCTCGTAGAGAAAAGAATTTAATATCACTGTGTTGATCGAATTCTGAAGAACATTCAGTTCGTCTGTCCGTCCGGACGTCTGTCTGTCCGCCCGTCCATCTGTCCGTCCGTCATGTTTCTTGTAATCACCATAACTTAAGAACGAAAAGTCCGAATGTATTAAAATTTGGACAGTAAGTTACTGTTGGCTAAAGGAAGAACTCCATCGTTTTAAAAAAAATTATAAACTAAGTATTTAAAAAATAATAAAAAATAAAATGTTTTGTAATTAAACAAAAAATATTCTAAACAAATAATGTTAACAAAACACTGCAAAGAGTATCCTATAGAATGTGCAACAGTTATATAAAAAGTGCAGTAAGTCGGCGAAGAGCATAATGCTTCTCTCGTTTTTTATTTGCAACAAAAATGAGGAGAGTATTCTATAGAATGTGCAACTATTATATAAAAGTGCAGAAAATCGGCGAAGAGTATAACGATTAGCTTGCTTATCCTTTCTTATGCTCAGTAAGATGCATCATACCAGCTCGCCGCCGCACATGTTAGAGCGGTTGGGAAGCAAGTGCGTTGCCTCTAAACCAGAGTAGGTATATCAGTTAGTTATGAACTTTAGCTTTCGATCGTTAGAATAATTTTGTTTTAACTATTCGCATTTATTCAACTAATTCGCTTGCTTATTTAAATATTCCTATATTTATTTAGTATAGTTTTAGATGATTCGAATTTTCAACTGTTTTTATTATTTGAATACAAGTTCCAGTCTTAAAATAGTAAATATTAAATTTGTCTTTGGAAGAAGGAATGAAGGTGATATTTTAATATTATTGTAACATATGCATTCAGCAATTTATAAATCACAACTATCGCTCTGATTATGGATAAAATATAATATTTCATTCATAAACTTGACCACACAATTCGTTTTATGATGTACACATAATTTTCCTTTGTCCGCACAACTCATTTAATGATACACAGGTTGTGTTATACAGAAATTAGAAGCGGTGTAAAATAATTCCAATACAGATATAGGTGGCAGCACCATACAGGGCCACACAAGGTGGGTTTCATTCTGACTGAATCACACACCATAACAGAACATGACAAATGTGGCCATCTTCAAAAAAACACTTTTTAGGGGTAAAGAGACCCCGTAGAGTCAGCTAAAGTAGGTTAGAATTGTGGGGCCATGTGTATGGCCACACTTTTCCTTGAGGCCACACGAAGTAAGTTATGGTGAGGTGTGTGACCCCACAACAATGGAAACACCTACGCACACATACACACATACACACACACACAGCATTTTTCAAAAACCACTTTTTTGGATTCCTGGGACCTCAAAACGTAAAGATTTGATGTTATCTCAATTTTCGATTTTGGACCAATTTTAGTAACCTCCCACAATTTTATTGTGGGGAGGTTAAAACGGGTGAAAAATGATCAAGTGCAACTATTAGCAAGGTTGTAGACTTTTCTGTAAGGGAATAACTATTTAAGTTAGTGATAAGCACTAATATGTTTAAGTCTTTTTTCTCAAAAAGAAAACAGTATTTATTTTCTCTTTCCATTTCTTAAGAGATCTTATGGAAAGTTCTTAACGAAACCGTTTTTTAAATTAATGGCTCATAAACTTTATTGATCTTTCCTAATGATATTCTTCTTAATAATAAGATTTTTTTTAAACCAAGCGCTTTTAAAAGCACTACTAAAGCGAACAACGATTAAAGGAATTAAACGAAAGGAAATATAATGGCAGAAACAACGATATCCACACAAAAAACCGCTGCCTAAGGAATCACTATTTTCACATTCTGATTTTCCATCTAACTCCCTTTAGAGGAAAACTTTTTAACTATATTTGCATTCTAGTATGTGAAAATAATTGGTAATAGAATTTTAATATTTGAGGCGGATGCCATAAAAAAGTTTGAGGCGTTGGCTTCTAGCATATACTCCAAAAATGAAGTTTCTGTACTCTTGCTCTACTTATTTTCCCCAATTTATAGACTCCCCCCCTCCACCCCTCCAACGAAATAATCTCAATCTGACGTCATTACAATACATATGTGTATCAAATTTCAAGTGAATATCTCAAGTTTATTTTATCAACATATTGAATAATGGAGTGGAGGTGGTGGGAAGGAGGTTGAAAAATATTATTAAGAAATATGAAGCCTTAATCTTTAGTATATACACCATATCTCAAGTTTCTGTACTCTTACCAGCTTGCTTTACTCATTTTCCCCCATTCACCACTACTTACCCCGTACCCCTTCAACGGAATCATCTCAAAATATAATCTAATTTCAGATGTTGTTATACAGGGTGATTTACCACAACATGAGAAAAATTTATAAGTAAGTTGTCCCCACCGAAAGGAGTTAAAAAATGAAAAATTGAAAAAAATATGACAAAAAAAATTACCTTATTTTTTTGTAGAAGTGCGCCGCCTATGACTTTAACCAATCTGACGCAACGCGGTGCAACCATATCACTTCCCCTCCCCCTTTATCAGACTTGGGACTGACTGCGAAGCTGGCGGGGTTAGTAGTACTTTTTGGATTTAATCATACAACAAAAATAGCAAAAATTAAAATAATTTTTGTGGAACACAGCACACCAGAAAACTTAAAAGTAACGAAAAGTCAAAAAAAATGTTCGAATTAGATTCGAGACTGTCAATGGCTTGTTTTAACTGTTCTATGAGTCTATTGACTTAGCGTATACCAAACTCTTCATGTAACCCCACAAAAAAAAATCCATAGTGGTAATATCTGGGCTCCTTGTTCTTTCATTTGGCACGCGGGAAATTTTCCCTCATTCTCGTACAGTGGCTGCAAGATTTTCATTCACTGCACTATAAGTTAAAATCATATCGCAGTATTCATGCGATGTACACGCTGGCATATTGACCGGTATCGATCTACGAATACAATTTTCAAAATGGAAAGAAACTGGCCATACGTACAACTTCTGACCGCTTGAATAACACACGAAGGGCGCACGCGTAAACAACTGAATTATTAAGGTTAGCCAAATTCCAAGGTTCAGTACGTATCATTACAAGATTTAATGCAAAAAAATGTTCTAAATTATTTTGGATCATTCTAATTTATTTTCCGCATGTTGTGGTAAATCATCCTGTATAACATACTTGTAGAAAATTTCAAGTGAATATCTCAATTTAATTTTATCGCTCCCTTTAATAATGGAGTGCGGGTGGTGGAGGGGTTGAAAAATGTTATAAAAAATCTGAGACCTGCGCTTATAGTATCTACAACAAATCTCAAGTTACTGTACCTACTCTTACCTGCTTACCTTACATATGTTCCCCTATTTACGCCTAATTAACTACCAACCCTTCAAATTTAATCATCTCAATGTACTAATTCCAGATGTCGTTATAATTCAAACAGGTATCAAATTTCAACTAAATATCTCAATTATAATTTATCAAGGGGCAGAAAAATATTATAAAAAATCTGAGGCCTTGACTTCTAGTAGATACATATATACTAAATCCCAGGTCTCTGTACTCTTGCTAGCTTGCTTTAGGTATTTGTCCCTATCTAACACACAACCCTCTAACGGAATCATCTCAAACATAATCTAGTTCCAGATTTCGTTATAATTTATACGTGTACTAAATTTCAAGTAAATATCTGAATTTTATTAACCCCTTCAATAATGGCGGTGGTGTGGGGGTGGAAACTACTTTTAAAAAGTAATTGGCTTCTAGTATATACACCAATCCCAAGTTTTTGTACTCTTACCAGCTTGCTTTAGTTATGTTCCCCTATTTACCCCTATTTAACCTCCAACCCTTCAACGGAATAATCTAAAAATATAATCTAATTACAGATATTATAATACATACATGTATCAAATTTCACGTGAAAAAATTAATTTAACTTTATCAACACTTTTAATAATGGTGGTGGTGAAGTTGGAAAATATTATAAATAAATCTGAGGCCTTGACTTCTAGTATATATACCAAATCTAAGTTTCTGTACTCTTATCAGCTTGTTTTTCTCATTTTTCCCTATTTACCTCTACTTACCCCCACCCTTCTACGGAATCATCTCAAAATATAATCTAGTTCCGTATGTGGTTATAATACACGTGTACCATTTCAAGGGAATATCTTAATTTAATTTTATCAACCCCTTTAATAATGACGAAGGGGGTTGAAAAATGTGACAAAAATATCTGAGGCCTTTGCTTCTAGTATATACACCAAATCTAAGTTTCTGTACTCTTACCAGCTTGTTTTACTCATTTTCCCATATTTACCTCTACTTAGGGGTGGTGGACGGGTTGAAAAATGTGATAAAAAAATTTGAGGCCTTCGCTTCTAGAATATACAGCAAATCCCAAGCCATGGACACGTGTTTCAGACTTGTTGGTTCTCATCAGTAATGTGTAGCGAAGTTGTCAGTTGTTCGTTTATGACTGAAGCTGAAAGGCCCTGAAATTTTAGGACAACAACCAATTAAAGCCGGCTGCATGAAATTCCAGTCTAAAGAAATAATAGTTAATATCATGGAAATATAATAGCAGGATTAAAACTATTTTGATTTGAATATCTCCGACAATTTAAGAGATATTACATGTATTTTTGAATCATTTATTTAGGTACATTATACCGTTCCCTGGAGAACCCTCTTTGTGTGGTGATAGAAGTTAAGCTTGTGAGTATTTAATCATGTTATTATTAGTTCTATTAAAGACAATGTATGTATAGTTATCAGAAGAACGCCTCATATGTACATTAATTGAAATGTGGAAACTATAATTCTATAGGATTAATATGACATTACCTATACACTACTACTACTATTACCCAATAGTGATGACCTTTATTTATTTAGATAATAATTTTGTTCACGAGAATAAATAATATATAAATGATTGGAAGTATTATAACATTAAAGCAGGTGAAAGCTCTAATGTTATAATGGCTCTATTTACACCTACTCTTAATCTGTAAAGGTCGATTTGACTCTTTAATTATTCATCGCTAGGTTCAAAAGGGTATTAACCACTTTATAAATATTTACAGCAACATGCAACTTTCACTTACCAAGCAGTTGAAATTTGAGTTTAACACTCTTTAAAACTGTATTATTTATATGAAAGGGGTGTTATCATATTCGTGTTAAATGCTTCTAGCAAATTTTTGATTTTTCATTAAAAAACATACTATCTTGATATATCTATTTATTATGATATTCTGTAGAAATCATCGCATCCATATAATATAAATGAGCTAAAATAGATTTCTATAGCCGCTTATAATAAGCCTACTACAAGGCTAATTAAACAAATGATCATTTGTCTGAATCTGCAGATGGAAATTCAGAAATCATCCATATAGTGTATTGCATAGGGATCAAAATTAATAGATATTATCTCGATGCTATCTATGGCTATAGGCATTTTTAAAATACACGCATAATACATAATACATGCATTTTTATTTTCCGGAGCGTGCTAACCTCATTGAGATGCACAAGGTTAACTGTAATCATTGATATCAAGTCGCAAAGTTAGAAGTTGTAATTGCTAGAACTATGTATCAAAATTTGTAAAATTCAAATTGACGGCTTCCATATGGCGGGAAATTTATATTCATAAAAGGAAAAACCTAAGAGATACGAAAACACTATACCGACAGAGATATAAACAATAAAAGGAGGAATTTCAAAAGGGCTGTTTTTCTTCCCTCGCAGTATGGATGTGATTAAATTTTTTTATGGTTTCTAGAGGCCTTAGCATATAATAAACGACAACTTATTGGTGACTTTACTTTATTAAATTAATTTAGATATCATAAAACACAGAGTAGGTGCCTGAAATAAATATTACATTCCACCCGAATTACCCAAAATAACAGTGCTAATGAGTACATATGCAATATAAAAACAAGGATTAACCAATATATATAATAATTCGTAGAACGTATATTTTTAGAAATATAGGTCTCTTGACCGATTCTCTGTGTTTTCTGAATGTTTTCCACAAAAACATTGTTACAATAGAAAACATTTTATGAACCAATTTTATTTTGACATTTGTTGATATACAATTAATGCGTTTTTAAATAAGCCCAATTCGAAATTAATTCGTAATATCGTTCTAAATCCAGTATGGTTGACGTCTCAAGATGACGGATTACCATCTTCTTCACAACCCCCTTGTTACGGGTATCAAATGAAAGGGTTTGATAAGTAAAATATAATAAACCATGCATGTAACGTCATTATGAATCCAATATGGCGGACGCCCCAGGATGGCATATTGCTTATTTCTTCACAACCCCCTTGATATGAGTATCAAATGAAATGGTTTTGTCTGTCTGACTGTCTGTAAAGTAAGTGAAGGCCTGAAAGTACAAAATAAAATTATATTGTATAAAAAAATATTTACAAAACAAACCTTTTATTTAAAGGAATGTACTAAAAAGTGAAAAATTATTTTTAAATTTATACATCTGGAAACCAAAAGCTTTGAGGGCGATCAATTGAGCAAAATAACTGCATAATAGTGTTACATGACCGCCAATAAAGCTTTTACTTTCCAGATTCATGAATATTGTTGCGTAACTTCACTTTAGTAAACTTCCTCTTCCCGCCGTGAAATCTCGCCTTATATACCCTGAAATTGCCTCTAGAGTTATCTAGAACATAACCGAGAATCTTCTCCTACCACACTCTAGAAAACTCTACATCTTTGTACAAGTTTCCAGTCACTATTAGGCATAGGCGTATCAATCTCCAGTTTCAAGAGGGTGTAATACATAACAATATGAAAACAATATTTCACTTTTTAGTACATTTTTTTAAACAAAAACTTTGTTTTAAATATATATATATAATTACATGCGAAAAATACATTTAAAAAGTTGTAGAGAATATTGTTGTCAATAAAATTACTCTTTACAATTCTTTTGTGAAACTCACAGTTACGAAGACATGAAAGAAACTGACCATACCCCTATATTTAAGATGCTTACCAAATGCGGGGAGTTTGGTCCCGTAAACTGAGTTTTAGATTCACCATCGACCTGACTACTAAGCTGAAAAAGAAATTATTACTGCCTACCTGAAATGCACAGATGAATACCGGATTGATTGGAGTACACAGCACTTACGCTAGTAATCCCGAGACTGTTTTTCTTCTTTCACAAAGAAGCACACGATGAACCAATTTCGAATTGTAAATCAACATATTTTATAGTCAAAATGGTCCACGAAGCGCTTCTTATTGTAACAATGATGTTTTAGTGGAGAAAATGCAGAAAACAGAAAATTAATCAGAAGAACTATACTTATTCCTAAGGAAAAATAATACATTGTCGCGTATTTTCACCTCTGAAACCACCTTTCAGGATCCGTGGGTTCCAAAATAATTTCAACAAGGGGTAACCACTAACACTGTTTTTAATAACTTACTGACACTACACAACAGTTTCCTTAAATAAACTAAATTGCACTTTTACTGTCTAAAATAACCTTTACAATGTTTATATTTACACTTTGTATTTCTAACCTCACTTGGCACTTTTTAACTACTTCGTCCGTCGGAAATCTCACCACATATACTCTGAAATTGCCTCTAGAGTTATCTAGAACACAATCGAGAATCTTCTCCCGTCACACTCCAGAAAACTTGATCCCTTTCTACAAATTTCCAGGACAGTCACTATTAGTCATGAGCGTATCCAATCTCTACTTTCTAGGGGTGTAATGCATAACAATATTTAAATGTATAATGTGTAATAAATATTATCACATTAAAGTATATTATATCTTTAATTACAGGCAAATTATATGAAACCTTTGGAATGTGAATTTGGAAAAGAAAAATTTTCGTGCTTACGAAGGGGCGAAAAACGGTCCTTATCCGAACTCGCTCTTTCACTCAAAAAAGTAAGCGGCGGAACGTATGCATTTTTAATTCATTTGGCAATACATATGTACAGATTCAGTAAATCTGTATGATGCTATACTTTGCATGCTTCCTTCGAACATACTGTAAACGATAGTCATAGGCCCCCACTAAATTTTTCTACAAAATTATTTATGTGAAACTTTTATTTTTCATATCTCGTACCTCTTTCGCACAGTTTCGATGTAAAACTTAATCGGCTTGTTTGCTCCCCTCCTCCGCGTCGCGACGTCTTCTTTGTTATGGTGGATGCGACCTGGAAGTGGGCGGAATTAATGATTAGATTTGATTAAAAGGATGACCTAGTGTTTCTTCCATTTTCCCTATAATCCTAAATCGGTTCAAATCATTTTCTAAGAGCCCGTAAAAAATTGTTTGAATCGGTTTAGGGATGTAGGAGAAATACCTTGTTTTTCGACACTTTCTCCTAATCCCTGAACCAATTCCAACATTTTTTTATGGGCTTTTAGAAAAAACTCTTCCTAAAAGCCTGTAAGAATTGTTTGAATTCAAGCAACTGCGAATATTAGTTTCAGTGAAGAACACAGATGGTAAGATTAGAAAATTGCCAATTGAGCAAAATTTGGCGCGACAAAAATATCATGAAACACATGATGGTAAGACTGGGTAACTTCCTAGTTTTCTTCGTCTGTCTTTAAGCCTTCGATGCATGATCCATTGGAGAAGCAAATAGACGTCGTATTGATCCCCTTGAAATGTAAGTTTGAAGACGTTTGTTGCGAATTCCCATCGCGAAAACAGTTCAATTCTTCAAGAAATACGTCATCTATAATGACTCTTCATCACCGTATTCTCCTAATTCCTCTCATTTTTTTATTACATCAACTAAAGAGAGGATAATATAGAGCAGTTCACGGAAAATCAGGTGACAAGAGGTGAAGAGGACGACTTTCGAAACGTTGGCCTGATATATCCAAGGAGCTGACGGAAGAGATCTTTAGTGAGGCTGGGCGCCTGACAAGCAGCCGCGACAAATAGTGTGATGTCTTCAGACGTGCTATACAGCAAACAAGGGCCAACTAGATCAATGCATGTATCACAAAGCGTCTTACAGGACGATGTGAATAAGAAGCAGAAGACTAATCGATAATTTGTTAATATTGTGAGTTATCATAATGTCAACATTTATTCGCGTTTAAATGTCTACGAAGGGGTTGTTCGTTGTTCCACTTAAATCTAATTGATTTTAGTCAAATTTTTACTACTCATTCTTTTAATATTAAAATATCGTGCAAACGATTTTCACAACCTATGTATCTATTTCATAAAAGAATACCCACGTAAAAAAAGTTATGAATAAAGTATCAAGCATAGACCCTTGAAAATAATAATGGGCGATAAATAACGAAGGGCTATAAATTAACAAATTACATTTGTCAACAATCAAGAAGAGATTGTGTGGAAGGCGTTCTTAGAAGTCGTAAAAGGACCTCTTCGGAAAATTTATTGCATCAATCGAAACCACTGTTTACTATTCAATTTATAAGAAGTAATTCTTATGAGCAAGAAACACTGTTGCTGTGGGCGGCTGCGCCCTCCATCTTCGCAGAAAAAGGTGGATGCGGCGGGAGGTTCGTCCTCATCAGTCTTGTGACATCACTCTAATTGAAACATTATTTAACACCTCATTTTTATGTTGCCCTTAATCAAGTCAGTGTAAGAGTATTATCTGTGGTTTGATTTTTTCTATTAAGATTTTCTGCAGATGTGGCTTCCAGTTTCAACAATAGCGGCGATTTTCGTACTCTTCGATGTCTCTGAAACCTCAAGATCTGAGAACGACTTAGAGGTTATTTTTAAACAAAGGTATTTAACAACAATTACGTTGATTATTAAAAACATATTCATATTTTATTGAAAAAGGTATATGTGTACGAATTCATCAAATTAAAAGAAGTGTGTATCAATATAACATTTTATGACAAAGAAAAAGTTATAGTGTAACTCTATTACACACATCTGTAAAAATATATCATACAGTTGTAACATCAAAAGTTCATAACCCTCAAGTTCTTTTATCCCATAAGTGAGACGTGTAACATTAGTTCATTATTAAATTATCTTTCATTTTTTAATTTGTGGTTAATCATTTCTTATAAATCATTTACCAACAATGGAGGAGTGGCACCATTGAAGATTGAAGGTATCAGAAAATTACTTAAAAAAACTTGATGAAATTCGTTCAACATATTAATATTAATATATCACATAAAAAAATAATTATTATCTAAAACAAATTTCTACAATAATGAATGATCTACTGGTAGATTTAATTATTATACAATTACAGTGCTGCTACTTATAAGTTGCCATTAACGTCGGGTTTCAATGTTAAGAAAAGTGCAACTTTATTAGTATTAACTTATTTTCGTTTTGTATGTTACATTTGATTTTCTCAAAATGCTAATCCTAGAAAAAAATTCAAATAAAAAGTAGTCTCCACTCTTTATCTTTATTTCTTCTTAATATACAGTACCTATCTAGTTTCCTCTGCAAATTTTCACATTTTATAGACATAGCCTTAGAAGAAATAACATGTTTACTATATTTAATAAAATTAATCCTTCATGTTAACACATATTGTTTAAGAAAATATGTACTCTAAAAATGAAACCAGTTTTTAAAGTAGAATCTACCCTTTTCAAAATAGTGGAGTAATTCTAAGAGTCTAAATGACCTATAAAGAAATTGTCTTACTATAGCAATTTTTTTAGTGGAACTTGTTGAAAACATTTCAAGAAGTGTAGTAAAAAGGTTTGGATTAAATCCGTGTGGTGGAATAATTTTGTTTAAACAACAAAATATTCAAAATCTTGTTTTTTCGCAGTTTTTCTTAAATATCTCAATAAGAGAAATACACAAATTATTCACAATGAAATTGCAAAGAATACTATAGATTTGTCCGAAACTTTTTAGGCAAAACATGAAGACATTTCAGGGAGGCCATCTTGAAACAATTGATGATAACTTGAACAATAATATACATATTCTAACGAAACTTTAGAATAATATACCCCTTGTGAAGTTAAACAGTCTAGCCAAGTCTTAAGTTAATATGTTTACATTAACTCCTAAAAAAACAATTGCAAACTCAAAAATCGAATCGTCGCGTCGATTGGTTAGGGGCATTAAGTCATATATCAAAAATTTGTATTTCAGATTATAGTTGTATTTATGTTCTTTGTGGTGGTATAAACAAAAATAAATTTAAAAATTTTTCAAACTGAAAAAATGTTCAAATCATTATGTCTCTTAGCTTGCTTATAAATGGGCATTGTGCAAAAAAATTTCACATCTTGGGTCCCAATTGGTATAGATAAAACTACTTTTTTTTGAATAGTTCGTTTTTATATGCTTTTAATACATTACCAATAATGTTTATTTTTGGGCAAAATATTGATGAATAAAATTTATTTATTTAAAGAAAGGATAAGAAAAGAATGAATAAAATTGGTTTTAAAAAATTTAAAATTTATTCTTGTTTACACTACCACACAGAACATAAACACAACAATAATCTGAAATATACATTTTTGATGTACGGCTTGATGCCTCCAAACAATCGACGATTCGATTTTGGAGATTGCAATTGTTTTTTAGGGGTTATTATAGTAAACATTTTGACTTGAGACTTGGCTAGATGGTTTAACTTCACACTTCTTCTAAAGTTTCGTTAGAGTATATGCATTATTGTTCAAGTTTTCATCAATTGTTTCAAAATGGCCTCTCTAAAATGTCTTCATGTTTTGCGACTTGGCATATTGACCAAAAAATTTCGGAAAAATCTAGTTTTCTTCGCAATTTGATTATGGATAATTTATCTCTTTCGTTACTGCGATACGGGTTATACAACCAGATGTATTTAAGAAAAACTACGGAAAGACAGGATTCTAAACATTCCTTTGTTTAAACAAAAGCTTTCCACCACACGGATTTAATCCAAAACTTTTCACTACATTTCTTGAAATGTTTTCAACAAGTTCCAGCAAAATAATTGCTATAGTAAGACAGTTCCCTAGATATTTCAGTTTTACTCCACTAAAAAGCTGTAATTAAGATCAGTTTCGTACTACGAAGGCGTGGAAGGGACACGTATATAAATTACACATTTATATATTCTTATATTCTTCCATAACAAAAATTATTAATTTCGTGATACGTAACACGAAATTAATTATGAAATTATTATTTCATCGTTACGTAACACGGAATCAATTATGAAATAATTATTTCCTCGTTACGCAACACGCCGGAATTGCGGCTGAACAAAACTGAACAACTTCGTGTTTGCTGTTTACTTTAGTCGAAAGAGCTAAATAATTCCGTGTTACGTAACGCGGAAATAATTATTTCATAATTAATTCTGAATTACGTAACGAGCAAATAATTATTTCATACGCGTATCACGGAATTAATAATTTTCGATATGAAAACAAAAATTTATATAGGTGTCCCTTCTATGCCTACGTATCTTACAGAATAAACCAGTAAAATATTTTTGAAAAAATTGATCCGCCTTCAAAGAAACTTGCATTTGATCGGTACATTTCTAAAACTGGTAATATCGCTCGTAGAGAGAAAAAAATTTCATATCATTGTGTGATCGAATTCTGAACAACTTTCAAAATGTCCGTCTGTCTGTCTTTCTGTCGGTCTGCCTGTCTGCCCGTACGTCTGTCCGTCCGTCACGTCTCTTGTAAGCAAATTTGGACAAAAAGTTCGCATTAACTAGAGCAAGAACCCTATTGTTTCGAACAAAATTGATCAATAAACAAAAAAGTTATTAATTATTTAAATTTAAAAAATATATATTCTTTTGTGTTTTGTAATTAAACAAAAAATACCTAAAACTAATATTGTTTACAAAAGAACTACGAAAAGTATTTTATGTGCAACAATTATACAAAAAGTGCAGTAAATCTGCGAAGAGTTTAATTGTTAGCTTGTTATACCTAACTTCGATATTAATAAAATTATATAAAAAAAATATTTTTAATAAAAAGTTTTATTTGAAAAAACTGTACTAAAAAGTAATTTTTTTTAAAATTCATGCACCTGGAAACCAAAAGCTATGGGGACGGTCATATAGCACTATTGCATACTTACTTTGCTCAATTGACCGACCCCAAAGCTTTTGGTTTCCAGGTGTAGGAATTTAAAAAATTATTTTTACTTAGTGCAGTTTTTTCAAATAAAAGCTTTTCTTAAAAACATTTTTTTTACATAATTTTATTTTTTACTTTTGAGTCTAGTTATTTTGCAGACACACAGACAGACAAAACCTTTTCATTTGATACCCATGGCAAGGGAATCATGAAGAAAAGGCTAAGGCGTCCGCCATATTTGATTTAGAATGACGTTACATAATCTATCGTATTTTACTCGACAAACCCTTTCATTAGATATTCATATCAAGAGGGTTGTGAAGAAAAAGGCGATCCGCCATCTTGGGACGTCTGCCATATTTGATCTAGAATGACATTACATAGGTTATCATATTTTACTCGTCAAACCCTTTCATTTGATACCCATGTCAAGGGGGTTGTGAAGAAAAAGGTGATCCGCCATCTTGGGACGTCAATATTGGATTTTAGATTTAATTATGTTATTTATCCATTTTTACATCGACTTCAATGTCAATAGGGGAACATAAGTAAAGCAAGCTTCTAAGAGTACAGAAACTTGGGATTAGGTATATATAGTAGAAACCAAGGCTTCAGATTTTTTATAATATTTTTCAACTCCCCATACCACCCCCACGCCATACATTGGGGAAAATAAGTAGAGCCAGCTAATAAGGGTCCAGAAACATGTTTGGCGTGTATGCTAGAAACCAACGCTTCAAATTTTCTTATGACATCTGCCTCAAATATTATTAAAATTCTATAACCAATTCTTTCCATAAATAATGCAAATAACTATAGTCAAGATATTTTCCTTTAAATAGACTTGGATGGAAAATCTGCATGTGGAAGTAGTGATTCCTTAGGCAGCGGTTTTTATAATAAGAATCACTGCTTAAGGAATCACTACTTCTACATCCAGATTTTATATCCAAGTTTCTTTAAACTATATAAATCGTCTGAAGGTGATAATTGGGGTGGCTAATGCCAAAACATTTTTTTAGAATTCTTGTTCTCATACACATGAAATCACAGTTTTATTTTGTTAATTCTATTACTTATATAATGAAGTGGGGATGTTGGAGGTGATGGTGAGGCTGGCAGATATCATAAAAGCAATTGCTTGCTTTACCTATTTATCCCCATTTACCCACCAATCCTTCTATGGGAATTAGTGGAAAATATAATCTAGTTCCAGATCTCTCGTTATAATAGATATATGTACCAAATCTTAAGTCGATATTTTAATTTCATTTAGTTAACTTCTTTAATCATGGAGTGGTGGTGGGACGGGGGTGGTAGTAGGGGTAGCAGATATCATAAAATAATTAAGGCCTTGGCAAATCCCAAGTTTCTGGACTAAATATTACTGAAGCAAAAATAATTATACAATTTAACAGAAAAGTAGCACAAAACTTATGTTACAAAAATCCGTCAAAATTCATGTATTTTATATAGCAACCCTCACGAAAAAACTTCTACTGACATAATAGTAGAGATTTAAGTAAATACAAACAGAAACAGAAGTAATTATACAGGGTGAAAAAGATAATAAAAACCGTTTACGTCCCTATACCAAAAATGTATTATTTTCGAAGTGTTCTTGATTTTCTTTTGTTGAAGTTAAAGTTGATTGGCTGTACGCGGTGCGTTATAATAAAACACTTGTGTGTTATTATAAATCACGCTATTCGTTTATGGATACTATTACTTGTTCAAGAGCAGTTGAGTAATTAATACATAATCTAATAAGAGTAGATAAATAGAAATCTACAATAGTCAGATCAGGGCCCCAACAATAAACACTTTCTGTTTCTTTCATACCATTTTTAGGAAAATATTTAGCTACGTCAAATACAACGGCATGACAGAAATAAGAATAAATGTTATTGATGTATATTGGGTTAAAGTTTAGTAAAATGGTTGAAAATTATTTACAAAGACGTTGAAGATTGAATAGAACAGAAAAATAAATTAAAAATGTGAAAAATAGAGTCACATTCGAAAAGCAAATTTTTATATTTGAGTATATAATCCATAACATTTTTTTTAATACAGTTTCTCGACACTTTTACAAATAAAAGTAGTTTTTGTAGTTCTTTGTTGTTTTTCACATTTTTCAAATATTTAGTAGCCTGCATGCATATGTTTGTGGTGGAATTCGAAACACTTCTTGGAATAATTTACAATTAAAAAATTTAATTCGCCGAATGTGGAACTCCAGGCCACTTCGCTTGGTACCTCCAAAGTGCAGGGTAGTCACCTTAAAAATTTAAAAATGTAAAAATTTATAATGTATGTTACATTTAAAATGACATTACTTGTCTCTTCTGGTATAATCGGAAGAGGAAGAAAAATAAAAAATAATTCGTTTAGAGCAATATGGAAGACCCATATAAAAAATAAATTCCTACCTGTATATTTAATAGTTGCATAAATACAGATAGTTTAGGGTCGTGGTGACATACTAAAACAAAACAGTAGTAGCCCAAACGTACCAACTGTACTAAGACAAACTTGGGAGTTGGTGTTCCAATTAGCCCCAACATGCTACCACCACCGCACTTTACGGTGTGTAATAATGAATAAATCAAACGCATTTGAAATCGACTTCCATATCGATATTAACTAATAAAGTTCAATTAACCGGGCGACAACAAAATTTTTATTTCATAATTTTTAGCGATCTTTTTTTGAGGGTGATTCATTCTATTTAATTTATAGTAATTTGCTCTCAAACATTCAATTACTTTAACTCGAAAAACTATCTTTAGTCAAATTCGCAAGACCTAAGGTCAACCGATTGGAATCTATTACAGTTTCGCTTCCTAAATCACTAAGCAACACGATTTTCAAATGGTGTTCCTGAGTTTTTAACAAGCTTTTATTAGCTTGACCTGTAACATTGCAAGCAAATTTTACAAACCACTTTTACCTACTTGCAGATATCGTATTGGTTGCCTTCCTTACGGTCTATGGCTATATCCACTCTCAAGGGGATTCGTGTAACTCTTAAGGCTCCCCAAGGTGAAATCGAAGAAGTTTATACTTAGAGGTGTTTCAGAATCTTATGAGCCGCGAAATGCGCAAGAGGCAAAGTTTGTTCTGCGTTATAAGTATTTTTTTGAAGACACTGGGGGCTGCCTTGCTGTATACATAAACAAGAGCTCGTGATAAATTGTAAACAATAAATATAATATTTTTAAGAAGTGTAACTGAGTCGACGGGAGAGATTATGTCTCTGCGCACATGAAGGTCACAGCTCATGAGATTTTAAAACACCTCTACTGTTATAGCTAGTCTGCCTTCCGCAAGATACGAATCTTGCTGTCTAACGGCGCACTTCTGATCAGATCTTATAAATTAGCACTTGAGAAAGACTTCTTAGACTGTAATGACAATGACCGTGGATGGGCACTGTCAGTAATCGGATTGCTGTAGAAAATCGACGGGATCGGATTCGACCCGTGAAAAACAGTTATCCGATTCACGCCATAGAATCGAATGCAGCTCGTCAATCTTAGATCTAGTGGATCAAAAAAGAGTCGAATTCAATATATGTTTTCATATATATTTCATAAACTGTAATATATGCAAAAAATAGATAAGAAAATCTGAGGTTTTGGCTTCTAGTATATAAACGAAATCCCGTGTCTGTACTCGCGCCAATATTCTTGACTAAAGATGACGGTCTCGGATGATTAGGGGTCGAGCTTGAGCTCTTTGCCCCAATCATCGCTGTAGACCTGGACCGTCCTTGTAAGGGGTGGGCCTGCCTTTCCGCCTATCCCCCCGCAAATGCGAACGGTATTGGCGATATTAGCAAACCTACCCTGGTCCTGGCTGATGGACCCTGCCAGCTGGGTCATTTCTTCTGGCGCTCTTCTGTCTTGGTCTTCTTTCTTCGCTGGCATGTATAGGCTCCCGGGAGCGTCTTTCGTCTGTCGTGAGAGGGAACTGCTGTTACCTAGCCCTCTCGGAGTTTGAAAGGGATTTGGGGGTGTTGACTAGGGTGCCAATTGGCATCATGTGCTCCGATTTCGTCGGAAGGAAGTGTAGTTCAGGATTGTGTTCGGCCAGAGACGCTTTCTTAGCGTCAGAGGCCGGCACGGGCTAGGGTAAGGGTACCGAGCTGGTTGTTTGCTTGGTACCCCCGGGTGTCTGTACTCGTACCAGCTTACTTTAGTTATTTTCCCCTATTTGACCCTAATTAACCTCCAACCCCTCAACGAAATCATCTCAATATATAATGGAGTTGTTTGGAAAATATTATAAACAAATCTGAGGCCTTGAGTTCTAGTATATACACCAAATCCCAAATTTCTGTACTCTTACTAGCGTCTTTACTTATTTTCCCTTATACTCCAGTGGAATTAGCAAAATAAGGAGGGTTTTTGAAAACCGGCACGTCATGCGTCAGCACAATTTTTGGTAGAAAGGTGCTTCTTGGTACCAATGAAGCTATCGATATTCCGCTAAAAATTTGGAATGCGCATCATGGTTTTATATACATACATATACATTTTTTCGTGTTATTCCGCAGAAAATCATCGAAAATATGTCGAAAACGGTTCATTTTATCAAAAAATGTCAATTAGAAACAGCACAAACAAATAAAATAAATAAATAGAAGAAAAACTGTTGTAGTTTTATTTAAGAAATATCTTATATGATCTATATTTTTATTAACATAGAGGTTTTCGTAAGAAATTTCATCACTAAACATATTCGTCATCGAATTTCGTTGATAAAATGCGTAGATATAGAGATATAATCGATTTTTGTTTTGTTTTGTATATAGATATAATGGCTTTTCGTTAATTGCTGAAAAACGGTACGGAAAATCGATATCGTACATTATTTTGTAGGAAATTTGCCTACGTGACATTGCGCAGGTCGCAAAGAATATTTTAACACAAAATTTAAAACTGTTCGTCCGTCCATTCTCTTTATCGACACAAATGTTTAAAACTCAAAATTTTGACGCATTGCTACTTACTGGCAATATGGAATTATGATTTAGCATCTAAAAATGTACAAGAATGCAAACTCGCCAGTAATTTTACGCCGTTCAATTTGTTTTGTTGGAGGAATGTTCATAACTCAAATTTCGAATGAGTTGCTACTACAAAAAAACTATAGCATTTGTTAATTTATAGTATCTACATTCTACATTATAAAGCAACAAACGCCAGTTAAATATTCTCGTCCATTTTTTTACAAAATCTTAAAATATTATGAAACTTGCAAAAATTATTATCGTTTTTCAAAAAATTCATTTAGACAAGATGGAATGAATATTAAGACTAAACTTCACTTATTTATTCTTAGCGGTATATAAAACAAGTTTGTGAGGTCGCCAGTCAAATTCAGCCCCTCCACCCCTTTTCCACCCCCTTTAAATACGTAATTTGTAACAAAATAATGTTAAAAAAAACACCTTTTTTCGAGTGTTCTTAATAAAAAATTATAATTCTTGGACGTTTTCACGAAAATATCCCATTTTCAATCCTTATTAAGGGGTCGGAATATACTAAAAATATCAAAGAATATATATTGAGCTAAAAAACCTTAAACCGAGCTAAAATCGCCATTTGCATTAATAGAAGAAAATAATTTGAACTAATATTTTTAGTATATTTCGACCCCTTAATAACGGTTAAAAATGGGGTATTTTAGTTTAAACATTCAAACACTATAATAGTTAAAATACGTTTTAAAAATGAATTATTATTTGTTTGCTTATAATTGTATTGAAACATTCTTTATAGGATTTTGCAAACAGCAGAAAAAATAACTATCTATAACTAAAAGAAAAACTTTGTGTAGAAATATTAATGAAATCTTTGCATTCTTCCGATAACCTGAATTCTGGTTATGCTAGCAAATTAAAATCCTAAAATGAATTTGTCTAATTTCTTATTTGACAATTCTCATTCTAACACTAGCATCCACACAGTCCCCTACGGCCATGCAGATTAAACTAGTATCCACATAACCCCCTACGATTATGAAGATTCAGTTAACAATGAGAACAAAGACCTAAAATGAATTTATTTATCTACCTTGTCTTAAAAAATTGTTCATTCCAATGGATTACATTTTCATGAAATCTATCATTCTGTTTCCTGGAAATGCTTAGCCTTTGAAACGTTTTTCGCCCTTATTCTGGAGCTCATCAGAAAGACATAAAGCCATTCATAAAGATGTTTCATGCAAAACCAAGACAATTTCTATGAATAAGTGTGAAATGATTATATTTGACATTGACTGATAAAAACAACCTCACCTATCTATTAGCTAACTAGTATTGGAGCCTATATACTCTATGTATGTTTTAAAAATGAATTATTATTTGTTTGCTTATAATTGTATTGAAACATTCTTTATAGGATTTTGCAAACAGCAGAAAAAATAACTATCTATAACTAAAAGAAAAACTTTGTGTAGAAATATTAATGAAATCTTTGCATTCTTCCGATAACCTGAATTCTGGTTATGCTAGCAAATTAAAATCCTAAAATGAATTTGTCTAATTTCTTATTTGACAATTCTCATTCTAACACTAGCATCCACACAGTCCCCTACGGCCATGCAGATTAAACTAGTATCCACATAACCCCCTACGATTATGAAGATTCAGTTAACAATGAGAACAAAGACCTAAAATGAATTTATTTATCTACCTTGTCTTAAAAAAATTGTTCATTCCAATGGATTACATTTTCATGAAATCTATCATTCTGTTTCCTGGAAATGCTTAGCCTTTGAAACGTTTTTCGCCCTTATTCTGGAGCTCATCAGAAAGACATAAAGCCATTCATAAAGATGTTTCATGCAAAACCAAGACAATTTCTATGAATAAGTGTGAAATGATTATATTTGACATTGACTGATAAAAAACAACCTCACCTATCTATTAGCTAACTAGTATTGGAGCCTATATACTCTATGTATGTTTTAAAAATGAATTATTATTTGTTTGCTTATAATTGTATTGAAACATTCTTTATAGGATTTTGCAAACAGCAGAAAAAATAACTATCTATAACTAAAAGAAAAACTTTGTGTAGAAATATTAATGAAATCTTTGCATTCTTCCGATAACCTGAATTCTGGTTATGCTAGCAAATTAAAATCCTAAAATGAATTTGTCTAATTTCTTATTTGACAATTCTCATTCTAACACTAGCATCCACACAGTCCCCTACGGCCATGCAGATTAAACTAGTATCCACATAACCCCCTACGATTATGAAGATTCAGTTAACAATGAGAACAAAGACCTAAAATGAATTTATTTATCTACCTTGTCTTAAAAAATTGTTCATTCCAATGGATTACATTTTCATGAAATCTATCATTCTGTTTCCTGGAAATGCTTAGCCTTTGAAACGTTTTTCGCCCTTATTCTGGAGCTCATCAGAAAGACATAAAGCCATTCATAAAGATGTTTCATGCAAAACCAAGACAATTTCTATGAATAAGTGTGAAATGATTATATTTGACATTGACTGATAAAAACAACCTCACCTATCTATTAGCTAACTAGTATTGGAGCCTATATACTCTATGTATGTTTTAAAAATGAATTATTATTTGTTTGCTTATAATTGTATTGAAACATTCTTTATAGGATTTTGCAAACAGCAGAAAAAATAACTATCTATAACTAAAAGAAAAACTTTGTGTAGAAATATTAATGAAATCTTTGCATTCTTCCGATAACCTGAATTCTGGTTATGCTAGCAAATTAAAATCCTAAAATGAATTTGTCTAATTTCTTATTTGACAATTCTCATTCTAACACTAGCATCCACACAGTCCCCTACGGCCATGCAGATTAAACTAGTATCCACATAACCCCCTACGATTATGAAGATTCAGTTAACAATGAGAACAAAGACCTAAAATGAATTTATTTATCTACCTTGTCTTAAAAAATTGTTCATTCCAATGGATTACATTTTCATGAAATCTATCATTCTGTTTCCTGGAAATGCTTAGCCTTTGAAACGTTTTTCGCCCTTATTCTGGAGCTCATCAGAAAGACATAAAGCCATTCATAAAGATGTTTCATGCAAAACCAAGACAATTTCTATGAATAAGTGTGAAATGATTATATTTGACATTGACTGATAAAAACAACCTCACCTATCTATTAGCTAACTAGTATTGGAGCCTATATACTCTATGTATGTTTTAAAAATGAATTATTATTTGTTTGCTTATAATTGTATTGAAACATTCTTTATAGGATTTTGCAAACAGCAGAAAAAATAACTATCTATAACTAAAAGAAAAACTTTGTGTAGAAATATTAATGAAATCTTTGCATTCTTCCGATAACCTGAATTCTGGTTATGCTAGCAAATTAAAATCCTAAAATGAATTTGTCTAATTTCTTATTTGACAATTCTCATTCTAACACTAGCATCCACACAGTCCCCTACGGCCATGCAGATTAAACTAGTATCCACATAACCCCCTACGATTATGAAGATTCAGTTAACAATGAGAACAAAGACCTAAAATGAATTTATTTATCTACCTTGTCTTAAAAAATTGTTCATTCCAATGGATTACATTTTCATGAAATCTATCATTCTGTTTCCTGGAAATGCTTAGCCTTTGAAACGTTTTTCACCCTTATTCTGGAGCTCATCAGAAAGACATAAAGCCATTCATAAAGATGTTTCATGCAAAACCAAGACAATTTCTATGAATAAGTGTGAAATGATTATATTTGACATTGACTGATAAAAACAACCTCACCTATCTATTAGCTAACTAGTATTGGAGCCTATATACTCTATGTATGTTTTAAAAATGAATTATTATTTGTTTGCTTATAATTGTATTGAAACATTCTTTATAGGATTTTGCAAACAGCAGAAAAAATAACTATCTATAACTAAAAGAAAAACTTTGTGTAGAAATATTAATGAAATCTTTGCATTCTTCCGATAACCTGAATTCTGGTTATGCTAGCAAATTAAAATCCTAAAATGAATTTGTCTAATTTCTTATTTGACAATTCTCATTCTAACACTAGCATCCACACAGTCCCCTACGGCCATGCAGATTAAACTAGTATCCACATAACCCCCTACGATTATGAAGATTCAGTTAACAATGAGAACAAAGACCTAAAATGAATTTATTTATCTACCTTGTCTTAAAAAATTGTTCATTCCAATGGATTACATTTTCATGAAATCTATCATTCTGTTTCCTGGAAATGCTTAGCCTTTGAAACGTTTTTCGCCCTTATTCTGGAGCTCATCAGAAAGACATAAAGCCATTCATAAAGATGTTTCATGCAAAACCAAGACAATTTCTATGAATAAGTGTGAAATGATTATATTTGACATTGACTGATAAAAACAACCTCACCTATCTATTAGCTAACTAGTATTGGAGCCTATATACTCTATGTATGTTTTAAAAATGAATTATTATTTGTTTGCTTATAATTGTATTGAAACATTCTTTATAGGATTTTGCAAACAGCAGAAAAAATAACTATCTATAACTAAAAGAAAAACTTTGTGTAGAAATATTAATGAAATCTTTGCATTCTTCCGATAACACAAAGTTTTTTTTTTAGTTATAGATAGTTATTTTTTCTGCTGTTTGCAAAATCCTATAAAGAATGTTTCAATACAATTATAAGCAAACAAATAATAATTCATTTTTAAAACATACATAGAGTATATAGGCTCCAATACTAGTTAGCTAATAGATAGGTGAGGTTGTTTTTATCAGTCAATGTCAAATATAATCATTTCACACTTATTCATAGAAATTGTCTTGGTTTTGCATGAAACATCTTTATGAATGGCTTTATGTCTTTCTGATGAGCTCCAGAATAAGGGCGAAAAACGTTTCAAAGGCTAAGCATTTCCAGGAAACAGAATGATAGATTTCATGAAAATGTAATCCATTGGAATGAACAATTTTTTAAGACAAGGTAGATAAATAAATTCATTTTAGGTCTTTGTTCTCATTGTTAACTGAATCTTCATAATCGTAGGGGGTTATGTGGATACTAGTTTAATCTGCATGGCCGTAGGGGACTGTGTGGATGCTAGTGTTAGAATGAGAATTGTCAAATAAGAAATTAGACAAATTCATTTTAGGATTTTAATTTGCTAGCATAACCAGAATTCAGGTTATCGGAAGAATGCAAAGATTTCATTAATATTTCTACACAAAGTTTTTCTTTTAGTTATAGATAGTTATTTTTTCTGCTGTTTGCAAAATCCTATAAAGAATGTTTCAATACAATTATAAGCAAACAAATAATAATTCATTTTTAAAACATACATAGAGTATATAGGCTCCAATACTAGTTAGCTAATAGATAGGTGAGGTTGTTTTTATCAGTCAATGTCAAATATAATCATTTCACACTTATTCATAGAAATTGTCTTGGTTTTGCATGAAACATCTTTATGAATGGCTTTATGTCTTTCTGATGAGCTCCAGAATAAGGGCGAAAAACGTTTCAAAGGCTAAGCATTTCCAGGAAACAGAATGATAGATTTCATGAAAATGTAATCCATTGGAATGAACAATTTTTTAAGACAAGGTAGATAAATAAATTCATTTTAGGTCTTTGTTCTCATTGTTAACTGAATCTTCATAATCGTAGGGGGTTATGTGGATACTAGTTTAATCTGCATGGCCGTAGGGGACTGTGTGGATGCTAGTGTTAGAATGAGAATTGTCAAATAAGAAATTAGACAAATTCATTTTAGGATTTTAATTTGCTAGCATAACCAGAATTCAGGTTATCGGAAGAATGCAAAGATTTCATTAATATTTCTACACAAAGTTTTTCTTTTAGTTATAGATAGTTATTTTTTCTGCTGTTTGCAAAATCCTATAAAGAATGTTTCAATACAGTTAAAATACGTATTAAAATCTGTGCGTGAGACATCACATTAATTTTTTTTTAAACAAAAACAGCGTCATTCTTACTTAGTACGTTGCTGAAAGGGGTTGAAAAGAGTTAAAATGGGGTTGAAAGTGGGGTCGATCTTTAAAAGACATACGTTTAGCTAAGAAAACCTTAAAACGACCTAGAATCCCAATTATTGACCCTAATAGAAGAAGAAAAAAAAATTGAACTTATATTTTTAGTATATTTCAACCCCTTAATAAGTGTCGAGAAGAGACCAACGTGAAGGCAGCCGCCAGAGATAGCCGCTGATTTTCCCGAAAGTACCCGAACGCACATGGACGTTCGTCAATATATGGGTATTGCCGACTCCTCGCGATCACACGCCACGTGGAATATTGATATCGAGTGGCGGTGAAAAGGATAGTAGACTTGGTATAGATAGTTCCTTTTGAACACAATAGTCAGTGTCGAATAATTGTATGAATAATTTGGGATTTCCAAAGAACAGGACATCAATTTCAAATATTTGCGGAAAATAGTAGACACAACTATAAAATTGATAACAAATTCAATATCTGAAACAGTAAAAAAAATAGAGATTTTTTAAAAACTGGACATATATTCGCCTTCGAAATTTTATTGTCGACAGTACATACAACTATTAAGAGTATGCCTCAAAAAAATAAACACGTCTTACCGTAGTTCAGACTGAAGAAAAATTCAAAACTACAATAAAATGTATTAAATATCTGAAAGTCAAATAGCAAATCAAGATACACTTTCAAAATTTTGCGACCGATGGTACACATAACTTACTAATAATAGTATGCCTAAAAGAAATCAACTCGCTGTACAGTCTTACATATTGAAAAAAAAAAGAAAAATTCAATATCTGAAACAGCCAAAAATGAAACTAAGATTTTTCAAAAACTGTACATAATATCGCTTCCAAAATTTTGCGGCCGATAATACACAACACTATTAAAGTACGCCTTCATATTGAAAAAAATATATAAAATACATTCAATATCTGAAATAATAATAAGTAAAAACTAAAATTTTTCAAAAACTGGACTCATTATCACTTTCAAAATTTTACAGCTAATAGTACATACAACTATTAATAGTATGCCTTAATAAAATCAAGTCGCACTGCCGACTTTTATATTAAAAAGAATCAATAAAATAAATGAAACAGTCAAAAATGAAACCAACATTACTCAAAAACTGTACAAATTATCGCTTTCAAAATTTTACAGCTATTAGTACACAATCCTATTAAGAGTGTAACGTAAAAAAATCAAGTCGCACTGCCGTCATTCATATTGAAAAAAAATAATATTCTACAATATAAATTCAATATCTGAAACAGAAAAAAGGGAAACTAAAATTATTCAAAAACTGGACATATTATCACATTCAAAACTTTACAGCCGATAATACATACAACTATTAAGAGTATGCCTTGAAAAAATCAACTCGCACTGCCGTCCTTCATATTGAAAAAAATTAATATTCTACAAGATAAATTCAATATCTCAAACAGCAAAAAGAGGAAACTAAAATTATTCAAAAACTGGACATATTATCACAATCAAAATTTTACAGCCGATAGTACACACAACTATTAAGAGTATGCCTTGAAAAAATCAACTTGCACTGCCGTCTTTCATATTGAAAAAAATTAATATTCTATAAGATAAATTGTCCAGTTTTTGAATAATTTTAGTTTCCCTTTGTGTCTCAGATATTGAATTTATCTTGTAGAATACTAATTTTTTTCAATATGAAGGACGGCAGTGCGAGTTGATTTTTTTAAGGCATACTCTTACTAGTTGTGTGTACTATCGGCTGTAAAATTTTGAAAGTAATAATATGTCCGGTTTTTGAATAATTTTAGTTTCTTTTTTTCACTGTTTGAGATATTGAATTTATCTTGTAGAATATTATTTTTTTTCAATATGAAGGACGGCAGTGCAAGTTGATTTTTTGAAGGCATACTCTTAATAGTTGTGTGTACTATCGGCTGTAAAATTTTGATTGTGATAGTTTTCGGTCGAATTTCATATTTTAAGATTTTGTAAAAAAAAATGGTCGAGAATATTTAACTGGCGTTTGTTACTTTATAATGTAGATACTATAATTTAACGAATGATATAGTTTTTTTGTAGTAGCAGCTCAATCGAAATTTGAGTTATGAACATTTCTCCAACAAAACAAAATGGACGTCGTAAAATTACTGGCGAGTTTGCATGCTTGTACATTTTTGGATTCCAAATTATTATTTCATATTGCCGGTAAGCAGCAACGCGCTAAAATTTTTAGTTTTAAACATCTGAGTGAACGGGACGGCCGAGCACGTTAATAATGTGGCATAGAGAACTTCTCTGGGCTTGCGTAATAATATGTATTGTCGCGAGTCTTCCACCCTTTAGGAAACACCCTGTATGAATCCGTGGGTTCTAAATAATTTTAACAAGGGGTAAACCACTTTATTTAATAATTTACTGATTATACAATATTTCTTAAATAACCAAAATAACCTTTACACTTTGTTTACTTGATATTTAACCTCACTTTTTTCGCTACCAAACTTCACTTTAATAAACTTCTTCCTCTTCCGCCGGTAATCGCGCCTATATAAGGCGCGATTACCGGCCTCCAGAGTCATCCAAAACACAATCGAGAATCTTCTTCCACCACACGCTAGAAAACTCTGTCTCTTTCTACAAGTTTCCAGTCACTATTAGGCATAGGCGTATCACAGGGGGGTGTAATGCATAACAGAATAATATGGTTGTTAGTAGCAATTCGTACCACTTTTATCCTAATACAGGCTCTTGGTCTATTTATAATGAGATCTGGAACTAGATTATTTTTTGAGCTTATTCCGTTGAAAGGTTGGGAGATAAAAAGGGGTCAATAAAGTAAAGTGAGCTAGTAAACTTGGAACTTGATGTATATATTAGAAATGGAAATCTCAATTTTTTATGACGTTTGCCACCCACACCACGACCTCAAACATTCCCACTCCATTATTAAGGGAGTTAACAAAATAAAATTGTGATTTAGTGTGTGTACAAGAACAAAAATTCTCAAAAAATGTTTTAGCACCAGACACCAGTCATCCACATTACCATATTGGAGCTGACGATTTCCAATATTATATTATTAAAATTCTATGAATAATTATTTCCACAAACTGGAGTGCAAATATAGTACCAAGATGTTTTCGCTTAAAAAGACTTGGATGGGAAATCTGGATGTGGAAGTAGTGATTCCTTACGCAGCGGTTTTTTATATTTAACTTAGATATAATCAAGAATCGCGTCTGGTACATAAATTACTTCATTATTCAGGGATTTTTCGGGCAGAGCGGCTACACTATCCCGACAAACTTTCTTAAAATTTATTACATGCACTTCATACTAGTTGAAAACTAAAAAATATTTTAGCTAGTAGTCCAGTTACCGAAGATTTTAACCTCGGAAGAATACCGTCTGAAATTTGGCGCATGATATTTTCAAAGCATTACTGTTTGAAAAACAAAAAATGTTTACATGTGTATAGGGGGCGCATCATTGAAACAATTGAGTTTTCCAGAAATATTTATCGGATCAAAAGAAAGTTAAATTATTTTTTAAAGAAAAGGATATAAAAAAAAAATGTCATGTAATTTTTTTCATAGTATCAATATTTAGTAAAGAATAGTAATCGTTAAAAATTATTCAATTTTTTTTTTTTTTGTTGAAATGGGCTTAGAATGTCATGAAACGTCGACATTTTAAATTTGAGCAAAAGAAATTCTGTCGATCTGTAATTTTTTGTGCGCCCGTTTTCTCAGCAACTGTTTAAGATATTGACTTGAGATGAACTTTGGTATGTATTATGACGAAATCTGGAACTAGATTATATTTTGCGACAATTTCGGTGAAGGGTGGGGGTTAAATAGGGGTAAATAAGGGGAAAATAAGTGAAGCAAGCTGGTATGAGTACAGTAACTTGGAATTTGGTGTATATACTAGAAGCCAAGGTCTCGGATATTTTTTACAATATTTTCAACCAATAAAATATAAAGATAATAAAACAGAATTGAGATATTCACTTGAAATTTGGTACACGTATGTATTATAACGACATCTGGAACTAGATTATATTTTGAGGTGATTCCGTTGAAGGGTTGGGGATTAAATAAGGGAAATAGGAAAAATCAAGTCAAGCAAGTTGGCAAGAGCACATGAACTTGGGATTTGGTGTATATGCTAGAAGGCCTCAAGTTTTCTTTTAATATTTTCCATCCCCCCACTACCCCCTTTCCCTAATTAAAAGGGTTAATAAATAAAACTGAGACTTTCACTTGAAATTTGGTACACGTATGTATTATAACGACATCTGAAACTAGATTATATTTTGAGATGATTCCGTTGAAGGAGTGGGGGTGAGTAGAGGTAAATAGGGAACAATAAGTAAAGCAAGCTGGTAAGTATACAGAAAATTGGGATTTGGTGTATATACTAGAAACCAAGGCCAGGCCCGTCGCCAGGGGTGAGGCAACGAGGCAGCTGCTTCAGGCGGCCGTTTTGAAGGGGCGGATAATATTTCACTTTTTCGATTTTTTGGCACTTATATCAATTGAACATGAAATTGCAGCGAGTTTGGATTATGAAGAAATAATCAATGAATTTGCGGAGAAAAAATCAAGAAAATTTTTTAAATTGTAGGCATCTTTTCTTCATACTCTAAATTAACTGCAATTCATGTTCAATGGATATTATGACATGACTTGTAGACTTATGACCAGACCCCGGTTCCGAGGTAGTTATGACGTAAAATCCAGAGTCGGCTTTGCGCAATATGAACTATATAAACATTTTCATGCGCAATTATACAATAATTTACCTTAATTCTATCTAGTGAATTCCGTAATATTTAAAGGTAAATGGCCCCGAAACGGTTATAAGTCATACTTTGATGCACTTATTGTTGGATGCACAAACACAAATGCCTAGTAACTATACCTTATTCGAATAATAAAAATATATTATTTGCACTTGTTCTAAATCGTCCGAAATAAAACTCCGGCGCTTGTCACTGAATATCCCACTTGTGTTGTGAAAAAGGATCGTTCAACCGTTCAACGTCTACCGATGTAATCGGCGCACATTTAAAATAAGTATAGTTTCTTATAGATGGCCGATTTATGTCCGGCATTGAACAGTCCACTTCTTTGCCACGCACAAAAATGTTGAAAACCCGGGATTGTTTTTTAACACTGTTATGTATCCAATTTGTATTTCACTCAGCAATATTCCCTGATACTCTAAAAATGTATTGACGTAGATCAAACACCTATAATGTTCATTGCATCAATTACTGTATACTGATCTGTTTCCGGCTTATGTTGAACGTTGCGTGTAGTTCAGACAAAACTTGTTTTAAAATGTTCGAATTGCATGTCCACGAAAATGGCACAGACAAGTTCTACACCGTTAAACCGCAGTTCCAGAAAATCTTAAATCTACGAAAGTACTGTTTCATTTAATGGAAAGCCACTCGACGCCATAACAAATCACGACACATTTACTTCTATCAAATGTACTGACAAGTGTTGACTCCAGAATGCGTATGTGCATATGAAACAATCTCACATGGCATTGGTCATTGTGTAATAACTTAATAATAATTGTTGGACCCTTTTTTATTTCAAATGATTTCTGTATGTTTCAAGTCTTCTGCAAAATATAAAACGCAAACTGCTGTTTATTTTACTATTATTATTGTTTATCGTATCCTATTTGCTGTCGTAAAAAAGCAGAGAGTGACAAGCGTGGCGGTGACTTTGTGGTGTCGAAAATTCTCTATTTTTTTAAATTATAGTGCCTTTATATTATGTCCACAGATAAAAATATTTTAAATTGAAAATTGTTTAATATAATTGGGAAGAAACATATGGGAGATGTTTACATTTCCTTAACTGATATAAAAAGTTGAAGTGGCGTATGCCGTTTAAAGCGCCGAGTTATTTGTTTTCAATCAGACAATCAGACCGATACGCGACGCTGCAGGTATATATAATGTGCGGCCGAAGTCTGGTGTTTTTTATCCACCAGTTTCAGTAAAGATCTCTTACATCTACTTGCTCAACTATACCAAATAAATAATTTCTCTAAACCAATAATACATTATTTATTTATTATTTTATGAGTTTTATGCCATACTTTTTATTTCTTACCGTAAAAGTAGGTATTTGTTTCCTATAAATAATGTATTCATTTGCTTATGTGAATCATGCAAAACATTATATTTATCTGCGTGTGAAGACCGTCTCTGGCATAACTACTTTTGCGCCGGGCTCTGCTTATGACGGCGATGGTTTTTATACTTTTTACTTTTTTGTTAAATCTGTGTGTATGCACTTAATTTGTAACAATAAACATGTCAGTTTTTTAATGGTAGTTTTTTTTAATCACATACTTTAACTAAAGATAAAGGGCGGCACTTTCTGAGTTTGCCTCAGGCGGCCAAAGCTCTAGAGACGAGCCTGCCAAGGCCTTAGATTACTTTCCAATATTTTTCAACCCACCACCCGCACCACCTCCACTTAGTTATTGGAGGGGTTGATAACATAAAATTGAGATATTCACTTGAAAGTTAGTACGTATGTATTGTAATGACGTCTGATTGAGATGATTTCGTTGAATGGGTGGGAGGTGGGAGGTTGTGAATAGGGGAAAATAAGTAGAGCAAGCTAATAAAAGCAGAAACTTCATTTTTAACGTTTATGGTAGAAACCAACGCCTCAAATTTTTTCAAATTTTTCTATGTCCCAAATATTAAAATTCTATGAATAATAATTTCCACATACATAGTGCAAATATAGTTGAGATGTTTCCTTTAAAGCGACTTGGATGAAAAATCTGGATGTGGAAGTAGTGAGGCGGCGGTTTTTTCATGTAAAATGAAGTGAAAGTGCGCTCTGACTTTACGAATTTACTTATGCGCAGGAAGCTTAAAAACCATAAATTTCATAGACACAACTTCATAGTGTCACATCGTCAAAAATGAACCTAAGAAAATGTACATGAATTTAAAAAATTATATTTTTCGAAGAAAAACACATTTTTATTTAAAATAGTTCTATTTTCAAAAATTGATCAAAAGGTGTCATTCTTGTAGGGTTACATTCTCAATTTTAGATTCTCTTATTCAATAACAGCACGTACCGTTTTTCATTGACTTTTAAAGAGAACACTTTGATAGTGAATTTTGACAGTTTCGAAATCCGCAAAATTTCAGTTAAAAATAGTTGTAAAATAACTTTTTTTTATGCGGGCACATCAAAAATGCGGGTTATTTTACTTTATTAAACAGCGTGAAACAGCATTCGGTGATGACATAATTTTAAGACTTGTAACTTATGAATTTTGTACATGAATTCCTATGCTTTCAATTCCTAACGATCCATTTTGGTATGGTTCTGTCAAAAAAAAAAGGACGGGGTTGAAAGGCACAAAGTTCTCTTAGAAAAGGAGTCACGAGTAACACATGCATTTGCCTACTGCTGCATTGTTGACGCTGATGTTCAGCTATTCTTACTCATGTTTATAAAATATAAAATTCTGGAAGAAATAGTTATGAAATTATTTTTTACTTTTTCAAAAATTTTAACTCAGATTATTTTACTCAAATATGACAAAACTTTACAAACTCGAATTTAAACAAGAAAATATATTAAAAAAAAGTGTACAAATTTTATGATTATAACTTTTTAAATTCCATTTTACTTGAAAACTGTTTGCCCTACAAAAAAAAATAATGAGACCTCTTCTTTTAAAACCTTCTCTTCTTAAAAAAGAATTAACCTTTCTTGGAAGAATCAATATTTCTCGAGATATTTAAGAAAAACGGAATTTTTTTATTGAACCGCTTCCTTTAGAAATGTAAACATTTGTATCCTTTAAGTAACACACTTTGATAACCGTGTGTTGAATTTCAGCGCGTAGTGGTCCGAGGTTCGAGCAATGTTTCGTCTTTGGTAACTGGGTAATAATTAATTTAGGTTTTGATGAATTTTATTCTTTGGCAAATAAACTATTAAATCATTCTAGAGTAATGGTTGAACGAACTTAAAAACATCCCGAAGGGTCGAATTGAGAATGTCCTTTTAATTTTTTTTAATAATCTGTTAAAAAGTTACACTTATGGGTAAGTAGGCAGGTGGTATATTTTCAAGGGTATAATCGGGGTGTAACTGAATAGCTGCAGAACTATACCTCGCTCTTCAGAATAAGAAAATAGCATGTTGCTCCTATGTATTAAAGAAAAGTTTTATTATTTTCATGACGAATTGCTTCAGTAACTTGATCCGCTCTATAGAGAAAATGATGTAAAATAATAAATAATAAAATCTCTACAACCCGTTCAAATATATTTCCCTTTAATTTTTATAATTTATTTAATTCTCCCATATAGAGGTACTTTACGCTGTAATTCAAGTTGTTGCACCCTTTATTATTGCATATTGTGTATATTGTAGGACACACTCGGATTGGAAAAATGCATGGCACCAAGAAAAATACTCTAGATGCCGAGAAACACTAGTAAAACATCTATACTGGGCTTGTGAAAAAGATATATATCGTTTAACAAGGAGGAGTGATCCAAGCTACAAAAACTACAATGACATTGATGAAGGTACTTTTTTTTAGAAACATTTTCTGTCTGGAAAGTCCAAATATACATGATATATCACATGTTTGAATAGATGTAATGGAAACATCTCCAAAATTAAATTAATAGTATTTAAAATAAAACAAACGAGTCTTCTTGGTACAGGGTGGTCCATCTAAGCGGAAACGTTGATATAGCGGCTTAACGGTTGTAGTAGGAAGAAAATTTGAATGCTGATATTTGTTTAATTTCCAAAGCCAACTTGGTGCATACTGTTCATAGAGTAGTAGAAATGCAAGGAATGCTTCAACACCAATGTTTCTCATAGCCTACTACTATCTCTTATAATTTAGTTGTTAATAAAATTTTGTATACTGTTTTCTCGAATATCTCAGGAATTATTTCTAGCAAGTATATCAAATACTTACAGTATCGTTGAAATCAGAAAAAAAATCTAAATTTGATTTTTTTTTAATTATACATGGTTAATCAGAAAATACGAAATACATTGCGATTTTGCGACCAGTTGGAACCCAAATATTGAATTTGAATACTTATTATATCATTGATAACATCACAACATTTCATTTCCAGTAGAAATATACAAGGTGTTTTTTTCTTTCGAAACATATTTTTCGCGAATATTTTCACCATTATGTTCTATTGTTTTTTGACCTCAAATTCGGAATGCCAGGAAAAAATACCATATTTTCAGCATTCAAATTTTGTTCATACTACAACCGTAAAGCCGCTATGTCAACGTTTCCGCTTAGATGGACCACCCTGTACCTTTGAGGGGGGAGGGGGTTCAAGATTAACGATGCAGATAAAACGCGAGATTTTGCTCTCTGCGATCGCAATTTTAAAATGTTAAGAGCCCTTCTATGCATTCGTTCAGTTCAGCGCGATACGCTCTACAATACATCAGCGGCAATAAATCACGTGCCATTTTTTAAGTATGCCGCATTCCATACTTACATTTGGCACTGAAACACATTCCGTGCCTGTATCTTGCACCCCGTGCTACTGATTAGCTGAAAATATTAAACTGATCAATAAAGCAGACTTTAGTGCTAAATACATATTCGAAAGGTTTAGATACCTCCGGTTGATGCGGCCAAAAAATGGGAGGAATCAAGAAAATACGATACTGGAGAGTCGCTTTAAAAAACTTGGTACTCAACACGAATTATTAAACTAAAATTTTCGCGTTTAAAAGAGAGGGTGAAAGTGCACAGATAATCTTAGACTTACATCCTGTTCCCCTTCTGCACCAATCAGTCTGAATTTCGAACACTAATTTTCCAGATATTTTCATTACAACTTTTCAACGAAATGAAGAAATATTAAAAATATGAGTTTTGTATGTACGTATTTTTAGATATATTCAATTTTTTTATTTATTTATTTTTTTGGATCGCTATACCGCACCGCGGAAACTTACCTCTTGCCTTTAGAAAAACTGACACATTTGTTGTTAGTCTCCAGAGCCAAGTTGTAACGTTAAGATTTAAAAATATTCTGTTTAGTTTGCCACGAGAGAATGAACTTAATTTGTAAAATATATCTATTCTACAATCAAATTTTTTATGAATTCCGCCCCTAAAATCGATCGCATTTGTTGAATAAATACCCCATTTTGTTATTGTCGTACCCCACTCTAATTTATTTCATATTTACTCAAAGAATGAATGATAAAAGTTAAAATAGTTCTAAAAAAACTATGTAGGCGGCCGACTGGGAAATTTGTTGAAGTCCTAATGGCCCCATCCATCCCTGTCTAATATCTCAAATTATTGTGGAGAAATATTATTTTCTTTGTAAACTTATTTTATTTCATAGTTTATTCATCGTATATCGACATAATTTACTTATTTTTTTAGTAAGTTTTCCATGGCTGGCTCCAAGCAAAGCAAAGAGACTACTTCGATTTAGACGAAATGTTAATCGCAGATCTGGATCTTCTATAACAAATGAATGCTGCAAATCTTCAGGATGTACATGGGAGGAATATGCGGAATATTGCCCTACCAATAAACGTTACACTTCTTATGTTTAAATAATATATATAATATACATGAATTTGTAATAAACAATTATGATATAAAATATTCTTTAAGGGATGCTGAAGTACTGTACTTAACACAATCTATCTATAATATTCTAAATTATGTGTAGTAGATGTAAAGAAATAATGCAAGCAATTTAATGAGCCCCAAATATTTACTTATGGGATGCGCATTTTTCTCTGTATCTGGGATAAGCAATAAGTGCTTTTGCCAAGTCCTTATGTTACATAATTTTATACAGATTTATCAGATGTAACACATAACGTAGCTTTTAAAACGATGTATTAAATTTTATCCATAGGGTCTTGGTATATAGAAGATACGATTCCTAACTATTTTCACTATGCAGTATGTTTCACAAGTAATTATTAATTATACATAGTATAACTGTAGATAATCGTTAATGATATACAGGGGACCTTCCAATTCTTGTCGAATTTTCGACCTGCCATAATTTTTAATCGTTTTTCCGCTTACTTAAAATCTGGTATATATGTTTGTAGAAATCCGGTTTACCTATAACAACGGTGTGTTTTTAGATAATACAGGACCGGACTAGGAACAATTATGTTTTTGACTAGTCATAAAACTTACAACCAAAAAATATTTTACAGTATCAAAAAATATATTTATAATAAAATTTTTGAGCACCATTAAGTAGTATTTTTTTTATTTGCCAATACCAACATCAAAAATTAGATTTATATCTAATCCTGTTTAGACCAATACAGGCTGGAAATTTAAATCTATATAATATATAATTATTAAAGTAAATTTAATAGTTTCTTACACAACTGAGCAATTTTTTAAATACAGATCCTACAATTACTAATGTGTATTCTTTTGTTTTGTGCAAAAATTGGTTCTGTTCATTTTAATTTGTCATATTTTATTCTATAAGAAATTACTAATATACTGTTATGTACTGCATTTCTAGACATGAATTATGTCATATTAATTTTCTTACTTGCACATGATATTTTTAAAATGAATGGAATACTTGCACTATATGTAGGTAGATAAGAATATTTTATACTCAAAACTAAATAAACATTTCCTATTTTCCTATCCCTTTCCCTTTGCATAAAATCCTACCAATGTATCTGATTAACTTAAAAATACGAGTAAGGGTGAATAAGTAAATATAGACAAAAAATAACAACGCATAATTCAATTCAATCAAATAATAATAATACTCGCCAATATTCTTGACTAAAGATGACAGTCTCGGATGATTAGGGGTCGAGATTGAGCTCTTTGCCCCAATCATCGCTGTAGATTTGGACCGGTCTCGTAAGGGGTGGGCCTGCTTTTTACCCCCCCCCCCCGCAAATGCGGACGGTGCAGGCGATGTTAGCAGACCTCCCCTGGTCCTGGCCGTTAATAATACAGTAGCTACATAAAATAACATCAAAATAGCGATTTTAAAAACACCTAATTATTATTATTGAACAAAAATTTTTTTTCTTAATGTTGCTACTAAAGAGTATAGGCTCACTTGTGGAAGCATTTGTGGCATGAGAAGTTTAGCATTAAATGTATTCTCTTTTATCGTGTCTTCAGCTCGAATTTTAAGAAAAAATAAATCTATTTTCTTAATTTTTTACATTACGTAGGTACATATTTTATTGAATTTTCATCCTTCCATCCTACGACACTACTTGGAAAATCTTTGTAATAAAAGCAATAAACAGCACAACTAACTTATTACTAATTAAGTAGCAACGCGCAGACATCAGAAGTCAAACAAAATATGCACTATGTTTTATTTCAATGAACATTTCCTGTGATATCCACTTGATTTTTTCTGATTTTTCCTTATTTTCTCATGATCGCCTATAATATATGTACTTCAGATTTTCCTTGTGTCTCTGATGGTTTACACCTTGGGCCTTGGACCAGAATAATATTACGGTTAGATCTGACCACCACCAATATGCTTGGCAAATTTCAAGTACCTAACTCGATAAAATGGCTTAAAAAATATGGCATAAATTAGAAATCCCCTGTATATTAGTAACAAATGGCTTTGCGGGGCGCATGTGGTATGTTTTGGGATTAGGTCAATGTTCTCTATCTTTCATTAAGCTATATACAATTACTTATGGAACACCCACCTATATATTTTGGATGTATCAGTATCTGCAATGGTATTTTATATCATATGAGCAAAAAAATTCTATATTTTTATTCTCAGACCCCTCAGACTCATCACTACGTACTAGTCACTATTCAATAAGTACATAAAATACAACATATCATGTTTGATTCTTTACGTAAAAATAGTAGGGTTGACTGACCTATAATTATAATTTAATTTTAGCTAGCACAAGTAGTAGGAATAGACACCATGTAATAATTACCTATAATTATTATGAAATTAAAAAGATATTAAATCGATGTTGCAATTAAGTTACTTTCCTATTTTATTATATTTATTTTATAGATTTTACCCAGTTTACTTATAATTGAAAATATCTCAAACTCTATTAATCAATAGTCCAGGAATACTAGATCATATTTGATATGATGGCTCTTGTGGATATGAGACTTTCTAATATATAAAATTTTACATCTTTCATATTTCAAAAATTGGTTAAGCTTTTCCACCAAAATAATTAAAGGAGAACAAAATAAACTATACCACTGTCCTACAACTAAAATCTTATAGTTCATTTTCTTACTTCTTATTGGGTATTTTGCCACTGAAAAATATTTAAAAATTTTAATGAAAAAACCTCTGCGCCAAACGGATCAGACAGAGGTTGGTTCTTGAGTACTTTACTGTTTCAAAAAGTCTCACACCTAAAAATATATAAACTAGAACAATGTTATAAACTAAAAACTGAAAATCAAAGCTATAGGTAGTTAACGTTTTGGAAGAGAATCTACTTCCGTTCTCAAAACTTTTTTGGCCGTCAACCATGACAGTTCTTTTGACGGCCAAAAAAGTTTTGAGAACGGAAGTAGATTCTCTTCCGAAACGTTAACTACCTATAGCTTTGATTTTCAGTTTTTAGTTTATAACATTGTTCTAGTTTATATATTTTTAGGTGTGAGACTTTTTGAAACAGTAAAGTACTCAAGAACCAACCTCTGTCTGATCCGTTTGGCGCAGAGGCTTTTTCACTAAAATTTTTAAATATTTTTCAGTGGCAAAATACCCAATAAAAAGTAAGAAAATCTGAATATGCCACAAATAAACAATTACAGACAATATCTTATAGTTCATATTTAAAAATCTCATTAAAATATTTCGATGAGAAAATTGTAAAATATTGACTCTCATTTGTAAGTTTGACTTATACTCAGATGTCTATTTCTAAAACGGAAGCCACAGGAAGACATTTTGTTAAATTTTAGTATGCAATGAAGATTATGGACATTTCATCTGTGTACACATTATTGTTTATGATAAATTATGGCAAAATGACCTATTTTGCATAAAAAAATATTTCCTTGGTCAGAAATTATTTTATTGAAAACGAATCACGAAATTTTTCAATGGGAAAGTGATCAAAACGTCTGTCTTTTTTTTTACCGAATGGGTTACAGGGCTGGCATCTTTTCAATTTAACGAGTGGTGCTAAGTTTAGTAGTAAACGTTGAGAGAGTGGGAAGGAGAAGGAGAAGGATACCGGAGAAGAAATCAACTTTGCAGACTTTTTTAGTCGTTTATTATATAGTCATACAAGTATTTAGGGTGGTCGCGGGAACGTTAGAACCCCTTTTAACTTCCTTAGTTATGGAGTTACGTAAAAAAGTTCTAAAATAAAAGTTATAGAAAATGACATGTATTCTCCAAAAATCATTTAATAAGAACAATTGAAAGTTGGAGATATGAACTCTACTTTCTTTTTTGTTTACCGAATGAATGGATTTTCACGAGACTTTCTGGATTCTGTTCGCAATGATGTCTAGATCAAACTCCGCAAAAAAAAAATGTTGCCGCTATTTCTTCGCAATTTTTTTAAACGTTATTCTGTGCTAATTTGTTAAATGCCAATATATTGAAGTAAATTTAAAAAAACAAATATATTTTAGATAATTTGACAAAAATAAGTTTTTGTCTCTTGTAAAATTTTCGAAAAAATGCGTATCTTCCGAGATATGGCGGTTGGAATTTTTCCAAAAAGTAGGGAGGGGGAATAAAAAGTGATGAGAAAAATCCACAAAAAGTCTGGTGAATATGTTATTAAAATACAAGACTTTTTTCCTTTATAATTTTTTCCTAAAGTTCACTGTGTGCAAGTTTTTCCGGAGAAACATGAAACAAAGACCCTTATCAGAAAGTGCAAAATCTCGTAAACCATGACATTTAAAAATCTGGAAGAATTCAGACGTATAGGCTAAGATACTCTATAAAATTTTGGACTTCTGTAATTTTTTTGTAACCTGCATATTTTCCGAGTTTTCAACAGTTTTTCACGATCAAAAGCACATCTTTGATAAATAATAAATTAATAATAAATTTATTAATCAAAATTTGCTAAAATAACAATTTAAAATTTGTAAATTATATTGCCATAAGGCAATGTACAAACTTACATTCTAATATTCCACATAGATTTTATTATTGCACCTAGGTGATTACTCACCTGTATATGCACTTACAAACTAAGATATATTTAGTGTTTAGTTACTTAAAATACTAGCAGTAATAAAACAATAATAGTAATAACAATAGTAGATGGCTCGAGATACTAATGATAATAATAATAATAATAATAGAGATAATAATAGTTACAATGCTAATTGGCTAGAGATACACAACTTAATGACTCTACATTGCTTAGAAAGAATTTTTATCGTATAATTTTTGAAAAGTCAGAATAATTATGTACTACAAAGTGTTTACATTTGCGCTGAAATTGTTTTAAATTCCTTATCGTTCTTATATTTAATGGTAATAAGTTATAAAATTTTGGAGCCAGGTATATTAGAGAAAACTCTTGAAAACTCGGAAAATGTGCACGCTACAAAAAAATTGCAAGAGAAAATTTTAAATAATATCATAACCTATACGTCTGAATTTCATAGTTTACGAGATTTTCCATTTTCCGATAAGGGTCTTTTTTTCCTGTTTTTCCGGAAATACTTGGACAGAGTGCACTTTAGGAAAAAGTCATGAAGTCTTTTACTTTAATAATACATTCACCAGAATTTCTGTGGATTTCTTTTCGTCACTTTTTATTCCCCCTCCCCCCTTTTTGGAAAAATTTGAACCACCACAATGTCTCGGAACACGCATTTTGTCGAAAATTTTACAAGAGTAAAAAGTTGTCGTTTTTCGTCAAATTATCTAAAAATACATTTTGTTTTTTAATTTTATCTTAATTTTGGTAGTTAACAAATTAGCAACAAAATCATTGTTTAAAAAAATTGCGGGGCAATAGCGGCGTATTTTTCTGCGGTGTTTGATCTAGACATCGACACGAACAGAATCCAGAAAGTTCCGTGAAAATTCATTCATTCGGTAAACTTTTTCAAGTTTGGGTGGATTTTCGTTTAATTCGCCTACACTATAATATAAGACATAATGTTTATCTTAAAAAGTGTTTGTCTAATTACCATAAATTGACAATTTATCAAATTAGCCGTATAAAACAAAAATATGCAAGTTAAGTTACGTTAAAATATTTATTGGTAACTAATTTCACTTTGTTTTACATAAAATGGAGAATTTCAATGATTGCCATACAGGGTGTAATTAGTTTCATGTCACTAAAAAAAATTGGTAATGGGGACCGACTAGACAAACAAAAAACCTTTATGACTTTTCCCTCTAGGGGCACTTTGAAAAAAACTGACCGAGGTCAACCTCCTTAATATTTTTTAATATTAATGTAGAAAATAATTGAGAATCACTGCTTTTCTTGGTCAATGAACTTGTAGTTCCCAATTATACAACTTTTAAATTGTCATGAAAAAGTGAAAAGGCCTTGGATCATCGACCACCTTTGATGGATCGCCTCAACCGAACTGAGGCAATTATAAAGAGGAAAAGAATTCGTTATCTTTTCCTGCACAACTGCAAGCAAATAATGGCCGTAGAAGTTTAAACAGAGCATTTCTTTACATGTGTGTCTTTTAATTTGGAACAAAATATTGGATTAATGTTTATAATTTAGAATATTTAATTGTGATTTATTAACTTTTGTAACATAAATGAGTGTCCTGGGTTAAAAGCTTACCTAAGTAAATTATTCGAAATCGGCATCTGTATCAATACACAGTTCGGTACGTCGAATTAAGGACATACGTACTGCGTTCAACACTAAACAATAAACTATCAACTAACGTTGTCAACAAAGAAAAATAAAAGAAAACGAACAAGTAAGTTAATTGTGTCTGTACGTAATCAAGAATTTAACGACTTGAACGGTAAAGTCAATAAATAAATCTTCACTATAAATGCACAGCGACCCAAAATTCAAAAATAACAAAAACAACGAATGGCGGGTTGGACGTGTGTACATAACGAAACACCCACAGAAACTAAAATATTGCACAAGGGAGAGTCAGAGTATAGTTTTCTTCAGATCAGATCTACTAAACACCCAGAAAACGTCAACGTCTTTCATCTTATTTACCGCACCGCTAAAGACCGCCGACATTTTATAGCTATCTACACAAATATTGAGTATCATAGGCAAAGACACGCGCGACGATCTAAACCTACCTCAATATTCCAGCAGTTCTCAAAAGATTTTATTGAAAATTTGCGGAATTTTTGTCTATTTTTTTTTTCTCCAAAACTATGAGCTTTAGACCCCATGTTATATAAGGCTTTTTTGTTTGTCTTGTCGTTCCCTACCACCAGTTTTTTTAATGACATGAAACTAATTACACCCTGTATATCTTTCGGACTACCATGAATGGGAACAAAATATTAAATTAAATATCTAGTAGAGTTTTTAGGAAAAATACTGTTTCATATATCGTTAAAAATCTTTTTTATGGCCTTTCAGATGATGTCAAACCAAAGTAATACTCATATTTCCGAAATTCTCTTTACGTGCATTCTAATAAAGGTTTAATAATAGTTGAGAGTGATTGTATTTTTTTCAAGAACGTATCTAGTTGTCGTTGCTGGGACTTTATTTTACGTGTGGTGCTCGAGCCTGCGAGCACCACTATGGTCGCCGGCCCTGATGCGTTATAAACGAGTACAACACAAAATTTTTATCACCATGTTTTTTCTGGGACCATTTGGTCATGAACTGGCTGATTTTTATTGTAGGGGGATGTAGTGAGGACTATGTCTGATATTTTCAACTTAATTTCTAAAGATTCTAATAAGTTAGTTTTAAATATGTGTATTTTTTTTTAATAATAATTAATAATAATAATAATTATTTTTGGTAGAAAAAATTGTTCTCTGACGGCCCCGATCTCAAACACCTTTGAACCCACTACAATGTAATCTTGTACAAAGGGGATTCTAAAGGTACCTATTTATTAAGAAAATCACTAGTTTCATCACTTTTTCTAATAAATCGTCCGTTTTCCATTCTAGAATCGGACGATCCTGACTAAAATCAAATGTGGTTACGTCTGAAGACTCACACTTCATAGGTATTAGTAGGGGAGCCCTCGTCCAGGTTTAGCCTCATCGCGGCATGAAATTTTCGATTATTTTTCAATAGTTTATCACTCCCTGAAGAAAAAGTTCCATTATGATCCATTTTTTTTATCGCGGCACGTCAGTTCCCTTGTTTTTCTATTAAAGGTAATGTTAGACAATGTAGGAAAAATAATAACTGTCATTTCCCGCCTCACCCGACACTTGGATAATCTTGTCATTACGGCACGTCAGTTTCCCACATAGAACCTAGGAAACATAGTAACTGACAATTTTCAGATGAATCGGACAATAAATGATAAAATGTGTCAGGATAATCTGCCACCATTTTGAATTTCCCAATTTCGATTTCATATTCGTAACCCATACTACTTCAATCACCGCCACATACCAATTTTCAGCGGTATCGGAACATGAATGATAGCATTCGCCATTTTAGCGCCGCCATCTTGAATTTCTCAATTCAGATGTCATATTCGTAATCAGCGATGTCAAAAATCCTCGCATACCGATTTTCAGCGGAATCGGTAAATAAGGAAACTATTTTAATGCAATTCTACGTAATTCTTTCACATCCTGTATATGGTGTAAACATGACGGTTTTTCAGGACCTTGCCTTAACTGGCCGGCAATTTGAAATTTTTTTAAACGTTTATAACTAAGTGAATACGTGGAATGGAGGGTCGTTTTAGGTCTCCATGGAAAGAGGAAGAGTGGCGTTTTATTCTAATACCAAATCGCAATGGTGGAAGCGGAAATCCGGCTCGGTACGAACGAAAGAAAAATGGCGTTTCTCGTAAAAATTGAAAAACATGGATTCTTCAAAAACTAAATAAATACGTCGAGTATGAGGACGCACGACGTCTCTATAAAAAGAGGAAGATTGACGCTTTACCCTGATACCAAATTGTATCAGCAAAATCGAAAATTCGGCTCGATAACAGTGAAAGAAAAATGGGCCATTTGGACCTCTCAGAAAATATTGAAATTTAACCTATAAGTTGAAAAAATGGAATTTTAGAACGTTCGTAACTATATAAATATTTCGAGGGGGAGTTCGTTCTATGTTTCTATCGAAAGAGAAAGATCGGCGATGTATCGACATCGTAATTGTAGGGTCAAAATCGAAAATTTAGCTCGACACGAACGAAAAAAAAAATGGACATTGTTTTACGTCGAGTGAGTTTTGCGCGGAATGAAAGCAACCGAAAATGAATTTTCACCGCTTTCGCGACACTTTGGGACTTTGCTGCAAGGAAAAAAGTAGTTTATTTTGATTGGAACCAAACATTTTTCATGAATTTAGCCATGCCGTGATTACATGAAATTTTGGTCGAGGGCTATACATATATTCACCACCAAAACTTCAAAATATTCAGATATCAAATAAGCGATATGAGGGTCTTCATCTTAACTAAGTCACACTATATAACACCATGCACTATTTCTCACTCGCTACTTCACTTTTCTGAGTTCTCTGATCGGTTTCTTCCATTTCAGTTGTTATCACTTCTTAATTTCAATCAGAACTACTCTGTCGCCTTTGAATTTTCTCGAATAGTTTTGCTACTTTCTAGAATTTTAATTCTAGCGCCATCTCCGAGATTATTAATGAACTTCCACAATATAGGCTTCTAAAGAGTACGATATCGCGCCATCGCTTGTATTATGTTAGAAATATAAACTTCCATGGCACGCCACTAGATGGAGTAACAGTATCCATTCTGTTAGCTTGTATATATTTTAAACGGCACGGCGCGGCGTGGCGCGGTGTGTAGAGGTATTGTCATGTCACTACGAATTTTTATGGTATCTGTATCAAAGGACGAACTTCATTTTTATTTATGAACTTCGTGGTATGAAGACTTATTTCTAGAAATTAAAGTCAAATCTAAAAAATTATTGGAATTTCCTTTTCATTTTATACTGAAGTTTTTTATGTGGATGACGCATGACACTGCGGTCTCTGATGTATTTGCATGAGACTCCACTCTCTGGTTTTTGGAAAAAAGGAGGCCATGGGATGAAATGAAGTTTCTGCTATTGAATTGAATTGACAACTTGTTAGTATAGTGGCTTGTGTGAGTTGGACGAACACGTAAATAACTTGATCCATAAAAAAAGTACCCCCCCGCCTCAGTTTTCGTGGATTCTGAACACGATGGTGGTGGTAGAATGTCTCTTTAGGGTTGCACAACCCCCAAAAAGGCCAAAAACCGCCCCCAAATGGGGTTAAACGCTCAGGATATAATTTTCACTGCTGCCCCCCTTTTCGAGGACGCTGAGCACAATGGTGATGCTGAATATTTATTCCGACCCTCTGCAACCTCAACGGCGAATAATCACCCCCAGAAGAGGTGAAAATCTTTTTTTTTATATCAGCGGCAAAACGTATATACCTCCGTTTTCGAAGATGCTGAATATTTATTCTGACCCCCCCACAACCCCTCCAACGGCCAATAATCAACCCCTAAAGGGGTGAAAATCTTTTTTTAATATGGACTGAATAAAAAAAAATTATCATTTCGTGCAGGTCCCGTGAAAGAAAAAAACGGAGATGACATGGTTGTTAGGCATTAGGAATTGGAAGGGTTGAAAAAAAATCGAATACCACCATGTGGTATATACATTTTGCCACTGATATTAATAAAGATTTTCACCCCTTTAGGGGTTGATTATTGGGCGTTAGAGGAGTTGCGGGGGTCAAAATAAATATTCACCATCACCATTGTGATCAGCATCCTCGAAAACGGGGGGAAATACGTTTTACCACCACCTTCCTCAGCATCCTCGAAAACAAGTGGTATATACATTTTGCCGCCGATATTAAAAAAAGATTTTCACCCCTTCCGGGGGTGATTATTGGCCGTTGGAGGGGTTGCGGGCGATCGGAATAAATATTCAGCATCACCATATGTATAGCATCCTCGAAAATGGAGGATAGGATATTTTTGTTGAGCGTTTAACCCCATTTGGGGGTTGTTTTTGACCATTTGGGGGGTTGCGCAACCCCAAAGAGACATTCTACTACTTTCATCAGTTCAGCATCCTCGAAAAGGGAGGGGAGGTACTTTTGTTACAGATCAAATTATTTACCATTTTCGGGTTTTTTTCCGACTCACACACGCCACTATAAGTAACTCATGAGTTAGATAATTATTATATACAGTTTTGCTTAAATTCATATTATTACTGGTAAAAGTTTAAAGAACCGAATCAACAATTATACTACAGTTTACAACCTTGTTAATTGTTTTTTTTCCTTATAGACTTAATCAAAATATTTTAGAATTTCTTTAATACTGCTTAATTTTTTTAATATATTAAAGGCTGTATTTGCGTTTGAGATGTAAAAAAAATATTGGCTTCTCCTGAAATCTCATCCATAAAATTTATGCCTGTTTCTGCTTTTACAATGATACTTAATACATACATTACATAGTAGAGAGGCGGTTATGTAATGATGTAATAATCTACTCTCTCTTGCCCTAGCCAGCGGAATGCTGAGACCGTCAAAATTCAAGTCAAAGTGGGTGCTTACGCCAGCATGGGGTAGTTCATCTGCCTTTGTCTGTTATACAGAGATGAATTGTGCTACACTAGTATTATGTTTCTTAATCACAATATCATACCATATAAACTATAATTAATCAATTATACTTAATAAAAACAAAGAACACAAGTAATGTTTATTCAACTTTATTCATTTTACTCTTCGTCCGTACATGAACACCATTATATTTTAAGAAATAAATATAATAACTAATCCACGAATATATAATACCAATTGCACAATAAACAGAGGTAATCATTAATGGTAAAAACGGTAATCTAGTGTTAAGTCCTAACAAATGATGTATCACGTTCTCATACACAAACACTACCACTAAGCCTAACACATATATACTTTCTAAAGGACTCAGTAAAGGTAAGGAATAGCTGCAAATTGACAGGGGATACATTTTATATAAACTATGGAATGCATACACTGAATACAATAAAAGTAACAGAACTTTAACAGAGAGCAAAGATAAGGGGTATAGTAATGGAAATAAAGAATAGTGGCCTACTGTAGACAGGAGCAAAAACATCCTGGCATCTGTGGATTCCATAATGGATAATATACTGAAAAAGGTAGGTGTATAAATATGAGAGTTTAAGAAATATAGGTGTTACATATATTACAAATTCGTTTGGTTACACAAGCAATGAGTGCATTACATTATAATAAAGGTGCCGATTAATGAACTTGTGCGCCCCGAAGCACTCGATTTCTTGGCGCCCCCCTTAGTGGCTAAACAAAATGACGACGAAGGTGCCAACCAGCCTTGCAGGCTAATGCATCGGAGGTAAACATTTTTGGCTGGTAAACAAATGGCGCACCAATATTTTGCCAAAAAATGATTTTTTTGGTATTTTCATTATCTTTAATTTTAATTTTGTTATCTTAAGACGAACCTGAACCAACCTCCATTTCTTTAAAAGGAAGTACATGATGAAAAACGCATTATTAAAAAATATATAAGACATAAAAAACAGCAAACAAAAAAAGACTTGAAAAAAAAAACGGTTCAACATAAACCAACAAAAAAGCCGACAAAAATTAAAAATAATTAAATATAAACAAATCTAGGTTCTGGAATAAGTATATCATTAAATAAAATGAAACACAAAACAAATTGTCTATGCAGACCTAAAAAATATTTTTTCTTGCTTTTTCAGATGAAAACTGATCTATTATGCTGTTGGAGTCTATAACATCTAACAAGTCACTATTTAAGTGTAGGAGGGCTAATTCACTTAGTTTTTCGTTTTCTAACGAATATCTTAAATAATTTTTTACAAATTTTAATGTTGAAAAAGATCTCTCCTGTACAGTTAGTAACTGCCAAACTTAGAAATATTCGTAAAGCGACTTCTACGCTAGGAAATGTAGAGGTGAGATTTTTAGATCTAATAAATTTTAATATTTCTGCAGATGACACTTTGGTTACTTCCATGGCATCAAGAAAACTTTAAACTGAACACATTCTTCAGAAAATTCGTTCTCAATATCTCTAATGTACATTTCCTGCATTTTTTTTGTTTGCAGACGAATCTCGCCATTGGATAAATTTGTAATCTTTTTAAAGATACTAAAAAGTTTTTCGATTTCTGTGTAGGCAGTTTGCCTTTTAGTTAGCTCTTGAAGCACTGTCTAATATTTGGTAATATGTGTTTACCCGCATGTCTGACTTTCCATCAAAATGAATCCACTGGAAACTTCCCCCAGATGACGTTTAATATAGTATTTTTTCTTGTCAGATCCACTTTGTAATCAATACAATTTGGTAGTTCTTTTCCTTTTTCTTCATCATAGTCAAAATTGTCTTGTTAGCAGGTCTATATCTGGATTTTGCAATGCTTTACTGCTTTATTAAAAGTTTGAAGAACGTCATTCCATAGAACTGTTAGTATTCCAAATTCTAACTCTTTAAACTTTTTGCATAAACCTTTTGCTTCAATTTTTGTTTTTGTTTTTCATTAGGATTAGCTGATATCTCATTATCATTGTTAACTTGATGTTTGCTCTTCGCCATTATGATGAATTAACACTAAATAATAGGTAGGTATTACAGGCGTCTCTGCATTTTATATTCTAGATTTAAAAATTTCGTTTTCAGAGTGTCGGCGCCCCTAGGCATGTGCCTAGAGTGCCTAGTGAGTAATCCGGCACTGAGAGCCAGCATGTAATTACGTGGCACATTTGTATCAGCTAAGGGCATGATTAATTCTTTGCCTTAGAGCATGGCAGACAACAAATGTGAATTTTTCTTGTTGGTGGAAATTCAATTTATAAATTAATTAATTACTAAAAAAAATCAGCTTGATATCTACTAGTCATGTCTTAAAAGTTCGACAAAGTCTATTTCTGGATCTTCACTAATAGGGACGTATCCTGATTATATTTTTGTAATTACTAAGTGGTACCTAATTGATCAATAATAAAGAAATCAGCTTGATATTTGTTTGTCATGCCCTGTGTCATAGCTTACAGGTTTATCCCAATGAACAATTTTTGTTTTATAAAGATACTCTAAATATCACCATCATCGAATAATAGAAACTTTAGTAACGTAAACTGTCCATGAAAACGTTTCGATTACCACTTAAAGAGCTTAAATGGTGCCCTCTATAAGGGTCATAATTACCACTTTATATATCTCTAAGTTCTATAGTAAGAAGTAACAGAAATGTAGCTGTTACTTATATAAACCTCCTTATAAACGTTAAATACAAAACCTCCATTCTTTCACCACAAACCACTTTCTCTTTATTTAGCTGTTGATGCTGAAATTATTACATCTTTCTTTCTAACAATATGTAGGCTTTTACTCTGTATATGAAATATATACCTACAATAAATGTATTATACTTGACTTTTATGGCAAATATACCTCTGAAATTTTCATGCAAGTGCATCTTTACTGTAAAATTTACACTTGTACTTACCTCGAAAAAATAAAGACGCCACAAAAATTATACATATTTAAATATTTTAACTAAAAACATATTTTTTTAATTTCTGACATTCGATTTTTTATTAAAAAAAACTGCACTTTTTAACTTATGCTACATATTTATATTTACGTAAAAGTAGTATCAGCTGAGTATATTAAATTTTAAACCTGTTTTTCAAGAGTTTTCTTAAAAGTATCTATATGGTGTCCCCATTGACAGGATTGAAAATACGGCATCCATATTGAAAATACTAAAAGAACACTATAAAACTGATAAGAAACTTCTAGGGTTCTTAACGTAACTTCTGTGCCTCTATGTAACCAAAAATGTGATTATGTGAGGTTATATTTTCCTTGGACATTTCAAGGGTGGACTTCAATAATTTTATTAAAATCTAATATTTACCAAAATTCAAGTAATTTATTAAAGCGTTATTCTGTATAGAAAACACGAAACATCAAAGTGTGTCTAATGGATTTTAATCGCAAATTACACATTTTAAGAAACATTAGTATGTATGTACTTATAATGCATAGGTTATTAAACAGAATTTTCGATATTTTCTTATCTGCTTAATGGTACCAAAGTCAGAAAATCCAAATCTGAACAGATAATGATTTAAAAAAATTATAAGTATTTCAAAATTTCCACAAAAATATTCAACATCGACAGCCCTTCATTTTTAAAATCGGGACGCGGGTATTCAAAAATATATGTAAAAATATTTAGCGATCTTGCTGCTTTCATTTTACAAAATACAGCACAAGGTCAGACGGATTGTATAACACAACGTGATGTAATATTAGTAATATTCGTTAAAATGACAAAAAGATCATCATGTTCTGGACACCCGCAAAGAGAAAGGCAGATATGCTGCAGTTTTAAATGCTATTAAAGCATTTATAGATTGATGTTCAGATTTATTCATATTTATTTATATTTATTTACGTTTAGTAAATACAGTGGTCAAGTGCAATATTAAAGTGCAGCTTTTAGATTGCACTAATATGCCTATTTATTTTAGATATTAGTAAGTATTGAGTTTTGTATTATGCGCATATCATATTCGATCATTACACTTATCTCGATTATTACTTTTGGAGGAAAGTAAGTTTTTAATTAAATAGCAGTAACCTGTGTTCATGGTAAAGTACCCAATAATAATAAAGTGTTTCTAAATGTTACCAATGTTTTTGTAAAAGTAACTACAATTGTATAAAAGTTATTGTTGTTATTGTGGGACTAGGAAGTTTTATATTCATCAATCAACCCCTTTATTGGAACTGAGTACGATTAGTTTTATAAATTTGTGACTGCAACTTCTATAAAAACTCTTTATATAAACTATAGTAACAGTTACTAAAGTCTGTAGTAGAAATGTTTCCATTGCCATTTTATAAAACCTAAGTTAATAATATCTTTTAGTAATCTTACATACCCTCTATGGAACTATGCAACTCTACAGTAGTTTTATAAACTGCCTATATAAATTCACAACCTTAATAGACCACTTATAACAAAAATCAGTTACTTCAAGTGACAAAAATTGTTCATTGGGATGTCTGCCCCTGGACCTTCACTAACCGGGATGTATATCAATAGTATTTTTGTACTCATTAAGTGGTAAGTAATCAACAAGAAAATATTCGCTTGATAGGTACAAATACTTGCACCAATAGGGTGTGCGCACTTTTTATTTATTGAAAAATATAAAGTACTCATGGTATATAGTATAGCTGAAACAATTCTTCGGCAAAAAAAATGTTTTTAAGTAATAATAATAATAATAATAAAAGTTTTTTATTGGTTAAAAAATAAATAAATAACCAAAAGGCCATCGACCGAAGTCCTTCAGCCTGTGTTTTACAAAATATAAAGTTGAATTTCAAAGTTAACAGAGGAGTAGAATCATTATTAATAGTTACTATATATATACATTATACACATGGAGTAGAAAAAAAAAAAAAAAAAATACAAAGTCATTTTGAATATTAAAGATATGTAAAAGAAATATAAAAATTTTATATATATATATATATATATATATACATTTGTTTAACCGTTTATACAGACCAATTTTGGATATTTCACTTACGTACACAGACCAAAAGTGACGAAGTCAGACCTGTTTCTTGGCTTGAAATCGTTTTACCATATTTTTCATAAATAGGTGACTGGAGGGTGCAGAGGACGAAATTTGAAGTGGGTCTGGTTAGACAGTAAAATATATAATTATATATAAATTTAGTTCAGGATTTCTAAGCTTTGGCGCTCGCGTCTCATTTCTGTATATTGTATAATCGTTCATATGACCATTATGTTTTACTGATCTTCCCAGACCATAGATGTGGCAACCTCCAAATATTATGTTTGTAAATAGATATTTAAAACTTAGAAGTGAAATCAAATGCGGTGTAGAATCTTAGAGTTTATTTATAAATTTTTATTTTTTTGAAAGTAGGTATTAACAAAAATAATATATAGCATACATGTAAAGCTTCTCACTAGTTTTCACTAAAATAAAAAAGAGGTTCCTGTATTTATTATGAATCTTAAAAGTAAATCTAATACAGATGTATATCGTTTGACTGTGAAAACCATAAAAGCTATAAAAAATCTAATAATATATCCCCTTACAAAATTGATAAACGAATGTCTCTTGGAGGGCACATTCCCAAACATATTAAAAGTGGCAATAGTTACACCCATTTTTAAGAATGGCGATATGGATGGCCTTACCAATAACTATCGGCCAATATCAATTCTTCCGGTATTCTCAAAAATATTGAAAAAATGCTTGTACACTCGATTAATTACATATTTTTAATCAAATAATCTCTTTCTTGAATGTCCACATGGCTACCGAAAGAACCGCAACACTACTAGCGCAATATTGGCCTTAATAATGTCCTCGACGCATATGAAAATCATGAATTCAATGATGCAATTTTCTTAGACCTTGGTAAGGGTTTTGACTGTGTTTCACATGACATTTTAATTGAAAAATGACAAAAATATAAAATTTACGTTAATAGTATAAAAATATTGGAATCTTATTTATATTAGTAGAAGTAGGGACACTTTCGTTAACGACTTTTTAATTACCTCATTAACATTAATGAGGCAATTAAAGATAATGACGTAATTAGGGAAATCCGCGGATTTTAATCACCGCGAGATAATTATCTTATCTGGTGGGTGGCCCCGGTGATTAACGTTAATTAGATATACGTGCCTTTCAATATGTGCTGGAATTTTTGAGCGATTAAAAAACACGTTTTGGTCTACGTGATTTTCAACAGGTATGCATGCGGGGTTCTGACCGGGTTTCTTAATATAAAAACACACAGTTTTGAGCAGCTAGTATTCAGTGTTCAACAAAGTCTTCAAGATAACGCAGTAAAATACGTATTCAAACGATGTGTTCGTGAGCGAGTAGTGTCCAGTGCTCGATAAGTTTTTCAAGAAACGTAATAAAATATGTATTCAAATGCCTACAGTAAGAAGAGTCGTGGTGTACAGAGTGCAAGAAAAAGTAAACCATATAGTGATTATAGAAGAGTCCAGCCAAGTCAGTCACCAGCTGAGCCTAGTGTTGCAGTTCTAGATGACGGGTTTGACATTCCAGATACGATGTGGGAGTTAATGGACCAAAAAATGGGGGCGTTGGAAAAAGACGAGGATTATTTAGAAAACTACGAGAGGAAGAGATTATTCCAGGAGAAGAGGTATCCATTAAACCGGAGTGCTAGTAAAGTGGTTTCTGTAGGCCTCGACCCATTTTTACATTTTAGTCCCTGTTTAAAAATTAATAAAAGTGGCTTGGATATAGGCACCAGCTTTAATATTCAGACATTTTCGGCGTTCACAAAAACTATACCGGACATCTTAAAGCAAATTCAGGCACCCGCCAATAGGATAATTAAGTTTGATTTGCTAGATTATACGATTGAGATAGTCTCACAGGAAATGATTAAATTTGTACCTAAGATAGGCAGCAGTTTTGAATTGTATCTAGGCTTAATATCTCTAAAACAGCTGTTTAAAATGAGTGGTTTTTTAAATAATAGTCTACAACAGCTACAGACTACATCGCCATTCCAGGATTTACATAGTTTTAAAACATTTCTAAATGATATAGGTTGTGACATCATTGAAAAGGGTGTTTGCGAAACTTTCAACGACGAGTTTATATTAAATTTTTTGGAAACAAATATTCAATATAAAAACGTTAGCTATATCTATACAGAATTGTTATTCAACTTTAACAGCTTTATTTGTAAATCTATACGTAAGGCTATTTCACATATGTTAGAAACAAACCAGTTTTATATATAATAATGTATGTGTGCAATTATGTATTAGCAAAGAAATAAAAATTATTTATAAAATTACATGTGTGTTTATTATAGCAAATAAGAGAAAAAAATGGTCACTCTACTGTTAAACGCAAAGGTGTGAACATATTACAAATAAGCACTTTACTTTACTGTTAAACACTAAAGTGTAAACATATTACAAATAAAATAATAATAATAATGGACCTATCTTTTAAACACCCCTTTACAGCGATTATTGCTGGTCCCACATCCTGTGGAAAATCTGTTTTTACAACTAAGTTCATAGAAAATATAGGAGAAATGTGTAGTGTTCCATTTAAAAATATAGTGTGGTATTATGACGAGTGGCAGCCTCTATATATTAAAACATCAAATATTTTGTACAAGCAGGGCCTACCCGACATGAGTGATTTTAGTGGTGAGGAAACTACGTTGATTATAATCGATGATTTAATGAGAGAGGCAGGTGGTAGCATTGTAGACATATTCACAAAAGGGAGTCACCATAGAAATTTGAGTGTTTTTTACATCACTCAAAATTTGTTTCACCAGGGTAAGGGTCAGAGAGATATATCTCTTAATGCCAACTATATAGTATATTTTAAAAATCCGCGAGATAAGGCCCAAATATCACACTTAGCTAGACAGGTCTACCCAGAAAATTCAAGATTTATTCAAGATGCATATAACGATGCGACGTCACGACCACACGGTTATTTATTATTTGACTTGAAGCAATCAACCCCAGAGCCCTTTAGAATTAGAACAAACATATTACCACACGAATACCCCACATCAGTGTATATTCCTAAAAAAGGATATAAATATGAGGGTCTTCAAGACTTTATTATTAATTCAACATAATGTCTCAAGCAGTTGTGAAGAACGCATCCGCATTAAAATTTTTAGTTAACGCCAAACCACATCAGAGGAAAGCTATTTTAAAAACAGCCGATAAAGAACTTATTCAGTGCATATGTGAATGTGTTTATAATACAATCCAGGGGAAAGTACCATTAACAATTAACCAAAAAAATAAACTTTGTCGCCATAAAAAAGATCTGCGCATTATAGCGCAACGGGGTGGTTCGTTAAAGAAAAAGAAAAATTTATTAGTACAAAAAGGCGGGGCCATATTACCCTTAATATTGGGGCCCCTAATTACTGGTGTATTAAGTAGTTTATTTAATTAACATGGAGCACGCAAATAAAATGTTTTTAATAAAACCTGATGTGTTTAAAAAAATACAAGAAACAAGTGAGACCTCCCCGAACACAATTTCTGAACTGGATAACGAAATGCAGCGGGTGTTAAAAACTAAGGTGGGTGATGGTGAGAAGTGGAATAAGTATCAACAGGTGTTACAGAGATTTTTGCATTTTTCAAATAACCTTAGAGAGCCCGTGAAAATACCTATCATAGAAGAAGAGACTAGTGCAGCATCCAATCAGTCAGTAGTAAAAAACCAGCCTTTAAGCAACAAATTATCTATAACGGAAATTTTAGAATCTGTACCCAAAAATTCACGTAATAAATCAACACTACTCTTACAACAAATTAGTAAAAATAATATTTTTGAGTGGGATAAGAATGGTCAAGTAACTATAAATAATGAGGTCATACAAGGGTCTAACATTATCGATCTCGTTAATGATGTTATTCGAACACGTAAGCCGACGTTTCCTAAAGGCACAGACATATTTTTGGCAGGTTTAAAGCAGATAAACACGCCGATAGAGTACATTGGAAACGAAACATATCGAAACTATATGAGAGCCCAAACTAAATTGCCAATCAGTACACCGACGATAGTAAATAAAAGAAAATCACTGCCAGCTAAGCTTCCTATGCCCTCTTCTGGTTATGAAGCTGACATAGAAAGGGTATATTCACATGAAAACAAGAAAAAGAAAAAAAACCAAAGCATTGCCGGTCTTGACTGGGAAAAATTTTAGAACATGTTGGAAAATATTTATTACGACCCAGAACACACTGCGGGATTTTCATCTGTAGAAAAATTAAAAGAAGCGGCACCCACTTATGATAAGAAAGGAATTCAAAATTGGTTACAACGTCAGGAAACTTATACACTACACAAACCCGTAAGAAGAATATTTCCTAGGAATAAATATCACGTTACGAATATAGATGATTTATTTGAAGTCGACTTGGTTGATGTTCGAAGTTTAAGTGAATTTAATGATGGTATAAAGTATTTACTGACAGTTATTGACGTTTTTAGCAAGTATGCATGGGTTCGACCGCTAAAATCAAAAACAGCTCTAGAAGTTTCAGCAGCATTCGAAGACTTGCTGCGTACATCCGGTAGAAGACCCCTAGCAGTGCAATCTGACAAGGGCACAGAGTTCTTGGGGTCTGCAGTACGAAAAAAATTGTTTAAGAAATATGATATAAAACATATTCCGGCTAACAACCCAGACATTAAAGCTAGCGTTATAGAGAGATTTAATCGAACGTTGAAGGGTAAAATGTTTAAATTTTTCACATTTACCGGAAAATACAAATATTTAGACGTACTACAGAAGCTCATAGATGCATACAACAAAACTCGACATAGGACAATTAAGATGGCCCCTGCAGATGTCACCGATGAAAATATTTTGCAAGTATATAACAACGCCTATAGAATTATAAATAAAAACAAAAAAAAGAAGAGTAAATTTTGTGTGGGCGATTTTGTTAGAATCACTAAATACAAACACGTATTTGAAAAAGGATACGAGGCTAATTGGACTATGGAGATATTTAAAATTATAAAGGTTATAAAAAGAAGTCCTTACACTGTCTATAAAATTTGTGACTTACAAGATGAGCCGATAGATAGCATATTTTATGAACCTGAATTACAAAAAGTTGCGTACTCCGACGACTTATTTAAAGTTGATAAAATATTGAAAAAACGCACAAAAGCAGGCAGACGTGAAGTGTATGTCAAGTGGAAAGGGTACCCTGAAAAATTTAACAAGTGGATACCTGCAAACGACTTATCATAATGGAAGACGATTTTTATTTAACCCTATTAAGTAACAGTTCGATGGTATATTACCCAAATAATAAAACAACAAATTTCTGTACACAATTACCAAAAACTATACATCTGGAAGGCGAGTGGTTAGTGGCTCTTGTGGAGTTTCAATACCCGTGCTCGCTACTGTCAGTGAGAAAAAGACAAAATATTATTTATCTGGAAGAAATAACAACGACAAAACCGAAAACAACAGCCAAGTTAAAAGTAAGATTAGAGACTGGTAACTATGATAGCGTGGAGGACTTCTTAGTTGCAATTAACTCGGACACTCAACTGATTTCAAGAGGCATTCAGTTTAGTCTAAACAGCGCCTCGCAAAGGATAAATGTATCTTTCGACACAAACTCTCCAGTTATATCTCTAAGATTTTCTACATATCTATCACTGCAGCTTGGATTTGAACCCGATGATGATGTGTTTAGTAACAGACATGGTAAACACCCGGCAAATGTTATATTAGGGTTACCGGCACAGTTTTTTATTTATTGCGATATCCTTGAGCCACAAGTTGTGGGTGATACGATTGCAAAGTTATTACGAGTTGTTAGCGTAGATAATTCAAAATACATGTACGGAGCACAAAAAATGAAAATTTTCTCACCACCACACTATATTCCAGTTTTAAAAAGGGGGTTTGAAAACATTGAGATAGATATAAGAACAGAGACCGGTGAAAGTGTACCATTCTCGTTTGGGACGGTATGCGTTAAGCTGCATTTTAAAAGAAAATCACAATGAAGAATTTACAAACTCTCAACAAGTGTCCATATCATGATTATTACATCAACCAGGCAGGTACAGGCATCGGTACAATTTATAGAGGCGCACATTATCAGAGAGGACATGGTATTGGAAGCTTTTTAAAAGGCCTGTTTAGAACAATTTTTCCTTTAATTAAGAGCGGCGTTAAAACTGTAGGCAAACAAGCATTCAGAAGCGGTATCGATTTTCTAGATGATATTAGCGAAAACAAACCAGTAAAGGAATCATTCAAAGAACGCCTAAATGAGGCTGGCAAAATCTTACAAAACAAAGCTGAGAATAAAATACAGCGTATGGTGGGGTCCGGCAGAGGTATAAAAAGAAAAGTATCCAACAATAAAATCCATAAAGTAAAAAATACCCGTGAACAGAGCAAACCAGCAAAGAAAAAAGTAAAATATAGTGATATATTTAACTAAACAAAAATGGCTTTTCTACATAATCAGACATGCGAGTGTATTAAATCAGAGTTAGACTTATTTGCAATCCCACCAACACAAACAAGTATTGAAAAAGGCCAATGGATTTTTTATAAACCGTTATCATCGCTTACAGACCAGGCGCCCATGGAGTTTGTTATACCTGGTATAGGTGATGAATACATGGACCTGTCGCACACACTACTACATCTTACAGTTAAAATTTGTAAAGAAGACAACTCCAATATCACTGAAGACTCTGACGCTATGATTGGGCCCGTTAATAATTTATTACACTCAATGTTTAGTCAGGTAGACGTCTATCTTAACCAAAAACTAGTTTCACCGCCAAATAATACTTATGCATATAGATCATATATAGAGACACTACTTAATTATGGACCGGCTGCGTCAGGCTCTCATCTAACGTCAAGCTTATGGTATCTGGATGCGGCAGGCGCCATGGATGTTGTAGATGGCTTTGGCAACCACGGACTCACAAAACGTCGTGGTTTAACAGAGAAAAGTAAACATCTCGATTTAATCGGACACCTCAGTTGTGATATTTTTAATCAAGAAAAATTTTTAATCAACGGTGTCGAATTACGAGTTAAGCTTGTTAGGTCTAGAGACAATTTTGTGGTGATGGCCCCCGCTGGCAAATCCGGTAAAATTCAGATCCTCGATGCCTCATTAATGATAAGAAGAGTGAAAATAAACCCTAGTGTATTAGTGGCACACGCGAAAGCGCTACAGCTTACACCCGCCAAGTACCCCATTACTAGGGTTGATGTTAAGGTGTTAACTATCCCCACAGGTGTTCAAGGGAAATCGTTAGACAATATATTTCTAGGACAATTACCAAAAAGATGTGTTGTTGGTTTTGTGTCTAATAAGGCATTTAATGGTGACTTTCAAGCTAATCCCTTTAACTTTCAAAATTATAATATAAACTTTTTATCGCTCTATATTGACGGACAGCAGATACCCTCGAAACCTCTGCAACCAGACTATGATAAAAACTTATATATTAGTGCGTATCAATCGTTATTTTCCGGGACAGGTATACATTTTTCAAATGATGGAAATTGTATAAGCAGAAGTGATTATCTCAATGGATTTTGTCTGTCAGCATTTGATTTAACTCCAGATTTATCTGCTAACTCTTCTACGCATTGGAATCTGATCCGCAGTGGCAGCTTAAGAATGGAAGTTCGTTTTAAAAATAATTTAACCGAAACTGTTAATTGTATAGTTTATGCTGAATTCGATAACATTATTGAAATTGACAAAAGTAGAAATGTAATTGTAGACTATGGTAGTTAAGTTTAAGAATAATAAATATATGTTAAAAATAGTTAAGTTTCACAGAAAAGATTGTAATTTTATCAAACTATATTTAAATAGATATAATTCATTATAATATGTGTATTATTGATCTGACATTTGTACCCACCACAACTAGACACCTTCTTGAAAACGTATATAAAAAATGTAACACACCTGTTAACATTAGTATACATTTTACCATAGAGTGAACTATATTAAATAAAACATGGAGATTGTGTGTGACTTCCAAGGTTTTCGTGGTGATAGTAATGAATTTATTATTAAAGAAATGTCTATAATGTCACTTAATGGTAAAATTTACGAACATTTTGTTTTTGCACCGCCGTATGATTTTGAAAAGTTATCGAAAAAGTCTAAGAGAACTGCTACATGGTTAACAAATGTATTCCACGGTCTTGAATGGGACGGTGGATTTATACCGTATGAAAAAGTTTCAGAAATATTTCAAGATGTCGGACTAAGATTCTCATTAATATATGTGAAAGGGGCAGAGAAGAAGGAGGTTTTATCAAAATATGTTCCCGATAATGGCAAAATACAAAATATTGAGGATCTTGGGTGCCCCACAATAGATGAATTAAGAAACTCACATGCCGAGGTTAGTTGTATGTCACACATTGAGCTAAGTGGCACTAACCACTTATGCTCCCAACAGAATACAAAAAATATTTTGCAGTGGTATAATGAACACTTTTCAAGTACTCAGCTGTCTCCAGATAGCGATGCCCTCGAAATATCATGTTGGAGTAGTTGCATACAATAGATTACCCAGATTTATAAGTAGGCCGGCTGCATTTGTGATTAATGAGGACCCCGACTATAAACCAGGAAGTCACTGGGTTGCCGTGTTCATCAATGACTGTGGCTGTGGGTGCTTTTTTGATAGCTTCGGAAGAACACCGAAAGAAATTATCAAGCGTTTTTTAAATAGAAACACATCAAGGTGGACCTACAATCCAAACATGCTCCAAAGTTTTACATCACAAATTTGCGGTCAATACTGTATATTATTTTTATTAGCTTTAAGTAAAAATTATAGTATTAATGAATTTGTAAACCTATTTACTTGTGAAGTAGATAAAAATGACATCATATGTAAAATTATATTTAAGAACTATTTCAAGTAAATAAAAATATTGTTTTCCTTTCTATCTCGTTTAATATAAAACCCATAAGATATATAACAATAAATATTCAATAAACTACAATCAAGAAAAGTAACTAGCAAACAAAAAAAGAAAAAATGTCATTTTCTGTAAAATTATATTTAAGAAGTATTTCAAGTAAATACATAAATTTAAAAATAGTGTTTTCCTTTTTACTTCGTATAAAATAAAACTCGTGAGCTATCTAACAATAAATATTCAATAAACTACAAACAAGAAAAGTAACTAACAAAGAAAAAATCAAACACCTACTAAATAATACATATACATAAATAATACTCAACGATTGTTGTTTTTAAATCCTGTAACCATAGGGAACGGTATCGTAGTTGTCTTCGACACGTCTACGTTTGGTATAGCTCACACTGTAAATTTTTGACTCGGGTCTTGATATAACGTCATATGTAGAAGTCCGGCAGATCTTTCTATCATTGTACACGTATGGAGACTCTGCATTTTCACATACCATGGCTTTTAATGTGTCAAAATTAACTATTTGTGAGTTTTTATGGTTTATAGTTATACCCTTTACTTTGCATGTGGTGATATAAGAGTTTTCATTACTAGAAAAAATTTTAAGTGCGTAGTTTTTAGGACCACCACTAACAAACTCCGTTATTTTGCTACCCGGGCCATAACCAGCTATTTCGTCAGTTAGCTGCCCCAGATAGTCTCCTACGTCAGGCATCCACTCACCTGACTTGTGAGTAAATATTATGCTATCGGTGTCAAAATACAAAACTCTCTCGTTGAGCTTTTCAAGATACTTATATAATTCTAGTCTCGCGGTTGCAGTAGTGTATGCAGCTAGAACAACATTCACCGTTCTTAAGGGTGTTACTGCATCTTCGTGTTTATCCCAACAAACCAGTAAAACATCATCGCTAATGATTACGATGTTGTGTACAATAACGGTGGGGTCTGTTAATAATTTGAATAGCTCTATATCTTTGTGTACAACCGACGTTTGCATCAGGTTTTCCCTCTGACCAAATTTACCCCAAAAGCTGTTCAACATTAATTTAGAGATATAACGCATTCCGTCATTATGTGATATATTTGCGGGTTCTAAATGAATACCCTCTCTATCAGCATAACTGCGAATATAAGCCTGTTTTAAGTCATCGGTAGTGCACCAGCTAGGCCAACCGCTACACTCTTGCTTAATTTTTAAAAAGTTGTCAACATATCCAGCGAAAAGCCCGCCCTGTTTTTTCTCTCTATCGTAAACTTCTACACTGTACCGCCAAATTTCTATATACACTAAAATCTTATAATTTAGAGAAACAGCTTTCCGAAGCTCATCTGCCACAAATGTACCAGTAAATTTACGCTCCTCATCTGTATGCATACATATACCTTGAAAAGATAACTCAACACATGTACGACACAGAGGGAATGTGAGTTTACCGTTGCATTTGTACGGAAGCACAGGATGGTATAAATTGGTCGGAGGCAAAACAATACATTTGATTAAACCCTCCACAGAATCTAAGTCTAGTTTTTGACAATCGGTGTTGCCTATGTATATCTCGGGGTGTCCGATAGGGTATTTCCCGTACTTATTTACATATGGGTATAATGAGCAAACGTCAAGATATGATATTTTTTCGTCATTTTCTAGAGCACACTTGTAATATAGTTTAACGGCATTTGTGCGGCCACCGAAAAAGGCATCTCGAGGGTTAAGTGGAGTAATGTTGTAGTGGAAATTTTGTGTTATAAAGTTTCTAGCTTCGTCACAATTTTCTAGAAACTCTTTAAATTCACACTCCCATATTTTCGCTAATTTATAACCAGCATTTAAAATTCTTTTCTCTTTAGCTTCTGTGTTTTCGCGTCTTATAAAAAGTAACTCGTTTTTATCTTTAACGTTTTCGCTTGAAGCCTGGTTATAATAACATTTTTCACACCCGTGGAAAAAACAGCCATAAAACTCATATACGGTGTTATTCTCTACACAAAACCCGTCCACTAAAATATTTTCCGGTAGTCTAACTTCCCGAGCATTGCCAGCATGGATAATATTTCTTTTTAAAGTCTGCTCTAGCCAGAATAACCATTTGAGAGCGATCTCGGATTGGTTATCTGCCAGTCTGTAGCCACGGTGTGGAATTAACCCGATCGTGTTGGGTTTTAAAAAATGTTGTCTAAAAACTAGATTGCATGTACTTGCAATTGTTGTGGCTTGTTGGAATGGGTCTATTTTGTTAGTATCTATAAAACACTGTCTAAATTTCATGCATGCCTTACGTAAAATATCAACATCCATAAAACAATATTTAACAATTTCAGACTTCATATCAAAAACTGTATTGTTTGATATTTGCTCATTATACCATTCAAAGAAAACAACTCGGTCTTTGGTAGACATGCTATCTGCCATGTAATAGCTGGCATCCGGTAGCGGACCTACATAATTTTGGTTTTCATTTTTATTAAATAAATGCGGGAAGTACCCTTTAACCCCATCAAATTTAAAAGCACTGGGGAGCTTCGACAGAGGTAAAGGCATATAATTTAAGCTGTCTATAAATTTAATGTTGTTACACGTAATTGAAATAAATTTACAACCATTGCGAATAAATTTCGGATTCCATCTGTTAACATTTAATAAAATTTTTTTCGTTAAAAAACATCCATCATATGCCCTCATATTGTGTGCGATGGCTACTATATTAAATTTTTTGTTTTCGAAACCGTGTAAATATTCTAAAAATGATTGAACGGGGTCATCATCTTTAAAAACATTTACTCGTTTACCACATTTACTACAGTCCATGTTTATATTATCAATATTTACACACGCCGAACAAACATGCTGTGCTACACAAAGATTTGGTTCGTGTAAAAAAGCGTTACCGTGTAGTGACTTTTCCTGTCTACATTCTAGGTCATAAAAAACAAAAAGAAAGTTTTTCTTTATTTTTTCCAATTGTTGCTCTGACTGTGTATGCGGTTTCATAAAACAGAAGTGTCTTATGGGTTTATCCTCCATACACATGAAACAAAATTTTACACCGCATCTATGTGGCTTCTTTTTATCGAGCCAGTAACTATTTAAACACACGCTACATCTCTTTAGAGCACTGCAAAGTTTTTTTTCTTTATGTAAATTTAAACACCCGGGACCTCTGAACGTTCTATTACAATTATTACATGTAATATTCTCGGATTTAACATTGCATGGAGGTAATGTGTGGCAACACGGACACGAATATGGGCAATTGGCATGATTATTTTTATCTGAGAAACGTTTCTTACACAGCTCGCAAAAATAGCGTGTAGTGAAAGCTGCTGTTAAACTTAATATTAAGTTAAAATGATTATTTTCTAATATTAAATTTATCACAGGGATATCACTACGTCTCTGCCCTTCAAAGTATGTTGTCGCGCCCCTTCTGCTATTGTACACAACTATCGTAAATTTATTTATTAAAAAATGCTGCATTTCTTTAATATGGTCATAAGAAGCCCCGTTGGAAAGATCTATACCAGCCTGTCTACATAAACGTTTCCCCTCTAATATCAGTAAATCTTTATTTTTCCTCAATTTTTTAAATTCGTCCTTATTTACTCTGTAAGCCATACCTAACACCACAGCGTATGAAAAACAAAAATTATCCGTATTACTAACCTCTACGATACCGTACTTTCGCTGACAGAACTCTTCAAAAGTTGCTCCTTTTAATGTGACTCGACCATTTCCAACAGGTAGACATATACGGTCTATCGACATCATCAGTTTACCATTTGTGAAAAATGTAGCGTTACTTTGGAGCACTCGGCCTACCACATCTAGCACAACATCTGCAGAGAGTTGATCCTTCCTCCTAAACGAAATAGCAACTGGCCTGTCCGGGAACTCTTCGTTGATGTACATTAAACCAACACGATCCTCACACTTAAAATCTCTCATCCCGTGCGACAGGACCTCGTTGAGACCATCCTAAAATAAAATAATGGCATTGAAAATATATTCTAAAAACTTTTTTTATTATTTAATACCTTAATCCATGTTACAGGATCATTGTTACCAGCAAAGTTCTTATATCTAAAAACATATCGTCTAGCGGTCAGATTGAACTTTTTTATATCATGGTCATATTCATTTTCAACGAGTATGTTTTTAAATGTTCTGGCATCGGATTTATTTGTAGAACTTGACCCGGCGCCCCTTTGGTTTGCTCGAAGTTGACTTATTCGTTTCTCAAGTGCCTGATAATCACTCATATCAATGCTCTCATCACAGCCGAACACAATCTTGTAATCAATATGCTGAAAATATTTATACGGTTATTAAAGAAAAACTAAAGAAATAATAAAACAAACCTCTTTCACTGCCATCAAGTGCTCCAGAGAGTCGCTGTTGCTGTACATATTTACCAGTCTCTTTAAATTGTACGCGTGTAATACAGCTCTAAACTGGTCCATGGCATCGGATTTATTTGTAGAACTTGACCCGGCGCCCCTTTGGTTTGCTCGAAGTTGACTTATTCGTTTCTCAAGTGCCTGATAATCACTCATATCTATGCCCTCATCACAGCCGAACACAATCTTGTAATCAATATGCTGAAAATATTTATACGGTTATTCAAGAAAACTAAAGAAATAATAAAACACACCTCTTTCACCGCCATCAAGTGCTCCAGAGAGTCGCTGTTGCCATACATGTTTATCAGTCTCTTTAAACTATATGCGTGTAATATAGCTTTAAATTGTTCCATTTTAACTACTTACAACACAGTATTTTCACTTAACTGAACTAAAACACAGTATTTTTTCTTAGCACGATGTGTATGCTGTAGTTTATATGAGGCAACTAAATACCTTTCTCCAATTCTGCAGGTAGTTGGGTATTGCAGTCTTAATGTGCTTTAAAATACCTATGCATTCCAACCGTAATAAAATATTAATATATTCTAGATAAGGCTTAGTGCAAGTAGTTACCTAGGTACCCCAGCTAACAATGTGAAAGTTGTAATTTAGGTATAAGGTTAAATGAGCAGGTAATTTGTAAAATAAATACCTTTCATCTAGCTATGAATATGGAAACTTTGAAATAACCATATTTTGGTAATGTACCTTACAGCAAATTAAAATGTCTAGACGAATTATACAATAGGTCTATCAACACGAAAGATTTGAAGTCTCAAATATACACGGTAACAGAAAAAACATGTTGAAAATATGCAAGCTTATTTAAAATTTTATTTTTATCGGCATGGAAAGTGTAAAAATTATGAAGATACATTATACATTATTAACAAATTTTAAATCTCATTATTTTTTGACTTGTTCTGTATATTTTTATTTAAAAATTCTTAATTTGCAGTTAGACCGTTTTTTCAAATACAACGCTGTTTAATATATGACTACTCATAAAAGAAAAATTAATGTTTGTCAACTGTTTTAAACTTTTGTTTGTGATTAAGACAAAGTTCATTATTCATTTGTTTCTATTGTGACATCAGTAAAAAATATTGCAATTTTGAACAAGGACTAATATATTAAAAATAGACATGGGGCCGGGGCAGCCACCAACAACTTTACTTGCACTGCGGTTTAATGGGTATCTCTTCTCTTGGAATATGATTAAGATGCTTTGGTGAATGTCGAATATTAAAGCTGATATCCATACCACTTTTAAACACAAAACTTGACGATTATAGTCATCTTAAGTTTTCGAAAATATGTCACTTTTTAAATAATTCTAAACACCGAAACTTGTAAAATCTGTTAAATATATGCAAACTTATTTAAAATATTATTCTTATCGACGTGGAAACGTCAGAATTGAACACTGAATACTATTTGCTCACAACAGTGTGTTTTTATATTATGAAAACAAGTCTTAATCAAGTTCCAAAATCCCAGTCAGTTTGTTGCGTCATTACATTTTTTAATTGCTCAAAAATTCCAGCACATGTTGAAAGGCACGTATATCTAATTAACGTTAATCACCGGGGCCACCCACCAGATAAGATAATTATCTCGCGGTGATTAAAATCCGCGGATTTCCCTAATTACGTCATTATCTTTAATTGCCTCATTAATGTTAATGAGGTAATTAAAAAGTCGTTAACGAAAGTGTCCCTACTTCTACTTATATTATAGTAGTCAGAGCGTTAAATTTAACAACATAACATCAAGTAAAGAAATATTAAAGACCGGTGCACCTCAGGACTCCATATTAGGACCCTTACTGTTTTTTATTTACATTAATGATGTCCTTGGCAAAAAAAATGTCTCACGTATATTCTGTACGCAGATGACACTACAATCTCCATTAAATCAGATAATTTAAATAATGTTGAAGTGAATAAAGCGAAATTCAGTCAAAAGTTGAACAATGGTTTGCATCTAATAATCTAATTTGTAATAAAACAATATCACAAGATATGATGTTCACGTTACGCAATTTCGACATTTCTACTGATGTAATATCTACTGTACAATTTTTAGGTGTTTATTTGGATCTACATTTGAGGTGGAATATACACATTGACAACATTTGTCGAAAACTGAGTAGTAGAGTCTTCGTTATTCGTAACCTTTCGGGTACCGTGTCTACAGATACGTTGAGATCAGCTTATTTTGCATCGTCATTCAATAATGTGTTATGCTATAATAGTGTGGGGAGATGCTGCAGATTTTAATCAAGTGTTTGCTATACAGAGAAAATTAATTAGAATTATAGCATGCTTAGGAGATACTGAAGATTGCAAACATGCTTTTATTAAATTTGGTATAGTAACATTACCTTCTCTGTATGGTTTGGAATGTTTAACATATATTAAATCAAATTCAAATGGCTACCCTACCTATGTGAACCAACACGGTTATAATACCAGAACTAAAAATAATATAATTACTCCATATTATAGATTAAAGAAGTCACAGAATGGACCAAATTATTTAGTAATTCAAATGTTTAATAAACTACCATCCAACATAAAAAACATTGATAAACTAAAAAAAATTCGAATGATAATTAAAAATTTCTCAAGGCATTCTATCACTACATGTTTTTTTTACTACGATTTTTTAGATATTGAATGTACTTAGTATCAGTATTCGTTTGTAAAAATCTGTTATAGGTATACTGTGTTTTTACGTTCGTTTACATATGTTTCATTTTTTGTTCATATTTTTTTATAATTTGTACAATGTAAGTTTACCTGACCTGTTGACTTGCGTAAGTACTCCTATACATCAACACTAATAATTTATTATTATTATTATTATTATTAGTATTATTATTATTATTATTATTTCTAAGGGGTCTAGAGAGATTTAATTTGAAAATGAGATATTACTTAAAATAGCCAAATGAAATATTATCAGTTTAGTATACAGTATGTCTCATTTTTCGTGACCACCCATATCACAGCTCCTTTACCCACACAGCACGACATCCCTAGGATATCCTCATTTGATCCCGTACATCCCAATCGAGGACAACATTCCTCAGGATATCCTTAGGATATCCCAATAAAATATATACAACCTGAGAATATCCCAGATGGGGATATCCTAGACAAATCCTGGCAGGATGTCCTAGTAATATCCTGCAAAGATATTAAAAGCCTAACAAAATATTCCTTGTGGGAATATCCTGGGCAAGTCCTAGAGTCGTCCTATTATAGGTATTATTATTTAGGAGATTTCAACAAAATAATGAAAAGTATATATATTATTTTAAGGCTATTTGTTTATACTGTCTTTTATTGGTTTGTAAAATTTGCTTCAAAAACTTATTTGTTTGTTCTATTTGATAATCCCCTCCAGTACAAATAATTCATTAAAAATGTATATCTTATTTAAATAGTAGTTATTTATAATTTGGTTTTAATACATTTACTGTGTTTTGAATTGGCCGCCATTTTCTGGCAAGTCGAAAGTTCTAAGAAATCCGCCGGGCGTCGAATGGCGTCGATGTCTTTTCCTCGTTCATTTTAAAGTTCTTTCGACAAATAAGATTACGTTAAATATTTCATAAATATAATGCTGCTATGTTATATCTTTGTATTTATTATATTATCTAAAAGGGGAAAATGTGATTGGTTATTGTCCGCAGATGTTATTGTTAGATTAAGTATCTAACAATAACATCTGCGGACAATCCTTTATATTTTTCTGAATAATTTTTTTTAAATTCATTACAAACTTTTCAGCACGCTATGATTTTTTAAAGTTGTATATATCATCCCTTACAACTTCTAACCGCCCTAAACTCTGTTGATTTTAATAATACCAAAAAACGACAAGAGATCATTTTTGTGTAATATTTCATGCTTTTACAATTTTTATTTGAAACTTTTTTACTATCTTTTACACATTTTGAGTAATTTTGAAAAAACACTTTGTTATATTCTTTTTCACCCCTTCTCGGGGTTGAAAAAAAAAATTATTTCATTAATCGTGTTCAAATACTTCAAAGTAACATATCAAAATTTTGATATGTCGACCTATTTCATTAGACTATATATAACCTCTACTAGTTTGGTAGATTTACTTTTAAAGCGATATAAGCCAATTGATAGATACAAATATGTATATGGAGTTGTACATATATGTATCACATTTTTATTAGTCATTTTACCTTTGCCATTATATAAACTTGTATTCCTTTGTCTTCGCTTATTGGCGCAGTTTAAAAGTAATGATCTTATAAAATAATATGTATTTTTTGCTGTCATTCAATAAACCCTAAAAGAACTATAGATGTCCTATATAAAGTCCTATCAATGTTCTCAGGTTGTTCATAGTAAAACCCAGGCATAACCCATATAAGAGCTGATGATGTCCTGTACACACGGGTACTGATGTCCTGAGGACGTCATCAGCAAAGCCCGAACTGTCCCATTTGGATATCCTACACGGACATCCTAAGGTGATAATGGGATTTTCCCAGGATATCCCATATGTCCTGAAAAGTTGTCCCCAGTATGTTCTGAGGATGTCCTTGTGCTGTATGGGTATTAGCAATGTGATTTTTTTAAAATTTGGGTGGAAGATACTTACCCATCAGGAGATTGTGTAACGGTAAAATATTTAAAAAATCACCAGCGGCGTCCGTCGTTATGAAGAAAAATGTACCTAATATTTCAAAGAAAGATGGCAATGTTTTAACTGTAAAACAATCTCAAAACCTTATTCGTTGTTATTAAAAAATCATTAACATTAACGAATTTCAATAAAAAAATAAAATGTTCTTCTTTAAAGTACCAATTATTAGGCGTAACTTTATCTTCGGACGTAATTAAGCAGAAGAGAGTCGTTCCATTTAGAATTAATCATGTCATATGTTGAACACACTGTGATTTAATTATCTATGTAAATTTTATTATATATTGAAATCGTTCATGAATGAAATTTGTCTAAAATTGATTTTTTTAAATTTACAAGTTAATGATTCTTTGACTTTGACTGTTAAGTAAACTGACTGACGTCACGTGATTAATTCTAAATGGAAAATCTGTTTTCCTCCAGCTTAATTAACTCCTAACTAAGTCCGAAAATAAAGTCATGACTGTAATAGTTGGTACCCTAAAAACAGAAGTTTTATTTTTCTATTACGTGATCACCAAGTACACTATCTTATTGAAATACGGTTATAGTGAGTTCTCGATAACAATGAATAAAATTATGAGGTTGCTTTACAGATAAAATTTTGCCTAATATCTTTTTTTGGAAAATTAGTTATATTTTTCTTCATAAGGACGGACGCCACTGGTGAATTTTTAAATATATTACCGTGACACAATCTCCTGATGGGTAAGCACCTTCCACCCAAATTTTAAAAAAATCGCATTATTAATAAGAATACTGTGATATGGCAGTCATGAATAGTGAGATATACTGTATAGCACAGAAAGAACTTTTATTTTTTTTATTTTTGTAGGAACTTATTTATTTTAGTTAGTGAAGACTTTGTTTAAAAATAAATTTGCATTATTAAAACAAAAGTAAAAGAACAAACAATATTTCACTTATTGCGACCCATACAGCACAAGGACATCCTCAGAACATACTGGGGACAACTTTTCAGGACATATGGGATGTCCTGGGAAGATCCCATTATCACCTTAGGATGTCCATAGGATATCCAAATGAGACAGTTCGGGCTTTGCTGATGACGTCCTCAGGACATCAGTACGGGTGTGTACAGGACATCATCAGCTCTTATATGGGTTATGCCTGGGCTTTACTATGAACAACCTGAGGACATTGATTGCACTTTATATAGGACATCCCCAGTTCTTTTAGGGTTTATTGGATATTTCTAAAGACAACAAAAAATAACTTATTTCATAAGATCGTTACTTTTAAACTGAGCCAATAAGCTAAGACAAAGGAATAAAAGTTTATATAATGGCAGAGGTAAAATGACTAATAAAAATGTGATACATAGGTATATGTTCAACTCCATACACGTATTTGTATCTATCAATTGGCTCATATCGCTTTAAAAGTAAATCTACCAAACTAATAGAGGTTATATTATATAGTCCAATGAAATAGGTCGACAAATTAAAATTTTAAAGTAAATACTTGAATTTTTGATATGTTACTTTGAAGTATTTGAACACGATTAATGAAAGAATTTTTTTTAAACTCTGAGAAGGGGTGAAAAAAAATATAACGAAGCGTTTTTTCAAAATTACTCAAAATGTGTAAAAGATAGTAAAAAAGTTTCAAAGAAAAACTGTAAAAGCATGAAATATTACATAAAAATGATCTCTTGCCCTTTTTTGGTATTAAAATCAACTGAGTTTAGTGTGGTTAGAAGTTATAAGGGATGATATGTACAACTTTAAAAAATCATAACGTGCTGAAAAGTTATAATGAATAAAAAAAATCTATTCAGTCAGAAAAATATAAAGGTACGTATTTGACAATAACATCTATGGACAATAACCAATCACATTTTCCCATTTTAGATATTATAATAAATACAAAGATATAACATAGCAGCATTATATTTATGAAAAAATTAACGTAATCTTATTTGTCGAAAGAACTTTAAAATGAACGTGGAAAAGACATCGACGCCAGGCGGATTTCTTAGAACTCTCGACTTGTCACAAAAAGGCGGCTAATTCAAAACACAGTAAATGTATTAAAACCAAATTATAAATAACTGCTATTTAAATAAGATATACATTTTTAATATATTTTTAACGAATTATTTGTACTGGAGGGGACTATCAAGCAGAACAAACAAATAAGTTTTTAGAAGCTAATTTTACAAACAAATAAGAGACACTATAAATAAATAGTCTCAAAATAATATATATACTTTTCATTATTTTTGTTGTTAAAATCTCCTAAATAATAATACCTATACGACTCTAGGGCTTGCTCAGGATATTCCCACAGTGGATATTTTCTTAGGCTTTTAATATCTCTGCAGGATATTACTAGGACATCCTGCCAGGATTTGTCTAGGATATCCCCATTTGGGATATTCTCAGGTTATATATACTTTATTGGGATATCCCAAGGATATCCTGAGGAATGTTGTCCTCGATTGGGATATACGGGACCAAATGAGGATATCCTAGGGATGTCATGTGCGGTGTGGGGATAGTTGTTGAACACTAAAGTTTCAATCCAAACCCAATAGCTTTCTTTAAAAAGATCCGAATATTTTTGTATGAAGTTTAAACATTTATTTTTCTTTGATGCAAGGCTGTTTTCAATATTATTTAAAAAAAATGTAGTTGCAAGTTTCTTCTGCTTTGGTAACCACCTCATACGACCTGTCTTCTTAGCCGAGTTCCCTTTGTCCTATGAACCATTAGATACATTTTTTATTTTTTTTTACTAAAGCCAGCTTCTGCAGTATTGGCAGAAGAATCCGCAGGTCTAGCTTCAAAATTATAAAATTTTTGACTTCTCTACAGCTTCTTCACAATTTTTCACTCTTGTAAAATTTTCGAGTATTATTCGAGATATAGCTGTTTGAGTTCTTCTAAAAAGGGGTGGAGGGGTAACAAAAAGTAAATATAAATAATCCAAAAAAATTATGGTGAATGTATAATTAAAATAGAAGACTTTTTTTTCCTTTATGACTTTTTCCAAAAGTGTACTTTGTCCAAGTTTTTCCGGAAAAGCACGCATAAAAGACCCTCATCGGAAAATGGAAAATCTCGTAAACTATGAAATTTAAAAATTTGGAAAAATTCACACGTATCGGTTAATATATTCTTTCAAATGGGTGTTACTTGTAATTTTTTAGTAACGTGCGTATTTTCCGAGTTTTCAACAGTTTTTCACATTCAAAAACGTGTTTTTGATCGTTCGTCTAACTACACTATTTTTTTACTCCTAGTTAGCATTAATTTCTCTGTTTTTTCTAGTAGATTCAATATTTTTTTACCTCGAGTTGACATGTTCTCAATGCTACACATACGAACTACTTTTGAAAAATGGTAAATATTCGTTGTTGCTTTATTGGCTGAACGAGGGTACTATCTGCTTGTAGCAGTACGAAAATACTTTCCATAATTAATAAATTCGGCAACATTGTAAGGAATGTGTACGTCAGTAAAATAGCTAAAATATATACACCTGGCACAAATAGGCGGTTCTTTATAAGGGGCTCGATAACAACAGTGAAATATATAAAAATATAATTTTTCATATTCTTCTACCCCTCTAGTTCTTTTACAGTTTATTTTGTTAACAGAAACAAGAAATGGCTATATATACACTAAAAAAATAAGGATATCATGAAGGTCTGTGGTGGCCTGTAAGATATAGTTGGTTTGGTAACGTCGGTTGAACGTGTATATATATACACATATTTATATGCACACATATGTGCATACTATATGTTTGTTGGTCTGATCGAGGTTAAAATTTCTTGTATAGTTCTTTCAGGAAATTTGTGTCTTGAATGGACGTTGTCTCTTGAGATTAATAAAGGTGCCATTATTTCCAGGTTATGGTCTTTACTAGTGAAATTGGTGGAGAGCTTCAGTAGTCGTTGACAAATAGGGACTATTTTGGTTTTTTGGTACAGAAGTTCATTGGAAGGATGATGCAAGGGATTATTGGGGTGGCGAATTTTTGTGATTATTCGAAGAGCGGATGTTTCTCCAACTTGCATATTTTTTAGGGCTGGGTTTCGACAGTTAAGATAGAGGGTATGCCCATAATCTAAAATTGGTCTGCATATAGATTTGTATATCTTGATGGCCGCAGTGAGTTTAATTCCTTTGTTTTTATACGTTAGAGACCTGAAACATTTAGCTCTTGAAGTTATTCTGCGTTTTACTAATTTTGTATGGTGGTTTAGGTTGAGCTTCTGGTCCAGATGGATTCCTAGGTATTTGACATTGTTTACTGGTTGTATTTGATGTTGAGCTAGGGTTATGGTTGGAGAATAATTAGACGGGGTGTGATTGAAAATCATTAATTGTGATTTAGTGGCATTAATTTCTAATCTCCATTTATTCAGCCAGGATTGAGTGTTGTCTGTAAGTACTTGTAAATTTTCTATGGTTTTAGACATCGTTTTTTCATGGACTGTCAGAGCTGTGTCGTCAGCATATTGTAGCAGGTATGAAGAGTGATTTGAAGGGCATGACAGTATATCGTAGCAGTATATATTATAGAGCAGGGGTGAGATTGGAGAGCCTTGCGGTACACCCTGATTAGCTGTGAATTCTTGAGACGTGCAGTTGTTTATTTGTACAACTAGTTTTCTGGATTGTAGGAAATCTTTGATGATATGTATTAGAAAGTCTGGTGTTTCTAGTTTCTTTAGTTTAAAAAGGAGACCTTTATGCCACACACTGTCAAAGGCTTTTTTAATGTCTAGAAATAGAGTGGCAGTTCTTAGATTGGACAATTTACTTGTTTGGACATTAGAGACGAGAACAGTGAGTGGGTGTAAAGTGGAACATTTTTCCTTGTTTTTAAGTAATTTTAAAAGAAATTTAGTTTCGAATTAAACATTCGCCGCCAAAAAGCGCAAACTTATATACGATATGTGTTATCACTTATTTCTATATAGATGTAGCAGTATTGAGCATACTACAATGGTAATCTATACAACTATCATTTTTTTTTATGTGTCAAATATTCTTAATGTCATTACAATGCAGTAAAAAAAGACCAAATTAATGATGAGATATACATAGTCTTGTAACAGCAATATTATGATTTCATACCTTCAGGGGTCTCACGAGGAGTATATATCTGAGTTTTGAACTTCCAAAGCCTATTGCATTTCTCTTTATAAACATTTTCGTTTTTTAAACAGCATATTTTTTAGGTAAGAAGGTGAATATATCCACTTCTAGAGGTCCTATCGGGACAAACTGAAGACCAAAAACCTTCGCAATTAAAGTTCCAACAAATATGTGTTGGTTTTCGGTCATTTGAGTACGTACATAATGTACAAAATGGAATAAACTGGCTAAAAATCGTGTTTTTTTTTCATTTTAACGCCCAGGGACGCCAAGAGTTCCGATTGGCTTTAAACTTTCAGAAAATATACCTTTTGTTGAAAACAAAACATCCTGACATTTTGGTGCCCAAATATTGAACCTTGTCGACACAAATGAATCTGTTGTCTGAAATTTAAATTGCCCGCCATTTTGTGCCGTTAAGTTAAAAATGTATAATTTTTTTTCGAAATGTAGGTTTGGATGCCAGTTTTCCGATGACATTAAAAAAACATTTTGGACACTTTTTGGGCATTTATTTATAAACCAAATGACAACAAATGAATTTTCTTTTTTATTAAAAAAGAAAGAGAATTGCCAGAATGCAATCTGGTGGCGAATATTTAATTCGAAACTAAAGGGTCTAGCCGCAATTCCATGGCGAGACTGCCCCCGATAGGAACCTATATCGTAACCTATGTTATATTGTAGAGGGCACTAATAGTAGTTGATCGAGTAGATATTAGCTCTATGCTCTATATCTTAGTTAATTGAGAAGTTATTTGAAAAAAAGTGTCCGGAGACGACTTTTTTTCAAAGCGATATATCTTAGTCAATTTTAAAGCTAGGAAAATACAACTAACTAGCAGTGTTATGGTACACTACAGTTTATTGTATAGCAGTTTCCTATGGGCCAAGCCTAAATAAAAGTATTAAAAAAATGCAAATAAAAATTTTGTCAATCGATTTCTATCAGATCTACTTGAATTGCCACTTTGAAAAAATTATGTAATAATTGTCTATGTCTTACCTAACAGCATGCCAAGTTTCATTAAAATGTCGAAAAAAAAAAATTGAAAGTAAATGGACCACCTTACGACCACTATGTTGACGCTTTGGAAAAGTTGCGTTTTGACAGCTCATAAAAAGCATATCAACTGTGGTGGTGGTGTCAACTAGTACAATGTTTTTTTGATCTACTTTTATAGTGACTATAGTCGATCTCAGTTAAAAATGCAGTTGTTTACGTTATGAGCGGAGTACAGTTTACACAGGATATGGGAATTCTCAAGTAAGTGGAATCTCCACATGGCCGACTCAACCATGAGTAATGAAAGCTCATTATAGATGTAAATCCTCTAATAACGTCAAAGAAATTTTGGGTAACTTAACTACTACTTGCTTGTGCTCGATATCATGCGAACTGTTCTTGTCTCTGCCGTTCTAAACTGTATGTTTGATCTCACTCATGTACCTACCTAAAAAGTGTACATAAATATCACAAGTGCCGTGTAAGTGCATGGCCACTTCGGCAAACCGCACATAGCACCGCGCTTCGCACATCGCACACTGAAATTAGATAAACCATAATTTTAAATGAGAGTCATATTGACACCCCTCGCACATCGCACAATAAAATTAAATAAAAACATGCTTTTAAGACTATTGCTTAGACAATGGACTTGTACTAAATTATCTGAAAACTGACCTTATACTGTTCTCGCCAAGAGAACTAAAAGAAAGTCTACTGGTAAGGGCTGACAGTAATAGTATCCAATAAAGTAAGTCTGTAAAGTTCCTGGGTTTGTACATCGATGCACACTTTTCATGGGGCAATCAAATTGATGTTATACTTAAAAAACTATCAACAACTTGTTTTGTTATATGGCAGCTTAGACACTATATTAACCTGGACACTTTAAAAATGTACTATTTTGCTTATGTACACTCAATTTTGAGCTATGGTGTCATGTGCTGGGGCAACTGTGTGAGAATTGGTGAAGTTCTCTTACTTCAGAAAAGAATTGTCAGAACTATGACATATAAAAATTCCAGATTTTCCTGCAGAGGCCTATTCAAGGAACTAAAGATCTTAACAATTACCAGCATTTATATATTAAATTGTGTATGTTACGTCAAATCGCACGCTGATAAATTTACCCTAACTAGAGACAGTGGCTCTGCGTATAACCTCAGAGTAAACCACAATCTACTTGTGCCTCAGCACAGTATGTCAATATCCGCAAAAGGACCACTGATTATGGCAGTCAAGCTATTTAACAACTTACCTGCTTCCTTAAAGTCTTTAAAAAATTTCAATATGTTTAAATCTGGTGTACGCAACATGTTGTTGGAACACTGCTTTTATACAGTCACTGAATTTATGAATTTTAATGAATTTTAACTGTAATGTTTATTTTTATACTTAATACTGCATTATAATTAATGCTCAATTTTTAATATTTAACAAAGTGTCCACGTCTATGTAATTTCTGTGTCAATGAATAATTTTCATGTATTGTTTTATATACCTACCAAAGTATTCTATGTTAAGTTAATTGGTTCTTGTTGTTTTGTCTTATTTTTAGGTGACACTATTCTATACTTGTATTCACAGGTCTGTTGAAAATAAAGATATTTGTATTTGTATTTAAATGAGAGTAATGAAATCAACAACTTGAGATTCGCACATTGCACAGCCTTTAGCACAGGCGATATCGTGTTTGTGAATCCCTATTTGCAACAAAAGAGATAAAAATAATTACAGCAGTGTGATTTTAATAAAAATTATGGAAGGAAATAGCCGAACAATATATGAACAATTAGTACAATTTCTTTTGCATTAATATTCATAAAATAATAAAATAAACTTCGATGTGCATTGTGCATTGCACCAATGTGGCCATGCACTAAGGCAGAGGAGACTTGTTACAACTGAGAATAATTGAATAGTTCAAACACATATTTTTTCCATATAAAATGAAATTAATTAAATTCTTCCCTATAATTTCTATGAATGTTATAAAAACAACAGTACATCCCTGGCTGATCTGTGCTTGAGTGATTTATTACTCTTCGTAGAGTATACAAATAAGATATCGACAAGAGTGCCGACAATTCGCCTTTCTTTACACATAATTACGAATTACTGAGAAGGTATAATAATTATTTATTGTGTTTTATTGTTTTCACCAAATGGCCATCGACCGAAATCCTTCAGCCTCGGAATAATTATATATACTGTTTTAAATAAGTGTAGTAATTTATGTAAAACTGTATTAAAACTTGGTATAATTTTATGTAATAAATGCCAAAGTATTCTAAAAAATATCATTTTTTTATTACTTAAATAACAATTACATATCCGGGACCTGGCAAGAAATCTGTTCTGATTTAGGTACTTTTTCCCTGGCTTGCTTTACCAATCAGAGACAAGGACACAGGTTCCCTATCTTTACATTTTAAAACTGATATGAACTATAGCTTATCAGTGTACAAGTGCATGCATGTCCTACATGATGTGATTAGCGCATAGTCGTGGTATGCTCTCGGCTCTCGCTGTTCCTATTTGATCAGTTTCACAAATTCCTAATTTAGAGACGTACTGTTTATGTTTAAAAATATAAAATAATCAGTGAATAAAGCAGTGATGTAAAAATATATATGTTTGGAAAATGTAATAATTGTGGCTTTATATTGCTGGAAAATGAGAGAAAATATTTTCAATGAACATCGGTTTAATTATTACTGAGAAAAGATAATTCCATTTTCCTTTGAATCTTTCATGCCCAATATTGAAAAACTAAAAATGTAATACAATTTAAAAGCATCAACAAAGTGGTCGTAAGGTGGTCCACTTACTTTCAATTTTTTTTCGACATGTTGCACCTCTTGGATATTAATGAAACTTGGCATGCTATTAGGCAAAACATAGACAATTATTACATATTTTTTTCAAAATGGTAATTCAATAAGTTTGATAGAAATCGATTGACAAAATTTTTATTTGCAATTTTGTTAATACTTTTATTTAGGCTTGGCCCATGGGAAACTGCTATAAAATAAACTGTAAAGTGTACCATAACACTGCCATTTAGTTTTATTTTCCTAGCTTCAAAATTAACGATATATCACTTTGAAAAAAAGTCGTCTCCGGACACTTTTTTTCAAATAGCTCCTCAATTAACTAAGATATAGAGCTAATATCTACTCGATCAACTACTATTAGCGCCCTCTACAATATAGCATAGGTTATGATATAGGTTCCTATCGGGGGCAGTCTCGCCATAGAAGTATGGCTAGCCCCTTTCTTTTAAAATTACTTGAAAACATTTTTTTTGTCAAAACATTGTTCCAGCTATACTACATACCGTGAGTATTTTACATTTTTCGCAAAAAAAGATCACACACCCTATTGTTTTTAACATTGGCTCAAAACCTATTTCCGTTGTCGCCCGTTGACGCCACGTGACGTCATCTTCTATATCAATGTGTATATATATATATATATATATATATATATATATATATATATATATATATATATGCATATAGAAGATGACGTCACATGGTGTTTTCGAAATCATTCAAATATTTGAATTTTGGGTCGATTTGCTTATTAAATATTTATTTTAATCTGATATAATTAATATGAATGCGTTTAGGATTTCATATTTATGTACTACTTCATATTAATGCATCATTTGAAGTGAATTGTTATATAGTGCACACACCCTATTGTAAAAGAGATTTTGAGTGGTTCAGTGAAGTTTCCACCAGTTAGAAAATTTCCCATATCATTTTCATTGTCTGCCATGCTTTAAGGAACAGGATTAATAACTTCTCTAGTAGATATAAATGTGTCAAGTAATTGTACGCTGATTCCTGCACTATTATACATATTATTTCATTAAAATAACTCTAACACTATCACTGCCGTGTGTATTTTCTTTACATTTACCACCAAAGGTATTTGACCTAAAAATTCCTACCGCACGAAGTATATATATATATATCTCTGGATACATTTTTATATGTATTGAAAATTTAAAAAAATCCAGTCACATCGGATCTGTCAAGTCCCTTACAATACTACAATAATTGACAACTATTTGTTTTAAAACAGGTGTAAAATGTTGACAGTGAAAGTCAAATACCCGGACACGTTTTTCCAATTTTGGACATACAAAATAATTTGAATAGATTATTCCGTTCGGAAGACATTTTATTTAAAAAAATAATGCTGTGCAATAAAATAAATTATTTCATCTATCATTAGAGTGAAAACACTTACACATTAGCGCGCTCAGGTCTTAAGGATGTATGAAAGCAATTCAAAAACGCTAAGAAATTAATGAAATTTTGGGAAATTGTTTTTTATACCTTCATAAATTACCCCAATAAATTTTAAATCAATTCACTAAACCATTTTGATTTATAACGATTTTAATCTAACATGAGTTCTTACGGGAGATGTGTTATAAAATATAACAGTTCAAAAATTATTGAAAAAATATTGATACATTTTCCAAATTTTTCATACATCTAAGATCTTAGTAGGATAAATGCAGAGTTTAATTACCGTTCACTAAAAATTCACTACAAATTTTTAAATAAACAAGCTAACCATTATACTCCGTCGATTTACTGCACTTTTTATATAATCGTTGCAGATTATATAGAGTACTCGTCGCAGTTTTCTTGGTAATAAAGAAATATTTGCGAATAGTATAATAATGTTACCTTGTATTATTAACGAGTGATGGCCTTGTCTAACTGCGAGATGATTGAAAGCCGCTAAAGCTTGCTCCATAATCTTATATGAATAGGTTTTGCAATGAAACAATATTGTAACAATATCATATAATATAAATATACAAATTTAAATAGTTTCGAAGAGCGAGAGGGAAATTTTGAAAAATTAAATATTTATCTCAGTCGATATTCTGAAGGGCAGGGGGCAATTTCATATTTATCTCATTCTAAACGATAAGTCATTCAGGGCTCATTGTTATTTACACCACACTAATCATTTAAGAGTATACGTCTCTCATTTCGTCTACTGCAAATGCTTCTCTAACTTCGGGTGAAACCCAGGCCCTCTCAAAACCTCAGGGCCCAGGGAGAACACCCCCGACCCCTCCTCTCGGCGGGCCTTGATGAAATGCAATAGGGTTCTTCTTCTAATTAACACTAACTTACTGTCCAAATTTCACTACAATCCGACGTTTCGTTCTTAAGATCGTGCTTACAAGAAGCGTGACGGACGGACGGACGGACAGACAGACGGATGGACATTTTGAAAGTTGTTCAGAATTCGATCACCAACATAGTGATATGACATTTTTTTCCCTACGAGAGATATTACCGATTTTAGAAATGTGCCGATCGAATGCAATATACTCCTAATCTAACTAATTATTTCCTTTCTGTTGTTCCAAAATAGCATTATTCTGTCGCAATATTTTCTTGGAGTTGTCGCGTTTGTAACGCTACATAAGTGGGACTTTTCCCATCTCTATATACTAAATGTATCTAACCTGTACATTGCGCATTGGTAGCAACGTAGAAATAATAAATGAACAGTATTACAGTGTTGTCATGATTTCACTGTCTCATCATAGCTTTAATTTCTTCGTTAATAATAAAAAAATGACATATTAATAATTCGGTGTTTTCACAAATTTTAAAATCTCTTTCAATGTGAAGATAATACTTGATTATGGTTAAAAAAATGAATTTTCCCAAGCAATCGATTTATTCCTTAAAATAAGCCCTTTTAAATTTGAATTTAAATTTTACCGCCAAAAACTGCACGTCACTGTATCCCGCACTGATGACATCAGAGGTTACATTGTTGGTAAACAAACATGGGTTGTGTATTATAAATACAGGATATTTTGCAGAACCTTAACGTTTTATAATGGAAAATAAGTGGTGTTTTGTGCCAGGATGCAAAAATACATCCAAGAACGCACCTGAAAAAGTTTTCGTGACAGTACCAAAACAAATACAACGCAAAATAAAGTGACTTAAAACCGCTAGATGTGATTCACCTACAACAGCATCAGTATTTTTCTGCTATGAGGATCATTTCAAAGTAAGTTTAAAACTTCATTATCATGTTTGAGCATTAGTCTAAAATAATGAATAACTAGCTCTACCTAACCCTGTTTACATTACAAGTTTATGAGCAATATTTATAGGTTATGTTTATATAATATCAACCTTGTATGTATATTATATTGAGCAACTATATACAATAATCATAATATAAGAATCAATAGACTACGTTAAAGTAATAATAGGTAAATACAAACAGCATACAAAAATTTAGTACTTATGTTGCAGTTTTAGAGCCCCTCACTTCTGCTATGTTGATAACTAATAATCTACTGGTTGTGATAGGGATTTGATAAATTAAACTTTATCCAATCTAAATCCAAAACATATATGACGATAGCGAATCGATAAATTCCAACTTTATTCAGTCTATACCCAGAATGCATTCAAACCCTTATCGTTGCTGTACCAAAAGAATATAGGCTGTCTTTATCAAGTAAAGATTTTCATATAAGTAACTAAATAAGTAAATAAGTCTTATTCTGTTTTAGCTCACATTTACATGTATAAAACAGGTCACAGTTTCCAAATTAAAGGTATGAGACATATGAGGCAGACAAACGAGTTGATAAATATAAAATAGATAATTCACACATTATTTTCATCACATAATATTCTTGAGTTGAGTATGGCTCAATACTGCATATGTACTGGAAGACTTGTTTACTGAAGCATTTGTGGTTAACATTGTTTTTTACATTGTTAGGGAGTGCTTTAAAAAATTTTAGTGCAGCATAATGTAGTCCTTTCTCTGTAAGTGTTAGCCTATGTACTGGGTAAGCATAATTCATTTTGTGCCTAGTATCGTGCGCATGGTCTGTGTTTATATTTATAAATTCAGAGTTGTTGCTTTTTAAGAACATCAAGCAGGAATAAATGTATAGACCTGGGATTGTGAGTAGTTTGTTTTCCCTGAATCGGCCCCTACAAGACTCGTCAAATTTCATTTTGAATATCACCCTGATTGCTTTCTTTTGCAGTTTAAAAATTTTGGAGAGGCCTGGCGAGCCACCCCAGATTTCGATTCCATACTTAGCAATGGAGAGAAAGTTTGCGTGGTACACCATGATAAGATTAGTGTTGTTAAAGGAACGTGATAGGACCCTGAGTGCATAGCATGATTTGTTTAATTTATTCACTGTGAGGTCGATATGTGCAGACCATACATATAGACATATAGACCCGATACAGGTTATATACAGTTTGGTTATACGGGTGAAGTAAAACAAAAATTAAATTCTCATATTCTAGATCTCTTAACTTTCCCAAAACCTATAATAAGAAAGATAATCTGGCACTATCCGCTGATGATAGTTCTTCCGAGAGCGACACTGATAGCAGATACAATTAATTTATTTCTCTGTTGGAGGTTAAAAATGAATATATATTCTTTAAATTTATTCATCCCATACAAAATATCCTTTCTATGACTCAAAATATTTTAAACATTTTTCCAATTACTACTGTTGTGTTAAGAAAAATCAAAGTTATACAATACTCCATTAGATAACCTAACCTAACCGGCTCCGTGGCACAGTGCACAGGTGTTTGGCTTGCGGCCACGGAGTCCGGGGTTCGAATTCTGGCTAGGGTATGGATGCATAGTAGCGTTTTTCGTGTGTGTTAGCGAGACAGTAGCAGTGAGCTAGACCGCTGTTGAGTGGCATAACATGTCTAGTCGCTGTTATCTCTCCTAAGTTCGAGTCTCAGCTACGGTAGATGGCAATATCGCAGGGAATGGTTGTTGTGTTGATGTCTATGTATACGTGTCCTGGTTGAGTGGTAGAACAGCAATAGCTCAACTCCGCCAGGATGTTAATATAAATAAGGCCATTAAATAAAAAAAGGAAATAAATAAATAAATAATTTGTTTATCCCCTAAAAAACACAGCCTTTAGAATTAAGAATTATTTCAACACACAGCTCTCACATATTTAACAAATATACCAAGTCTTAGAATATTTTACTTACTTACGTATTTTTAAAAAAAATTTTTTCACTCCCAGAAAAATATCACTTTATTCTATTAGAATTTTTAAATTATTTTTCCCATAAAATTTAGTATATTTTTGAGTCGCCTTGCAAGTGTCTGAATTAACAATTTTGGTCCCCCTATGTTGTAGCACATTAATAATAATAATAATAATTCTGTAATATTCACTTATTTACAAAGAGGTATGTTTCTCAGTTTAGTATCAACCACTTTGCCTAAAACAGCTTATCACTAATCATAATTTTAGTATAATTCTCCTCTAGTAGATTGGAGCCACCATCTACTGAACTTTAATTTAGGACTTGCACATTCTTAAATACCCATAAACTCAGAGAATCAAAACAATAGAATTTCTCATCTGAGCCGTTTGCCTTACCTTAGTGGAATTATTGTCATTAATATTGCTTTTTCATGAACATGCCAACCAAATAAAAAAGACGTTAAACCACACACAACCATACATCTTATGAAATTTGTTGCCTGTTTATTGAGATAAAATAATTTTATCATGGCAGGAACCATGAACAATACCGTCAGAAGCATAGTGACCACTGGAGGAATGTTAGGAAGAAAAGAGTGGGAAAATTCCTGAACCAAGCCGCCTGTCATCGAAGCAGTAGATTTATTTCCAAAATTTATACCAGACCTTGATCCTAAAGCAAATAATGTTATTAAAACTAATACTATTGATATCATATATGTATAATATTACCAATGAAAAATCCAATTTTATCAGCAGTATTATAAATAGCCCAAACATTTGGAGCCCAATATGCATGGCATAGACCTCTTTTAAATGGAAACAATCTTGAAATTACCTAAAACCATATGAATTTAGATATATTCATGATGATAAACAGTTACATTCACTTTTTCGTAGTTGTTTGAAAAAAACAAATGTCCGTGGGTTAACTTATTAAAAACTTCACACCTCTACGATATAAAATATGTGCTTATATGTTTGCGGGGGTGCTCCTAATAATACCTTTTATCAAATAGTTTGATAGGGATACTCTAATGTTAAAAAAAATTTTACTAGGTACTAATAATTTTGACCTGTTAAGCGTGATAATCAGAGTCCATATCTCAGGGCGCAATTTCACAATGATTATGGGTGGCGGACTCAGATGGGTTTCTAAGAAAGTTTTTAGTTTATAGTAATTTCATGTGCAAAAACGATACAATCATACCTTGTCAATGTGATGATGCTAAAACTTGGTGGAATGTATATAATATCGATTTCATAAAAATCGGTCCACGGAGACTGCAACTAGGCAGTTTTTATAATATATTTATAATGAATTGGATAAAGGTTTATTTTTTGATCTCAGTTGAGCCGTCATCGATACAGTTGGTATTGAATTTTTGTCTAAAAAATTATACAGATTGGGACTTACGGGTAGGTACTTTCCTAGATTGGATTATATCCTATCTACATATAAAAGACCAAGATGAGTCCAAATGCAAAATATTACTTCAAATAATCAAATAATCTGGGAGTTTCACAAGGCTCTGTGCTGGAACCTCTACTATTTTCACTATACATAAATGAACTTACATCTCACATAAAAGCAACAATTATCATATTTGCGGGTATGTATCGTAGCACAGCACTGAACTTTATAGAATTGTAGTCTCACAAATAATGTGATGGATAGTTTCAACTTATGGTGCCTAAAATATTGCTTAATTTTAATTATTAATTAATTATTTTAAATTAATTTTAAATATTACGAAAACCAATTGAATTTATTTTTCCGTCGAGAGACAACTATTGCTGATAACTTCTTTAATAACATAAATATTAAGTTCTCAAGTTCCGTTAAATTTTTCGGCACATCTAACGCAGTAGACAAGGTAGACCATGTAGTCAAAAAAATCAATAGTTCTCTGTAAGCCATTTCTTCATTAAAATAGATTATACCTAAAGAATAGTTACTAATAATTATTATGCTATGGTATATACGCATCTCTCTTATAATATCATGGTATGGGATAGATGTCCCACTGTTAACCTAACCTTAATAGAACATTAAACTTATCTTTAATTTAAAAACTACTGGATTTTGTAAATTATACTTTATAAACCATAAAATACTAACACTTTTATCAATGTATGCATACATTTCTAAATATATAAGAGAAAACTTAACCCCATTTAAAAACAATGGTAGCTTTCATCTGTACACTACTAGACATGGATCTTCATGAGCAATTCCAATGCATAATTTGTCTCAATGAAAAAACTATGTTTTAGGCATTAAAATTTATAACAAATTACATATTCATGGATTAAATGCTAGGAATGTTTAACCTCCGATGCAAAAGGAGATATGTTATAAGTCTGAAGGCTTTGTCTGTGTGTGTGTGCGTGCATGTTTGTCTGTCTGAACCAATTCCAAAGTGGTTTTTTTTTCAAAAGCTGGTATTTTCGAGATGGTTCTTAGCCATGTATGCTGGAAATTGGATATGCCCTTTCCAAAATTTTCAGATTTCATTGTGTCGGGGGCTTTTTAAATTTTTTATTTAATAATTTTTTTAAATTATTACTAAAGCAATATCTATTTCAAAAATATGTTTAAAATCTTAATGAGTTTGTTTAAATGTCAATTGTTCATGTTATATATCTATTGTGTTCATGTCTTACTATTAGAATAGAATAGAATAGAAATTTTATTAATGCTAAAAGTATAAAATTCAAAAAGTCAAACAATTTATAAAAATAGATCACAAACAGGGAATATATTAAATCCTGGATTTAAAAGGACAAACATTGTACATCGATATATGTATACATATAGTAGTTAAGTGAGTAACTCACACACAAATAAAGATTTTCAACTAAGTGGCTAAACATGAATTTAAAATGTCAAAAGGCCTACATATTTTTTAAATCTCTAATTATGTCATCCACTGAGAAACAGGCAGTCTTTAGGAGAAACTCTTTTATTTTGTTTTTGAAATTTATTGGGGAAAGCGATTTTACATAGTTCGGGATTTCATTGTAAAGCTTAACACCATGATAGGAGGTGCCAGTTTGGCCTCGAGATAATCGAGTGTAATTCGACTATAGATTGTTTCTATTTCCTGTGTTGTAATCATGGCAATCAGCATGTGTACGGAAATTATTTAGATGCTTATGAACATATAGTGCACATTGTAGTGCATAGATACTAGGGAATGTTAAAATTTTTAGGCGTGTATATAAAACTTTAGTGTCTTCACGGTACCCTGCCCCACCTACAATTCGTACCACCTTCCTCTGCAAACCAAAAAGTCTTCGTTTTCCTGTAGAATGCCCCCATGCAAGAATGGCATATGACAGTCTAGAACGGCATAGAGCAAAGTAGGCCGATCTAAGTACTTCTATCGATACAGAATTAGAAATTTGCCGTAGAGCATAGGTATTTTTCGTCAGAATATCTGATATATAGTTAACATGAGCATCCCATTTTAGAGTTGGGTCAAGAAATACACCCAAAAATTTGGTGCAAGCAGGATTGTTCACTGCATCATTGATCTCACTCGTGGACGAAATCATCTTAACGGTTTTTGTTTCATTTAATGAGAGCTCATTTGCGGCAAACCAAGTTTTTGCAATTGACTGTGCCTCTTTACATTGATTTTCTAAATGCTCTAGGTTGTGATGAGACATCGAAAGAGTTGTATCATCAGCGTAGAACAAACAAGCAATATCGCGAAGAGCGTTTGGCAGGTCGTTAATATAGAACAACAATTATTGTGTATTAGCTGATATTATTTGTTACTCCCCAAAAGTTCTAGATAATATTTATGCGAACATACTAAAAAAGTAGCTTTAAACGTTTATAAAAATACAAAAGAAAGTGAAGGTGAAAAAGGAGCCCTGGAAAAAACAGCCTACTTAACAGAAATTTTACAACGGTCTATCTATAGAATAATTAAGGATGTGGTACCTAATCGAAAAGTTAGATTGGATAAAGGAGCAACACGAGCATTAGATGCGTCTATGGTGAAATTGTTAAGAGATTTAATTTATAGCAAGTATATGGAAAATGAGGTACCAACGGTGGAATCAATACATATGGAACTGAAAACAAATGGTGCAGTGTCAGTTAGTCAAGCAACACTTTGGCGCTGGATAATAAAGATAGGATTTAGGCTTAAGATTATTAATAAAAGGGCAGGTATTATGGAAAGCTTCAGAATTGTGCAGTGGCATAATGAATATTTGGAAAATATAAAAAAATTTCGAAATGAACAACGACCTATCTATTATTTAGATAAAACTTGGTATGATACCCATGATACAGTGAAAAAAGGCTGGATAGATGGTTCAAAGAAATGTAAAGTTGATATGCCTGCAAATAAAGGAACCAGATTAGTAATTGTACATTGTGGATCAGAAAATGGATGGGTGCATAACGGTCTCAAATTAAGTGGAAAAAAAAATGGAAGAATCAAACGTTGACTATCACCAAAACATGACTGCGGATATTTTTGAAGCATGGTTTCAGACTTCATTGCTACCAAATATAGAAGAAAACAGCGTAATTGTTTTAGACAATGCTTCGTATCATTCGCGACAAATTGAGAAAATACCAAATACGGGAACAAAGAATAAAGATATTCAAGAATTTCTCCGAAAACATAATTTGGAATTTGAAGAAAATTTTAGGAAGAAAGATCTTTTCGAAATTGTTAAGAAGCAAAACTTCCCAAAACAATATGTGATTGATAGCATGGCTAAAGCTCAAGGACATTCAGTTTTACGGTTACCCCCATATTTTTGCATTTTTAACCCGATAGAACTAATATGGAGTCAGCTGAAAAGAAGTATTCGCAAAAATAACACCTTCCCCAAATTTGATGCCAAAGTAGTCGACCTTATTAATGCTAAAGTGGGAGAAATAACACCAAATAATTGGAAAAAATGTATTCAGCATGTCATTAAAATTGAAGATGAATTTATTAAGTTAGAAAAAAGCATCAGCCCTATTCAAGACCGTTTAATAATATCTGTAGATTCAGATACCGACGATGATACCGATTTAGAAAGTGGTTGTGAAGTGTTGAGTGAGTGTAGTGATTAGAGTTTTAAATAAAATGTTATATGTGATTTGATTTATACATAAATTAAAAAATACTCACTCTACCGAGTATGTATGCTCTGCAATGTTTGCTCTATGTACACAACTACATAAATGAATTCCAGACACATGCAGATAATCATGAACATGATACTACAAACAGAAATAAAGTGTGTACTGAGTACACTCGATTAGCTAGAGGTCAAACAGGTACCAACTACTATGGTATTAAACTTTACAATCAGGTCCCATGCAATATAAGAACCTTCCCTCCTACAAACTTTAAATATAAAATAAAAGTGTTTCTCCTCAACACAGTGTACTTTCCGTTAGAAGAAATAATTAACAATTTAAGAAATATATAGCCCATAAGCTAGTTTTTAATGGTGATTTTAACCCATACAACTGTCCTTGTCATTGTTACTATATAGAATATGTTTATTAAATGATTTAAACTTAACTGTTTGTGTAAATGCTGTTAACTTGTGTATGAATTTATATACTTTAACATTAAATAAATATGAATATTAAATGTTTGTTTTTATAATTATAAATGAAACCAATACTGTGAATACATCAAATGGTCAGAATAACCTATTCCATAAAGGACTATATATAATCAGTTGCCGGATGTCATTAGGAGTAGTGAGACCCTCCTGTCCTTTAAGAGGAACGGCAGAGATTACTGTATCGAACATATTAAGATATAAATATTTATTTTGTATTATATTGTGCTGTATTTATTTATTATTTTTGTTGTATACGTATATATTTGTGACTTTAAATAAGGTTATAAGTTAGTTGTATGCTATTAATAAAGGTATAGATGAGTCCTGGGTATACTCGTATAAAGCATAGTTAATACTTGGGGATTCAGGAAAATACAGCGTTCTCGCTCCAACTTCTAATGGCTTGTATATCAGCGCATACGTAGAAGATATGCAACTTTAGTCGGCAGTTGCATAGTGGATATATCATCGTTCACAGGGGATATGAAACAATCCCCTTATTTATTAAATGTTAGGCTAGTAAAAAATCCCTACTCTTCGATAAAGAACAGAAATAGACAGATGTTAAATAAGTGAATAAAAAAAAATTATTTTGTGAAAATGTTTCAATTTTATATAGAGTTAAAGTGACTCTTCGCGGCAGACCGAACATTGAATATCACAGTTTTACATAAGTTGTACTTTGATCTTGTGAATACCAACACAACCACAAATGTATTTCTTTAACAATAATGAAATTTTACGAAATCAGTTATGTGAAATTTCAATAAACAATTTAACATTCTCTTTTAAAACCCATTATTTAAACTTTCAATAGACTATAATTATTCTTCCGTTGATAGTATTTATCCTTTGTGAAAACTGCATTCAGATCGGTCCAGTGAGTTTGAGGTTTACTTTACACAGTAAAATTACATCTTTGTATGATATAGCATATTAGTCGAGTAAATGAAACATTTAACACCAACATGAGACTCCGCCCCACCTGTTTTTTATGTGAGATGGTGCAAAATGTTCCTAAAGATGTGTAGAACAGAGTCAGAGTCATGGGAACTGGTGCTTTTTCGATTTCCAGTCGTAAACGGGGACAGAAGTTCGCCGGTCACCTACAATTTGTCTTTAAATTAAAAAGAACAATTGGATTTTATATTTTGGACAATTCTAAGCATTTTTTGACTCTCGACATTTGTTACCTAACCTCACTCTTTTCGAGATATAAGCGATTAAAGAGAAAACGCTCGATCGTTTATATTTAGGCTTTTTTTCAAAAAACTAATATTTTGGGTGCTTATTATGGACTAAAACATATGTGGACTCTCTATTTTGGACAATTCTAAGCATCTTTTGACTCTTGATATTTTTTACCTAACCTCACCCTTCTCGAGATATAAGCATTTAAAAATAAACGAGTATTTTTTTTTTCTAAAAACTAGTATTTTGGGTGTTTATTATGAATTAAAACGTGGACTTTATATTATGGACAATTCTAAGCATTTTTTGACTCTTGACATTTTTTACCTAACCTCACCCACCTCGAGATATACTTAAAAATAAACGTGCATTCAAGCTTTTCTTTTTTTTTCAAAAAACTAGTATTTACGATTATTTATGGGCTTCTATTACGAAATGAAACATGTGGAGCTTATATTTTGAGCTATTGTAAGCATTTTCGAACTCTTGACATTTTTTACCTAACCTCACCCTTCTCGAGATGTAGGCATTTAAAAATTAAAAACTATATTTAGGCTTTTTTGTCAAAAAACTAGTATTTACGATTATGATTGGTCTTTGATTATCAATTAGGACATTGGATTTCATATTTTGGATAATTCTAAGCATTTCTTTACTCTTGACATTTTTTACCTAACCCTACCTTTAGCGAGATATAAGATTTCTAACACTTATATCTCGAGAAGGGTGAGGTTTGGTAAAAAATGTCAAGACTCAAAAAATGCTTAGAATTGTCCAATGGTTCTTTTTCAATTTAAAATAATATTGTGGAAATAGCGAACTTCTGTCCCAGTTTACGATCGGAAATCGAAAAAGCACCAGTTCTCATGACCCTGACTTTGTTCTATACATCTTTAGGAACATTTTGCACCATCTCACATAAAAATCAGACGGGGTGGAGTCTCATGTTGGGGTTTAGATCTTATTCCTGGTTCATTTCCTCGACCATATGAAGTACGGTGGAACGATCTGACATTTTTTTTTATGGAAACAGTTGGGGTGCCAAAACATGCCTTTTTGGATAAAACTCATGTAAAAAAAAATTATGCGAAAATATTAATGGCCTCATGTTGCACAAGACCAATGACATCACACTTTAAAACAGCCATTGTGCAATATGAGTTCACAAGTTTTTTTAACCAATTTTTTTTTTTTTTACATTATATTTAAACCTTTTGCTATGCCAGTCGATGATAAATTTAAAAAAACAAACATCAAATAGTCATAATTTTATCGGCTCTTGCTACTTTTAAATTGTTTTTGATCATTTATTTTAAGTATAATAACAATATCTATATTACTATTTATGAATTATCAAAAACGTTGCATAAATATTTCGTTTTTGGAAAATAGGTTTGAGTTAACAGATGAACGGGGTTTCATTATTTTCTCTACATTTATGGACTGACGCGAGTATAATTTAACTGTTGCGTCGGGGTGAACGGTGTCATATTTTCGTTCTTAGAGAAGAAGTATCCAGCATATTATAGGATTGACACGCTATGTATCTTTGTTTGAAAGTGTCATGTTGTCTTTTCGCTAGTTGCACGTTTTTTTGCCATTATATCTTATTGTCTTGATAGATCCTGTCATATAAAGAAATGGATTCTTTGAAACCTAACTAAGTTTCTCTTCACAAGAATGTATTTTATGTTTAAAAATTAAAACATTTCTCAGCAAAAAAAAAATGTTTTCTTCGTTGTTGTGCTGGGCTAGGGCGACAAAAGTTGCTCAATAATTAGAAATTCCTACAAAAAAAATATTAACTAAAAATATAAATGACTTCACATTTTCGTTTTGTGTGGTTATGTGACATGTGCAATATGACGCCATTTCTATTTGTAGTTAAAAATGGTTTTGTTTTTATGCATTTAGCCACTTCTGGTGTCCCAGCCGATCCAAATGAATTTTTTTTTTTTAAATTCCATATAAGATCTTTCCACCCTAATATGCAGGTCGGGTAATAAAACGAACATGAGGTATTCTTTAAAGTTATTTTATCAATTATAGTTTGATATTAACATTAAACACATTCCCTTTCATAATTAAGAAAGTTTAGGTTTTGTCCGACTTTTATCGATTTTTCACCTGTGTGCGTCGTTTGCAATTTACCCCACTTGACCGTTCTGGTAATCTGAATGGTGAATATCTAATTCAATGCATACAGTACACAATAATCATTTCTGCATTCTGAAAGTAACAGAGGTAGCAGTAAGTGACTTACCTTCATGATGCAAATCACCAATCGAAATATGCTTCTGGAATTGCACGCTGAGATATGGACTCTGGTGATAATGGTATAAAAGGACTGGTTAAGAAATCATCAACATTCTAACACAAATGTTTATCAAAAATATCTCATCTGTTATAGAACTTGTACCAGGAATAATAATTCATAAAATGAATATTACCTATTATTCTTTATTGATTTCTTTTGTTTGCAGGAATAAAAATAAATCATTTTATTATAAAATAAATTAGGCACATATTATGTAACTTTTTAAATAAGAAAAATGCAATTATTTTCTTTACTGACACAAATCTAAATCCCCAAAGAGTTATCGAGATGACTTAGGGCCGGTTTATCAGTGCAGGGTTAAATGTTACTACTACGTAGCTACCAGTCAACTAGTCAACTATGAATGGCAGTTAAAGTCACAGTTAAATTAAAAAGTGTTTATCCTGCCTTCACTTAACTGGCATCTACATATAGAAAGTCGTCAGCTATATAAAATGTAAATTTGGCAGAGGGGTTTTAGTCAGATGGTATGTAGACAATGTTGCCGGAATTACTAATTTGTAGTATATTTAAAGAATAAATACTTGTTTCTGTTGTTTCATGTATTTTTCATTCAAAGAAAATTATTTAAAATAAAGGTTAAAAAATAATGGTTATAGTAAGTTATTTTGTGAGTAGAAATACATTTTTAAATTCTGCAACTAAAAATAAATTTAAATGTAGAATTGAAAAACCACTTAAAGAAATAGATATTTTTGAATAGGCAATAATGTAAATTCATAATTTCTAACCCAACATTTACGGTTTTTTTGTCTGTATATGTCGTCTGTGGGTATTCCATTTGTCATAATGGAAAATAGCGATAAAAAAACTAAAAAATCGGCAAATTTCAGTTTATCGGAACGAAGTTTGTTAATTAAAGTTATTGTCAAATATAAAGCCGTGGATGAGAATAAAAAAACAGATGCCATCTTGGCGCCAAAAAGAAGTGTGGAATCAAATTGAAAAATAATTCAATTCGCATTTCAGTGGCATTAGCTCTTCAGGCCGATCGGGAAGTTCAAATCTCATTCAAGATGAAGCTCTACTTGGTTATTTGAGGGAAAATCAATTTCAAACAGCAGGATATGCTGTGTTCATGACAAAATCGGAATTAAAAAATTGAACAAGTGCCAAGAAGACCATATTAACAGAAGAACAGAAGCAAGTCCACATTCTGTTTTGTTTAAATTATGTCTATCATCCGTTCGAGTTTTGCATAATCTCTGTGATTATTTGAATACAATAATTTTGTAGAAATTTTAACACTTTCTGAAAATTTAATTTAATTTCTTAAACAAATTTAAATTATATCTTAATTTCTATAATATTAAAATTGACGGTTATTAGAGCTGTTTCTTTTTGAATTTCTATTATTAGTATTAGGTCTCTATGTTTATATTTAAAAACAATAAATAAATAAAAATTGAAAACAATTTTATTTTCAGTAAACTAAAATTTTCATCTTCAAATAAAAATGCATTTAACAAGTTTTACATCTTCTAACACGAAAGAACATATAACATAACGGTTTATATAACCTTACTTTATATAATATGTCAACATCAACAACATTGTCACATCTCTAGCTATTTCCTTAACAGGCAAAAAAAGCGTCTGTTAAAATAGCCGTGATTTTATATTATGGTTTGAGTTAACTGAATAAATAGTTTGACGTTAATATGACCGGCATCTAATACTTGACCAATGGCCATTTTTTCATTATTTGTTTACAATCAGTTTGCATAAGCGATAAGCGTTTGTTTTGGTTTTCTAAATATGAAGAGAATTAAACTTGCTTTAGTGAATCACCCAATTTCCTGGTTGTTAATGTTAATGGTGATTGGTTTGATTGCCAAAACAATTTTGTGATATATAAATAATGAATAATTAAGTGCCCCTTAGTTATTAATCTTTCTTTGGCTAGTTTACATATTTAATAAGAACCTAAGATTAATATGGGCGAGGTACTGCCTGTACTTGAGTCTACAAGTGACATAAATTTAAAAGATGTATGCGTTTTTGAGAGATTGAATAAGTACCCAGAGACCATCCCGAAAGAGCGTAGCCCATTGGTTAAAATTATTTGTGTTGTAGTTATTTGTGTTTTATTTTTAGTTGATATAATTACTAACCAAAACAGGAAGACTGCAGTATTAGCTCTGTACATGACAAGTATTTTGATTGATATTGGACTTCGCATCTTGTATCGATCCATATTGGTTCTAGAGGAAATCAGACATATCATTTCTCGATATGAAGGCAACTATAAAGTGTTACTGAAAGATGCATACAATTTTCCTTTCGACGTATTTATTGCTGCTGTAATAGCAATAATTTATGTTGTCTTCTACTTCTGTACTAATGGCACTTTTACAGATTACGAATTCATCTGCCAAATACTTTTGCTTGTACTAAATATTTATTTACTGGGAGTTGTTCTTGAACTGGACTCGAGCCCACTAAATGACTCTTTGTGGATTGCCAAAAACAATGGTTTGGACTATGGCTCAGGAATGGCATACTCATTTTTCCATGGTTACTTAAAATTAATTCTACCAGATAGAGGAACTGAAGAAAAAAGTTTCAAGGAACTAATGCAAGATTATGAAGATCAAAATGGCATTGATTTGATGTTTATAAATTGTTCATTTTAATACCCAAATCTATGCAATGTTTTGTTAGTTTGAAGAATGAACATTCTCCTTCAGTTGACGAAAGTAGTTCACTGGAACCAAAAGTGAAAACCGTAGCTGGTGTACAAGATAGAGTATATAAAAATGCTGTGTACAAAATCTGCTCTGAAAAAAATCCAATCTATGGTTCATGTGTCTGTGGAGCCGACAAGATTTATGTGTCAGCCGAATATGCAACCCCTATACGTACATTCAAGCGTGTCGTGGATTCGAGTGGAGCTCATAGAGGATACTATGAAAAACACAAAAACGATATTGTACTTCAATTTTATTTGACTCTTCAAGAGGTTCTAAAGAAAAAAGGATATAGCGAGTTTTGTGAGGTTATATATTATGAAGATAGCTACAAAGGCGAGGACAATCACATTTATTATTATGATGTTGGAAAAATCATTTTAACAAGGCTAAAGCAACTGAGAAAGTTGCAGAGCAAGGTTCTGCGTGAAAAAACTGATTATATATTATAAATATTTATATAAGGCCAGGCGCGCATTGACATTTTCATGATCGACAAATTCATCAATCTTGTGGTTAGAACTGTAAATTATGAATGATCACAAGATCATTTGCACTCATGCGACTGATTTATCGCTCTCCACAATCGTCCATGCACGCCTTGTCTAAGCCTTCAGTTTCTAGGGCTATTCCATAAAGGTGCTACATTTTAAAATTATCTTGCATTAGTCTTCCTCTCTAAACATGTTTTCAATATGTTCAGCCATTTGTGCCATTGTAAAATAGCATATAATCATGAGATGTTAGTTAATATTATAAAATATTTTTTCTGTGACAGTACGTAAAGTAGGATTTTTTGCATGCAATTCAACAAGTAGAAAATCAATAAGTAGAAATACATAACCGCGCACTAATAAACTGGCCCTTAGATGGGTTTTACTAAATATTATTTCTTTCCCATATAAGTTAAACTATTACCAGATTATTACAAATTGTATGAACAGTATAAACATCAAATAAGGAGATTCTACAAAAGAAATCTTTAATATGGATTTTTATTTATTAACTATTTTGTTATGTTGACGTTTTATAACAGTAATTGGTTTTAGTTGCAGATATTCCAAAATATGCTAGAATGGATATGTTCATAGTCATAGTTTACTAAATACAAACATTGAAAATATTTAAATTGTCTAATAAACTTAGACAAGAAATGGTTAATAATATGAACTTACTTGTGGCAAGTGGTCGATGAAAGGTAAAAACGTAACAAGGAATACGCTTATAACAACGGAACCCAGTAAAAATAAGTTTTTAAATGTGTTTCTTGAGACAATATTTCTAACTGTAAGAGGGCCTTTTATGCAGTAGTGTCTCAATAAATAGATAAAATATGCTGGTGCCAAGTATATGAAAATATGTTTCATATTTAATAATATGGTAAACCAAAATGCTGCCAGCAGATGTTTCCCCTAAGAAAAATATTTCATGAAATAATGTACATGTATATAAAAAGTTATTTACCTGCAACATGTAGGCTATAGATATTAATAAAATACCATACATAATACCGTTGTATTGAAAATGAATGTGATCCACCATTATTAGACCACAATTTGTTATTAATAAAATTGGCAACACCACATCTTTACGCCAACTCTTCTGTAGCACTGCACAACACCTTAAAGAAAGAAAAAACTCATTATACTGTCAACACTGATTAAATAAGAAAGCAGGGGTTCAATTCCTCACAACAAAATTTTCAGGAAGGACATATTGTTCATAGAACAGAAGAAAAGTATTTTTTTCTGACATAGTGCAATGGCAAAATGTGAATGTTTCAAATGGCTATAGAAAAAAAACTATCAATTTTTGGGCCTTGTGGCCATGAGAACTTTTGGTCAGTGAGTCATAAACTATACTTGGCGTACTAAATTATTAGCCAATTTAACCAAGGGCCACTTTCCATAAAGAATGTGCAAGGTCCTTTGACTTTGAAAGCTGTCAATAACTGTAGATAGACACATTAAAAAATCGGCAGCTACTGGAAGCGGCTAGAACCTCTCCACACAAACATTTGAAATTAAATGTGATAGTATAAAGTTGTATTGCTGTATAGTTGTTGAAACTAGACTCTAGTCGGCCGGGAGCTGCAAAGAACTTGTATGCGTGCGCGTCATCCTCACCTGTGGTATCCAAGAAAGACAAGGGGTTTCACAGCGCAACGGCTCGGCTCCTCGCATCGACGGTGCCAGACGATAAGCGATCATATGCTTCACATTTGCTTTGTTTTTTAATTTTTTTTACGGAAACCAAATCGAAAGGATGCAAGTGTGATATACCATTGAAATCGTAATTTTAACTGCTTTTCAATGGTTCGATTACAAATTGTAAGTAATAATAAAATAAACAATTTGTTGTGCCAAAACGGCACTAGACGTAATCCGAACTCAACCAAAATCTTTTCAGATCTAAAGAAACCCCCACGCAAAGTTTCATCCCAATCTGTTTAGTAGTTTCGCTGCTATCATGCTAACACACATATACACACAACAAACACACTCTGGGGCCTCAAAACGTAAAGATTTGATGTTATCTCAATTTTCGATTTTGGACCAATTTTAGTAACCTCACACAATTTTGTGTGGAGGTTAAAATGTACCTTTATACCTATAAATGTAATGAGACATATACTTATAACATTAGTAATTTCAAACAACCTCTTCTACACTAAATCTGTAAGAAGAGGATAGTAAACTTGACTTTTTACTTACAAACTAAGGGGACAAGGTACAGTCACCGATTTAATTTCCGAGACGATCAGCGATGTTAAGGCACGTTGGTCAAATCCGTCATTTGGATGAGTGACCAGATTATTGTCATAGTACCTCGAAAAAAGACATAGAAAGAGACTTTTCAGCTCTGAATCTCACTAGTATTAATTAAAACATTGCCAAAATCAGAATCTATAAAAAACAGCTGCTTGCCCGCATGGTCACCTGCTTACGTACACGAGAGGAATCGAGTCTCCCTGATAACTTTATTTATTATTTATTATTAACATACACAGTACAAAGGGCAGGTCACAATATTCAACATTACTTGAGACAACAGATACATAGCACATAATTTATTTTTCCTTTCTTCCTAGCACATTTTTACTTATTTAAGAATTAAACTTATTTTCAAACTCATCCGATGTGCAGAAATATTCATCAATCAAAAATTTTTTTATTTCTGATTTAAACTTTGTGTAAGATGCAATTGATTTTAGATGTTCAGGGAGATTATACAGAAATACACTAGTATAATGTGGCGATTTTCTGAATGTAGTTGTTTTATATTTATTAAGCAATAGCGTATTGGAATACCGTGTCTCATAATTATGTATATCTTTTTGCCTCTTATAATCTGAATAGTAATTTTTTACATAAGTGACACATTTTAGAATGAAAATGTATGGGAACGTTAATATTTGCTTTTCTCTAAAGATTAGACAATAGTCAAATTATTATTTTTTGACAAATAAATACTCTTTACCATCCTGTAGTCTGTCCCCAGGAAAAAACGTTAAATGATAGATGACTATACGCAAAGACATAATATAAATTCATAAGATCCTTTTGATCCAAACACGGTTTCATTTGTAGGATGGCATAATATGCCTTATTTAATTTGGAGTAGACAAAATCTAGATGTGCAGTAAATGAAAGATTAGAATTAAGCCAAGTTCCAAGGAATTTGGAATTGTCAGAGAAATTTAAATTAAATTGTAATTGCATTTCTGCGGAAAGCTGTTTTCTAATAAAGAAGTTAATGTAACTCGTTTTGCTTTCATTGAGAATTAGCCTGTTTCTTTGACACCATGTATCCATTTCCTCATACACCAGTTTTATATTTGCTTGTAGTTCTTCAGGAGTTTCAGTGACAGTTGTGTCATCCGCAAACATAGTGATCTTCCCTTTTGTGACAAATCTTGGCAGATCATTAACATAAAGCAAGAAAATTAATGGACCTAAAACTGACCCCTAAGGAACTCCAATCGGGACATCATACTGCATTGAAAATTGTTCTTGAATTTTTATTATAATACATCTGTTTTGAAAATATGAATTGATCCAGGATAACGGAGGACCTCTTATGCCTAAGTAATACAGTTTGTCTAATACAAATGATATATTAATACTATCAAAGGTCTTACTTAAGTCAAACATAATTGAGACAACTAGTTTACCATTGCCCAGCTCAGTGTAAATGTAATTTAAGAAGTTGTAGTTTGCTGCTTCTACAGATTATTTTGCTCGAAACCTTTGTTGATTGGTTGTTAATAAGTTGTTTTGCTCGACAAATTTTATAATAATGTCATAAACACAGCGTTCCAAGATCTTAGAAAATTCAGGTAATAAAGATATGTTAGCAATACATCCCTTTACCCTTCAGGGGCCTCTGTCTTAGTGACATAACTTAACTATTGGACGATCGTACCTCTCCCGAACGAAACCGAGCCAGTGGCGCCAGCCAAGATGCGCGTCAAGCAGATTATAATATACCCTTGTCAATGAAGTACGCATGGCAATAAATTCGTACTAAAATGTGGTTTTTAGTCTTATTTGGGGTAGAAACCCTACAAAAGCTAACATCAGAAGTGGGATGCTATCCAATGTGCCAGTGAAAGAATAATAAGTTGTACGAACTGTTAATTTTATTTGTTGTTACGTTATGATGTGGAAAATACCGAACATGACAGTGATAGTAATGTGAACACGTACAGGAAGAGCAGGAGATCTCATTACAAAAAAGTGTAAAGTTGCAGTGGCAAAACATGTTAATGGTTGTAGTAGCAACCCAACAGCAACAATTTTCATAATTATTGTGCAATACAAAGATGGCCGCGAAGCCACAGGCGAAGCCAACGCCCGTGCTGAACGTGGATGATTCTATTTGCGCAAGTGTCAACGTCATTCTCTACGTCCTTCCGCTTATTTGCGCAAGCGTCAACATCATTCTCTGTCTTTCCGCTTAGTAGCATTTGACCCTGGTTCGAGCACTGAATGGCGGAATGGCTGAAAGACGACGTCACAAGGTTAAAAGATGATTGTAACGTATTACCGGCGAAATCCGTAAGAAAAAGCCGAATCAACACCACTGGTTTGTACCATTGCAAGAAAATCGAACATACCGAAAATTATTGTTGGTATAAAAGTAAAACAAAATACAGACGATTCTACAACAAGGACGTGACCTAGCCGTAGCCACGTCACCAATAGCTACTTTGTGTGCAAGAATCAAACCATTTGATTCACATATTGTATTATTAGTGGAGCCGACTCATCAATCTAAGCAACACCGCTGTCGAGAGATTCCGTGTAGTGATCCAACCCGATGCACGTGCTTTATTGAAATTTGAATTGACTGTTTGGCTAATGACAGAAATTTATTAACTGTTATGACCTATCCAATATTTTAAAATTGCTGATATTAAAGAATGACGATCGCCTAGAAATTAATCTGTCAGGACTGGACGAGCTTTAAAATTAGGCAACTACGACAGTTGTTGATTTTAAACCAAAAGAAAACACCGACCGATTATTTTGTTAACCCTGAAAAACTGTCATTGTAACGTGGTTGCAAATGAAACGCAATGCTGATAAGTAAACTCAATAGCAAAATGTACAACTTCACTACGGTGCATTTATCGACTGGTTTGGCGCACTGTATTATGGTTTGGGATAAATCTGAAATTACAGCTACTCAGCAGTTTTTAGCCGACATACCGATGATTAACTCTGTTGACCCTCACGAGGCCGTTCAAGCACAAATACAGCTGGCATAAGTACATCGAAAACAAGCGAGTTAAGCAATTTGTAGTCTCGTTAAGAAGCAAAATTGTTTTTCATCGGCGATATAGTTGCCGTAGAGGATTCACAAGAAGTGAATGGAGGAAAATAAAACAAAGGTAGATAGGACCATCCACTGTTTTAAAGGTCCTTCCAAATGAACGCTGTCTTCTTGAAAGAAAGGTAAGCGCAGCAGCGAGGCAGCTCAAGAGCAGCTGTGTCTTTGTTCCATGGGTATTGAATAAACAAATCAAAAACTACTGTAAGTACTATAATAATAAACTTGGCCTTCTAATTTTATTATAATGTGTAACAGTTGCATTTCTCTTACACTTTGTTGATGATGGATGATTACAATAATAATAGTATACTGTAGTACAAAAATATAAAGTCGCACATACGATATTATAATGAGATATAGTAAAACTGATGCAGTGGATTGGTTTTGTTGTATTTTTTTTAAATAATTTCGAGTTGTTGCATGTGAATGAGTAGATGTAAAAACAATGGCCTGGCAATCCACAATTAAATAAAATAATTGCAGCGACCCTGCATGTAAATTAAATTTAAATACATTGTACTTTGTAATAGTGTAAATCCCAATTAAATAAAATAGTAGCAGCCACCCTGCTCATGAATTAAACTGATTAAATTTCACTTTGTAGTGGTAAATCCACAATTAAATAAGAGAATTGCAGCAATCCTGCAGGTAAATTAAATTGAATTAAATTGTGTACTTTACTGCAAACTTATTGTTGGTATAAGAAGTGTCGTAGTCTTTGTTCTTTACTGCATGATCATGGGCGCCGACACTTTTTATACCGCCTAGATAAATGAGAAGAAGAAGAAAGGATAGTGGCAGAACCACTATGCCTAATAGGTGGCAGTACCACCTGGTTTAACAAAAAAAAAAAAAAAAGAAGAAAGGATAGTGGCAGAACCACTATGCCTAATAGGTGGCAGTACCACCTGGTTTAACAAAAAAAAGAAGAAGAAGAAGAAAGGATAGTGGCAGAACCACTATGCCTAATAGGTGGCAGTACCACCTGGTTTAACAAAAAAAAAAAAAAAAAGAAGAAGAAAGGATAGTGGCAGAACCACTATGCCTAATAGGTGGCAGTACCACCTGGTTTAACAAAAAAAAAAGAAAAAAAAAAGAAAGGATAGTGGCAGAACCACTATGCCTAAGAGGTGGCAGTACCACCTGGTTTAACAAAAAGAAAAAAAAAAAAGAAAGGATAGTGGCAGAACCACTATGCCTAAGAGGTGGCAGTACCACCTGGTTTAACAAAAAAAAAAAAAAAGAAAGAAAGGATAGTGGCAGAACCACTATGCCTAGGAGGTGGCAGTACCACCTGGCTTGAAAAAGAAAGAAGGATGTGGCAATCCCACATGACATTTGACAGGTTGTACTACATACTGTGGCAATCCCACATGACATTTGACAGGTTGGACTACATACTGTGGCGCTCCCACAATATGTGAAAGAAGGATGTGGCAATCCCACATGACAGTTGACAAGTTTTACTACACACTGTGACACACAATATGTGAAAAGAGGGTATGTGGTAGACCCACATTACTTAATCTGTGTCGTGACAATCTCATGACAAAAACATGTGTGACAATTTATGTTTTAGTGCCAATCTGGATGAGGTGTACATCATTCTGCACGTCCCCCAATTATGGTCAAAGTTACGTAAGTCAGCACCATCAAATCAATAGTTGCCGTAGTCTTCTACAGCAACAAGTGGCTGGTAGAAGTAAACTGAAACCAAGGCGTAAAGATCCCTTCAGGTAAACTGAATCAAGGTATAAAGATTCCTTCATTAGTACCTACGTCACTTTATTCCACTGAAAGGTATGTAATTAAAAAAAAATGAAGGAGTTAAACTGTATCCTTTATAAAATCAGTAAATTAAAGAGACGCGGGAATCCCGCAAAGATGAGTGTTATGATAGTCCCATACAAATAAACGGTTAAGAACTGTTTTATTCAGTGAATCACCGAAATATAAACAAGGCTAAAACCGATGGTAACAGCAAGGTTAAGGTCAGAACACAAGTAATATTGTGGTAGTCCCACATAAACAAATAAGTGTCATGTCAGATGAAATTTGAATCATGGTTTTCACATAGTCTTTCATAAAATCATAAGCAAATGTTTTGAAATGTACATGTGATGGAATATGAGTATCTACTTATTATGTTTTCACATAAAGACCACTACAATTTCAGTAATTATTATAACGTTGTACTAGAGCAGCCGACTCTTTGCTTTGTTTTGTTTCATTCCAGGTGTTTGGTAGTTTAATTCCGGTGCGAGGACGCACCTTTTGCAGAATGGCCGTGTTAGCAATACATCCCTTTACCCTTCAGGGGCCTCTGTCTTAGTGACATAACTTAACTATTGGACGATCGTACCTCTCCCGAACGAAACCGAGCCAGTGGCGCCAGCCAAGATGCGCGTCAAGCAGATTATAATATACCCTTGTCAATGAAGTACGCATGGCAATAAATTCGTACTAAAGTGTGGTTTTTAGTCTTATTTGGGGTAGAAACCCTACAAAAGCTAACAGATATTTGTCTATAGTTATCTATTTATAAGGTGTCTCCTTTCATGAATAGTGGGAAAGTTAGTGCAACTTTCATCTGCTCGGGAAATTCACCGTTCTGCAAAGATAGGTTTATAATTCGAGTTAAGGGACATATAATATAATTCTGGATTATCTTTATCAATTTGGGAGATATATAGTCAATTCCATAACTGCCTTTGTTTTCCATCTCATAACTTAAATTAACATAATCAGTTCCCGAGTCGATGCATACCAATTCAAAGTTATTCTATAAAAAACAAGCCTACATTATTTAGGTCATGTAGACCACTCAAATCTTATTGGATATTAAGTAATTATGTAAAGTTACTTCCGCATTCTAGAAATTCCATGTAGTATAAAAGTCAATTTATCCAATTCATCTCTCTCAGTCGCTGCAAATCAATCACCGGCATAGTAACGACAGCCTCGGAATCGCCAAGTTAAATTTTCTCCTCTTAGGTCGCGTATGAATTAAACTAGTTCATCATTCCACGTTTAAAATAAATTAAGTTACCAATCACGTTCGCACTATTAAAAATTAAAAATTGTAAACTAAAACAGACAATCTAAAATTTCTCCAGACTGGTTTTACTCATAGTTGAGTTTTAAACAAATAATTCTGTGCTATAATATCAAGTGTACTTTTATACAAAAATCAAACTATAAACGTTTTTAAATAAAATAATTGTTACATTTTCGTTAGATCAAAAACATTCGCTTTTTATTTCAACAATTTCCCAAGAAGTTACCTAAAAGACAAAAATCTCTACAAATCAGTTCAAGTGAAAGTTACAAGAGTCTAATACAGCCGGCGCCCAACTTCATCATCATCCAGTGCTACACCTATGAATAAGCTTTACAAAAATTTATCAAATGCATAAAACTAACCTACTTAACTATCCAATCTACCCTGCAAGCCACAGGAGGTCTCTACACGACGAATCTCATCTACGTAAGCTCATCTTTAATTCGAAAGTACCAAGCAACCTATCTCAAGGTAAGAAATCATTGTCGCGCGGACACGATCCGCAGTGACTAAAAGAATATCTATCAGAAACAATCAGAGCCCTTCATCTTGAATGTTATTTATTAAATTGAAAAACTTTTGTAGTAATTAATTAGCCCAACGTTAGAACCATCTTGAGAGGTGGCACAAAATTGAAAAAATTAACTTTTATACTTGGACATTATCTCATCTATTAGTCGGTAGGTTATCAACTGAGACAGTATCGGGCCATTAAGCTGCTCAGTAAGGCGATACTGACGGCACAGGACAACAGTCCTCGCTGCAGAGAAGACCAGAAGGTTCTGTTTTAGTTTCCTTTATGGTTTTGATTTGACTTATCAGATAGCTTATTTACATTTTACTTGTGATAAATTGATTTCGCTACATTCTTTCATAAAACAAATATTTTTTGTGGGCCCAAATCAATTTCTTGCACAAGGGCCCTATGACTCCTTGCTACGCCACTATTCTATGGATATAATGCATCAGTTTAAACAGTTTTGTACGTTTCTTTAGTTGTATAATACTTACTTATAAACACCAAAAGCATATACTAAATCTGTGAAAATCACTGATAGCCTTTGAAACAGAACTGTCTTATCTGAAGAGTAATTTATATGATTCACATTCAACATTTTCTTATCGAAGAGTACAGCGACAAATGATAATAAATATTCAAACCAAGCAAAAAGAGGTGGGTAATCTAACGTCCATTGGGATGTATTTTCAAAATACCATTTATTAATAGGCATACTGTGTGTAAGTGCTAGCCAATTTCTATGAACCTCAAAATCGGTGGATCGACTGAAAATAATTAGTTAGTGTTTCAAAATTCCAGTGAAAGAAATGTACTTACTAGGCCGGAACAAGAAGTAATTTTACGCATGATGTCAATATAGTTGTGGAGAATATCATCTTAAGATTTCAGGTAATATTTGTAAATATAAAATGATATAAATTTACTTTATAATAATCTGATCCACAACAAAAATCATTTTTTACTCATTATACTCTTCTAAATGTTATTTTTAGGTTAATTGTTAATTAACACGACGCCCGCTACGTAGGCAACTACTCATACAAACCTGCCTTGATGGTGGTATTCTAAAATAATTTTATGGTATCTTCAAATAAAGCGCGGTTTACAGGTTATGGAACTAACCAACTATCTACATACTATCTACTCTTTCTGGGCGTGTTCTTTATTTCAACATTTTTTCTGGTTGAAACCATCTGTGAAGGAATATGGTGGAATGACGTCATCAACTAATGAACACACCAGAATAGTTTCCTTAAGGTTTCCTTGGTTTTATCCTAACCTGACATTAAACTTGTTTACTTTAGCTGCTTTCGTTCAATAGAGTGATTCGTAATCATAAGGTACATGTTTCATGTGTTCTCCCTGTCCCTACCATGCAATTTTTAGCTGCTTTCGTTCGGCAGAGCGATTCGTAATCATAACGAACCTGTTTTATGTGTTGTCTCTGTCTCTACCATGCAATTTTGTATCATATGATCAGTGTTCATTGAAATCCTGTTTGTCATGATTACGAATCACTCTGCTATTCACATCCACCAAACAACATTCATCAGTCCACCATCACAAGTTTAAGGTACGTTGCACAGTAATGCAATTTACTCTGTGGTGATGCCACCAGATGATCATCATAAATTAAAGAACAAATTTTAAGCAATCTGGTTGATTCACCAGACAATAAAAGAACAACATTGGTGCGTGGAACTGGTGCCACCTGATGAACTCAATGTTGAAATAAAGAAAACGAGTTCTTCTTTAATAATGTCCAGAATTTTAATTGGATTATGTAACTCTGGAAAATAGTTCTCATTTGTGATGTTACATTAACCCAAGATCAGTAGACCTAGAGTAGGTTACCTCATAACTGCCGTCCCAAACCGCGTGACGTCATCTTTGTGCAGATTTGAATTTAGGTATGCATGTAAATGGCGTAAAACGCGAATGGTCATTTATTCATGTTTTTTTTTAGTTAAAGAATACAGTTGCTTATGTAAAATATGTATTAGATATAAACTGTTTTAAATTGGCTCTTTATTACAGCCCACGTTCATCAAGACTGAAAACATATGATAATTTCATTTTCAAATTTAGACTTAGTGAATTTGAGTTGCCAGTACTTTGAAATTGGTAAATCCACAAAATAAACCACATAATAAACACCCAAATAAATTCGTAAGATACGGAAATCAGCGTTTACCTCTGCCGTTTTCCCGCCCAACTTACGAGGTAACCTACTCTAGGTCTACTGATCTTGACCTTAACCTGCGCATTGAGTACAAAAGGATTATAATGAAGATAGCGATTAAATTAAGTACCCAAAGTCACAGTAACCGGTATAATACACACTTTAGTACGAAAAAGTAGATTATTATACTCTTCGCAAATACAAAACGAAGAGTAGATATATATATTGCATTCGAACGGCACATTTCTAAAATCGGTAATTATTGCTCGCAGAGCAAATATTTTTATGTCATTGTGTTGGTGATCGAATTCTGAACAACTTTCAAAATGTCCGTCCTTCCATCTGACTGACGACTGACCGTCTGTCTGTCCGTCACGTTTCTTTGTAAGCGCGAAAACTTAAGAACAAAAAGTCCGATTGTATTGAAATTTGGACAGTAAGTTAGTGTTAGCTAGAGGACGAACCGTGTTGTTCAATCAATAAATAAAAAAGTTACAAATTTTTTAAATATAAAAAAAAAAAATAAGACAGCCGGTGGAAAACTTTTTATCTTTTAGCAATGGCGCCATTGACCTCGACATTTAAATTGAAGTTCTCGAGTAGTTGCCACAATGTGACAATAATCAGACGGAGAAGGTAACATTAGAAAGAGATGCCAGGTCGCCTTGTAATATATGTCACGTGAAGTATTTCTATGTTTATATGTAAGGTATCTATTTGGTTAGGATAGAATTGTACATTGAAAGAATAATTTTGAAACTTTTTTCTATAATGAGGAAGTAACAGCCACACGCAGCTGTCATCGAGGTCCATACGTGACGTAGCACTAGTCGATTTTAACGAGCGAACCTACCTTTAGTAAGCTTGGTCAAATTCGTCTGATGCGTAACCGACAAATCCCGAAACCGCTTCCGTCTATTTCGTCTTCTCCGTCTGACTATTTAAATCTACTCTGTGGTCTGACTGTCCTATCTTGTTAGTTCTCTATCTTTGACCTCACCCCTCACCACACTTTATTCTGTGGCAGAACGCAGAACATAGAAAATTGAAAATTTCATATTCTTTGTTCCATGTTTTCTCAGCTGATGTACAATAATATTTATAACTTTATAAGAAGTGATATTTGGATTTCCTTATAAACCAATCAAATTTCGTTATTGGAAATGGATACTGATCGACGAGTTTACAGTGTTAAATTCAACCAAGATCAAGGTAAGAAAATCTGCCTCAATGTATTTGTTCTAATATAATCTACTTATATAAATATGTTTAGGTTGTTTTACTTGTTGTTTGGAAAGTGGCGTTAGAATCTATAATGTAGAGCCGTTGGTAGAGAAATCACATTATGGTAGGTAAATATAAACATTTGTTTCCAACAGTATTCAATAGGTCAATGTTGCAGATAATGATGAGGTAGGAAGTCTCTCACAATGTGAAATGTTGTTTCGTACAAACTTAATAGCAGTGGTGGCAGGTGGATCTCGTCCAAAATTTGCTGATAATGTTTTGTTGATATATGATGATTTAACGAAAAGTTTTATTTTGGAAATAACCTTTGCATCATCAGTTCGAGCTGTTCGTTTAAGAAGAGACAAGTAAGTTTGCCATTTGTTTTTCATATGTCTATCTTATAAATAAAAGAGGACTTATCCCTGAGCTGAAATAGCGGAGTGATAAGTATGTCCAGTATCGTGATCTTTACCAAAATTTTATTTCAGCTTATACCTATTACACCGGGGGTACACATTGGAGCCAACATTCGCTCATGTTTGTACTGCTATTTGCGGACGGTATTCACATATTGAGGCCCGCTTCAGTTGCATTCGTACATACCCAATGTAAACATGTCTGACGTAGAAATTGCCGCCGGTGCTATTGCTATTTGCTGTAGATCGACTGAAGAAATGGCCAATGTGTGGCTGACGTGTCCAATATTGGCGCCAATGCCTTTGATGGTTTGTTGAAAAACCGATACATATCGAATAAGTTCCAATATTTGGGCTAGCGTTGGCGCCAATGCTATTTTGTCGATCCACACATTAGATGAACGTTGTTGGCTCCAACATTGGCTCCAATGTGTGGCCCCGGCGTTTGTGTCAAGTTTCTTACATTTATGAAATCTGAAATCTTTATTTTTTTTTGAAATAGGACAACCTAATACATGTCTTCGACACATTCCACGTAATATAATAATTTATAACGACATTCTTACATTTAAAAGCACTAACAAAATATAAAAAGTATGAAAATGATTAAAATAGTAAAAAATAATAATGTGCATGGGTGCCATGTTATAAACTTTTAATATGTTCTAATAATCCTTGTTTAAATGCAATCAAGTTGGTATTTTCTTTGATTTTATTTGGTAACATATTATATTCCCGACAACCATCAGAAAACAATGTGTGCATATGTCTGGTACACTTTTTCCTTCCAATGTGTAGATGATTATTTAATCTAGTTGAGTGATTATTAAAAGTAATATATTTGTTGAAATAAGAAGGGAGTAAACCATTTAAAATCTTATATATAAAAATTGATGTAAAATATTTTAAACGTTTCACACTTAACCAGTCTAATACATTTAACATTGATCTAATAGGTGTAAGTCTGTTGCATCTTAATATAATTCGCATTCCTCTGTTCTGCAGTTTCTGTAATACAGCAATTTCAAGAAAATTTAGGATACTCGCACAATAATCAAAGTGAGGCTGTATTATTGTTTTAAAAACTGTTATACTTGTTGCTATCGTTAGATATTTAGAAATTCTGGATAAGAAAAACAATTTTTTCGATATTTTCTTTTGTATATGCACAAAATGTGTTTTTAAACTTAAATCGTTACTAATCATGAAGCCTAAATGTTTGATTTCTGTTACCAATTCTAATTTGTTGTTACCAAAGACTATATTAACATTATTTATATTTAATTTAGAGTAATTATATTTTTTAGTACAAATCATTGCTTTGGTTTTATTTATATTTAATTTTAATTTATTAATGTCTAGATATCCTGACAGTTTATTTAATTCGATATTCATTTTATCAATGGCAATGTTAACATCACTATGTCTAACTGCAATCAAGGTGTCATCAGCAAACAAATTAATGAAGTCACAATTAATAGCGAGACTTAAATCATTAAGATATATAATAAACACAAGTGGTCCAAGTACACTGCCTTGGGGTACACCAACATTAATTGGCATTGTACTTGATATCTTATTGTTGACTTTTGTACATTGTAACCTATTAGACAAGTGACTTTTACACCATTGTAACACAGTTCCCCTTATGCCGTAATATTTAAGTTTACTGATCAAAATATTTCTATAAATTGTTTCGAATGCTCTTTTAAAATCCAAGAATACTGCCACCACATATTTATCGTCATCAATTTCATCATTCTAGTGTGCAATCGTCAATTGAAGTGCAGTTTCGCATGAATGATTAGCTCTAAAACCAGATTGGTTACCTAGGAACAGATTATTATTATTAAAATAGGCTGATAATTGATGATAAACGGCTAATTCCAATATTTTTTTCGAGAGGTGGTAAAGTATTAATCGGTCTAAAGCCAAATGCTTCATTTGAGTTTTCTATTTTTGGAATAGGAACAACTGTGCTGGTTTTTAGTGCTTCAGGAAATTTACCTTTTGATAAACTAATATTAACAAAATGTATTTTAAAGTTCTTGAATTTAACACCAAGTTTGCACTAGACTTATTGTCTAAGGTTAATAAAATCTTAATTGACTTAAAGTTAGTAGTGAGAATTTAAATTCAGATTCAATAGTTTCATAATTGCTTGATGACCACTGATTTGCATTAGGGACGGAGTCAATTATTTCAACAACGCTAGCTATAAAAAAGTTATTAAAACCCTCAGCAATTTCCTCATTATTATAAAGTACAGAAACGAAATTATTTATTTCAAAACGTATATTATTTTCACTTTATAACTTTTTGGTTTAATTAAGGATTTTAAGGTTTTCCACATTAATTTAGGGTTATTATTGTAAGCATCAATTTTTTGTTCATAATATTGGGTCTTTTTTAATTTCATTGTGTTAACCACTTCATTCCTTTTTTGCTTAAAAATTTCCCATAAATTTTGTTTTTCATTATTATTACATTTCCTGAATTTCTTATATGCAGCATCTCTTTCTTTTGTTTTATACTTTATTTCCCCATCATACCATGGTAGATCATTACGTTTGTTTTCAATGATTTGTATTGGAGATATAATATTTACCACGTTTTCACAATTATTTGCCATTTTATTATAAATATCATTTACATCAACAGAGTTTAAAGGCCAATCTTGTTGCATCAGTTTTAAACAAATGTTAGTCATATTATGATCACTAAGATTTCTAAATACCCTTTTCACATTATTATTACTTTCCACGGAACACGCTAACATTTTTACAGAGATTATTGAGTGATCAGTAATTTTTGGACAGTCATGAACTACACACTTAATTGATTCACAGTTAGTTATAACAAGATCAATTAATGACTTACTTGTGTCAGTACATCTTGTATACCTAATCATTAAAACAATTTGTTCAAATCCAAATGTAGTAATTAAATTACTTAATTTTTTACAATAAAAAGAATCTTCTTTATAATTAATATTAAAATCACAAACTATAATAAATTTTTGATTTTTACTGCTTATCGTTTCACACAGTGTTTCAAAGTCTACTAAAAATTCCTTAATACTTCCACTTGGAGATCTATAAAGTACACCTATTTTCCACTTAACACGGTTTAATGTGATATTTGCAAACATGCACCAGTAGTTTCCCGCTTTCACACTTTGTTCAATTTCAGAATATTCAATACCATGTTTAATATACATTACGACGCCACCTGTGTGTCGGCTGACTGAATCACATCTTAATATATGGTACTTATCTATAGATATGTACATTTTCTTTTTAAGTTGCTTCTAGTTCTAGGCCTGTAAAGCCGTTACTTTCCAGTGTAATTGGTTTTAAATACAGCATGTTATATTACTAGGAGTAGAAAATGGCTCTTTCAGTTGAGTCTAGATATTTGCAGCTATATTGGTAGCCAAGGTTATATAAACTGGACGAAACATAAAAAGAAGGAGTACCTAATGTATATTATATATTCTTTCTAAAGTTTTCTAATCATCAAAATATTCTAATGAATAAAATACATTTCTTAAAGCATTTTAACTGATCATTTGCAAATTAGAGGTAATTGTCATACAAGTGTCAATAAGTTTCAAACAATAACCGTCAGACGAATTAATATAGCACTAACAACAGTTCTTCAATCGTAATAGCTTACTTTATTGCAAAAAAAACACAGTTATTACGATTAGTCGAATCTACCCTAAAATTAAAGAAAAGGTCGGTGAAAAAAATTGCATTTCTAATATGTTTTGGTCCCCTGCCAGGAAGAAGTTCCTACGTAATATCAAACATTTTTAAACCTAACTAAAAAATGACTAGTTCAAAACTTCCAAACTGTCTAAATTTTTTTCCACCACTCCGTTTCTGAGATATTCGAGGTTAAAGTGAGGGGTCAATACATTTGAATTGTATATTAGTATGTTCAAAGGGAATTCCTAAGGACAAACAGCATTATATTAATTTTATGATTGGGGCGGCATCATATTTACGAGGGAGAAGACAGATTGTGGTCATAGATAAATATAAGTCAGAGTCAAGAAATGTTAATATTGGGGTTCCTCAGGGTTCAATTCTGGGTCCTTTATTTTGTATCATTTTTATTAACGATATAATATATTCATGTACTTCTTCACAAAAAACAATAAATTATGCAGATGACACAAACCAATTAGTAACAGGAAACAATTTAATACAATCAGTTGAAACAGCTAACATATCTGCATTAGAATTTTATCAATGGTGCCAATATAATGGAATAAGAGTAAACGTAAATAAAACATTTTTTATGGTATTTCAACCAAAGAACGGTAAAGACGAATCTAGTCAACTCATTAAGATGAATCATAACACCATTGAACAAGTGAATTTTATAAAATTTTTAGGGGTTGTAATAGACCAAAAAATGACCTGGGAGCAACATATAGATTATATTATTTCTTCAAAATTAAGTACTATGTGTTTTATTGTAAGACAGCTGCGAGCACAGTATCTTTGTCCATTCTTAAATTGGCCTATTATGGGCTTGTGCAATCTATTTTAAGTTATGGTTTAATTTTTTGGGGACGTTCAGCTCACTTTCATAAAGTCTTTGTTATACAGAAAAAAATTATCAGATGTATGGTAGGAGCACATCCTCATACATCCTGTAGACAAATATTTATTAATTTATCAATTCTAACTTTGCCTTCTCTCTATATATATTTAGTTATATTAAATATAAAAATGAGAGAAAATTCATTTATGAAAATAAGCAATGTGCATAAATATGATACACGTAACAACAGTAATTTATACCAACCATATTCAAGATTAAGTGTCTCTCAAAATTCGCATATTTATCAGGGCATTACATGTTTCAACAGGTTTTTAAATCTTTGTGGTGACGTTAGTATTATTCAGAATTTTAATCATTTTAAACAAAAACTGAATACCTAGTGAGTAAGGCATTTTATTCTGTAGAGGAGTATCTAGGTCATTGATTATTTCGTTTATTGCATGTATGTTGAGTGTTAGATTGCCTTAGTGTATTTGGTAATGTTTATGTATGAGTGAGTGCATTGTGTATGTATATGTATGTGTAATGTACTATTTTGACTAGTTTGATAAGTTTTACCTTTGTATGTAAAATTAATGAATGAATAAAGTATCTATCTATCTATCTTATATATTTTTTTTAATGTGATTTTTGTCCAAATTTCTAATTTATTACTACTATTGCGTTTAAGATATTTCAAAATTTCTACTTCTTAGTTTTAGTAGTTTGTAAAGGTGTTTATCCAATTTTCATTGTCTTTTAAATTGTCTTTCTAAAAATTTTAAAAACTTTCAGTGTTTCAAATTTTTTTTCTTTTTCTGTATCTCTTGATGATTGTGTACATAGGCATAAGTTGTTTATCAGCGATAATTTGGAATGCTTTAATTATGTTGAATCAGCCAAATTTAAATTTGGGTATAGTAAAAGCTGCTATCATTATTACTATCAAATAAAGTCAATAAGTTTAGAAGAAATGTATTAATTGCCTCTATACTACCATTCAAAATATGCCGAATCAATTGAAGGTTTTCATCTTTCCGTTTATTTAAATTTGTTTTGATATACTAAACAATGAAGATTGCCCAGACTGTCGAAGAAATTGCCAACTGCTTGACCATCACTCGTACTTAGTTATCCAGGGACAACTAGAAGATAATTTACCAAAAGTAATGAGTGAAACAATGAATCATTGGGATGAAACGAAACCTTCATTAAATGTTTAAAGTAGAAATAAAAATTTCGATACAAAATTATTTGGAAAAATCTTGTCATATTTCATATTTTTTAATAAAATTTCAATAGCAGCTTGCTCCTTTCTCTGAAATTTGAAAGGCCTGCTCACCTAAATTAATGGATCCATTAATTATGTACTCATTTCAATTTCTTATACGTTTGCCCTCTTTGGATCACAAATGACAACGTAAATATGTTTTTGTTTTTAAATTCCTTGTGTAAGCAAAATAAAATTACATCTACATTATTATTTTCTTTATTTTAGGATTGTCGTGGCCTTGTTAAACCAAATACATGTATTCTCATTTCCATCTCCCACTCAGAGACTGTTTACTTTAGAAACGAGAGAAAACTATAAAGGATTATGTGAAATAAGTCCACTTGTATCTGCAGAAAAACAAGTGCTAGTGTTTCCAGGACACAATTTAGGAAGTGTTCAGTTGGTGGTGAGTAATAAAATCTAATTACTAGCTTTTAATAGTTTCCTGATGATTAAAAAATACATCATTAGCAACATAAAGATTTGAAGCCCATTTTTATCTTCAATCAATTCCTGCAAGTGGGGAAAGTCAACTGGACTGCATCCATATTAGTATCTGTTTGGATTAACCTATGTACATAAAATGGCTATAGAATGATAGCTAGACCGTACAAAATTTTATGTTATATATTTCAGGCCTTGTTCTCCATAATTACAGTTTACATTGTAGCATCACTACTTTCCGCTAGATGTCATCCACATTATTTAAACCTGTCGAAAATATTACCTAGGTAACCATGCCTTCATAGTTTCCCTTTCATTACATGTCTTTGTGTGTGATGTTCACCACACGGTTATAATTTATTAATTTCATTTATAACAAAAAAAGAGATTAAAGTGATTACAGGACGATGATGATGATTTGTTGAAGAAAATAAAGGAACTGGAACGTAAGATTGATGTAATAATTTATCTGAAGTACTGTCAGCCTGGGATGTCAATATGGATGTCTATATGGTTGATTATTCTATTTGACATTCGCCAATGTGTACTGTGTGGTTGAGCTTATACAGGGCCTTCATTAATGACCGTAAGACACGTGACCGCAAAATGTATGCAACCCACTAAACACCGTTGGCGCGCCTGTTTAACAAAAATCTCTAAATCCAGTGGCGTCGATTTGAAAGTTTACTGTTGGATAAATTTAATTAAACCCAATATTTACGTTTTTGTAACTTTATTCTCATTGCTAAATTGGAACCAGTGTAACATTAATAAACTCTCTTAGATAAATACATATCATTTATTAATCTTATTGAATTTTAAAGATGTAAGTACTGATATTTACAAGTTGGAAATCTAACCTATAATTAGCGGTCTGTTTTCAACATTGAGTTAGAAATCAATATTCAACAGTATTGAAAAATGATATGAGTTTTAACTGAAAGAGCAAACTCTTTCAGTTAAAATTCATATCATGGTTCTAATCTAAAAATGTGAATAAAAACATTAAAAATATGAGAATAAACTAACAAAGACGTATAATTTGAGGTTATGGGATATGCTTTTTGTGTTTTTATTTGCAGACTGGTTTCGAAATTTTCAGGTTTTCATGTGTCACTAATTTATCTACCGAATTTAGTAAAAGAAGTAACATCACTGGTACAGAAACCGCATGCAATTACCTGACACATTTGTAACCGCTAAAGACATATTAATCTTGTTCGTTAGAGTTTAGCAGACAACAAAAGTGATACGATACATTTTCTTAATGGTAGAAACTTCAGTAAATAACTCGAAATGTCTTTTCCAATTGGTGCAAGTATTTGTTTTAAGCAAATATTTTTTTATCGATTACTTGCCACTTGGTGAAAACAAAATACAACTGGCATACATCCCGGTTACTGGAGGGCCAGCGACAGACGTTCTAAACCTACAAGCTATGTCACTAGGCGTGACAAGGGGTCTACTTTTTATGCATGATTAGTAAATGTCAAGCTGATTTTTCGTCAAATAATTAATTTCATTTATAAATTAAGTTTGCACCACTAAGAAACATTCTTTTCTTTTTTCTTACTTACCTGAGATCTTTAGGCCTATGGCAGCAATTCCATATATACATGGTTTATCGGATAAATTACGAAAAGTTGGGAAGAGGTTTTCCATACGAATAGATTTTCAAGCGGGCTCCATGCTAAGATCGGTTTTATCAAAAACCAAACCTTTAAGCCAAAAGTTTTGGGAATGGATGTAGACAATCTTCCGAAACGTTAACTGACTTTAGCTTTCATATTCATTTTTTTAGTTTATAACATTGTTCGTTTATATATTTTTAGGTGCGAGACATTTTGTGATAAACAAGTACTCAAGATACAACTTCTCTGATCCGTTTGGCGGATGTTTTTCCATTAAAATTTTCAAATATTTTCAGTGGCAAAATACCCAACAAAAAGTAAGAAAATCTGAATATTCCACAAATAAACAATTATAGACAATATAAGAAACATTCTTATATCGCTTTTCTTGTCCGCCATGCTTTAAGGAATCACCATGTTTCTAGCTGTTACAAATGGTCGGGTAATTGCATGCTGGCTTATGTACCAAACGATATGTTTTTGACATTAATAATAAAGTAGAATGGTAGATGCCTTTTATGTCAATGAAAAAAAAAAAACAACGTAAAGAGGGGAATAAGCCTTATGTCGTATGTTTCATAATTCTATTAATATGCAACTTTTTGAAACTTGCCATAGTCTACAAAAGATACAGTAAATTATTTGCAGATTTGTCAACAAATGGCTTTCAAGATCTGTATAAATGTCAACAAAAATTTACTCGTAAGAATGAATTTATTATATAGAATTCAGAATAAATTAATAACCTTTAATTCCACAAACTTCTATAAGTGTATTATTTATCAAGTTATAATATTTAATAAGATTAATCAATACTATGAAATAATAAAACATGTTCAAAAACAATAATAAACTACATAAAATTACAAGTATTGAATCTACGTTAACAACCAATGGGTTTAATAGATAGATAGATAGATAGATAGATAGATTTATTCATGTTCAAAAAAATTTTAAAAATTTGTACACACGTCAAACATTCTTATTACAAAACAAATTAAAATAGTAAAATAAAAACAGTACAGTAGCTTTACAAAATTTTGTCAATTTGGACAAAGTTATGGTACTTAATAGTAATAAAAACACAGGTAAAACAGGTACATATAAAATCATAAAAATTAAATGTTTGTATGCAGAACATAATTTGTGGGAGAAATTTAGGAATCCCTATCAGATGTTTAAAATTTCCCTCTCTATATCTTCGTATGAAAAGAATGCGTTTTTTATCAAAAAATCTTTCATCATGATTTTGAATTTTTGTTTAGGTAATGCTTTAATGCGGCTATCTAATAAGTTATACAATTTGATACCATAGTAGTTAACACCAGTTTGCCCTCTTGTTAGTCGCGTAAATTCTGTAGGTACGTATGTTACCTCTGTTCCGTGTGTCATGCTGATGAAAGTCAGCATTGGTGTTAAGAGTATTTATGTTATCATGAATGTGTGTAATACATTGTAACGCATAAATGCTTGGTAAGGTGAGTATTTTGAGTGAGATAAATAGGAGTTTGGTGTCATCCCGGTATCCCAAACCACCTACAATCCTGACCGCCCTCCTCTGGAGACCAAAAATTCTATGTCTACCAGAAGAGTGCCCCCAGGCGAGAATGTCATAGGATAGCCGGGTATGACATAATGCAAAATATGCAGTTTTTAATACATCTGATGATACTGAATTAGACAACTGTCTCAGAGCATAAATTCCTTTTGATATTTGTTCAGCAAGGTAATTGGTATGATCATTCCATCGTAGAGATGGGTCAATGAAGACACCTAGAAACTTAGCACAGGTGGGGTTATTAGGTACATTGGTGAGATCACGTGTACTTGATATAAGTTTTATTGTTTTACTTTCATTAAGTGCAAGAGCATTTGGTGTAAACCATTTCTTTGCTTTTGACAATATGTTATCACACTTTAACATTAAGTTCTCCAAGTTAGGGTCAGATATTTGTAAAGTCGAGTCATCGGCATAAAAAATGCAGTTGACATTCTCGAGGGCACCTGGTATATCATTAATGTAAATCAGGAACAAAACTGGGCCCAAAATCGAACCCTGTGGCACCCCTGATTTAATTTGTAACATCTCTGAAGATTTTCCATTTAATCTGACTGATTGCATACGATTTTCTAAATAGGATTTGATAAATTGGATACTAGTAATGCTAAAGTTGTATTTCGTTAATTTTTGGGCCAGCAAGACATGAGATACACAGTCAAATGCTTTGCTAAGGTCACAAAACAAGGAGGCCGAATAATATCCTTTTTCAAAACAATCTAAGGTGTAGTCAGTAAACTTAATGATGGCATCTATTGTTGATAGATTTTCACGGAATCCAAATTGGAGTTTATATAATATTTTATTTCTCTCTAAATATTCAGTGATTTGAATTTTCATAATTTTTTCAAGAATTTTAGAAATAATTGGGAGAAGAGAAATAGGTCTATAATTATTTAAGTCCTCTGGATCGCCTTTTTTGAAAATTGGAACAACTGACGCGACCTTAAGTAAATCTGGAAATTTTCCGGTCCTTAAGCTTTCATTAATTAATTTTGTTAAAGGAATTATGATATGGTTTTTTACAGTTTTTATTAAAGCAATATTTAATCCGTATATGTCCTTACTATTACTATTACTTCCCTCGCATACCGAAGGGCAAGTATTGTATTCGAGAAAAAAATCACCCTCCGAGATTTTTTCGGATTCTGACGTTTCAGAACACGTAGATTCCGAAAATATAGGTTTTTCAATTCCGTCAGTCTGTCTGTCTGTCTGTCTGTCTGTCTGTCTGTCTGTCTGTCTGTCTGTCTGTCTGTCTGTCTGTTGGTGTATTTACTAAAAAACTACTTGACGGAGAGTAGTCAAATTTGGTAGGTAGTCAACCCTACTGTCAGCGAAGAACTGGTAGAATTTTCACTGAAAAATATACAGGGTGGACCGTCTAAACGGAATAAATAGTGAAAAAAATTTTTTTTTGCTCAAATTTAAAATTTCCACGTTTCATGACGCGCTAAACCTGTTTCAGGAAAAAAAAATTTTTGAAAATTTTTTTCAAACATTTTTGAAAAAATTTTTACCAAGATGAAAAAAATTTTTTTTTGCTCAAATTTAAAATTTCCACGTTTCATGACGCGCTAAACCTGTTTCAGGAAAAAAAAATTTTTGAAAATTTTTTTCAAACATTTTTGAAAAAATTTTTACCAAGATGAAAAAAATTTGTTTTTGCTCAAATTTAAAATTTCTACGTTTCATGACACGCTTAACCTATTTCAGGAAAAAAAAAATTTGAAAATTTTTTTCACCAATATTTTGAAAAAATTTTTACTACTAAAATGAATTTTTTTTTTCTTCCTTCAAATTTAAAATTTTCACGTTTCATGGCATTCTAAGCCTGATTAAAAAAAAAAGTTTTTGAAATTTTGTCACTAAGATAGAATTTTTCTTTCTTTGTTCAGATTTTAACTATCCACGTTTCCATGACATTCGAAAAACTATTCAAACAAATTTAAAAATGTTTTTGAAGAATTTTTTAAAAAATTTGAAAACATTTTTAATCCATTTATGTACCTATCACTGCTATAGAACAGACGAAAAAATTTTTTATGCTCAAATTTAAAATTTCCGTTTCATGATATTCCAAACCAATTTCGGAAAAAAAAATTTGCAACATTTTGTTACCAGTTTGGAAAAAAATTTAACACCAGAATGCTCAAATTTAAATGACATTCTAAACCTAGGTATTTCAGAAAAAAAATTTTGAAAATTTTTTTCACCAACATTTTTCAAAAAGTTTTTACCACTAAAATAGATCGATTTTTTTTTATTTGCTCAAATTTAAAATTTTCACGTTTCATAGCATTCTAAACCTATTTTAAAAATACATCATTTTTAATTTTTAAACTTTTTTTAGCACTACTATAGAACAGAAGGAAACTTTCCTTTTTGCTCTAATTTAAAATTTCTACCTTTGACATTTTAAACCTATTTCAGAAGAAAAAAATTTGAAAATTATTTTACCATCTTTTGAAAAATTTTAAAAAAATGAAATTTTTTAACCACCACTATACTTCCACTCCATTACGTGAATGTTGGATTGAAAATGTGACAGATGGCAATAACATCTGGCATATGCACCTATTATACTTTTATTGAAAAATGTACAGGGTGGTCATCCCAAGAAATAATTCAGTCATGGTGGACATTTGTAAAGGTATTTGCGCAAGCCTGCCATATGTGGCACCTGCTATTTAGTATTGAACTTTTGCTGTTGGATGAGCAATCTGTATATTTTTTTGACCAAAACTTATCAAGTTTTCTTTGTAATAATAGCAATAACTCTACTCCGATTATTATTCTCAATGTCATTTCGTAATTATTATTTTTTTAGAGAGACTGCCATGAACGAGGGAAGTTCTGTGTAAATACCTTTACCGATTTTTTTTTAGAGAATTTAATATGTGCCTTACCTCAATGTATGTGACCTCGCGAAATGCAAAAGATTCTGACGTGTCTATTTGTTTGACATATAGTAACGGGTTTATATCTAGTTCTGGGAGACCACCGACAACCTCTCCCGCAACACTGACAAAAAATTTATTGAAATCATCTGGCTGAATACATATCTCTGGTTGCACTATATTCTGTTTCCTCGATGAATTTATTAGTTCCCATACAGTTTTTGTTGGGTTTCCAGATTTCTTTATATGGTTGTCATTTGACAGGATTTTCTTATTTTTTAAAGCGTTTTTATATGTTAGTTTGAACTCATTTCTAGTTTTTTTATTTTGTGCCGTATTATGCAGTTTGCAAACTTCATTTAGAAATTGTAGATGGTCTCGCATTTGCCTTAAGTCGTCTGTATACCATGCAACTTTGGACGAGTGTTTGTTTTCAAAGCGTACTAACTTTTCTGGGAAAGAGAGATTGTAAGCGTGTAAGATGGTATTTAAAAATATTTGAAATTTTTCATCAATGCTGAGAGCGAGGTCATTGACAAACTCCCACGAGCAATCGGACATATATCCGTAAAATTTATTTTTACCTGTTTCTGTAATAGGTCTAATTAGCTTCTCATGGACTTGCGATGTTTTATTACTTTGTAGCCGTACCTCCAAGACCTGGCTTAGGTGGTCTGACAAAAGTGGTTCCTGATTAAACGAGTTGTAGTCGTCTATTGGCAAGTTTGTAAAGATATTATCAATACAATTTGATAATCGGGTGTCTTCAAAAATTGTTTGCTCTAGCCCAAATGTATTTAATAAATCTATTAATGTAATGTTAGCGGGGTCAGATGTAATAAATCTTACATTAAAGTCACCACAGAGTATTACGTTCTTTTTTATATCTATTTTTTTTAGTAGCCTTTCAAGGATTTCAAAGAATTTATTAAGACTTCCATTTGGGGACCGGTAAATGTTAATAACAATAATATCAAAATGTTCTACAAATATGGCTGATATTTCGCAATCCTTTTCAGACGAAAAATTCTTTAAATGAGGTAGAGGTTTATAATTTAAGTTGTTTTTGACTAGTATTAAGGTTCCACCGTGTATAAATTCAGTTCTGCAGAATATACTAGCTAATTTATAATCATTAATGTTTTTAAAAGAATCTAACTCGTTACACTTTAACCAGTGTTCGTTAATACATATAATATCAAAAGGTGTGATTTCATTACAAATAACTGCATCTAATTCATTAATTTTATTCCTAATGCACTGGATATTAATATGCATAAGTCGGAATATATAATTTCTTACTTGCTGTTTCTCAGTGGTCTGATTCCTGTTTTTTATAAAAAAGGGAGTCCTTGATTTTTTTTTCTTTCTTTTTGAAAGTCGAAGCGTCTAATACCAACGCCTTTTGGCCAAAAAGACATGTCATAGAGTTCATCTTTCCTGTCAAAGGGAGCACTCACGACATAACACTTATTTTGAGTCTCCTCATTAGTTGGGAGTTCCTTTACTGTGATATCCACATCCTTAAATGTTGGTTTCTTTGAAATATAGCTGGAGATGTGTTCTGTGTTAACTCACCTTGGTACTCGATATAGATAGATCCAAACCTTTTTTTCAATGCCACAAAATCCATTCTTCTTTTCATCTTCCGACACTTCTCCAGTACCTAGTTGTTTTATAGGGTTGGGTCTTTGGGGCCTTCGTTTCTTCTGGTGCACGGTTTGAAAGTCTTCTTGGTCATTGGGTTCATTGAGACTTCCATCACTGGGATGTCTAAGCTGTTTTGACATATTTTCCTCCTCTATAGGGGCCTTTTCAGGTGTCTCTTTTTCACTGATGATCTTTTGTATACCAGTTTCTTTGCTTTTTTTATTGGAGCTCGGTTCGGCAGATTGTTGTCTTTTTGTGTTGATTTTGGATTGTGTTTGAGGATTTTGCTGTTTGTTATTTAGTACGTTGCTATAGGTTGGTTTACTAGTGTTTAATTTCGCTTGAGCCTCTTGTAAAAGTTTTTGCGTCTCCGACAGTTTCGAGGTTAAGTTATCTATTTTTTCTAAAAGGAGGCAATTGTTTTCTTGCAAAATTGTGTTTTTGTCTTGTGTTTGCCAGTAAAGGCTTTGCAGTAGTTCGTTTTCGCGTTTAATTGCGTCTAATTTGAATTCTTCATTTTGGTTTATAACCTCACTTTTACAGCACTGAACACGCGTTTCATCAATTACGCGGTAAAATTTGGTTCTAGCTGCACAACTTTTATGGAAGGCAGCTCCACACTTTATACACACAATTGCTGAATATATGAATCACACAACTCGGATAGTAGGTAAAAACAGTTACTTGGTAAAAAAATATTTCATGAGAATTCTATTGCCTTTTTATAGTGTACGGTACAAAAAGTACTAATTTAGAAGACGATAAACAAATTTTAATACAGATCGATTGTGAAAAAATTACAATAATTGTTCAAAATGATGGCCTTGAGCATTTAGACATATATGCACTCTTCGCTTCATATTATCAAATACATTTTTCAACTGGTCAACTGTTATACTGCGAATTTCTCTTTCCACTGCTTGTTGTAGTTCGTCAAGATCATGCAATCGATTTTTAAAAACGTTGCTCTTCAAGTATCCTAATAAAAAATAATTAAGGGGTGTCAAATTTGGAGAACGTGCAGGCCAAAGTCCCTGGCTGATTAATCTATCATCATAGAATTCCTCTAAAAATTGCATAGTAGCTCTTGCTGTATGGGCAGCAACACCATCCTGTTGGAAGTCACCAAGTTGCAATTCATCATCATGTAGCTGATTCAGAAAGGGTTCTAAAATTAGATTTCGATACCTTTCTCCATTTATTGTCTCTTGAAAAAATATTGGGCCTATTATTCTTCTCCTGGATATTGCGACCCATATACCTATTTTTAACGGATGTAAACTTGTTTCCACATAACAGTGAGGGTTTTCTGTAGCCCATGTCCTATAATTTTGGCTATTGATATAACCACTTAGGTGGAACCATGCTTCGTCAGTGAAGAAGGTCAAATCCAGCACATCTTCATTATTTAAATTTTCGTTAAACCAACGACAGTATCTTTCTCGTTTACCAAAGTCAAGGGGTAGTAGTTCTTGCACAACTGTTACCTTGTAGGGATGTAAATGTAGTTTTTTTAAAGCTTTATGGGCTGTACCAACTGAAAGACCTGAAAAAGTTCAAATTCATTGATTTGTTGTTTGCAGTAGGTCATTTTATAGTCGAAAAGCCAGCGATATTTTTTTCAATGTCAATTGAGCAAAAATAATTTATAATTTTTCCGCCAACTTACTATTTATTAGAGGGTACAACAGCTCATCCCTAAAGCCATCAGCACAAAATAATTGTTAAACTTTTTGAAGCTATTTCTATTTATTAAACGATTAATACAAAAATAAATCATTACATAAGGCAAGATTATGTGTGAGTATGATAGTCAGAGAGCTGCCTATATGTTTTTACGACAGGTAATGGGACTGTCTGCTGACCATAAAATATAATTGTTGTTTTGATATATCAGTAGATATGATTCTGAACATACCTCCTGCAAAGTCTGACGCTCGCAAGTGGTTGCGATTCAGAGATATGTCCAAAAAACCATCATTTTGGAATTTTGCCGGATACTGTTACATGAATTGAGGCGACAGGCCCCGGTAACTGCTCAAAACCTTGTTAGCTATCGTGGGGCTCATGAGAGGGATGGGAAAATACGTTTGGCAGACACGCAAGTGGTTTTGGGCAAGTGTGGCAGCACTTTGAAAGACAGAATTTTCACAAAACTGCAACTTTTGTTAAATATTGAAAAATATGTAATAAAAATATCTGCTGTTTTGTTTTTCATATAAGTACCTAGATGTATTACAAATAATAAAAATCAAACAGCAGAAATTTGTATTCGTATAAAAATTTATGCTAAAAAAAACGAAAAAACATCTATAGATAACTCATTAATACGATATGTATAGAGCTAGTGTACACTTTTATACACAATAAATATATACAATGGGGTTGTCGTTTACAGTACATACAAATAACCCCCCGCCCCCAGCCTCAAACGTTGAGCACTCCGTAATTTGTGCAATAAACTAATTTATTTTCTGGTTTCTTATGGGTTCCTAGAACATTTTAATCCTTTTACGACCTATATAAAAATAAATTTAATGCGGCCTTATTATACAGTACCCTATAAAGAATTTGTATAAAAAAATTACTCACTACCTACGGCCATGACGTCAGATCGCATTACTAACACTGCAGCATAGGCCTCATATTGTTGCCTTCTACGTACAGTGTAACGTCACACACATCTGAACTGTTTTAAATGACCTGCTGAAGTTCAACACTTTAATTATTTACTCACATTTAAAGCCTCATATTTTACATATTTAATTTTCTTACATATTTGAATATTTTTATGCAATAAAAAAGATGTGCAAGTTTCGTATTCATCGGCAAACTGTGAAATGCAATCGCCAACTTTAATGTAACAGTAAAAATTCCGAATTGTCCTTACCTATGCTGAAATGACATTGGGAAAATATTGTGAGCTCTTCGACTATTGAGAGAATCCCACTAATTTATTTTTATTCAAACTATGATTTCATGTGTAAAGCAAAAGTTTTAGCTATCAGTAACTTAATGTAGGTAATCAAATTGATAAAATAAACTTGATAAATTACCTGTTTGAGCAGATAACTTTGATATAGACTTTGTTGGGCTTTAATCCATTCTTTCCTGAACGTCATTCATAACCACCTCAGTTAAAATAGTTTTCCTCCCAGTTGGCTTTTCCTTGCAAATGCAGTGTTTTTCTGCAAAACGTTTAAGGACTATGTGTTTACGATGGGCCAATGTGTCATATAGAATATTTGCATTGGGAAATTCTTCCCTAAATTGATCAATGCACGATTGAAATGAAGATATCCACGATCCATCTGCGTTACGAGATCCACTTCGAAAATGGGCCATTAAAATAAAGGCATCTTGTTCCGGCGTAAAAGCCATTGCAAATTGCACACGTCTGAAACATTAGAAATACACAACCTAAAATTATCATTCTCTTTATTATTACTTACCACCAAAAATAGCAAATGTATATTAGGTAGTTCTGAAAAGAACTGATAAATACGCAAATTACAATAGTAAAAATAATTAAAGACACTTGGAAATGAAAAAGGACTGGAAATAACGAAATAAACACTTTCCGTGCGTACGTCTATGCTCTAGAAAATAACTAGATGTCATGTCACAGATTAATATTTTAGAGACTGCTCGAGAATTGTCAAATCGGGCGACGCTGCTTGCTTCTTAGGCTCCGTAAAGATGCAATGAGTGATCTACGTAGGATTCAACAAATTTATGATAAATCCCTAGAAAACCTGACATAAACACGACAAAGATAAAATTCAAATTAACTGGTCACGTGTCTTACGGTCATTAATGAAGGCTCTGTACAAGATATAAGATAAGGCCGAAAAATACTTTACACACGTATAACATACAGTTTATGGTTGAACTTATTGTTGAAGTAAGTCAGTACCAAAAATAAGCTGTGTAAAAAATACATCAATGTTGACTTGGCAATATTAACAATTTCATTAGACGAAGGAACATTGCAGATATTGGGTGAACATTTTAGTATAACAGTAAATAAGCCCCGCTGCACCCTGATGTATCTACATGATGGAAATGTCCCATAATAATTTGTGAGCTAAACTTTGATGGAAATATGGAATTTTAAAAAATTACCTTTCAGTAGGCATTTGCAGTTGAGAGCCTTCAGTGTTAAGTTTTAATAATAATAATAATAATAATAGCACGTTCTTATTATCTTCCATCTAAAAATACAATCATTTATTGATTTTATAAAACAAACCATGAAAAATAAATGATGAAGTTAAGCAGTCACAAATTCACAAGAAATCATGATCACTTTTATTACACTTAACCATATTACCGGGGTGATTAGAAAAAAATCTGAGATTATTTCCTCGGATTCTAAACAACAAAAAAGGATCATTTCTCAGTGTACTAGGATCAGCATTAGCAGCACGGGTACGGCCCTGTTGGGCTTAGTGTAAAACAAGGAGGAGGGGTTGATAAGATGTTAATGACTGGATAACTTAGTGATAAAATAATAAATAAAAAAAGGGGATAGTTTCCCATGATATCTAATCTGTAAGCCTTCAATAAAAAAAAATTGGAAGCAAGAAATAAAATAAAAATAATAAAAAAAGGGAAAGTTTCCCATGATATCTATTCTGTAAGTCTTCCAATAAAATACAAAAAAAAATTGGAAGCAAGAAATAAAATAAAAAAAAAAAAAAAGCAGGGAAAGTTTCCCATGATATCCATTCTGTAAGCCTTCCAATAAAATACAAAAGAAATTGGAAGCAAGAAATAAAATAAAAATAAAAAAAGGGAAAGTTTCCAATAATATCTAACCTGTAAGCTTTCCACATATAAAAAAAATTAAAAAAATTGTGTAATGTATGGTTGAGCTTATACAAGATATAAGACAGGGCCGAAAAATACTTTACGCACGTATGACACACAGTTTATGGTTGAAGTTATTCTTGAAGTAAGTCAGTACCAAAAATAAACCGTGTAAAAAATATGGTCATGTTGGCTTGGCAATAAAGAAGACAAAAAGTTTTGTACATGTATGCAAAACCATTACAATTGATTCATTTGTACAGAATTGTATAAAAAGTTATACCATATAGTGTGTAATATCAAATCTTTTCAGCTTCAAATACCCTCAGAACCAATTAACTCTCTATCAGAAATTGTGGAGACAAAAAAATTATTATTAATTTCAAAAATGTTAAGACCAGGTACCATGCTAAACTTTTTAGATGGAAGATATTAGAACTTCGATGAAACTTTTAATCAGAGTTGAACAAAAAAGTTGAAAACTATCAAGGTTTAGTTTTCGAGAAGTTCAGGGATTATGAATTTACATATTTGCCATGTGAGCTAGGCACGAGCCCTTCTGTACTTGTAAGAAAGCCTGTTGTGATATGCTTACGAGAAATAGCCTTTATTTGATCAATACATTTAGATGATGTATGGTTGTTCAGAAAAAATATCGAAGAATATATTAAAAACATTAAAATTACTATAGAATTTCTTAATTTGTTGGATTCCTGTTAAACTATAAGAGAGCTGTTTTAGCTCAAGTTCTGGATGCAAATATTAAGGTTTTATATTTGATTCTAATATGTTACATCTGACTCCTAAAAAAAGAGAAGAATGGTGGAACGATTGATATTTTAGTTGTATCGTATTGGTCAACTCAACCTTGGTATCCACTATTTACATCATTACTTATTAGTAAACCCATATATTTCCAACCGTCTAATAATAATAATAACAAAAAATTCTTTATTCACTTGGTTACACATTTTTATAGATGTGATAGGTCAATTTTGAACACATGTCATGTTAGAAAATACGAAACAGCAAAGCAGAAAAACTAATTTCACCTTGTCAACAATGTACATGTATCCTATGTACAAGCACATATAAATCCCATATGCGACACTGAAAAGGACAGAGATATTTTGTGCAACACTAGCATAGTTATATCCAGGTTAAAGGGCCGAGACACATATGTATAAACAGTTTAGCTGCAATAAAAGATTGAATTTTCGTAAGACGTACAAATTTCACTATTATTTTAAAATAAGCCTTACAAATAATACAAATAGGTAATGTAAGGAATTATGCGATGTAGGTAAATGTATTGTATAATGCAGATATTATAATTATATGATTAAAATCTTCTATTACCTACTTCAGTCAGGTACTAAAATTCCGATTCGGATTATCTGAATCATCCCGAGCGTATTTAATCTTGACCTGTCAAATCCACAATAAAAGTCCGAGGTCATCGGCGGCATTTCTGCTAGATCAAAGGAGTGTCGCATATGGGATTTATATGTGGTACAAGAAACTCTTTCGGTAATAACAGGGAAGATAAACAACAGAAAGCTTTCATAATAAAAAAAATAGCAAAATGTACAAGATACAATAAATATTTTAATTTTGGCTTTAGCGAATTCAACGTTGATAAATCACAATGGCGCCGTACAGTAATGAACTGTGTTTTGTCATGAACAGACCTCGGATTTAGCGGCCAGATATGATGTAAAACCAGGGTTGGCTTTAGATGATGATGTGTCAGCGCATAGAGAGTTGCATGTATGTATGAAACGATATCTTACCTTGAAATCTTTTGTAGCGAATTCTGTAGTGTCCAAACATAATAACGCCACTTTAGTATAAACACTCACTCGAAGATAGCCTGAGGTATAAGGGGCTGTACTAAACTAACACACACTATTTTTCAGTGCCAGTGGTTAAAGAATAAAAGTATATCACTAATATCTGCTCTAAATGTTTTGGGGTCTAACTTCGACACCTTTCGGTAAAAATCCATCTATATTGCGATAAGGACCGCTCGACGTCGACAGATGTAACTGGGACCTACTTAAAATATCGAAACTTTCGCAAAGTCACCACATTCATGCCAGGTGTAAAAGGTGTGCCTTGTAAAAGGTCACCTGTCATTGTAACAAATCCGGGATTTTTTGTTAACACAGTTATAAATTTTTTTTTGTACTGTCGCAGCAGTCTTCCTGCAATTGAAAAATGTATTGTCGAAGGTCGAACACAACGTTTATTGCATCAATTGTAGTAAAGGCCGATGTTGGCTGATGTTGAAGGTCCCGTATGGCTAGAGGAATTCGTGAGAAACATCCGTGTAGGGTCTCCAGATTTTTTTGAACATTTGGATCCAGAAGTGCCTGGTGCGCCTGTGAAATGGCAACTACGTCATTTGGATTTAACTGTTGTATAACGTATTTCACATTTTTGAAATGACAGTAATAGTACGATGCGGCCTGTACCTAGATCCCCATCGCGTGATAATGATCGCTGGATGTAATGAAATGTTTGGTAGAATATTGTGAAATAACTACATGAACTGGTGCTTTAAGAAAAACTTTCTTTACACAGCAATCCTATGCAGCCCATGTGCTAAACATGTTACATGCAGTATATTCCGAAATGTTTCTTTCAAAATTCTTCCAGCAGCTTTCATATAATTCACTCGGTAAGGTTCGTATTTTCTGCATATTTGTCACTGACCAACACACGCGACGTTACGTCTGCTACTGTTTCATCGTGAGCCTCGTAATTTTCTCCCCTCCCACACTGGCTGGACCAGGTAGCGTAAAGTGCACGTGCACTACAAGTTAAAAGAATCTATTACGCCTTACGTTTGTTTTTCATAGGTATAGTGCATCACCGACTAAACGCATTAACATGGTAAGATTAATAAAATTCAATTAATATGTTGCATGCGTTTCTGTGTTTGTAGTTTGGGAATGTTTTAGTAGGTGTTTACAATATAACAATATTATACCTACCTATCTGTAAAAGGCAGCCCTGTACTCCGGCCGCTACATCCGAGGTATGGTCATGAACTTCATCACGATATTTATGGCACAGTAATTAATGCTATATTGGAATTTTTAGCTCAACATTATAAAGGAGTATCTTACAGTTCTTTTTAAATACATTAAATTCAGCAATTTCTCTAATTTTTTTTGTAGAGGATGTAGTAAAGGCATTTGTAGACTATGGCCACCAAGGCCCGAGTACTTTAAAATTAAGATACTAACGTCGCTTTAGAATTCTTAGGAAAACAATGTTTTTCGAGACACTAAAATTTAAAAAGTTAACAGAGAAACTTATAAAGTTACTTGATTTATTAACCATTCATAGAGTACCGACCTTTGCATTAATTGAAGGCCAAAATATTAAGGCAGAGGGCTGACGTTAGAATTTCGGATATTAAAACATCATGATCTGGTCAGAAGCAACCAAATTTGATATTGGCTTTTTTCCACGGACAAACCTGAATTATGTGCAGCAAGAACTGTATAAGGTGTACTGAGAATACTAGTTAGTTTTTCATAATTTATTTACTAGATAAGGTTGTATCGGTGCAACTTAAGTAATATATGTAATTGCAATAAAATGCGTTAAACATCTACAATGTAAACTGCAATTATGGAGAACAAGGCCTGAAATATAATTATTACGATTAAACGACCTTAGTGAAGTTTGATTGTAATTATTAGTAGAGGGTCCACACCTTCGAAAGCCGTCAAAATCGCCAAGTAACCCATTCCAGCAAGGTAAATACATTTTGAGCTCGCATATCGATAGAGGGTCCTAATGGGCATCAGAAATGGCTTGTTGGACTTTTTTTGGCGCTTGCACAACTTCTCTACAAGAAAAAAAGATGGCGGAACGTTATTTCAAGAATTTGTGTTTTTAAACTTATGCCTCTCGCTAGAAAATTAACTACGTGCGATATTGATCTGATTTTTTATATTTATATACTACTGACAAGAGCGCATATATCTATACTGATAGAATTTCAAAATCACTTACGGTTTTTTTCTAAATAAATCCTAAGTCACAAGGACGAAATTTATGTGTTTGAATTTTCGACGTGCGATCAACTACATTAAATGTTTAATTTTTTTATATATTATATGCGAATGAAATATGGTCTAAAGATCAAGAAAGTTTTTGCAAAAAAAATTAGCTCAATATCTTTTACAATTTTTGAGTTACAGACTTTTCAAATTGAATCATAATTTAGATCCACGATACTCCTATTAGCATGCAGCTATTATCTGACGTACTGCTATCTAGTTAATTGTAATGCATCAAGATAGTAAACGAATGCATTTTTGATATTGTGTTATTATTATTTATAATTTTACAAAAATATTAATATGTAAAACGAAACTCATTTGGCAGAGGATTTATTAGATCTGTAGATTATGAAGGTGTTGTATATGGAGATATTATTTAATATATATACCATCATTATACAGTATAGAAATAAAATGTAAACACGTACACAAGACGTGTAATTTAGAAGTAATAATAATAATAATAATAATAATAATAATAATAATAATAATGCATAATTCACAGCTCAGTAAGCATCGACAAAGCAATATACTACTACTAGTAAAAATTACTGTATGTTGAACACTGCTCTGTATTATTTCTGCCCTTAAAACAATTGTTAGGAAATGCTGCACATGCACATGCAACAGAATATCAAGTGGACGCACATTTTTAGTGACACTACTTTACAATTCCATTTTTTGTTTTTTTTTAACCACTTGTGGTTTTTTGTCATCATTTGTGGTTTTATTTGGTTATTCTCTATCAGATATCCAAATATTTTGGGAGAGGTGATGTGTTTTCTTAACCGCTTTTCAAGTCACCGGGATAATTTGTTTAAAATCTGGGATTTTGTGTTAGGCAAGGAAAGTATAGGGTAATCTAAACCACTTCTTGTGAATATTTTTTACAATTAAAATTATTTCGCAGTAAGCAGGGTTTGACCCAAACCACTGGACTTAATGACTGTTTCAAATGCAGCAAGTAAGCTCTCTTGTAGGACGTGGCGAACGTAAGCCTAATAACTTTATGGAAAATAAATACACCTTGGTGAATCTAAGAATTTAAACTCACTATGGCCATACAGATTCACATAGGACTTACGGCCATCTTCAATCACACGATCACCAATTGCATCACAGTTACCTCCAAGATTAGTCCAACTGTTTAGATGGCCTGTTTGCTTTAACTGTAACTGCTCACTTTTTCCCATTCAGAAAGGATAATTGACAGGTCACACAATATATAGACTGCCAATAAAGTTTTTACAATATTTTCTGCTTCATATTTTCCACCTAATCATTTATTGATTTCGTGACTACTATAAAATACCCTTTGTTGTCGTATACCCACACAACTTCTGTAGTTTTTCTATTTTGGAAAAATTAAACCTTTCGCAAATATTATTGTGTTCGTTTGTTCATGATTGCACTTCAAATATTTTATGCTGGGCAGGAGGAATCCAAGTTCACATTGTTGGGCAATATTTGTCCTTATTTACACCAATATTTAAAAATGTATTTTATATGATTGGCTTTACTTTTGATATTATGTATAACGTGATTCCAGTTTGGAATGGGAATTATGTCTGTTATGGCGAATGCATAGGATTCTGATGTTTTCTTAAGTCATACCATACCGTTTTTAAGTCTGAAGCTTGGGTCAATTTTTAATTTTTAAACTCAATTTATTAAAACTTATTAACGATTTCGTACTGTATTTGCAAGTTTAGATATACTGTCCTAAACCAAAATGACGTAACTCAAAATTTCTTAAGCAAATTGGACGTACTTCAAAGTTTCCTTGTTAATTGACAGGCTTTTTTCAATAATCAATAAACAATTATTTTTGCATCTGCCTCATTAAATCCAAAAATAGAATGAAACTATTTTAAAAAAAGATTGCGGTATAAAATGTCAAATATCTCAAGAGGAGCGTATACTGAAGTACGTCATTTTGGCTTAGGACGGCAGTATATTACATGTAACAAATTACATTATAATTTAAAACCATGTATTTATAGCAGCGAAATAATTGTCTAATAATTTTCAGACAATGAGTGATCTAATGATCAAGAATAATATAACACCTAAATCAAATTAGGTATTAGACTAATATGTATCTAGACACAATTGCACTGAACGAGCCCTGCCGTAGCTGTCCACTTTGCGCGCTATCATAACAAGACATTATTACGGTCGAATTTAAAAATCCATATCTCAAAAACTGTACAAGATATCCAGCTAATTTTTTTTGCAAAAACTTTTTTGATATTTAGACCATATTTCATTCGCACGTAATATATACAAATTCGAATATTTAATATAGTTGCCCACACGTCGAAATTTCAAACACGCAAAATTCGTTCACGCGATTTTGGATTTATTTAGAAAAAAACCGTAAGTGATTTTGAAAGTCTATTAGTACAGATAGATGCGCTCGTGTCTGCAGTATATAGATATAAAAAATCAGATCGATATCGCAAGTAGTTAATTTTTTAGCAAGAGGTAAACGTTTAAAAACACAAATTCTTGAAATAACATTCGGCCATGTTTTTTTCTTGTGGAGAAGTTGCGCAAGCGCCAACAAAATTCCAACAAGCCATTTCTGATGCCCCTAAGGACCCTTTTCCTGAATTCGTTTCCAAAAATCATTTACCTTGTTGGAATGGGTCATTTCAATTTTTAAAGCTTTGGACCCCTTACTATATATGAGGTCCTTGTTCGATGTAATTACAGTCCCCCCTTTAATTTTATCTCAACCCAAAATATTTCAATTGAGACTTTAAACAATGAAAGGAAAAATATGAAGGGGTGGTTACCTAGGTAATATTTTCGATAGCTTTAAATAATGAGGGTGGCATCTAGCAGAAAGTAGTGATACTACAATGTAAACTATAATTACGTCGAACAAGGCCCTCATATAATTAAGATCAAACTTCACTGAGGTAAGTTCGTTTAATTGTACAATTTTAAGAGTAGGATGTTGCAGAGTTGCATTTGTTTTGGGTTTATTATTTATAAACATTAAATAATAACTATAGTCTGTTTTTAAACCAGGAGGAGTAAACATGGAAGTTCCATTCACACTATAAAAGTAACTAGAAAATACACTAAAACTTTTTGGCATTTTGGGCAACCAAAAATATACGACTACAGTGTTCTTGTGTGTATTTTATTACATTATATAATGCATCGACCTCTATCTGACCTCTAGGTATTTTATACAATGACATCATCCATACAATTTACGCAAATAAAGGCACCAAGTAATTAGTCACTTTTATCTTCAGATTTATACAAAAGGGATTAAAAACTGATATATAATGTGGAAATGATAAAGAAATTCTAACCAAATTGTTTATGACATGAAAGTTTTTACAATATGTCAAAATTTACGACTATTGCCTTGTGTAAAACTGGCGAGGGCGCATCCAATCACAGATCTATGATTTAGCGCGTTAAATTTAAAATGCTCCTCCTGGTTTAAAAACAGACTACAGATATACAATGGTTGCACATTCTATAGGATACTCTTCGCATTTTTTTTTCTTTGTTAATGATGTTAGTTTTAGACATTTTTTGTTTAAATAAAAAACAGTAAAAATAATTTTGTTTTCAAATTTAAAAAATTAATAACTTTTTTATTTATTGATCGATTTTGTTCAAAAATGGGGTTCTTCCTCTAACTAACGATAACTTACTGTCCAAGTTTCAACACAATCAGACTTTTCGTTCTTAAGTTATCGTGCTTACAAAGTTGTTTTTGGTAGGGTCGGAGAATATGGAGGGGGGGAGAGTAATTTTTTTTAAAACGAATGGATATCGATATCTATCCTCATAGGTCGTTAATATACCCCAGTTACACTGCCAGACGAAAATTCTGCCTGGTGCGCGGTAGAGGGAAATTTAAAGGGAAAAATTCTCTTTTCTAAATTTCCTCTACCGCACACCGAGCGGAATTTTCGTCTGCCAGTATAACTGGGGTGTGTCAAGTATATATACTAACGACCTATGAGGACAGATGTTGAAACCATTCGTTTTAAAAAAAAGTGCCCCTTCCCCTCCATATTCTCCCACCATACCAAAAATTTTCAGAGAGAAAAAATTTTTGTATTTATATGTTCTCTTCGATCACTGAGTGGCAGACGGTAACCTTTCGTCGTCGATTTTGCACGCCATTTCCCTAACTATAGGATAAGATTTAGAGTATACGTACTTTTAAATAAATGCGATGCTGTACAATATTCGCAATTTAATTTTCTAAAATAATGGAGTGCATTACTTGTAAGAAAATTGTGCGGGATGATGACAAATCTGTGGTACAAAGACCTAGAATACAAGGTTTGTTGTCACTAATATCTAGGGCTGAAAAAAGACAAGACAATCGCGCAAATGTTTTGACAAAAAAATATTGTATTTTAATTGGCGAAATTTAAATTAAATATCAAATAGACTGTCGTATAGACAAGTTTTAAAAACATTGAATGTTTTTTGCAATCATACAGTGCCGCCAGTCGTCCCTCCAATTATTCTGGTGTACTATGTTATTTAAACTGATTTATATCACATAGTTTTGATATCAGAAAATGTGCCATATTTACAACAGATGCAAACGCCAAATATTAATAATAGTTGGAGGATTTAAATTAACAGAAAAAGTAGTTTCACTACATAAACGTCATTCAGAAATTACCAAAAATCTATTTAGCAAACAGGAAGAGGATTCCAGAATGGTTTTGCATGCAATGCACAAAACTAAATTTAGCAAACAAATATTGGTGAAGTCAGTTGATATATATAGATGTATTAATTTTAGTTATTCACTTTTTTTAATCGGACTATGACTTACAACTTGGACACGGCAGTATATTATCAGACGATTTTTGTCAATAAAAAATGCAGTACAAAGTTTAAGAACTACAGTTTGTTATTGTCTTTCGGCACTTCATTGTTTTACCGGTTGCAATACCACTAGAGGCTTTTTAAAATAGGAACGATTACAGATTGTGTTTAATATTCTTAAGAAAATATGGTCGTTTTTTGAAAATTATCGAAACTGTCATTGCTGTTTAAAGGCAAAGCTTTAAAAATCGTTACAAAATTGATTCTACTACTGTAGAAAAATAAAGATAAACAAATTCAGATATTAAAGTACCCCAGGATCAAATTAGCAACAACAAATGGAGCTTCAACTAAAGGCACCTTTTACCAGCACTTCGTAAGGCAAACGAATATATTTAAATAATGATTTCTTATCTAATACATTTAGTTAACTATTGTAGGTTTATGTATCAACTTAGAATATGGTGCAGAAGCAATATACCAACTCCACTTATAAAAGCAGACGGTTCAGGACAGAATTTAAGTGACAATGACAATATTTTCCAATGATAAGCCAAGTCCTGATTTTGTTCTGCAATCATTAACTATTTATTGTTCATATAAATATTGTGAAAATCGAAAATGTGATTGTGTTAAAGAAGGCCTAAATTGTTGTAACGAGTGTAAATGCCATACTTGAAATAATGTTATTAAAGATTTCGAGGAATATACAGACGAATTAGAATGCTTTTAATGCAGGGCCTAGAATAAAACGGAATAGAATAGAATTTATTAACCTTCAATATTGTCAAAAGTTACAAAAAATGGTTTCGTTAAAATCACACAAGCCCTGGCGTAAGAATCATATGCCAAGTATTCAGAATATAATATATAAATATATAATGATAATACAAATTGTATACAAATATAAAACATGAAAAAGTAAAAGTATGACATTATAAACATTCATAGAAAAGTAGAAAAGAAAATAGAAGGCATTTTTTTTTATCTCTAGGAGCTGTTAAAAAAACAGAAGAAAAAGGTTTCGTCGATATACATAAATACATTAAATAAACTACAAACCGGAAAGTGGTGACTAACAAAAAAAAAAGAAAAAGAGAAAAAATCAATATGTACCTATAAATAACAAATATGCACACATAAAATATAAATAAAAAATTAATCTAGCGACTAAATTGTGTTTTATATACCAATTATACATGATTTCGTATTAAACAGAATTCTTTACAAGAATAGAAACAATTTTCTAATAGGTAGTTTTTCAATCCTGTCTTAAATAATTTGTATCGATGTAATAATTTGATCTTATTTGGTAATATATTAAATAGATAGGCACCAGCGCAGTATGGAGATTTTTTAAATTTACTTAGCCTGTAGCTATTGATATGTATATCATTTATATTGCGAGTTACGTGATTTTACGTAACTAAATACTTATTTGTCAATAGAGAAATAGTTGGAAAGATAAAAATTACTTCATTCCTAGGTTTTTGTTGAATTCAATAAAAAATGGTAGAATGCTTTCAAAACCTGATGAGCCACGAGATGCGCAAAAGGTGCAGTTTATTCCACATAAGTTCATTTTGAAAACATTGTCTTAGCTACCACATAAATTTAATAAAATGATTTACTTACAGTGTTGGGATTAGATGAATAACCCAGCACAAAATTCGCTAGTTTCTAAATTCATCTCAACGGACCGTTGAAACGGAGATCCGTACACAACAGCTCGGGATAAAATGTAAACAATAAATCTAATGTTTTTAGAAATTTGTGTAATTGAGACGATTGCCGAAATTATGTCTCTACACATACCAAGGTCAAAGCTCATGTGGTTTTGAAACACCTTTACTTATATATAATAAAGATTTATATTTATTAATCATTTAAATATTTTTTTACCTTAAAACAACAAAAGGTAGGTACCTTAGGTCCCTACCTATTTTGGAGCTATTAGTAAAAATCCGTCTAATATACGATTCAAACGTATTGACCCCTCACTTTAACCATGAATATCTCAGAAACGGAGGAGAGGAAAAAATTGAAAAAATTATGTGTTCATTATGTGTCTATTCTAAATCATTCACTAAAATTTGAATAATGTGCATTGGACACTTCTCAAGTTCTACTAAGTTATAGTGAAAAATGTCCTACTTTTTAATAAAATTTTGACCATACCAGTTTTAAATCCATTATATCTTGAAAAATATGCCTACTATGTAAATAATATTTTAGATACCAATAAAGCACGGCAGCTTGCAGTAATTATTAACTATTGCACTTGATATCGAAATTAAAATTTGATATGTAACCATTTCTTTTTTCTGAAAATACTTGGTACATTTTATATAATTAACTATTTCATCAAAAATGTTTTAAATATATCGATAAATAATTGAATAAACTAATAAACATGAGGTCACGCTTTTGAGAATAACTGCAAAATTTTAGAATAAAAATGACAAAATTTCCACGTACAAAAAATGCCGTGCTTTATTGGTATCTAAAATATTATTTATGTAGTAAGTATATTTTCCAAGATAATGGATTTAAAACTGGTATGATCAAAAATTTCCCTTAAAAGTAGGACATTTTTCAATATAACTTAGCAGAACTTCACAACTGTCCAATATACTTTATTGAAATTTCAGTCAATGATTTAGAATAGACACATAATGAACACATAATTTTTTCCGCTCCTCCGTTTCTGAGATACTCACTGTTAAAGTGAGGGAACAATACATTTGAATCGTATATTACTACACATGATCACAACCACTAGGTCAGATTAACGTTGTAGGCAGGTAGATAAACAGTATAATGAGAGCTGGGCACGCAAGAATATGGTTTTAGCCCGTTTAAAAAAATTTGCTGACTACATGCTATGATTCTAAAAACTTTTCATATATTGGCTTCAATTTGTTCGCAGCATGTATATACGCTATTGTATCTACTTTAGTTAAAAAAAAATCAGTTTGATAGCAAAATTATTTTTAGAGATATATCGGTGGGGACATTAAAAAACATGTTTCACGGAAAAATTGAACTTTTAAAGTTTTTTCGAAATAAAAAAGCTCTTGATCACCAAAAAATGTCGTGAAAAATGGTTTCATGTACACAATCACCTAATTAAACAATCTCACTAAGTATGGTTTGGTTCTACGCCAGTTTTTTTCTCTCGGAAATTAAGAAACTTTGCTTTCCAATTTTGCTCGTCTAATACTCTTCGTTTTGTATATAATAAAGATGATATGATTTTTATGAGGTTTTAGGACCATTCTGTTCTAACAATTATATTACATACATTTTTATTGTAAAATTTTTGTTATATTTGATTATTGTATTGTATGTACTCTAACAATGAAAATCGTTACTTGTTTTCATTATTACAGTACAGGATTTGACCAACAAAAATTTAAATTAAAGCTACATTGTATTTGTTAAATTAATAGCAAGCTTTAAGGCTAACGTAACAAACGGTAATAAGATTTCAAGGCCACTCTAATATTTTTTTGTTTATAAATGACAACTCTAATTTGAAACATAATTTGCTTAAAAGAGTATTCCAAATTACGGTTATAGTCTAGTCAACGGTGGGTTTTACCTCTAACTTGAGTGCTAGTGAATGGATTTTGATGAAACCTTGTGTAATGTGTTTGTAATGAAGTTAAATAAAAAAGTGGAAAAAGATATTGAAGTAGGAAATGATCGGAAGGGGTAGAAAACACCCTTTTTATCACGGGTTCCGTAACTTGTGGAATTAGGTCAGAAATGAAAAAAAAAAAAAACAATATGTGTACCTTTCTTGGCCCAAAATAAGATGTTTTTACAATTGTGAATTTTTTTCGAGAAATGCTTATTTTTAGAGATATGACCATTCGAAAATTCCTAAAAGTGGGGAAAGTTGAAAAAAAAATCTGAAAAAATTCAGGTGTATGTATCATCGAGATACGAGACTTTTTTTATTTGCAACTTTTCTGTAAAGTGTGTTTTCACCGAGTTTTTCCGGAAAAACATGAAAAACTTTTTTTTGAAATTGTAGCGCTTTAAAATATGCAATTTAAAATTTTTTAAAGATTCAGACGTATGCATTTGGGCCTTCTAATATGTTTTGTCTCTTGGAATTTTTTTGTAACTTTCTAATTTTCCGAGTTACAGGCAGTTTTTCACGTTTTTCATTACAAAAACATTGTACAAGATTTCGTCCAGATCCATTCACTAGCACTCAAGTTAGAGATTTTAGTCATTTCAGTGCTCCGTTAACTGGAGTATTATATCACTTCAAATCTTATACACAAAATATTATTATATATATTATTTTTATCATTTTGTATATAAAAAAAACTAGCTAACACTAACTTACTGCCCAAGTTTCAATACAATCGTACTTTTCGTCCTTAAGTTATCGTGCTTACAAGAAACGTGACGGACGGACGGACGAACATTTTGAAAGTTGTTCAGAATTCGATCACTAACACAGTGATATGAAAATTTTTTTTTCTCTACAAGCAATATTACCGGTTTTAGAAATGTACCGATGGAATGCAATATACTCTTCGTTTTGTATTTGCGAAGAGTATAATAATGAACATTGTATTATTTTAGGATCTTTCTAACACCGAAGTTGGCATTTCGAGCGCACCAGTGTGGATTGCTGCTCACAGAACTGAATTAGGGTGTATTGCGATAAATCAGCAAGGAACAAGAATAGCTACTGCTTCTCTTAACGGAACTTTAATTAGGGTTTGGGACACAACAACTAGAAATCAGCTGGTTGAGTTAAGAAGGGGCTCAGATCCAGCAACCGTATATTGGTATATTAATAGTCTTATATAAACCCTGAATACTTACTAATCGTTTTATTTTTAGTATTAATTTCAGCAGGGATTCAGAATATCTTTGCTGCTCCAGTGACAAAGGGACTGTGCACATATTCGCTATAAAAAACACAACTTTAAACAAGAGAATGTCGTGAGTATATATATATTTTTTATTCTGTTTATTGTACAACTGAAAAGTTACACATTTTTATTGTTTTTTTCTGTGTAAGCAGAGAAGTAAATCAGATTGTTTATGGTTGCACATTTTGAGTCATTTTTTATTTTTTAATGCTAAAAAATAAAATAGAAAAAGGCCAAGATATAGATGAGGAGAAAATGTACTATACTATATACTACAAACATTGACAAACATTGTTTTTTCAAAATATTTTGATGGAGTTCAGCTGAATCCAATACTTTGCAGTATTGCCATAATTCCATTTTAATTTGATAACAATAGGTGGATCAGGTCTATACTCAGAATATAACTGTAGGGGGCAGGCGCTTATCGGATTTCAGGGAGGTGTAATTCTTTTATAATTTAGGAAAATATGCAAAATAGTTTCACACAGGTAATGTTGGAATTTCTTGTTTGCTCATATATTCCCATGTAGTGCCAGGCACCCCCTTGTCTACATGCCTGAGCTAAATTAGTCTCATCACCTCAGGATTAGATATACAGACTTGTGTAAATTCAAAAACATCTCTTTTTTATCAATATACCTAATGTGTTGTAAATCTTCCAATTTTTTAATGTGACCTATATAAATTAGTGAAAGGTTAGTTTATAACTTGCAGAGACTCTCATGTACTAGAGATGGAAGATGGAACTAGCTACCACTGCGTAAAAATGTACAATATCCTTTCCGAATGTATAAAAAAACTTAACCTTCATACATTTTAAGAACAAAATTTAATTGTGCCTCAAAGGAAAAGCTTTCTATATCATCGAGGAGTACTTTCGGAATGATTTCGGTGATATAACATAAATTGAAATTCTCATATATCTAGTTAAAAAAAAAGTTATATCTTTTTTAAACACAGTTGCATCATAATCATCCAAGATAACGGATGATAAAGTATTTTCTAAAAAGCTCTGCAATTATTGCAATGAAAAAACAGTAAAAAAAAAACCAATTAAATGTACAAAGTGTAAAACTGTATGTATATTACAATAGCTGTTACATGTTGCGATTCCAAATTAATGGACCAAATATTTTCAAATAATGTAGAACTTGAAGAAGCAGACATATTATCCTTAACAACCCCAAATGAAGAACTAATAATTGAAAATCATGACCTAAAACAATGTAATAAAGACTTATCCAATCAAATTACCCCATTGAAGCCAGAATTTCTACAGGATTCACGTGGAGATTTGAAAGTGATAGTACGAATTATTTTCTTTTGCATCGTAAGGATTTCTCCTATTCTAGAACAGTTCCCCCAGCAAATTATGCAGTAATCAAGACAAGGCTGTACATATGCATAGTAATATATTTTTAATATGTTTAGACTCACATGCTGACGCATTTGCCACAGTATAAAGCACTGAGTAGACAATTTTCCCAGGAGTACATCTATTTGATTACTCCATGAGAGACCGGAATCTATCTGGAGCCCGAGGTATTTTACATTGTAATGTTGGACAATAGATTTGTTCCCCATTTTTATCAGTAGACTGAGATCGAGAGGCTTAGTGGAAAATGTTAATGCATTGGTTTTATGATGGTTGATGTTTAGTCCATTACGAGAACAATATTGATGCATTAGGGATACTGTATTATTTGTTTTGGATGCCAGCACGTGTAAGTCGTTGTCTGAATCGGCGGTCACTGTGTCATCAGCAAAAATTGATGTAAAACATCGTCTCATGTGAACCTCAATATCATTAATGAAAATAATAAACAATAATGGTCCCAACACACTTCCCTGAGGAACTCCTGTAGACACCTCTTTATATTCAGAATTGTAAATTATATTATTATAGGTTGAGGACACTTTTTGGCTCCTGTTTGATAAGTATGTTCTTATCCAACTTAAAGCGGGTCCCCTAATACCATAATTTTCCAACTTGTCAAGTAATAAGTTATGATCAACAGTTTCAAATGCACGTGTTAGATCAAAGAATACACATGCACATTTTTCTTTGTTTTCAAAGCTTCTGAGTATAAAGTTGTATAGGGATAAGATAGCATCCTGTGTAGAGTAATTACTACGAAAACCAAACTGGTTGTTCGTTAATATTTTTTCTTTGTTTAAAAAATCATTAAGACGATTATAGTATGATTTTTCATAAACTTTAGAGAAGACTGACAAGAGTACTACACTCCTATAATTAGATAAAACAGACTTATCAGATTTCTTATGAATGGGAACAACTAGTGCCTTTTTTAGTATTGAAGGAAAAATACCTTCCTGGAACGACAAGTTTACTAAATAGGTAAGAGGTTCAGTTATATATTCTGTAATATCTTTTAATAAGGAGTATGGTATCCCATCTTCTCCTGAGGAATTCTTTAATGACGCAGATTTAATAATTGTACGCATTTCATCCATGGTGACTGGTGATAAGAACATTGAGCGATTGTTGATATTTATTTTTAAATTCTTGGTTACTGCCATACTTTGTGAAAGCTGTTTAATAGAATCAATAAAAAAATTATTAAATGCTTGAGCAACAACTGAGTGCATATCTAATAAATCTCCATTGATATCTGTAAATTCATCTTGCATATTTTTTTATTCAAAATTTGGATTTTAATTTTTTATTATCTTCCAAGCCGTTTTTGACTTATTGTTTGAATGAATAAGGAGTGATTCATTATAAAGTCTTTTTGCTGTGTTAATTTTTTGTTGGTGATTCTTTTTCAAAATGTATCTTATGTAAACCTCTTTGTCACTAGTAAATTTATATGTTTTATAGACATCTCTAATAAATATACCCTCGTTGATCAAGTCCTGCGTCAACCAGGGTGTTTTAGGTTTAAAATGATTTTTAACTTTGTGTAATTCCTGAGGAAAAGCAATATCAAATATTTCAATGAATCTATTATGGAATTTAGAAAATTTGTCATCACTGGTAGCACCAGTGGCCAGGAGGTATGGCCAATTTTCTATAGACAGCAAGTACTTAAAATAATTAATCTTTTCATCTGAGTTAAAATTTCTTTGGAGTATGTAGGAGCTCTTGCCTGTTTTTTCAAGCACATAAGGAAAACTTACAATTTGAAGAAAGCGATCTGACAGATCACAAGGAATAACTTTCGGTTTTAGAGATTCAACGCTAATATTAGAAAAAATGTTGTCTATGAGAGTTTTGCTATTCCTATTCGTGTCAATACGTGTATATTCATTTATACATTCTTTAAGATCATATGAAGACAAAATAACTGATAATTTGTCCACTTTACTGCATGCAACATTGTCATCGAAATTAAAATTAAAATCACCACAGATAAACGTAGGTACATTAGGTTTAAGAAGCTTATGTAACAATTTATCGATATTAGAAATAAAAAAATTACAATCAAATAGTAGATTTGATGGTGATCTGTAAAAACACCCTAGTAAAACAGAAATATTTCCTAAAAAGATTTCAATAAATGCATATTCAAACAGAAAGTCTACTTACTTTAATAAATTTGGCAGGGTATGTTGTAAGAAATCTAAATAATTGTCACCATTTAAGCAACCTTCAAAAATATGAGGACCTATGAGATTATTATTGAACATCCCACACCACACATTTACAGAAAATCTATGTTAGGAATTCTTTTGGATTATTGCACGGAGATTCTCGTGATTCCAAATATGAAAATTTCGAGTATTATTTATACCATCACGGGTAAATTGAGATTCATCGGTAAACAATACTCTTAACATAGTTCGTCTATGGGATAAAACCCAGCGGCAAAAAGTTAACCGAAATACTTCATCACCTGGCACCAATCGTTGGACAATTTGGATATGATCAGGATGCATTTGTTCGCATTTAATGGTTCTCCAAACTCTGGTTTGAGGAATATTTAATTATGGACCAATTCTTCTTGTGCTGATTTTTGGGTTCTGGTCAACCATATTTAAAATCAAATTTTTTTCTTGCCGGGTCTGCCTAACAGGACGTTCTATTTTCATGATTGAGGAAACGGTTCCAGTTTCAGAAAGATGTCTAACACTCTATAAAATGTTTTATAATCTGGTACACGTTGATTTCCAAACTGGCGTCTGTATTCCCTTTCAGCAGCTTTTGCATTGCCATTGCAGTATCCATAGACAAAAACCATATTTGCGTATTCTCTACTCGTGTATGTAAACGGCATGATTTAGAATTATTACAAGACAATATTGTAACCAGTAAAGGCAACAGTGATGACACTTCTTAATTACAATATGATTGATTTTTGACAGATACCTACTTGATTATTAAAAAGTACGTAGCCATAACTTTTAAAACAAATGTAATGGCAGGACTAGATGATTGTAACAATTAGTTACTCTTGCAATGAATTAAATATTGCTGAAACCAGAGTTTGGAGAACTACCTTTTGGTAGTGCAGATAGGGAACAAAAAAAAATAATATGTAGGTACTGTAATCAAAATACAAAATTTCATTGGATTCCGTTTACGCATTACAGATATATGGCGAAAGGAATATTCTTTCAAAAAATATAAAACACCCTGTATTTCGAAAACGGGGCAGCTTTAGCCATTACTGTTTGGGAATTTAGGATCAACTCAATGTTTTCTAACTTTTGGTAAAGTACGACCCTCATCTCACGAATCACCCTGTATATGGACTGTGCATTTGCTATGTTGTTGTGCCAAAACGGCACAAAACGTAATCCGATCTCAACCAAAACTTTTACAGATCTTCTGGAGCACTAAAGAAACCCCCCATGCAGTTTCATCCAAGTCCGTTTAGTAATTTCGCCGCTATCGTGCACACACACATACAGACATTTTTTAAAAACCACTGTTTTGGGTTCCTGGGACCTCAAAACGTAAAGATTTGATGTTATCTAATTTTTTTTTGGACCAATTTTAGTAACGAAACATATTCTTTAGGATTTATTTACCTAACTTGTCTTAAAAATTTTTTTTTTTTCATTCTAATGGATTACATTTTCATAAAATCTCTCAGTTTCTTGGAAATGCTTACCCTTTGAAACGTTTTTTGCCCTTATTCTGAGCTCATCAGAAAGGCACAAAGTCACTCATAACGATGTTTCATGCAAAACCAAAGCAAAATTCATGAATAAGTATGAAATATTTTAGTAACCTCTACAAAAAAATTTTTTTGCGAAGGGTAAAAAGAAATAATTACCGACCCTTAAATGATGACGGGCTTTCTAAGTTAAACAATTTTCTTTTGACTCAAAATTGGAGTTTTGTATATAACTCAAACTTGTGTACACAGAAGATTTGAAATGTTCATTGGTGTCATATCAAACAGTATTTTCCCCATTAAGTCAAAATTAATAAACAGTGAAAAGTAACAAAAAATTAATTGGTTCAATAATGATTTACGTGAAATGAGAGACTGTCTGCAATTCTTACAAGAATATTCAAATATGCATCCTGCTATAGACAACATAACAACTTTTGAAACTTTCAAATCCTTTTATACAAATTAACTAAGAAAAAAAACCATGATAACTTCATAGCCTCACATAATAATCCACAACAAGCCATGTGGAAAATCATTGAAAGTAGTAAACCCATGTCACCACAAGTTAGTAATAAAATTACATCAAATGATTTGAACACATATTTTGCTAATGCAGCTATGAATATAGTCAAGGAACTACCTGCTGTAGTACAATGTATACAGATTTTTTAGAAAATTTCACAATTCAATAATAAATAATCTTAAAATAAAAGATGCAAGGATGTGTATGACATGAGCACAGAAATAATGAAATCGATAAAATTTTCTATATTATTACCCCTAACATCATTAATAAATATTAGCTTAGCAAACAGTATATTTCATGATTGCTTAAAAGTATCTAAAGTTGATCCCATGTATAAAAAGAAGATATAAATGAGCCCTCAAACCAAAGGCCAATCTCTGTCATACCATCAATTGCAAAAATCTATGAAACATTCAGCTGCAAATAGCTAATTATTTTGAAAGTAAAAATCTATTTAGTCCAAGTCAATTTGGGTTTAGAAATAAATTATCAACTACCTATAGATGAGTTAACAAATCATATAAATGTTGGTTTTGAATGAAAGCAATTCATTTGTTCCAAATTTTTGGACTTAAGGCCTTTGATTGCATATTGCATCAAGTTATCATAAATAAATTACAATTTTATGGTTTTACAATAGATAATATGAGGCTTATTAAATCATATCTTAGTAATAGACAATATGTTACGTATAACAACAATATATCAACTCGACTTGACGTGAAGACTGGTGTATCACAAGGTTCTGTCCTTGGTCCAGTTTTATTTCTTATTTACATTAATGATCTACCTCTTTCAATAGACAACACAATTTCAACTATATTGTTTGCAGATGACACAAATCTTACTAGGCGAAATAACACTTTAGACGATTTAATGGTGTCAATGGTTAACAGAATCAAAAGTAGAAAATTGGTTCCTTGCGAATCAATTAAACCTCAACACCACTAAGTCTGAGACTATGACTTTTAGTCTTAGAAACATGGATCAAATAGATAATTCAGATTCTGTAAAATTTCTTCATATTTTTTTTTTTTGTAAACAATATTAGTTTTAGATATTTTTTTGTTTAATTACAAAACATAGAAAATTTTTTTTTTCAAATTTAAAAAATTCACTTTTTTATTTATTGATCGACATTGTTAAAAAACAGTAGGGTTCTTTTTCTAACACTAATTTACTCTCCAGGTTTCAATACAATCAGACTTTTCTTCTTAAATTATCGTGCTTACAAGGACGGATGAACAGACGGACACATGGACGAACATTTTGAAAGTTGTTCAGGATTCGATCACCAACATAGTGATATGACATTTTTTTCTCTACGAGCAATATTAGGTTTCAGAAATGTGCAGATCGAATGCAATAAGGACACTCTTTGTTTTGTATTTGCGAAGAGTATAATGAACTCCATATTGGCTAGTTATATTGACACCCCATGCTGGTCGCCATGGTAGGTCGACAACGCCACCCAGCAATGACTATTGTAGGCACTTTAAAGTGTTTTGGTACTAGTCACAGGCACGTAATAGGAACGTTCCTAATACGTGTTTATGACCAAAATGGGGAATATTTTTTTGTGACGATAACGTTCCAGCCACGTTCCTGGAACTTGTCTGGCTACGTTCTAATAACGTCGTTGCTCCGGAGCGGCGACGTGGCGGCGTAGACGCCGCAACTTTCAGAAAACTTTACCACTCCCTACTCTTTCAAATCGATGTTACCCCTTCTTTGTCTTGCAACCAATCTTATTATATTTATGTTTCATTCTTACATATGATTCTTGTTCTTGTTTATTTCCCTAACTCAGAAATTTAATAGAATATCAGAAGGTAATATTAGACAGCAAAACTTGCTATTTTTCAGTGGTCTAAGGGTCACAATTAAAACGAATGCAATTTTACTGACAAACATAATGATAAAACGTCCGAATCTAACCACGTGCCTTTAAAACATAAATTTTTTAATGAAAACATTGTTTTTAAAATATGTAATGTCATGCGAGAATATTATGACACACTAGATGCCGAAACTTATTTTTTATTGTTCTTCGGAACTTAACACTACTTTTTATGTATTCATTTGTTCTATTTGGTGAAGAAATTGCGATAAATTAAATTTATTAGTCAATTGTGAAATTATGGTTCATGCGTTATAATAATGGCGTCGATAATTTTGGCCATCAAAATGGCGTACTTCAGAAAATATGACTTTAAGGTCGTTTTGACCAAGAAATGCTACTTGAAAGTAATTGCTACTTGGCGATAGTGACGAAAACTGCAAATACGAACTTTAAAGTTATATTTACCACAAATCTGCGAATGGAACTGTAGCATTACTTTTAAGTCGTAGCAAAGTTGTGACTACCACAAATTACCTCTTCAAAGTTGCCGCTGCTACTTCATGGTTACATTTCTCCTGCTATTGATTCGAAACGTACGTGTTAGCCGTACGTTGAGGTCTAGACTGAAAGCGTTCCTAGCTTTTGCTGTTTATCATTTACCTAACTTCACATTGAAAAACCTATCAGCTGTCGCAATTTACTTGTATGCAGCCATATATCAACGACTTAATAAACATAAACCTTGTTGGTATAATATACTATTACAGTGATAGATAACATAGAAGAAAAGGTAGGTGTAATAAAACTGTGTTGAAATATTAAATTTTGTTGCCTTATTTTGAACATAAAATTGCATAGCATGAATATAGCAGCATACAATTCTAGTCTAGGTTAGGCAAACATATTATATAGGTTAGGTTTGTTGCATTAACTTTATCTATGGTCAACATTGATAACTAGATGGTGAAATTTACTTCATGGTAAATTTCAGAGGTGATGTGCACTTTGTAGTAGCCGTACACAGTTCTGTAGGTAGCAGTAATGTCATTAACACCTATGAATATTACTTACAAGTTCCACTACTTTAAAGAAATAGTGAAGGTTTCCAGAACGTCGCGGCAACTATTAAAGCTACTTGAAGGTGATTGCAACTTTGAAGTCACATTTCAGTGATGCGAGTTAGTCGCTGCTACTATAGTTTACCACCTTCAAGTTCTGAAAACCCGAAAGTCGTCCCACTGGTAACTACCACGTTCCCATGTACCACGAAAGCTACGTAGAAGTTGCATAACTATAAAGTAATCATTAGTGGTAGAAACTACGAGGCAGGGACTGTAGACTTGTCAAATGAAGTTATTTTTACACCAAAGTCGTAAATTTAGTCGCAATTATGTAATGGTTACTCATACGAAGTTCCTGTCTCAGTTACTGTCACTTTGGTGCTAGTTTAGCATGGTTATGTTAAGCGGATGGTCGGATCAATCATTGAAATGTAAAGTTTTAAAGAAAAAAGTTGTTTTAAAATTCAGACGTCAGTGCTAAACTATAAAGAGACAATAGCTTTTTTGTTTTTATTTCCACAAAATGAACAGGACCGGACTAAGAAATAATGATACAAAGTTTCTATGCTGTAATAAGGAACTAAATAGTTATTGTTGTGTGACGCTTCAATAACATTTTCCATAAAAGTTGTTGTGAAAGAAGGTTTTATTATTTTAGAAAACCAGAAAATTTACTGCTCAAAAGTATGTACAGATAAAATAAACATTGACGAAAAAGTTCTTGAAAACTTAAAACTGCAAATGAAACAACTAAATACTGAGCTTGAAGCAAAGGCAAAGCAAAAATGATGTTTTAGAATCAGAACAAAAATACATATCTGAATTGGAAAAAAATAAAGCAGTCATTGGAGATCTAAAGTCAAAGTTGGCTCTAATGGCGAAGAACTGTGAAATTGAAGAAACTCTGTCTAATGAACCTAAAAACTTAACAAAACATCAGGTAGAAATTGATGCTCTAAAAGAAAGAAATCTTATTATGTTAAAATACACTGTGAATCTAAAAAAAGAGAATAATAAAATATTGGTGAAATAAAAATCTTAAGAACAACAGGATAGGCAGCCTAAACAAGTTGTTGACAAGTGCTTATATAGCAGGAAAATACAATTAAACCATGTATAAAGAAAAATCGCTTACTTATTTTAGGTGATCAAAACGCCAAATTTTTAAATCAGGACTTGAGAAAATGTATAAGTTGTAAGTACGAAATTATCTCTATTATAAAACCAGGTGCTCATCTAAGTCAGGTCCTACATGATGTAGATGTGTTAACTAAAGACTTCTCCCTTAATGACCTTGTGATAATAACAGCAGGCTCTAACGATATAGATGTAAAGAAGACACCATCTTTTAGTTATATTTGCCGCAAATTAAAGTTATGTTCTCATACAAATATCACCTTTCTGTCAATTCCTTACTTCAAAGACGATGCATTGAAAAACAAACATGTTCTCAAATTCAGTGATAAGCTGAATGATTTTTTAATAAAATTTAATAATTATACCAAAGAGCAAGTGAAACTCTTAGATATAACCAGTAAAAAGGAACTTGGTGATAGAAAATTTAAGACTCGTTTGATTGTAAATTTTCTGGCAGCTCCAAAACAAACAAAAAAACCTACAGTTTATTGTAGTGGATAATTATGCTGATAATGTAGAGGTGTTTTAAAACCTCATGAGCCGTGACCTTCATATGCGCAGAGACATAATCCGTCCTGTTGACTCAGTTACACTTCTTAAAAATATTATATTTATTGTTTTCAATTTATCCCGAGCTCTTGTTTATGTATACAGCAAATCAGCCTCCAGTGTCTTCAAAAACATACTTATAACTCAGATTAAACTTTGCCTTTTGCGCATTTCGTGGCTCATGAGATTCTGAAACACCTCTAATACTGGAGGATAAGACAACCGATAACACTATCATTAATGTGATATGTAATGATGAATGTGATACCGAGAATTTTTCTGTAAGAAATGAAGGCAATTTTTTATATCCACGTCTTTCGCAGATTTCAATTGTGTAAGAAAATCTGACAATTTACTAAAAATTCATCAAAATGTTCAAAGTTTAGCAAATAAAACACTACAAATAGGGCACTTTCTGAAGGAGATTTCTTGTGATATAATATTACTGAGCAGGGTTGGCAGTTTTAAAACAAAATGTTTTAAACAAATGTTTTTTAAGTGTTTAAAACACAGTAACCTGTTTTAAACACATTTGTTTTAAACACGTTTAAAACAATTGTTTTAAACATGATTTTTTTTAATGCGTTTTTTTCAGTGTGTTTGATGGACAATTTTTGAAACATCGTTATATTTGATAAGGTAAAAAAAAAAAATAAAAAAATAAAAAATATGAACTTTTATATAATGCAATAAAACTAGTTATAATAATATAGTAGTATAACTACAACGAACAAAATATATTACTATTATATAGAAGATATACCTGTTATTATGTATTTTCTTAAGTGTTCATTTTAAAGCGATTAGTAGCACAGGTACACACAAAAAAAAAGTTGAGTGCGGGAAGGTAGATCTATGTATTCCCACGCATTTAGACCTGCTGAACACGAATCCGATGTCCGTTTTGCCCAATTGGCTCTTGTATTTTTCCTAACCTCAAAAAAAAACACCGTAAGAATGCCCGAGAAAATGAAAGTGTAGCTAAAAATCTGAAAAAATTCAAAGGTACGTAGAATAGCGAGAGAAATCGAATGGCGCAAACTAGAATTCTACAGCTTTTTTGGTTTCCGATATCGAGCCTCGAGAAGTGCGAAAAAAACAAATGTTTTCCTTCCGGTGACTTTGAGCTGCTCTATCTCGAAAACGAAGGACCGCAGGGATGTCTGGTTTGCGCCATTCGATTTCTATCGCCATCCTATGTATCTCTGAATTTTTTCAGATTTTTAGCTACATTTATGGGTTATGGGAATACTTAAGTCTGCCTTCTCCCACTCGATTTTTTTTATGTGCCTGTGTAGTCAATAACCAATCACCAAACAATTATTGCACTATTGCACAACTTGACGTATTTATTACACCGAATTGGCCGAGCCGTTGTGAAGTATCGTATTGTTCTGATGCAACATGGGCATGGCTTATATAATAAACAATGTATTGGGTCGACGCGCCCGTATAAATTTAAGTTTAAAAACATATTTTTTATTGTTTAAAACATGTTTTTTTTTCAACAATTAAAAATCCATGTTTAAAACACATTGAATTGTTTTAAATAAAAAAACCGTGATTTTTTATTAAAATAAAAAAAACACAATTTTTGCCAACCCTGTTACTGAGTGAGCACTGGATGTCAGAAGAGGAAATTAATTTAATACATTTTGATGGTTTCAAATTATGTGCCCCCTACTGCCGTGAGAAGTCTAAGCATGGCGGTGTTGCAATTTTCTGTAGAACAAATTTAAAAACTAAATTTCTAGACTATAAGAAATTTTCCCTATCTAATGTGTTTGAGTGCTGTGGTATAGAAATTATTGGCACTAATACAATTGTAGTAGCTGTTTATCGTCCACCAAATAGCGATACTTTTCTTTTTTTAAATAACCTTGGTAACCTTCTAGATTCTTTTTTGCATAGTAATAAGTTTTTGTTGATTGGCGGAGATTTTAATATTGATTTTAAGGTAAACTCTACCCTACTTCATGACCTAACACTTACTTTGAATTGTAACAATATGTACACAACAATTCATGAGTCCACCAGGGTGATACTTTTCTCCAGTAAATGCATTGATAACATAATAGTGAATGACATGGATAAAGTGTCTGAAGCGGATATTATAAAGAGTAACCTATCAGATCACTATGCACAATATGCCATTGTAACTGGAGCAGTGTCAAATTTTGATGAGAGCATTAAATTTAAACGTTTTTTTAGTGAAAACAATATCAACAATTTCTGTCATTTATTAGAGAATACTTGCTGGGCGAAGGTTTATGCAATCCCTAATTGCAATGTAGCTTTTAAGACTTTTATGGAAACTATTTCTTTTCACTTTGAAACATGCTTTCCACCGAGAAAAATTACAAATAAAATTATAAATAAACCAAAAAAAGCCATTTCAGTACCAATTTCTAATTAGAAAATAATTGATGCTAAAGAACAGGTATCACTCTTTGCAGACCTAAGTAGAAAATGCCCTCAGTTTAGAGACAGCTTCAAGGCTGCAAATAACGAATATAGACATATTTTATCAGATTTCTTTAAAGACCGTAAGGATAAATTAGTTATGTCCTCTAATAATAAGAGCAAGGCTATATGTGAATAGTGAACTAACAGAAAAATTCAATACTTTCTTTATTAACGCTCCTAAAGTTGTTACCTCTAACTTACCTCCATATATTGACTGCCACTTTATAGATAGATGTTTGGAAATCTCGAATCATTCTCTATTTCTTAGGCCTCTTTCTAAGGAGGACACTTTAGTTTTAATCAGAAAATTGAAAAATTCCAACTCTTCGGGACATGACGAAATATCAAATATATTATTAAAGCGTATAGCTACATATATCGTTGAACCTTTAACCTATCTGATAAATCTGTCTCTTGAGCAGGGAATGTATCCATCGGATTTAAAATTGCCAAAAGTTATTCCGTTGTTTAAAAAAGGCGACCCAAACTTGTTTGAGAATTATAGGGGCATTAGCCTTTCTCCTAGTATGTCAAAAGTTTTTGAGTCTGCAGTAAACTCTCAGCTAATAAGCTTCTTAATGATGCACAATAAGCTTTCTCCCAGTCAACATGGCTTTACAAAAGAAAGAAGCATCGACACTGCTTTAAGCGACTTTGTAGACGGTATTGTAACGTCCATGGGCAAGGGACAAATAACTCTGGGACTCTTTATAGATTTCTCAAGGGCTTTTGACTGTGTAGATCACTCTATATTATTGACAACACTTGAGAAATATGGAGTTAGAGGTGTTGCTCACGATTGGTTTGCGTCATATCTTGCAAATAGAAATCAGCAGGTCTCTATTGAGGATGTTATATCAGACTCGCAGACTGTCAGCGTTGGAGTACCTCAGGGATCTATATTGGGGCCCACACTTTTTATTATTTATATCAATGACATGCTGAATTATATTCAATATCCATCATGTTTGACAGTTTCGTATGCCGATGATACGAACATTTTAATAAAATCTAATACTCTTGCTGATGCTGAAAACTGCAAAACTGTATATGCCAAAGTAATATTGTGGACTGAAAATATTAAAGTATGTATTAACCAAAGTAAAACAACCTGTATTCTCTTTAAAACTTTGCAGTCTAATATTGTCTTCAACACTAATATCCTTATATCTCCTACTACAAGTAGGAGGTACAAGTAGGAGTATGCCAATGAATAAAAAATGCTCGGTTTGAAAATCGACTGTAGCCTTAAATGGTCTAATCACATTCATGATATGTGTGTTAAACTGTCAAAGGCCTGTTATGTTTTGGCTATAACATCCAAACAATGCAGCCTATCAATAGTAAGACAGTTGTATTTTACTACTTTTCATTCTTGCATAAAGTACGGTATAGTACATTGGGGTTCCTCATCTGAAGCAAATAGAGTTTTTTTACTACAAAAAAGGGCAATACGTATGATAGCCAATCTGGGAAATAATACTTCCTGCAGGGAAGCCTTTAAAATCTTAAACATTCTTACTTTGAACTCTATTTACATTTATGAGCTGTCATGTTTTGTTTACAAAAATAGAAGCAAATATAACGAGATTGGAACTGATCATCCATATAGCACTAGGAATAAACATCTCCTTTTACCAAAAGAACACAGAACGGCTTTGTACCAAAAAAGTCTCTGTTTCATGGGCTGTAAATTTTTTAACTGTTTGCCGGGGCATATTAAATCTATGACAACATTTTTTAATTTTAAAAAGGCTTTAAAGTCATTTTTGTTGGGCATGAACAGCTACAGTGTTGACGAATTATATACAAAATGTGGGACTACTTTTCTATAGTTCTAGTTATAATATTTGTTGAATCGCTCACTGTTAACATGTTTTTTTTTCTTTTGTGTGTATATGTTTTTACAATATTATTTGTGATATTTTCTTTGCATTTCTACCGACAATGTTTCTTCTGTACTTGTACATTTTCTGAAATTAATAAATATTATTATTATTATTATAAGATTGGGCGAAATAGTGACATTCTATTGTTCGACTCCCATGGTCAAAAGTGCCGATGCCACATGATGTGTTGAATGCCATTCAACGTTGGACATATGATAGTTTATCACATCGATTGGCCATGCTTCAAACAAAGGGGGAAACTATCAAATCAAATCATTTTATTGGTGCTATATACAGAGATCGTATTGGCACAAGTCAGTATTTCAGTTTCAAATATATACATATCTTGTAATCATATAAAGTATAAGACAAACATCAGGAAATGAAACAAACGGACATTTACTTATACAGGGTGATTCACGTAGGTCATTCATTAGAAGTTTTTCAACTTGCAGTTGGATTAGAAATTTGAAATTTGGTATGCAGCCATAATCGATCATGCCCGTTCTATCTAAAATATTTTCAGTCCTCCAACTATACAGGGTGTGCCAAAAATTGGTACCAACTTTCTTATTTTAAATGGAAACCTATATTTTTCTTTACATGGTTCGATTGGTATTCTAATTCTGAGTTTAGAGAACCTAAGTTATGTTAACTTATCTATTACAATTTTTGACATATGTCCAATTTTTTGAAAAAAATTGCCGCTGTAGTAGTTTACGAACAAATTTGTATCTCGCAAACTTTTCAAAATTATGAAACCAAATTTGTGAAGCAGTTAGCTGGAAGTCCAGGCTAACTTTTGATGTCCCATCGGTGGTCCCATTTTGTACCATATGGGCGCAGTCGATTTTCAAATGTCGCAATCAAAAATTGTCAAAAAGTCATTTTTTTCAAATGGCACCTACTATTTTTTTTCACACCATTCGAAAGAAAATTGAATTTTAGGGTGAGTTACTTAAGCATTCCCTATACCTAACTTCACCCCATATCGAGTTATTCAATAAAAATCAAGAAATACCTTATCTTGCCGAGAGATTCCTTACTTCATCAAGTATGCCATGGAAACAAAAGACAGTTGTTATATTTTTTAAAGAAAAATATGGATTCTTATTTAATTACACACAACACCAACAAATTATTATTAACGAACAAGAACAATGTTGACGAAATTCTGCAGTGAAAACGGTGCACACATTGAGCATTTGTATTGAAATAATTATTTTGTTAATCTGTTTATTTGTTGTTATTTTGTTGTTATTATTTATTATTGCAATACGATTTTTTAATAAAAATTAAAATAAATTGATTGTTTCCAAAGCCTACTACCCTTGAGAAAAAAAACAATATTTTTTTCAAAAAATGCCAATAACTCAAAAACGACTGTAGATAGACATACACAATGTTAATAAAAGTGGCCCTAAAATTCAAGTTTGCATTGATTTCTGGCGTCAGAAATGGTAGGCGCAAAGATGTGCTACGCAATCTGTTGAAAGTAGAATAATAGAATATTTGAACAAAAATATGGTGGTCACATTGAACATTTACGTCAGAATTTCGTCAACATTGTTCTTGTTCGTTAATAATAATTTGTTGGTGTAATTAAATAAGAATTCATATTTTTCTTTAAAAATTATTACAACTGTCTTTTGTTTCCACGGCATACTTGATGAAGTAAGGAATCTCTCGGCAAGATAAGGTATTTCTTGATTTTTATTGAATAACTCGATATGGGGTGAAGTTAGGTATAGGGAATGCTTAAGTAACTCATCCTAAAATTCAATTTTCTTTCGAATGGTGTGAAAAAAAATAGTAGGTGCCATTTGAAAAAATTGACTTTTTGACAATTTTTGATTGCGACATTTGAAAATCGACTGCGCCCATATGGTACCAAATGGGACCACCGATGGGACATCAAAAGTTAGCCTGGACTTCCAGCTAACTGCTTCACAAATTTAGTTTAATAATTTTGAGAGGTTTGCGAGATACAAATTTGTTCGTAAACTACTACAGCGGCAATTTTTTTCAAAAAATTGGACATATGTCAAAAATTGTAATAGATAAGTTAACATAACTCAGGTTCTCTAAACTCAGAATTAGAAGACGAATCGAACCATGTAAAGAAAAATATAGGTTTCCATTTAAAATAAGAAAGTTGGTACCAATTTTTGTCACACCCTGTATAGTTGGAGGACTGAAAATATTTTAGTTAGAACGGGCATGATCGATTATAGCTGCATATCAAATTTCAAGTTTCTAATCCAACTACAAGTTGAAAAACTTCTAATGAATGGCCTACGTGAATCACCCTGTATACTAAAATTATGCGATAGAAATTCATCATAAGAATAAAAAGATTTCTCGAGTAAGAATTCTTGAATGCCCGATCTGATAGGTTTATTATATTCATTGGTAATTTATTATGAAATTTGTGTGCTAAATATTGGATTCCCTTTTGACTCTCGGTTAATCTTACATAAGGTGCGGTTAACATATTTTTGTGTCTTGTCATGTAATGGTAGTCACATTCCTTGTTTATACTTTGAGGATACAAGTTCTCTCTAGCATACAGAAGCAATTCATAAATATATATCGATGGTAATGTGAGTATGTTTAGCCTACGAAATTGTTCTCTACAGTCGTCTTTATAACTTAACCCAGATATTATACGTATTGCTCTTCTTTGTAGAGCAAAGATTCTAGGCCAATTTGATGCTTGTCCCCAAACTAAAACAGCATAAGAAAGCAAAGAGTGGCATAGTGCAAAATATGCATTTTTCAAGGCTTCTATCATGTGTCCAACTTTGGATGACACCTTGTGTGCCACCGGCTTTACTTTCATTATTGTAGTTCCATAGCAAGTCAAAACAAAGTACAAGTGGGGCGTTGTCAGATATCATATAATATTATCCCGTTGCTGTTGATAGACAAATTATTGTTTGGTTTTGGAAACAATGTAATTAGAACTAAACTAATGAGTACTACTTATGATGACTTATCATTATAAATGTTTTAATAATCTCATATCTGTTAATGAATTTTCTCTTTAGAGGTAACGGAGTAACATTTCTGGAGAAATCTATTAAAGTTTAGCGAAAATATAACACATTCGGCAATATGCCGCGAAATAATAGCTGTGTCCAGATAACCAACATTGTAGCAGTTGATATTACTATTAGATTTTGCCAACCTCATCATGGCGATGATAGTTGGGGGTGTCAAAAATTTAGCTTGGGAAGCATATGCTCGATCGCATCAATCATTTTTAATTTTTATTTGTTTGGTAGAAAAATAATAAACAGTGCCAATCAATAATACCCTACGAAATATGTTGAGGATTAAAATGTAACTATGCACTTAAGACTCGCCTTGTAAATTACCTTGGCAAGGAAGTAAAAATTATACATAGTTGTGCATCACTGATTTGATGTAATCAATCAATATTACAAACTCCTTGTGATTTAACTAGTTATAGAAATCAATCAGATTAAATTTGTCTTAAGACATATATGGTTGATATTTATTTGGATTTTAAATACTGCTTTTTAATCTGTTGATTTCTAGTTTTAATACATTTTTAATGCCAAGTATTTTAGGTGTATTTAATAAATTTGCTAAATATTTTTAGATTACCTAGCGGAGGCATGTTAGGAAAATATGGAGAATCACAATGGGCACTAACAAATTTTACAGTTCCACCAGAGTGTGCTTGTATTTGTGCATTTGGACCAAACAGTTCTGTAATTGGTAAGATCACAATTTTAATAATTATTGATAAAATATCGTTTCTTAATAGTAAATACAACTTTCAATTTAATTTACACATTACTTATTATACAATATGTCTCCTGATCGATATCAGGTGCAATGAATTAAACAACTTGGAATTTGAAATGCTAGGGAGAACTTGACTCAGTTGCTTTATTTTAAACGTAGATAGTCCTGAAGTGAGTTGTATGAATGCAAAATAGTGTTTTAATATATTTTTTGAAAGACCCCGCATGTTTTTCTTAGATAAAATGGATTCATGTCAAATTGTCTGAAACTTTGCAATTTGCCACTTCATATGCGTCAATTGTTATGGACACAATCTGATTGTGTGTACCGTTTCTTCTGCAGAGGGCCTTAAAAGTCGACTGTTCATCCTTTAGTTGTAGCAAGTTATTTGAAGGGTATTTGATAAGTTGTTCCTGAATTGGATATCATATACATTTGTTGCACATTTAAGAACAAAGTCCTCTATGTTTCAAATTTCTAAAGGAAAATAATACGTTCTTATATGTAATTTTTGTTCCAAATGTTATTGTAACAGTTCCACAACTATGGTTAACCATGTTCGAAAAAAAAGTGTTCACCAGATATATTTGTTCTTTATTACTTACATTTTTTTTCAAGTAATAAAATGTATCCCTTAAAATTCTTGACTTTCCAAGTGAATAATTTAGTTATGTATGTAGGTAGTAGTAGGTACAAAAAGTTTAATAATCAACATTTTTTCCTCCATTTCTGATATTGATATTTGAAAAAGCCCATTTCTTACAACTGTTTACATTTAAATGAAATATTCCAATTTTCCTTCATGTAGTTCTTGCCAATATCCAAGACAAGATACAATTTGATCTAAAACCCTGCATGAATTAATCAAATTTCATACCTTGTACTACCGTTTCATTCCTTCGGTATGATCGGGTCTCTTAAGGTAGACCATGAATTTGAAGTAAGTAACCCCAAAAAATTATCTACAGAGAATGGATCAGGAGATCTAGTTGGTCATTTTATTAGTCTCCATTAATAGACGGGAACTGTATTTTTACAGTTGCATTATGGTTTTCCACATATTCCTCTATAATTTTTTTTTTTTTTTTCAGCTGTTTGCTTGGATGGAACATTTCACAAGTACGTATTTAATTCGGATGGAAATTGTAATCGAGAGGCTTTTGATGTTTATTTAGATGTTTGTGACGATGATGAAACTATATAGTGGATCAGCTAAATTTGTAATTATATAATTTAAATGAAAGACTAGTACAAAAACATTTATTTAAGTGACCGCATAATTTAGTTAATTTAAGTAAAATGGAAAAGAAATATTAAATTATATTTTAGTTACTGAATACATATAGAGTGTATTTAAACAGAATTATCATTTGAAATCACTTTTTTAATAGTTTCTTATATGAGCAAAATGTAAGTGTTATATTTTTGCATAAGTGGAACGTTTGTCAGCGTTATCTGAAGACAAATATTGACAACTCGTAACATTTTTTTTCTCTCTCACTTTTACTATCGAAGAGTAGGGATTTTTTTACTGGCCTAACATTTAATAGACAAGGGACTGCCTGCTTTACGTCCACTCCGAAGGATGGTATATCTGCTATGTAACCCCCGAATAAAGTTACATACCTTCTATGTATGCGCTGATATACAAGTCATTAGAAGATGGATAAAGAACGCTGTATTTCCCTGGGCTGGGTCGCCCGTCTAACTACTAACCACACTTGATGCTGCATTTTCGTATCGAAATACCGAATATAGGCAGATGAAAATGTATTGAAGTACCTAGTTGAAATTATTTAATTTAACGATAACATATTTGAATTTTTTGTATAAACAGTAATAAATATTTTTAAAATACCAAATGTTTTAATTTCTTTTCCATAAATGTGTTAAAATATTGCATGGTATATTAACACGCAATTGAGAAATTTTCTTACATGTGTGCAACAATTAGTGACATTTACATTTTAATCTAACTGAAGAAAGATAAATAGTAAAGGACACATCGCTTATGGATATCTGGTAGGTACCCATTAAATTGGCCCATTTTGCAACATATTGCAGTTTTGACCCTCCTAATTAAAAGTATCAATGAACCCTAAACTTAAGATAAGATAATTCTTTATTGCTAGAAGAACATCATGGATACAGCAACGTCAAAAATACAAGAAATTAGAACACAATTTGCAATAACTACATAATACTTATACACACACATAATAATAACAATAATAATATATAACACGAATATTTATAATAAAAAAAAACAAACATTTGGATGGCAAGCAATGACAAGAAATGGCCTACAAAAATTTTTGTGGTTTACAAGTTACTACCGCCAACAGCCAAATGAGTAGTAGCATTTAGTTTTTAAGTATTCGATAACTGAATTTGCAAACCTGTTTTAATCAGAAATCTCTTTGATATCAGATGGAAATGACTTGTGTGCTTTGATAGCGGAATAGTATGGTCCTTTTTCAAAAAAAGTAGAAATGTGGTTTGGAATTCTAATTTCATTACCCTGTCTAGTAGATACAGACATGTCATAGGAATAAAATTCTCTGTTCGTTGGAAAAGTTTTTTTTTAACAAATTTTACTAGAGATAAAAAATATAATGAAGGAATAGTTAGACATCCAAGTTCAGCAAAAAGGGGCTTATAAGATGTTCTTGGACAAACCTTTAACATACATACATCTTATTCTTTTTTGGGTGATAAATATTTTTTTTGCGTTAGGTGAGGAGCCCCAAAATATGATACCATATAGGATAATAGATTGCACACAGGAAAAGTAATATATTCTTAAACTATCTATTGTGACTTGATCTCTCAGGCAACGTATAACCCCACAGATGGAGCTTTAGTTTCATGTTAAGTTTCTGAATATGTACATCCCAGCTTAGGCAGGTGTCGGTAAAAACTCCCAAGAATTTAATACTATTTAAATTTTCTACAGATTTGGTCAGTAATCTGACATAAAGATTCGGTTATGATTTGATTTCTGGAGTTACCAAAAACTATTAAACCAGTTTTTGTAGTGTTTAGTTTTAACACATTTTCATTACACCAATAATTTGCCATTCCTTCCGAAACATTTGTTAAGTGTAATGATAAATCTTGTAAATTTTGATTCGCAAGTATCACAGATGTGTCATCAGAAAATTGGTAAACTGTTTTTATATTTAGTTTGTCGGAAAGATCATTCACATACAATAGAAAAAGTATCGGTCCCAATATAGAACCCTGGGAAACGCCCTGTGTAATTCTATTTGACTCAGAATAATACTGAGAACCATCATTGTTAATGCAAACTGTTTGTTGATGCCTTGATAGATATGATTCTGTAAGATTGAAACAGACTCCTCTGATTCCATAGCTCTCCAACTTACTTAAAAGAAGCTGGTGATCAATTGTATCAAATGCCTTCGAAAGGTCAAAGTACAGTCCTGCTACCGATTTTCTTTTATCAATGTTTTCAGTTATATAAGTAACTGTATTAAAGGTTGCAAGTTCAGTACTCATCCCTTGTCTGAAACCATACTGTTGGTTCGTCAATATATTATTATGATTAAGAAATAGTACCAACCTGTTGTAAATTATCCTTTCAAAGACCTTTGATGGTGATGGTAGAACTGATATTGGTCTATAATTGTTAATATCTAATTGTGATCCTTTTTTATATATTGGAATGACCTTTGCTAATTTTAAATCATCTGGAAACGTACCTGATGTGAAGCATTCGTTAATCATATCCGTTAAAGGATCATATATATTTTCAGCTAATTTTCTTGAGTATGTATGGTGGAATACCATCAATACCGCAACAATATTTAGTTAGCAATTGAGTAATAACATTGAACACTTCATTATGTGTTACTAGTTGCAAGAAAATTGAATTTATATTGTCACCTATTGAATGGTAATAAATATTGTCATTATTTGATGTTAATGTAAAATGGCTAATAAACTTTTTTGTGACCTCTTCTGGATTGGATATAGTTATATTATCTACTCCGGATAGTGTTATATTTTTGTCAGCTGTTTTCCTATTGTTCATGTTATTAAAAATTCTCCAAACTGTCTTTGATCTGTTATTTGATGAAATTATTTTGCTATCATTTATTGTTTTTTTGTACTTGGATAAATACTCTTTGTAAGCATTTTTTTCATGTTTATGCTTGATCAGAACATTATCACATTTGGTTCGTAAATATATAGAGTATATTAATCTCTGATATAGGAAGAATATTTTTTAATTCGTTAGAAATCCAACCATTTTGGTTAGTTTTTACTTTACTTATTGTTAACAGGAAAGAAACGTCAAAGTGATAAAATATGATATTGTAAAAATTCTTATACTTCGTATTTACATCCTGGCTACGATATATTTCATCCCATGTCTCAGAAATTAAAGCAGTTTGCCACATTTGAATCTGTATAAAATCTTTTCCTGATATAGGTTGGTTTGTCATGTGTATATGTATCTTAATATCGAGAATTTGACTGAAGTGATCAGTCCTCACTACTCGAATTTTTTAGGCCGAAGTTTATAAGCTTAAATTGCACTATGAGAGAAAAATGATTTCTTGACAAAAATCAAGGACATTTCTACCACTTTGAATGGAGTTTTTTTCAAACGCTTGTGAAGGATTTGTTTATAAGATATGATTTCATATTCATCTTGGGGAATAGAACGGGGTAAAATGGGCCGGGCGATTAACTTCAAAATGAAACCTTTCACTTTATGTTGAAAATCGATACCATATGCTTAATGCATATACACACTAAAATTCACAAATAAGAAGTAAAGTGAGATAATTAAGGAGTAGAAAATTAAGTAAAATGGGATGATTTCCTTGTAATTCCTAACTATATATATATATATCACAATTGTATATCAATTGTAATTACATATACATATTAAAGTACAAGACTACTGACTAAAGTGGAGTAAGGTGTGGAAAGTGAGGTGGAACGGAACCATTTACCTAAAAATAGTGACTTAATGCTAACAATTTATATAAATTGAGCTTCTAAATCTTTTGTGTCAGTAATTGAATGGAATTCCAGACTAAGGATTTTCTGCAAAATATTTTTAGTGTAAGAAACATTTGTATTTCTGGGAAAGATTGTCGGTTATCTGTGCCTCCCTATTTTCAACGTTGTCTGTGAACAGCCCACAAACAGTTGACAATCATCCCTAGGAATAAACATTTTTCATACACTAAAAAGATTTTGCTGAAAACCCATTAGCATTGTGAAGAATTCTATTGAATTTGCATGAATTATTAGCCATTGGTAGCTATTCACCCCATTTTCTACATCTAGTTACCCTACTTTAGTGAATATATGTAATTACAATCGATTTTTGATACATAGTTGATAATTGCATTTGATTTACATGAATTACAAGCCATTGATATCTATTTCCAAAACAATCGTTCCATTTCACTTCATTTTATACCTTTTTTTTTACTTGTGAACTTTAGTGCGTATATGCATTTAATGCGTATATGGATAGTGCGAAACAAACTTAATGACAAGGAGTATCATGTTGAAACCATTATCAAACCTGGGGCCACTTTGGAACAAGTGACTGAAAATCTTGAATCATTAACACGATTGTACTCTGCTCAGGATCATGTAGTTATAATAGGAGGATCAAATAATTTTTATGCAAATAATAGATATCCGCTATTTCGAAATATTTGTGACAAGGTAAAACGTTGCACAAATCTCAATATCTCAATTGCGACTGTACCATTTGGAAAAAATCTCAAGTTGAATAAATACATACATAAATTCAATGTTAAGCTAGGCGAGTTTGTAACAAAACTTGATAATTGTGTTCCTTGCTCAATCAGCTTGTTGAATGTAAATGGTAATCAGAAACTCCTGAACAGAAATGAGATAACTGGTCAAATAATCAGGGCGACCACCAATAAACTTAAGAATAAAAATCTAATATTTATAAATACACATAATCATATTGTTCAAACCAATCTAGAATCAAGTGTTACGATGAATAGTGTCATAAGCTCTACTAGTGTCATAAGCTCTACTAGTAAGTCCAGTGATTCGAATTTAAATGTGAACCAAGATTTTTTATACCCGAGATTATCGCTAATGTCTCTCCTGCCATGAAAAATATCAATACGAAACAACTCAGTAAAAGATCTATCTATTCTAATATTAATTACAACTTTTCCTTATTCCATATTAATGTACAATGTTTAAATAATAAGATATTACTATTAGAAACACATTTAACGGAACTACAAACACCCTCATTCGTATGTATTTCCGAACACTGGATGAACCAGATACAGTTGTCAGTAACAAATATTAATAATTACGTATGTTTAAGTAGTTTTTGTAGAACAGTACACATTCATGGTGGAGTGGCAATTTACTGTAAAATAGAATTGGAAAATAGATGTAAACCTTTTAATGTAAAAAAATATTGTGTGGAAATAGATAGTGAAATAAGTGCCGTTATATTCGACAAAAATACTTGCATCATCTGTGTTTATAGGTCTCCTTTAGGTAATTATCATAATTTTTTATCAAAGTTGTCAGAACTTTTATCTAACGTCACCTCCTTATTCAATTATATTATACTCACTGGTGATCTTAATGTCGATAGTCTTAAAATGACTGGAGAAATCAAACTGTTGATTGATACACTATGTTCCTTTAATCTTATCTCTCTCGTGAAAGAACCAACCAGAATTAATTTATGCAAGGGATTTAACACCTATACATCTATTGATTACATTGCAACAAACATTGGCAATAGTGAATGTCGTGTTATTGACTCACTTATATCAGATCATAAAGGCCAATTAGTTATTTGCAATATAGAAACTAATTTCAATAAAAACATAGCCTGTAATGACATAAAATTAAGCAGAGTATTTTCTGAACAAAATATGTGCAGTTTCGAACAAGTCTTCATTAACCAATACGATCTCTTTTCACAGACGTATAATAACATCGATGACTACTATAATGAGTTTGTTACACATTTTCAGTGGTGCATGAATGTTACATGCCCAAAGCGGAAAGTTAAAATTAGAAACACAAAAAATCAAAAATGTGATGCTAAAATAACAAATGAATACAATAAGTTAAAATTTTTATATCATATAGCCAAGCAATCTGAATCCAATGAACTGCTAAAATCCTACAAAAGACATAAAAAGTCAATAAACCACTCCATATCCAAAATAAAAATTGAAAGCAATTCTGAAGAGATAATGATATCAGAAAATAAAAATAAAACTCTATGGAAAATTATAAATGACAGATTAGGCAAAAACAGAAATAAAATCAATAACATAGAAATTAAAATAAATGACAAATTAATAAGTAACAAGCAAGATGTAGCTAACATTTTTGGCAATTATTTCTCTACCTGTATAGAGAATAAACTTCAAAAACATTTCAACAAGAGTCGGTCAACTATTTGTACACTCCCACAACAAATTAGCCCTAACTCATTTTTTCTTGAACCGGTAACTGAAGCAGAGGTCGTAGATATTATTAACAAGATGAAAATTAAAAACTCCGTGGGAGTAGATGAGATACCTCTACGTCTTCTGAAATTCTGTAAATATACCTTAGCTACTACAATCGCAATATTAATCAATAAGTCTTTCGAATTTGGACAATTTCCTAACGTCTTAAAATTAGGCAAATTAGTCCCCCTATATAAAAAAGATGATCACAACCTTTTAGAAAATTATAGACCAATAATAATTCTAAGTTATATTTCTAAAATTTCAGAAAAGTCAGTAGCCAAACGACTATACAATTACCTAGAGAAAAATGAACTATTTACCAACTGCCAGTACGGGTATAGATCTAACAAATCAACGGAACTGGCCAGTCTCGAATTCATTCAAAAAATATATAATTATCTTGATAAGGGCAAAAAAGTTGCTGGAATGTTTTTTGACCTAACTTCTGCTTTTGACTGTGTGAACTCAAATTTTTTAAAATTAAAATTGTCCTCTTTAGGAATAAGGGGTAATATATTAAATTGGATACTATCGTATCTAGACAACAGGAAAATATTAGTATCTATAGATTCTGTAACTTCCGACATATATGACATGGACGTTGGAGTTGGACAGGGCTCAATAATCGGCCCTCTGCTGTTTTTATTATTCATTAATGATCTTCCTTCATTTATAACGGAGGGAGATATCTTCATGTATGCTGATGATACGTCGGTGGTCATAAATGCTAATAGTATCCAGGAGTTAGAGTCCAAAGCATATTTAATATTTAATAAATTTAAGGAATGGTGTGATCAAAATTCACTAATTGTCAACAAAGATAAGACTGTGTTCGTGTATTTTTCTGTTTCAGTGCCAAAATCCATTCCAAACATTAGTCATGTAGAAACAAGTACTGAAACGAAGTTCTTGGGAACTACTATAGAATCAACACTTGGCTTCTCCAGTCATATAGATAGTGTCTGCTCAAAACTTGCTAAAAGTACGTTTGCTATGTTAAACATTAAACAAGTAGTCAATGAGGGTGGTTTAGTTGCATCATATTATTCTCTGGTTTATACAACTCTTAGCTATAATATCATCATTTGGGGGCAGGCAGTGGGCGTGAATAGAGTATTCGTCATGCAAAAAAGAATAATTAGAATCATATTTAATTTACCTTATGGACATTCTTGTCGACAAACATTTAAACATAAAAAAATTATGACACTACCGTGTATATACATATTTAAATTACTCTGCTTCGTTTATAATAATATCGACAAATTTAGCCTCAATAGGGCAGTACATAATCACGCAACTCGTAATATAAATGACATACATATCAATAATTACAGGCTAAGTAAATTTAAAAAATCTCCATACTGCGCTGGTGCCTATCTATTTAACATATTACCAAGCAAGATCAAATTATTACATCCATACAAATTGTTTAAGACAGGATTGAAAAACTACCTATTAGAAAATTGTTTCTATTCTTGTGAAGAATTCTGTTTAAAAGGAAATCATGTATAATTGGTATATAAAACACAATTTAGTCACCAGGATAATTTTTTTAATTATATTTTATGTGTGCATATTTGTTATTTTTACATATTGATCTTTTTTCTCTTTTCCTTTTTTTTTGTTAGTCACTACTTTCAGGTTTGTAGTTTTATTTAATGTCTTTATGTATATTGACGAATGATTTTACAACAGCTTTTAGTAGTCAAAAAATTGCTCTCTATTTTCTTTTCTACTTCTATGAATGTTTATAATGTTATACTTTTACTTTTTTATGTTTTATGTTTGTATAAAAATTTGTATTATCATTATATATTTATATATTTATATTCTGAATACTTGGCATATTATTCTTATGCTGGGGCTTGTGTGATTTTGACGAAACCATTTTTTGTAACTTTGACAATATTGAAGGTTAATAAATTTTATTCTATTCTATTCTATTCTATATGGTTTCGATTTCAGGCATAAAGTTAAGGATTTCATTGGTTTATTATGAATTGTGAACTGTTAATCACTATTTTGTAGTTGACTATTTTACTGTTTTAATTCAAGATGAAAATGAAATCATGTCTATGGTGGGTAAGCCTTATATAGGCAAATCCCCATAAAAAAAAATCATCCAAAAATGATAGAAATCTTGAGTGATTGATTGGCCAGCATAAGGTGGGCATTGCTGCCGATTCTGTGCATCCAGTTTGGAGGTTCGTTCCAACACGCAGCTTGGTCATCTGCCGAACATGCCAACAAGTTTTCATCTATCAGCATCTCCTTATTTATTTGTCTAAGTTTTCTACTTCTTATGTTTCTGAATCTAGCTGCTGTTATTTTTATTTATTAACTGTTCCATAAGTAAATATCCATTTATGGTGGAAGTGCTGGAAAGCGCCCTATCTCGTGGTAAAAAAATAAGAGCTTTTTATAGCGGGTTATGAGAAAGAGGTCCGAGGGAATATTTTGTACACCCTATATATTTCCTTGAAGCATTCAATTTCCGTTTTCCAACTGCGCTTCTTAATTCCAGGTATTTTTCTATTTCATTACCTATATTTAATACCTTTTCAATTTTACTTTTAATTTTTTTTCTCTGTTGTGTAATTAACTAAAAATGAATACACAAAATACAATTAATAGACTAGACTAATCTTTTGGTCGCCTTGTGTTTATATTAGCATCTTCCCTCTTCTGTAGTATTCCCACACTACTTGCACTCTTGTATTTATCCTTCCAGATGTTAAGTGGGTACCATTCAGTTCACTGTAGGTAAAACTTCACTGGACCCTTGCTTTTTCGATGCACCTTTAGTCACTATTACATTTCAAGATGTGACCGAGTTATCCAGATACTGTTCACCACACTATTATTAATTATTAATTTTGCTCGAGTTCAAACGTATATTGCGTGAAACAGAATTGTTTTAGCCACAATACCATATAAATTTTATTTTATTCGCTCAAAGTTTCACCTGTCTATGTGATTTGGAGCTTTATTCTTATTGATAAAAAATCCTTTTTTTCCTGTAGTGCGATTTAAGATTGTAATGATTTCAGCCTCCAAAATCGCAGAGTGTTGAGGACTTTGGGGTTAGTGCCCATTGAGATTTTTTACTAGGAAGCTAAAAACTGCAATATATCGAAAAATCGGAATTACGCGGAAAAATAACCCAAGCATACACAACTAAAATCTAGGCGAGTACCATTGAGGCAGAGGTGAGTACAGGCTGCCCCCAAGGAAGAGTACTATCTTCATTGCTGTGGGCAACCCTTTTTAATGAACTACAAAAAATGTCTACAGAAGACTTCAGTTAGTATATGCTGATGATAATCTGGTAATATAGTAATTAAGGGATGATTTGCGAACATGATAGCATAGTATTCACAAAGAGCTGCAAATATTGTCGATAGATAGTGTATGAGGAACGATTTTCCATAAATCCACATAAAACCATAGTCATCACTTTTACACAAATAAAAGAGTAATGGATGATGGGCCTCAATGCTCAATGAAATGGAAATTCCCATTTACCAGTGAGGTAGAATACCTAGGAGTCATCTTTACTTGTGACTTTGTATTTTTATAGTTTAATAAATTGTACAGTAGTGCCGCGATAATCCGATCCCGCATTAATTCGGATGCTTCTATAATCCGGATTGCCTTCTTGTCCTCTCGAAGTACTCTGTAATCCGGATTTTACTTCATTCTGTAATCCGAATTAATTCAGATGACTCTTCTTTGATCTTGTAAAGTGTCTTAAGAGCTTAAACTTGTACTGTACCAGCCAGTTCCTTAGAAAAATGCTGGAAAACGATTTTAAAACAAAAAAATTAGTATGACTTTTAGAAGATGACCCCTAGGATTTAATCCCTTTAAGTGCTGTGCAACAAAAGATACTAGCAGAATGAATTAATGCGGATTCATCAATGCATCATAGCATTGGGAATGTTGACATAGATGCCGGTGAAGCTATCGATTGGATTGATAGTGATGACAAATTGATTGAACAAGAAAATTTAATGCATGCAAACGATAGTGCTGACTCTGATGATGATGTGATGGAAATTGCCACTCCGGTCACAATTAAAAATGAAGATCCTGTCAAAAGCTTAAATCTTGCTTTACAGTGGGCTACAGAAAATGATATTTCTTTGAAAGATTATGATGCTACAAAATCTCAAGAAAATTGCTTTTGAAAAACAACAGCACGTGAGTCATCAGAGCAAAATCTTTTTTCAGTCGGTGACGAAAATTTTAAAAGGGGTACCACACAATTCTAATGAAGCCGATGATATTAATATAGAAGAAAGTGATGAAAATGTTAATTATCTGTGTACATACATATGTAGTTACATGTTTAATATTTCGTTTTCATGATATAGGATCCCCTTTTTTGTCTTGTTTTTTATATAAGTACAGTGCTTACTTTCGTTAAATACAGCCCTTTATTTATTTTTTTGCAATTTTAAAAGTTGAATTTAAAATATTTTGATAATCCGGATTAGCCTGGTTTTAATTGATCTGGATTATCGCGACACTACTGTATATGAAAAATGGGTACGCACTTTAGTTGGTGATCATACTAATAATACTAGAACTAATAATTTAAAAAAAATGTTTTATAACATGTAATAAATAAAAACTAAAATATCAAACAACTATGTTAATATAATTATATAAGTGTAGAGCTTATCAATATTGTCGTCAAACATCTTCAACTCTTCTTCCTGTCAAAAGGATCTGACCAAACCTTCATATCTAAAACAAAACAAAAAAACGAAAATGATCCACAATAATCAGAAATAGAGTCTTTGTTTTCTTTTATTTAACATTGTTTTATTTTGTCACTAAGGCCAATCACCGACGTCAGGTGGTGAGCTACCGCAAACCTGTAAATTTTGCCAAACTTCTCTATCAAAGCAGGAATTTTTTACTTGCCTAATGTTTAAAGACAAGGGACTGACTGCTTTACATTCCCTCCGAAGGATGGTATATTCATTATGCAACCCCCTAAAGTTGCATATCTTCTACACATGCGCCGATATACAAGCTGTTAGAAGGTGGAGTGAGAATGCTGTATTTTCCTGAAAAACGTCACCCACCCAAGTACTAACCACACTCTCAGTTGCTTAATCTTTCTTATTGAAATACAAGCATAGCCAAGACTCATCTATGCTTTCTTCGAGTTGACTGACAATTTTTATTTTAATTCTCCTGTGAAACTGTTGACAATGCATGGTAAAATATAACAAAATTATATATCATTGGAATAATGAAGGAAGTGCTTTCTAAAGCATAAAGTAATGGCTTATTTTCAATTAGTATTGATGGTGGTACCTTAACCATAGCTTGGACTCGTTTAGGTGTGGGGCCATTCAACAAATACATTCGCAAAAATTGGCTATTCTAGATCCCTTCCCACTATTATGAAACCCCCCTTATACGAACTTTCGTTTATAAATTCTGTCTCTCTTCTACTTAAGGGACAAAAATTACACTTTGCTAAAATATGTTGATTTTTTGAAAACGTTTACTTTTTAAGAATACCTCTGCCCTCACATCAGTTACTTTGTCACATCACCCCTAAAAGCGAATGATTTGTTGAACGGTCCCCTATTTGAAAATCCCTCTTGCCTGTTAAAGTTTAAAAATGATGTTTTTACTAATAGTCATTTGGCGATATAGGCCAGTAAATTTATACATCCAACCTTGCAAAAGGTCAGGATGTTCTAATTTCTTAACATGCTGTTACCTTTGACCTTTGCCAATAGTAATTACAGCTACGAAAGACCTGTGCGAGCTGCGCAATGCCCAAAAAAGCAGCAACATTTTCGCACTTGTTTCGGTTTTTGCTGAATATCTCCTAAACTATGCATCCTACATAAAAGGCTATTACTCCATTTTTAAAATAGGTTAAATTTGTTCCAATTAAAGCTCAAACCGAGTTCCGTACGTCCCGAACCTTTCGAGAAAGAGTTCTTAAAAAATTGAAAATTGTCTCCAAAAAGTGAGAGTATTTCGTTTTGGTCATGTATCTTGTATCATTGAGGAAGATCAGGCGGTCCACGTCTTCTCCAATAACAATGACATGGTCAAATATTGGACTTTCAGATAATGCTGTGACAACGATGTCCTGATCAGTGTCTTCTTCGGCAAGTTTTACTACAACGAAGCAGTGTGAAAGGGCGCCTCTGTTGTTATCATTGACCAATTATTTTTCCTGAGGTTTTTGTTAGAACCAAACTAAAGCAATAGAGAGTGAAGGGAGGATATAGGGAGATAGTTCAATGGAAGTTATTAATTATTTAAATTTAAAGAAAAAAATCTGTTTATATTTTGTAATTTATTAAAAACAAAATTTAAAATGTCTAAAATTAACATTATTAAAATTTACAAAAAAGCTGCGAATAGTATCTCATAGAATGTGCAACAATTTTACAAAAAAATTCAATAAATTCATGAAGAGGATGATGTTTCTCTAGTTTTTAATATATATTGATGTTTGTTGTGTTTAAAGCTGCTTACATCGATTTCTCCCAAACTCCATTTTATCCGAAATTTTGGTTTTAGATAGATAGATAGATAGATATTCTTTATTAGTTCTCATAAGTGACCCATATGGGTATAGAGCATGTCAAAATAAAAGAATGTGATTACAATTTAAACAATACAATATTACATTTCACAGCGAATTGTAGCATAGTCAGTCATATGTGAACATGCACATATAAAAGTTACCATATACCAAGTATCACAGTAGGTTTTAATTAATTAAACATTATGGGTATACAAGTTAAATTTAAAAGTATACAATTTTCATGTACAATTTATATAATTACTATAGTTCTATTTATATCACAGATATTGAGTCATCAAAAAAATCCTTTAGTTTGTAGTATGCTTTATCGAGAAGAAAGTTCATATTTTAATTTATTAATTGACGAGTTACAATATCAGAATTCTTTCTACATGTCTGGAATTGCCCCAGAAAATAATCCCATAACTAATCTTGAAGTTAACATACATAGTATCCTGTTAGAGCTGTTTTAATGTCTATGCTTCCAGATAATATTCTCAGTGCGTAGCTGTATCTTGCCATAGCTTGGGAAAGTTCCTCGATATGGCAGTTCCAGTTCAGTTCATGATCTAGCGTTACTCCTAGGAACGACAACGTTGATTCTGAGCATATCTCAGTATTTTTGTATGTTACAGTGAGATTTTGATCTTTCCTTCTATCAAATTTAATTAGTTGTGTCTTTTCAATGTTTGGTGTTAGATTGTTGTTAGAGAACCAGTTGTCAAGTTTACTCAAAGAGTCCCTCATCCGATGCATAAATGATTCTAACGCTGGCTCACTAAAAATCAGAGATGTGTCATTCGCATAAAGCATCATGCCTTGCTCAATTACCTTTGGTAGCTCATTTGTATATAATATATATAGAAGAAGTCCTAGTATGAATCCTTGTTGGACACCCTTTTTTATTACTTTCTCTTCTGATTTTATTAGATCCCCAGTTTCATTGAACTCTACCATACGTTGTCTTCTTCTTCTATTGGGCAAGTATGATTCCAACAAGCATAATGGCACACCCCTAATCCCGTAGAGTTCCAGTTCCTTACATAATACCACATGGTCTACACTATCGAAAGTCTTTGAAAGGTCTAAACAAAGAGTTAGTGTTACATTATTATTATTATTATTCAAAGAGTCTAATATTGTGACTAATGCCTGGTATATAGCCCTCGTTGTGGATTTTCCCTTTCTAAAACTATTCTGATTGTCAGCTAATAAAGAGTTAGTTTCCAGAAAGATTAGCAACCTATTACATATAATTTTTCTAAAGATATTATTTATATTCGATAGCAGAGAGATGGGTCTTATGCGACCTATTGGGCCTATGGGCGTCCTTCTGAGGTCAAATCTAAGCTAAGTAAATTTACTACAAATTCATCACCTATGACTTTCCTCATGGATGAGTACTATTGCCAATATTTGACAAGACACGTGACCAAAACGAAACTTTTTCACTTTTTGGAGACAATTGTCAAATTTTGAAGAACTGTAACTCGAAAAGCTCTGGACGTATGGAACTTGGTTTGGGCTTTAATTGTAGCAAATTTAATCTACTTTAAAAATGGAACAATAACCTTTTCTCTAGGATGCATAGTTTAGGAGATATCGAGCAAAAACCGAAGCAAGTGCAAACATTTTGCTGTTTTTTGGGCATTGCGCGCACTGGTCTTTCGAAGCTACAAACTTGGTTTCTTTCTATTGGCAAAGGTCCTAACAACATATTAAAAAATTAGAACATTCTGACTTTTTGCAAGATCCAGGCACTTTTTTGTGTATAAATTGACTGGCATAATATGGCAGTTTCCCATTATAAAATATAACATGTCAATAGCATTAGGAAAAAAAATTTCAGCTCTGTTGGATCAATAGCGACAGAGATATTGGCATTTGAATAGAAATACACTTGGGCAGCCAAGGCCCGACAAAGTGACGTCACTATACCTATGATATAGTCCAATTGCATGCCAGAGCAAAGGTTTGCTGACAAATATTTTTAATTGGTTAATTGTGCAAGGACTCGATTTTAATTGTAGCTCATTGGCAAGGGGAGATTAAGAGACAGTTCTATTTTTATATTGATTTTAACTTTTATTATGAAATATTTTCCTATGTTACCAAAATAATTGTAAATATAGATTATCTTAAGATGGCGAGTTGAACAGGATGTCTCTAAAATATTTCTTGAAATCTGTTATCGATAATGTTTTTAGCTTTTCTGGAATTACGACGTTATAATATTTGATAGACTCGACCTTTACTTGGTGAAAAACCATTATCACTAATGAAATAAAAAACACTAAACTGTTTTTCACGTTTTCACATGTATTACGTCAACATGACGATCGTTTCGCTAAAACATTAGCTTCATCAGATGAGTGCACTGTAACACTACTCACAAATTGAACTTATTGAACCTTAAATACATGAAATTTCATGTATTTAAGGTTCAATAAGTTCAATTTGTGAGTAGTGTTACAGTGCACTCATCTGATGAAGCTAATGTTTTAGCGAAACGATCGTCATGTTGACGTAATACATGTGAAAACGTGAAAAACAGTTTAGTGTTTTTTATTTCATTAGTTATAATATTTTGCGACGTTCCTCTAAAGCAACTATTTTTAAACAACTAAGGTGGAGTGTCTAGCTTTATAATTTTAAGAAATAAAGCAGATGCGTGTAATTTATGTCTTTTAGATATGTGCAGCCACACAGCGGTTTGAAGAGTGTGTGATATTGGTTGTTTTCTACGTATACCAAAGATAAATCTAAGACATGAATTTTGTATATGTGATTTAACAAACTAAATTGCAATAAGCTTTATGTACGCATCGTGTCATTTGTTCTTCGAAGCGTAAATCTCCGTCTAATAAAACACCTACATTTTTACATATACTGCCTTGTAATAGAATCTCATTTCCCACTTTTGCGGCGAATTCCTGAGTAATTGTGTCCCTTATGAACATCTTCACGAATAACTTGAAATATGACTATGAAGAATTAATTTTAAGTGCATGTTTTTTAGAGAATTCCACAAGGTTTGCTAAATCTGAATTTATATTAATCAAAGCTTCATTTAAATGATTGTGTGAAAAATTAATATAAATTTGAGTGTCGTCGGCATACATATGAAATTTACTACCAAGTAGCACAGATTACTTTTTAAAAACGCTATGAATATCTACTCCACCTTTTTATAAAGCTTAATACTTTATAATTAAGAGTTAACAACAATAGTCCAGTATTAATAAGGTATCTATTGCTGTGTATCCACACTGTGGAACACTACCCAAGTATCGTGTTAGAAATCATAAATAAAATTCACAAAAATGTATGTATTTTAGAAAATAACCATAACAGTTTTACTTTAACGGATCATACAGAAGCAGGAGTATCTGTGGTTTATTTAATTGATTCAAGTTCAATTGTTCTCAGCGAGTAGGATGCAGAGAATGAAACTTGATATTGAATACGAACAAAATATTTAAATAAACATAAAATGAAGTTATTTTAGTTTAACAAGGTTATTCTAAATAGTATATAATAAAACATGAACTTATAGAGAATCACAATCTCATATAAAATGATTTAGAATGAAATTGGAAAACAAAAAAGTAAATTTTATAAAATCTGACATGCATGTCAAAACTTAGGGCTGAAAATCATAAATTGTGTAGAAACACTGTAAATCTACACAAAATGAATATTGAATGAAAGACTATTAACAGTAGTTGCAGTGCAGCGTAATTAATTTAGAAATAGTAAGTCCATAGAATACAAAACACTGAATGACATTTTAAGTTTTCAGATATTTTTAAATATCATTGCAGAAAGGTGTTTTGTAAATGATATTTCACATCATGCAGAAAGAAAGGACTAATAGTATGATGTTAAATGTTTGTTGGCGTATCAATTTCTTGTTTTAGTTTATAATATCAGTATTATGTCAGTATAAAAAACTGCAGTACGTTTTTAACTACTAGCATTTTGTGTTTATCATTGCTATTCATCTAAATGTATGAATTAGTATTTATTTGATATTGGAATTGTTAATTGTAGTTATAAGTAGATTTTAAGAAAGTGTATGTAATATGTCAATATATTTCGAGTAATTACAATTATTCACTTAATCCTGAAATGTAGAATAAGAAACTTATCAGGAAAATTAAAGAATTAAAAACAGTATTCAATTAAGGTAAAGAACAAACAAAACTGAATAGTTTAAATTTTAAATTAAAATCAAATTTTGAAATATTAGATCAAAATAGAAAAAAACAATTGAAATATTGGAAATTAACCCATTGAAACGACTAAAAATAACAAATCAGTTGATCAGACACCGCTGAACAGCGAGCTGCGAAAAATATTCATCCTCGAATAATTAATAAATTGAAAATAGAAGAAAAGTGGTGAATAATTTGAAGGTTAGAAAATTACAATCCAGATATATTGATATCAAGAATAAATTGTAAAAGTTGTTTAAATATAAGAAGTGAGTATACTTTGAAAGTATTACGAAGTAGATTATCCCGAAAGCAGATTTAGAAGAGGGAAGTATTTGTTAATCCAGTTAGCAAATTTATATGGTGAAGAAATTTCAAACGTCAAGCAAGTGATAGAAATACTTCAAGGAAATCTTGAAAATAAATTGGAGGTTAGAAACAAACGTCAATCCAGTAAAGAAGAAGAAGCCTTGAGAGGTTAAAAAGTCAGTCAAGTGACATAATATTTCAAGGATCATAATAACCAGTTAGAGGTTATAATATAACATTACTCGTGCAGAAAGAAAGACAAGGTAAAGCTTTACAATATCAGAAATCCATGGTACATATTTATTTTAAATAAAGGCCATATTTATCATTTTAGTTAAGTTAGATTTTGTTATTTAAATTTGTTAATTACATTCCAAGTTCAAATTTGTTAATAAATTAATACTTTGTTCGTTCAATACTGAGTTTGATTTATTTAGATTGTTATCTTGATCGATGAGCATTTATTGAACCGACTTCGTTGGACCTTGAGTAAGAGTCATTCTATAGATTGTAGATAGTCATGCTAATGGTGTTCTATAGTCTATAATATTAACAGCTTTTAAGAAACTGTTTGGCGCCCAGTAAACTCATTTCAATTTACTTTTAAGAAGTAAAATTCGAACGTATAAAAATATAAAATAGATATCAGAAAATAGAACACTATATACCCAAAATAGGCGCAGTTTATACAGCCTCGGTAAACTCTGTAAAAGGTATATAGATACTTAAAGTAACATTACAGCAACCTCTTTGTTTCGACTTACCAGCTATTATAAACCATGTTATATGACTGCTAAGAAGTTGTTATATAATTGCTGCAAATAAGTATCTATGCAGTAAAAATTGCTCTAAATGTGAGTTACTGTTTGCAATTATAAAGCATCGATATTACAGTGTCTTTAGCAGCTTCACACACACACATACATTATAGTTGATATATTCTTCTGGGATGATGACGCAAATTGTTATGGCAACTTATTAGGAAGCTGAATGAATATTCCCTGCGAATTAGTGTATGCTGTCATTCGTAGAAAACTAAATTTGTCATGTGAAGAAAATTTTTCTGTTGAAATATGCTATTCTACTTTGAAATAAATAGACGCGCCTCCAAAATTCCTTGAATTTGATAATGTTGAAAATTATTTAAAAAATATATTTTAAATTTTTTTTCTGCGGAATTGTTTTAAAATGATGAGCCACGTATATTGAACACCCTATTAGTGATTGCTGTAAATATTTTGTACAATTTTCCTTTTCAAGTGATAAAAAGTTAATTATACCTCGAACCGGTAACAATGGCCGCCCTGTCATATATACTTTTAGAAAATACAATATGGTTCCCAATAAGTATCGAAAGAAGGTCACTACAGAAGCTGTTATAAATTCTTAAAACAGCCCTTTGGCTGTGTAGAGGTGATATAATAGCATTTTTCGAGGATTATAAGATATTCCAATGAAACCTTCATCGAGCTCTCTCGTAATCAGTCTCATATCCAGAGAAAGGTGAATTTTATTTGAAGAAAATCCACATTTTATGTAATAATTGAATTCATCATTTTGATTTTGAGGGATATGATTTTATTACTTTTATTTCAATTTCAGACCTATGTTTTTTATTGATTTTGGTAGATTTTTGTAGTTTGTAATGATAAAATGATTGCATAAAATTTTTTGCTACATAACAAGAAAAACTCGACAGCAAATAAAATGACATTGGAGAATTATCACTTTTATTAGCACTAATATTGTATATACAAAAATATCACCAATGGTATTAGGTACATTATATCGAATAAAATTGAGTTGTCGAGGCATAGGGTCCAGTAAGCTGAAAGAAAATACTTAACCAAGCATCGATCAACCAGGCATTAAGTTTCATTTCCATACATTTGTGGCGAGCATTCCATTACGACGTTTGTTTCTTGTGTTTTTTTAAGATCTTATTTATTTTACCGCTCTGGCGGAGTTAGCCATATAATTCCATCACTCACCCAGAACATAAGCACACAACATACAAGTACACAACAACCATTCCTTGTGACATTCCCATATGCCGCAGCTGAGAGTTAGTACTCTAGCTTAAGGCAGCTTAAGTGTTAATTTAACTTTCCTCCTGAAATGACCACTTCGCTTTGTCTTTCTCCAATACTTATGCATATTGTAATGTAACGCTTAACAACAAACAGCACATGAAAAATGTACGGAGTTTCAATGAAACTATAAGCGATTTTTTAAAGGTTATAAAGCGGAGTAAGTTTAGCTGTATAAGAGTTCTATAAAGACGGAAGATTGTAACTACATAGCTCCAAAGCAGAATTTCAATTGAATAAGCGCTTTATAAAATATTCCTACTACACGTAAAATGCATTTATAAATAATCTATATTAGGGCTGACGTAAATGGCATTTGGATTACACAACTACATTGCTGCAAAATTTTTGCTTTAAAAACCTTTAAATTTCAATTTTATAAAGCCATTATAGAGAAATTGCCGAACTGTAAAACAGATGTATACATGTTATATAGAGGTTTATGCATCTGTTATAAATATACATGGTGTGTGTCTGTATAATAGACTTTACTAAGCCTTTATAAATTAAAAAAAAAACTATATAAGATGCTTTAATAAAGAAGATTTATATTTATGCTGTGAAAGCATTTTATCAGCAATCTTATTCCGCCGAGTTACTTTATAAGCAGTTTAGTGCTGAATAAAGCTTCAATATAACTAATTTTCTGTATAAGTTGCCATAATGTATTATTTATAAAGCTTTAAGCGTAATAAGAGGACGACTTCTGTTACTTGGGTATGATTTAAAAGTGAATAAATATTGTAAATAATCATCTGTTTTATTTCTTAAAATTATAAAGCTAGAGACTCCACCTTAGTTGTTTAAAAATATCTGCTTTAGAGGAACGTCACAAAATATTATAACGTCGTAATTCCAGAAAAGCTAAAAAGTAATAATGGACCTAATATAAACCTTTGTGGAACTCCTTGCGGCGTTACATCTACTGAATTAGGGGATTTTCTTCCATAAGTAACCATTTATGATCTAAAGGGTAATTATATATTAGTTTGATACCTTTAATATAAATCCAACAAATGGAAGAATTTAAAGTAATATTTTGTTATTAATGGTATCGAAAGCTTTGGAGAAATCTAAAAGAATCGATGCAGTTAAGTTACCATCATCTGTAGCTCTAAATATATCGTCTGTCATATCGAGAAGTGTAGTATTGCAGCTATATTCGGATCAAAAGCCAGATTGCCTTAGGGGTAAAATATCATATTCTTTAAAAAAATCTTTAATTTGATTTTCTATAATTCTTTCTCAAATCTTGGACATAGTGCACAGTAAATTTATGGGGTGAAGATCTTTTAGTACTTTAGGATCTGTTACTTTAAGGAGTGGCGTCACCAATGCTTATTTCTTCCATATTTCAGTGAAACGCTATTTTTAAACAAAAGTTTTCAATGTGTGTAATATAAGGTATCAAATGAAGGCAGCATAATTTTATTATTCCAAATGCTTTTGAGAGTATTGACTTCAAAAATTTTTTTATACGTGAGGGAGCAATAAAAAAATTTAAATTTTTGGCATAGTTACTGCATTTGTCAAGCTCTTTCAGAATATGTAACTTGAAAAAATAATGGTACTTGTGTGCTGTGTGTACAGATGCACGTGTACCGTCAATAGAACCAGCTTCACCAGATCACATTATTTTCATGTTATAAACCCATTGTTAAAATTGTATTATATTTGTAATAGATAGGCGTATTACTTTTCTGAACATATAATAGCTATTTATGATACGAGTGTGAAAAATGCACATTGAAGGCACGCGTATGAAATGAGTTACACAACTTGGCTGCGCCTCGTTGTGCAATTCGTACAAGTGCCTTAAACACATTTTCACATGAGTATCATACAAGAGATTTTTTCTCTACGAACGTACAAATATTAAAAAAAAGTTATTGAAAAATATTAAATATCTTGACGTTCAAAATGTCAAAATATTTTGAATTTGCATCTTGACATTTCTTTGAATAATCAATTCTATCAAATATCACAGTACGATATTTTGAATTTGTAATCACACCATCTAGAAAATTACCGTACACCGTTTCTAAGGTAATAAAAGTTTGTTTTTATAAATTATTGTTTACAAACGACACTCAAACCTCGCAAAGCTTAAACAATCTTTATTTATTGTGATTTTATTATTGCTATTAAACAACTATGAGTAATTTAGATACCGAGAATAGTGACAGTGTTGCGTCCGATGTAGAGGAGTCTGCAAGAATGGCAATTGATGTACTATTATCTGCTAAGTCCAAATCTTAATATGAGACGGCATATATACGCTTTGAAAAATGGTGCAATGAGAAGAGAACGAGGCACCCCACGGAAACTGTATTGTTAGCATTATTCCAGCAGAAATAAAAATACAAAAGCTATCGTCACTTTGGAGCCATTACTCAATGTTGAGGACCATGATATTCAAAAATAAAAATGTTTGATTTTATTTTTTGTTATAAATGTCTCTTTATACCAGTGCGAAAAGTGACAGTTCTTTTCGCACTGACTGAAAAGTGACAGTTGTTTTCGCACTGGTTCACTGGTGCGTTAAAGTGACGTTTTTCACACTAAAATGACAGTTGAAAAGTACATGAGTTAGAATTACCGAAATGTCGTACTTTTCAACTGTCATTTTGGTGTGAAAAACGTCACTTTAACGCACCAGTGGATCAGCGCGAAAACAACTGTCAATTTTCACACTTAGTGTGAAATGTCACTTTTCTAACTGGTATAAAGAGAAATTTATAATATAAAAAATCAAATCAAACATTTTTATTTTTGAATATCATCGTCCTCAACATTGAGTAATGGCTCCAAAGTGACAACAGCTTTTGTATTTTTCATTTTTGCTGGAAATATACTAACAATACAGTTTCCGTGGGGTGCCTTGTTCTCTTCTCATTGCACCATTTTTCCAAGCGTATATATGTCGTCTCATATTGAGATTTGGACTTAATAGGTAATAGTGCATCAATTGCCATTCTTACAGACTTCTCTACGTTGGACGCAACACTCACTATTCTCGGTATCTAAATCACTCATAGTTATTTAATAGCAATAATTAAATCACAATAAATAAAGATTGTTTGAGCTTTGCGAGGTTTGAGTGTCGCTTGTAAACAATAATTAATAAAAACAAACTTTTATTACCTTAGAAACGGTAGTACGGTAATTTTTTAGATGGTGTTATGACGAATTCAAAATATCGTATTGTGACATTTGATAGAATTGATTATTAAAAGAAACGTCAAGATGTAAATTCAAAATATTTTGACATTTTGAAAGAAATTTAATATTTGTCAATAACTTTTTTTAAATATTTGTACGTTCGTAGAGAAAAAATCTTGTATGATACTCGTGTGAAAATGCGTTTCAGGCACTTGTATGAGTTATACAATGAGGCGCAGCCAAGTTGTGTAACTTTCATACACGTGCCTTAAACATGCATTTTTCACACTCGTATCATAAATAGCTATTAACAAATGGAGTGAGAATTTGATCAGAATATGAAATTCTAAGCAAGCTTGTATATTACCTTTGATTTTGTTACCTGAAAGCATTTTTACTTAATAGGAATTAGAACAGCATTTTTATTACATTTTATATTTTAAAAAACAAGGCTTAATTCTAGATAACAGTTAATACTGATCCTCTAAGTTAAAAATGGAGGATTTACTGAAATTTGTAGTAAACATTTTAATGATTGTTATGATTGGATATTCATAACAATGGGCTTGTTTGACATTTTTTTTTTATTTCACAAATCGAAAGTGCAAGTATAAATTAATGGATCTGCAAAAAATCAGAATCTTATTCGCACGTTTAGTATCTTAAAAACTATTACAAATTTCCATCTCGCGAAAATGGGGCGTGGCCAGGCGCTACGTCACTATACGCATAGACTCGGCGATCTCAATAGACTTGATGCTCCTTATTGGTTATAATTATAAGTGTTTTCGAAGCATTGTTTGTTTTGCTTACTACTTGACAGTAGCGGAGTACAATTTGGTGAAATGTCAAAAAATTACAATTTTCTCTCGCTCCTGCCAGAACGAATTTTCGATTTCGACCCTGCAATTTACGATTATAATTAATCGCAGACCTTCTCCTTTCCGTAGACACATAGAACGAACTTCCACTCGACGTATTTATTTAGTTACCAGCGTTTAAAAATTCCATGTTTTTCGACTTTTTAGGTTAAATTTGAAAGGTCCGAGAAAGCCATTTTTCTTACGTCACTTGCGTATAGTGACGTCACAAATGAGCGCTCGGTTTTTGCAACTATTACATCTTGCAACTCCTTACATCTCGAGAACGGAAAAAGTTAATAATACGAAATTTTAAGTGTATAATGAGAATATCGAGTACTATATGAAAAAGTATAAAAACCATATAAAAAGAATATCATGGAACAAGCCCATTGTAGATACTCTACACCTCTCTTTATAACGAGAAATTGCAGCATTGAAGTAAGCATATAGGTGTCAAGTAAAAACTTACTTCCAGGCTGAATCTCCTCCTGTCTAATATGTGCTCTAGTTTCTGCTTGTATTTTTTCTAAAATATGAACAGATAATTATAATTATACTTAATAAGAGATGAACAATTCAAGTACTTACTGTATTTTTCTGAATTAAACATAGGATCAATTATTATGGGATATATGGCTAATCCTATAGTACCTACAAGACCTCCTATTAATGCTGCATATCGCCATCCTCTCAAAACAGCCATAGTTTATGTAATAATTTTAATTTTTAAAACATTTATTACTTATTTGAATAATAAAAATAGGGTTATGTAGTTACGTACTCGCACCAAAGATTAGAGAACTAACAAGATAGGACAGTCAGACGGAGAAGACGAAATAGACGAAGATGGACATAGACACCAAGACAGTTGTGAACTCTAATTTAAAGGGACACGACATTCAGCGGAAACGGTTTCGGGATTTGTCGGGTACGCCATACGCATTAAATGAAGCAGGTACTTCCTATGTTTTATGTATGTACGTGGGGTATTTACTATTTACGGCGCGACGACAGTCAACTCAAACTTCATCAAATCTATCTAAGCACTCAGTCAGGAGTACTCAGCTCAGGACAGTACAGAGACATACATATAACAGCAGATCAATGGACCGCAGAGCCGGTACGATCGAAATCGTGGATTCGGTCCGACTCGTTCCACCTTCGGATTTGTTCTCTTGGCCTTGGAACGGGTCTGCCCCGATCGCTCGATGACAGCTGCGTGTGGCGGTTTTTTTCCTCATTTTATAGAAAGAAGTTTCAAAATAATTCTTTCGATGTACAATTCTATCCTAGCCAAATAGATATCTTACATATAAACATAGAAATACTTCATGTGATATATATTATAAAGCAACCTGTTTTCTTAGTGACCTTGGGTACTGACAGTCAGCTGAGTTCGGTTGTTCTATCAGGACAGTATTGTCCATTTTTCACTATTGGCCTCTTTTTCTAATGTTACCTTCTCCGTCTGACTGTCACATTGTGGCAACTGCGCGTAAACTCCGCTAAAAGATAAAAGTTTTTCCGCCGGCTGCCCTATCTTATTAATTCTCTAATCTTTGGTATAGGTAATAAGTCGTAAAGGCGGCTACAGACGTAACCTGACGTAACTGCATACTTGAACGGTATACATGCGCAAGTTTATTGTACAAATCTGCATCGCCGCCACACATAAAAGTATACTTGAACCTACTTGAACAGTTGTGCAGTGACAGTTAAGCGCGAACAAAGGATAGAAATGGCATCAACGAATGAAGACGATGCGTTTACGTTTACAGTTTGCACAAGTCTGCCGACCTGCCGTACCACAGACTACTATGCCGTACACACGCTCAAGCGCTCAGGTATACTTGCGTAAACCCAACATGTACAAGTCATCAAGTCTCATGTCACTGTACAATGTACAGTTAGAGTAGTATTACTATGAGAAGATGCTCGGGGCGGAGCTAACGTGCGCGAATATTTTTACCAGTGACACATCATCTGGGGTAGCAGGATATATAATAATTGTAATCAAATTTTCGAGGTCGAAGAGCTGTGTAATGTAGAATATTAAAGCTTGTCACACTCTGGTGTTTACGATGAAGACATTCTTCACTGAAAGTAAGGTTATATCACTTAATTCAATCAGAAACGGCGAACACAACAAGTATATCGCAGCACAGATCCTGTGACAGCAGGTTGACGGTGCCACTGGCTTCGACGTCAAATATGACGCAATTCGCTCTCATTGGCCTAGAACAGTGGAAGCACACAAACTCGTTTCTGCGCATTATTTTTTGCGAGCATCTTCTCATAATAATACTACTCTACAATACTTGTCCAAGTGTTATAACACATACGTTCCGGTATTCTTGTATAAACTTGCGCATGCATACCGTTCAAGTATGCAGCTACGTCTGTAGCCGCCTTAAGCAAGTCAAGGGAGCAGTTTACTCAACTTGCCTTTTTTTAGAGCAGATGATGTTTCAATTCAATTTAGGCAAGTACTAAGTAGACGTCTGTTTACTCACGTAACGTGTAAGAAGTAACCTTATCTTGTAACTTTCTTACCTACGACTTACGAGCTTCATGTAAACAAGTTATGACTCTGTTCAGGCCATGCAAATCGAGTGACTAAACTGGAAGTACTAACGAACACACCTTTACCTTTACAAAATTCATGTCATTCATTTTGACATCACATTGTAGTTCTGTCAAAAAATATCTAAATATCATCATTTAACAAAAGTTCAGTGTTCTTTTAGAGTTAAAATAGGTTTTTCGAAATGTCTAGAGGAAGCAGTGCTGGTTTTGATCGTCACATTACTATATTTTCACCTGAGGGTCGACTATATCAGGTAGAATATGCATTTAAAGCCATTAACCAAGCCGGGTTAACCTCTGTAGCTGTAAAAGGAGTGGATACAGCCGTTTGTGTGACCCAAAGAAAAATTCCAGACAAATTAGTTGATGCTAACACCATTACTCATATGTTTCAACTCACTGATTATATTGGGTGTGTAATGACCGGTATGATAGCCGACAGTAAATCCCAAGTACAGCGGGCTAGATATGAAGCCGCTCAGTTTAAATACAAATTTAATTATGAAATGCCCATAGATGCTTTATGCAGACGAGTAGCTGATATCTCTCAAGTATATACACAAAATGCGGAAATGAGACCATTGGGTAAGTTTTTAATTCTAAGTTACTTATATTATTTGTTAGCATAGAGATAAACTTCAGATAACACAGTAAATGTGACACATTTATAATAGACTTGTTCCATGATATTATTTTTATATGTTTTTATATAGTAGTTACTCGACATTCTTATTAAGTATGCCCTTATAATTTTATATTATTAACTTTTCCTGTTCTCGAGATATAAGGGGTTGAAATTAGTAATAGTTGCAAGAACAGTGCGCCTGTTTGTGACGTCACTATACGCAACTTTGAACTCGGAGATCTACCACGACCACTAACAGCCGTACAATAGTAAGTAAATACGTGGAGTTGTAGGCCGTTTTAGGTGTCTATGGAAAGAAGAAGAGTGGCGTTTTGTTCTGATACCAAAGTGAATGGGCAAAACCAGAAATCTGGCTTGGCACGGGTGAACAAAAGATGGCTTTTTGTTAAAAATTTAAAAACATTGAATTAAAAAAAATTCATAAATAAGTAAATACGTAGAATGGAAGTCCGTTCTCGGTCTCCATGGAAAGAACAAGACTGGCCCTTTCTCATGATACCAAATTGTACAGGATAATTCGGAAATTCAGCTCTGCAAGAGCAAGAAAATAATCCATTTTTTAGAAGTATTAAAATGTAACCTAAAAAATTCAAAAATAGCAAATCTTTAAATGCTCATATGGGTGTCCCAGAATTAAGTTCACGAACCTGTGATTCCTTAGTTCATATTGGGCCTGTATAACCCAACTTACCTTGGTCCAAAAATTCATCCCTGAGGAAGTACATTCTCTTAAAGTGAGGCAGAAAAATTTTTTCCAATAATTTATGTTATATTGAAGATAAAATTTTCCAATTTTCATGGGATCTGTATCTCTATAAGTACTCTATGTAAGCTTGATAAAAACTAAATATCTTTTGTTTCTCAAATGCGACAAGTTTCCTGTTTCACAAGCACCTATGACCTACAGAGAAAAAATGATAATTGTTGATTTTTAGTTGATATTACCCATAATTTTAAAAGTATTAATTTGTGTACTGAAACAGGTGGACGTCATGTGGAGTATTTGTTATTAATGTATTTTTTAGTTTTTTTTTCTGTTATTACAACATTTTATTCTAGAATTGTAAATAAATGTTTAATACAAATGAAGGAAAGAACGTTAATTCCTTGTGTTTTGATTAAAATAAAAAAAAAATTAAGAGTACCTTTTTGTAGCTTTTTCAATGCTTGCAAAAATATTCAAGTATTTTGTAATTTTACAGGGCGATTAAAGAAATATCGCCAATCAAATATTAATTATTATGAAAAAAAAATTAGAAATAAAAGATATTTGGTTGATCTCAAGTTTACATAGAGTACTTATATAGATATAGCTCCCATCAAAATTTTAAAATTTTCTCTTCAATATAACGGAAATTATTGGAATATTTTTTTCTGTCTCACTTTAAAGCGGATGTACTTCCTCAGGGATGCATTTTTGGACTAAGGTAAGTTGGGTTATATGGGTCCAATATGAACTCAGGAATCACAGGTTTCCGTCCAGGAACTCAATTCTGGGACCCTGTATAATATAATACTTGTAGTGGAGGATCGATTTTGGTCTAAATTAAAAAAAGAAGATTGGCATTCTGTCGACATCGTAAGTGTCACAGTGGAAATCGGAATTTCGGCTAGGTCTGTGCAAAGAAAAATGGTTATTTTCTTAAAAATCGAAAATTCGGCTCGACTTTTGCGAGTTAATTACTCAAAAACCACTAAAAAGAGCGCCTCCGAATTTATCCTAAAGAATGTAAAATTAATCCCCGAATCGAATGATACCTGCCGCTTCCCGAAAAACCGCCCTCACGAAAAGCCTTTGGTAGATCCGATCCGCAATTTTAGAGGGATGAGATCAACACGGTAAGTATATAGATCATAACAACTATATAGCCTCGAGTAGATTGAGATCGCCGAGTCTATGCGTATAGTGACGTAGCGCCTGGCCACGCCCCATTTATGCCAGGTGGAGGTTTGTAATTGTTTTTAAGATACTATACGTGCGAATAAAGTTCTGATTTTTGCAGATCAATTGTTTTATACTTGCACTTTTGATTTATGAAATAAAAAAAAAATGCCAAACAAGCTCATTGTTTATATATTATGTACTGTGAGTATCGATATAATTTTTCCCCTTTACTGTCTTCAAAACTTAATAGATTCAATAGCGACAATTTTCCTGAAGTAGGTATTAATTTTTGTAATAAGAGAAAAAGAAAACAAAAAGTGACTTATAGTAATGAATTAAAAGATTCAAATGGAAATTATACTTTCTCCATTTGTTTAGTGCACAAATTTTTTCGTATTAGAATGAACACAATAATACTACAAGTTTAAAAATAGTCCTTTCGACAGAAATTTAATGGTAACTGGTAAATTGAAAAATCTGACTCTGTTTTGCGTCAAAATAAGAATATCTTACGCACTAGTAGACGCACTGCCCGTCCTTCGCGACGTTGAGAGATAACTTCGAAGTGCGGGTCTGTTTATCTGTTCCCTAGCTTAGTCGGCAACTTTGCGTTTTTTATGTGTCTCATAAATATGGAGTGAAAATAAACAAGCAGCAAAAAGTAAAACTTTAATACCCATATAAAACTTCAAACATTTGCAATTGGAAAAAGAATAAATTGTAATATTCCGAGTCATATTCCTAAAGCTAATTATGTAAACAAATACTTTATAAATGCGTGGCAAAATAGCAGAAAAAAATCGAAAAAACATTGAGAGCCCAGAATTCAATTTTAATAATAATAATAATAATAATAATAAATTGTCTTTATTAAGAGAGAAGTTAACCTTTCAATTTTTGTTCATATTTATTTGTTGGCCCTACTCACGAACTTCATAAATGAAATTGGACCTCATAACGCACGCTTCCCAAGCTAAATTTTTGACACACCCAACCATCGACGTCATGATAGGTCGTCAACTTATTTGAGGTTGGCAAAATCCAGTAGGAATATCAACTGCTACAATGTTGGTTACCTGGACATAGTTGTTATTTTGCGGCATACTGCTAAATGTATTATATTTTCGTTAAACTTAAGTACTTCTCTTCAGAAATACTACCCCAATGCACCTAAACAGGAAATTCATTAACAAATGTGAGAATATTAAAATAAGTTATCATAAGAACTACTCATTAATAATACTTTAGTTTTAATTATATTGTTCCAAAATGAAACAATAATTTGTCCATCGACAGCAACGGGATAATATTAGATGAGATCTGACAACGCCCAATTTGTACTTTGTTTTTACTTGCTACATAAAATGTAATAATGAAAGTAATTCTTTTGACCACGGAAGTTAAACAATAAAACGTCACCAATTCGACTGATCCGACCATTCACTTAACATTGGCATTGGTGACTTATAATGGCGGCCAGCATCGGAGGTGTCAATATAACTAGCCATTATGGAGTCCCTTTTAATTTACAAAGTTCGTAAATATATACAAAATATGAAATTATATAAAATAAACTGTTTTACTCTTCAAGAATACACCCTTATATCTCTGAAATTAAAAAACCAATACATTTCAAATTAGGATGGCAAGTACCTATTTATATACTCAAAATATGATTTTTTTGACCTAATCAACTTTGAGGTCGCTCATTGGCATACCACCCTTGTGGGGAAAATTGGGAACGATTTTTCAAAAAACTGTGTTAGTAAGAGGTCCAGAGGCAGGCATATATCCTGGTTGTTGAAGGTACAGCGCCAGATATTTTAAACCTGCAAGGTTGTCTACTTTTTAGCCATGTAAATGTCAAGCTGATTTTTTTTTAAATAATTAAATTCATTCATAAATTAAGTATCCACCACTAAAAAAAATTCCCATCACTTTGCTTGTCATTCATGCTCTAAGGCAAAGGATTGGTCATGTTTCTAGCAGTTACAGATGTGACAAGTAATCGTACTCTGTCTCCTGTACCAGTACCTATTAGAAATCAAGATTTGAATCAAAATTTTTTTAGTCACATTCAATTTTCGTCAAAATACAATTTTTCATTGATTTAAATTAATAGATCAAGAAAATATAAACATTTCCCTTAATCAAAAAATAAATAATAGTTAAGTACTTTTTCTAGACAGAGATAATTATTTAGATTTTTTAATAAGTGTAACATTATTTGTGTATACTATACCATTGGTACTAAATGAGACCATTCCCTCATCAAAATCAAATATTTTTTTTTGTCATCCTCATCATATTTACTGAGAGAATTAAATTTACCAATATTTTCTTTATTTCGAGTTTATTACTTTTAAATTATATTTTATATAAACCAACTTTCTCAATTGAGTAAACGATTTCGGAGTTTATTTTCAATTATTTCCGTTATTTTATAGTGGCATGAATTTTAAAAGATTTTGACTAGACACAACCTTAGATATTAGATTATACATAAGAATTTGTATTTTGAAATTAAATATTTATTCTTTAATTTTTTTATTAATTTGCAGGTTGCTCTATGGTATTGATAGGATATGACAGTGAAATAGGACCATGTGTGTACAAGGCCGATCCTGCAGGATATTACTGCGGATATCGAGCAGTAAGTGTTGGCTCTAAACAAACTGAGGCCAACAGTTACTTGGAAAAGAAGCTAAAGAAAAAGCAAGAGTTGCAACATGATGATGTTATACAATTAGCTATTGGTTGTCTGTCTAGTGTTTTATCGGTAGATTTTAAACCCTCAGAAATAGAAGTGGGAGTTGTGTCAACAGAAGAACCTAAATTTCGGAAACTTACGGAACAAGAAATTGACAAACATCTAACTGCAATTGCTGAAAAGGATTAAGTACTTTCATATTTCAAATATCTACCTAATTAATAACCTTACTGTAATTTATTGATTAAGGAATGGTACAGTTACAACACTTTTATGTAATAAACATTAAGTAAAAATAAGTTTAATTTCCTTTCCTGGTATTAACTTGAATCGAATTTCAAATATTAGGTGTGTCTTCTCAATCTATAAGTAAGGTGCAGCAATATCTATTAGTGTTTTCTTTAACCAATCAGGTAATTAAGTTTTATTTTAAATTAAGTATTATTGACTGCTAGGGAAACATTACTAATTCAAATATCTTTTCTTGCAATGCGAAAGAGAGTACGGTTAAATTTTGTTGCCATCATTTTCTGCTTAAAGCTTTTTTCTAAAATTTCTATTAATTTAAAATTGTGGCAGTGAAAAGAAATTTAAGAGGACACAATGATAACTAAAAGAAAGAAGCACAGGAAAGAGTTAAGTTGTGTATGTATGGATAAGTAGAGTATTCGCTGGTTAAGTTGGGGGAAGATAGGCAACATCTGATTCGTCTATTTGCGTTTTATTCTAAATTGTGCATTTTGGTCTCCGTGTGGTGTGGTCCTCTAGTTGTTGATACCGTTATGAGATCTAAAGAAATCGGCTATTTTATATAGGGTAAGTCAGGAGATGATAAATTTACTATTTCTCATTTTTTTTTTTTTTGCTATAAATACATAAATAATGTTTGCATACATCAGTGGTTAATAACAAAGTACTTAATTTAAAAACAATTAAAAAGTTAAGAAATAGTTACAAAAACACAATGTAATATAATAGGTGGAGAAGCCGGCTGTACAGATTTCCTATGAATAAGATACATGAAAATCTTTGTGTGAGTGAGTAAGTACTACCACAGACATACAGGGAGTCACCTTTCATATAAGCAAATTTTGCCCGCGTCGTGGAATCCTGACGTCACTTTCGGTCAGAATTTTTTGTGTCGTTGAATACATGAATAAAACTTATGTCAAAATGTAAGTCTTAAGGTATACAATGAGATTGTTATGAGGTGCCAGGCTTAATTTGCCGCAACCCTGAGACACCCTTGATAAAGTATTTTTTTGTTTGTTTTCTTAAGTCATCGAATACATGAATTATTATTTTTTTAAGTTAAAGTACAAGCCTTCTAGTTATTAACAAAATGGGGTGCCTCTTCTTATTTGCCCGCATACTCCCATTTTGATGTCACGTCCGGAAAGATTCCACGACGCAGGCAAAATTTGCTTATATGAAAAGTGGTTCCCTGTAGGTCTGTCATAATACTTACTCACTCATACAAAGTAGGAAATCTGGAAAACTCAAACATAGGAAATCTGTACAGCTGGCTCTCTACCTATAAGTAGTATTAATAAACATAGTATTTCAAGTACAGGAAAAACGAAAATATAAAAATTGTTTAAAAACACAAAAAACAACGTAAAAATGCTAAAATATAGCGTTGACTGTAATAATCTAATTAGATACACGATAAATTAAGGAGCCAAAAAATTCAAAATATTCGTCATATGAATAAAAGGCATTTTGTAAAAGAATATTTTTAATTTTTTGCTTAAGTGTGTTTACGCCCAATTCAGGATTTTGTAAGTCTCTATGTAACACGTTAAAAAATTTTATAGATAGATATAAGTAAGAATGATTTACTCAGTCTATATTTAGGCAGTCTTAAATCTCTTGCTTGGTAGCTTTGTTATCATCTGTTAATTTCTTTACATAACACAAACATTCATATACATAGCACGATGGCAGTGTTAATATACGGAGACTTAAAAAAGGGTTTGCAATGGTCATCGTATTTAGCTTGGGTCATTATTCGTATAACTTTTTGCAATTTAAACTTTTTGTCCAAATGACATGATGACCTCCATACTATCACTCCGTATGTCATTATGTTGTGAAAAATAGGCTATTGTTAAGCAGTCTGCAGTAATTTTGTTGCTGAGTTGTCTTAGTATATAAATACAGGTCGATAACCGTTTTGATAAGTTTTTAATTTGGAGCTGAGAGTTTAATGAACTATCCAAATGTACACCCAGGAGTTTAATAGGTTCATTTATTTCTCTATTTTTCGTTTCAAAATTTATGGTTTTTGTTTTATCCTTATTTATGGTAAAATGTTATGTCTTGACCAGTTATTCATTAAATTGTCAGCTTCCTTTTACTTCCCTCGCATACCGAAGGGAAGTATTGTATTCGAGAAAAAATTACCCTCCGAGATTTTTTCGGATTTTGACGTTTAAGATCACGTAGATTACGAAAATATAGGTTTTTCAATTCCGTCAATCTGTCTGTCTGTGTTGGTGCATTAACTAAAAAACTACTTGACGGAGATCAGTCAAATTTGGTAGGTAGTTGATGCTACTGTCGAAGAAATGGTTAAACTTTCACTGGAAAATATACAGGGTGGACCGTCTACAGGAAATAAATAATGAAAAAAAAATTGTTTTGCTCAAATTTAAAACTTCCACGTTTCATGACACGCTAAACCTATTTCAGAAAAAAAAAAAATTTGAAAATTTTTTTCACCAACATATTTGAAAAATTTTTACCACTAAAATAGATGAAATTTTATTTTCTTTGTCCAAATTTAAATTTTCCACGTTTCATGGCATTCTAAACCTATTAAAAAAAAAAATTGATTTTTTTTTTACCAACATTTTTGAAAATTTTTTTACCACTAAAATAGATGGAAAACTTTTTTACTTGTTCAAATTTAAAATTTCGACTGTTTCATAGTGTTCTAAACCTATTAAAAAAAAATAAAAAAATTTGAAAATAATTTTACCATTTTTGAAAAAATTTTACCACTAAAGCAGATGGAAGACTTTTTTTTGTTCAGATTTAAAATTTTCACGTTTCCATGGCATTTTAAACCTATTCAAACAAATTTAAAAAATTTTTGAAGAAATTTTTAATCAATCACTAGGTACTAAAGAATATATGAAACATTTTTTTTTTGCTCAAATTTCCACGTTTCATGACATTCCGAACCTATTTCGGAAAAAAAAATTACAACATTTTTTTACCATTTTAGAAAAAAAAATACTAGAATAGATGGAAAAATTTTTTTTTTGCTCAAATTTAAAATTTTCACGTTTCATGCCATTCTAAACCTATTTAAGAAAAAAAAAAATTGAAAATTTGTTTCACCATTTTTGGAAAAAAAATTTACCCTAAAATAGATGGAATTTTTTTTTTCTTTGCTCAAATTTAAAATTTTCACGTTTCATGGCTTTCTAAATCCATTTAAAAAAAATATTTAAATCTGTAATCTTTTTTTACGACTACTATAGAATAGAAGGAATCTTTCTTTTTTGCTCAAATTTAAAATTTCCACGTTTCGTGAAATTCTAAACCTATTTCAGAAAAAAAAATTGAAAATTTGTTTACCAACATTTTTGAAAAATTTAAAAAAAATGAAATTTTTTAATCACCACTATGCTTCCACTCCACTACGTGAATGTGGAATTGAATATGTGACAGATGGCAATAATATTTGGCATATGCATCTATTATACTTTTATTGAAAAATGTACAGGGTGGTCATCCAGAGAAATAATTCAGTCATGGTGGACATTTGTAAAGGTATTTGCGTAAGCCTTCCATATTTGGCACCTGTCATTTAGTATTGAACTTTTGCTGTTGGATGAGCACTCTGTATATTTTTTTGACCAAAACTTATCAGCTTTTCTTTGTAATAATAGTGATAACTATATTCCTATTATTATATTCATTGTCATTTCGTAATTATTAATTTTTTAGAGTGATCGCCATGCACAAATAAAGCGGGAAGTTCTGTGTAAAACCTTTACCGATTTTTTATTAATGCACAGGTTGGAAAATAGTTTGTCGCCGAGTAAAAATGTCATGTCATCAGCGTACATTATTGGCTCTACTTCAGCAGCACAATTGAAAAATATATCATTAATGTAAATTATGAACAGCACAGGATGACCCAGAACAGAGCCCTGCAGCACTCCATAATCAACACTAGATAGTTTTGATACTTTGCCATTAAAAGATAAGAAATACATACATTTAAGGCTTTTCCTCTGATCCCATAGTATTCCAATTTTTGTATTAGAACACCATGGTTAACGGTATCAAATGCCTTAGACATGTCATAACATTTTGCAGTGCATAGTTTACACTCCTCAAAAGCTATAATGTTTCCATACATTTCACAGATTGCGCCAATAGTGGATCTCTTCTGTCTATAGTTGAATTGAGTATCAGTTGGTAAGTTATTTTTTTCAAAGTATTCTAGCAATCTATTTTAGGCTTATAACTGCATGTCTGTAATATTAAAGTCATCTTTTTTGCGTACAGGTGTATAACGGATATATTTGCACTAGGTGCTTTCTTTACAGAATTTGAAACCTTTGTGTTGTTAAAATTAAGGTATTTATAACGTTAAAAAATAGATCAAGAAATCATTAGCCGTTACGTGAGAAGCAGGGCCGGCATCTTTTTAATTTATCTGCTACTAGGCGAATCTTGTCCCCCCCCAGTTTTCGAAGGTGCTGAAACCAATTCCGGGGTCTAAAACCAAGTCACCCCGACCAGGGGAGGATTTTTTGTTATTGTGAAAAATATTCAACATTTTCAGAGACGAGGTTTGACGGAGGGAATATGAAAGGCGAGCAGGGTTGTAACAACCCTCATGAGCGGAAATTCACCTCCTGGAGGGGTTGTAACCACCCCTGGTTATAACCCTGGTCACCTTCATCTTCCCTCCATTAAACCTCCTCTTTGAAAATGTGGATTATTTTTTACAAAAAAGAAAATCCACCCCCTGGAGGGATTGTAACCACCCCTGGTCACCTTCATCTTCTCTCCAACAAACGCCCTTTTTAAAAATTGTAAATAAAAAAAATCCACACCCTATAGGGGTTGAATCGAGGGGTGGGGGTGATTGGGCTCATCCCCCTCTAGAATTACTACCTTAAGTTATGGGCCAGGAAAGAGTCTTTAAGGGTGGTTTTGGAGCGATTTTGGGGGGTAGCCGGGGCCAAAAATTTTTCTGGATCCCGGAATCGCTTTATTGAGCACCCTCGAAAACGGAGGCGGGGAGAACTAGATTAGTCCAGTAGTAGATATTTGTAATTTTCGAGCAAAATCCCGATTTCTGACGTCCACTAATATATAAAACATAATATTTATAAAAAATAGACTAATTTTACTATAAATTATTGACAAATTTATCAAATTAACTTGTAAAAAACAAAAATATGTAGGTAATTTAAAGTAAGCAATACGTTAGTTACATCAAGATATTTGTTGGTAGTTAATTTCACTTTGCTTTACAGAAAATGGAGAATTTCAATACTGCTATGTATTTTTCGGACTATCATGACAAAATATAAAATTAAATATCTAGTAGAATTTTAGCAGAGTTACTCTAGCAATAAATCCTAAATACTTTCTAATTTTTAATTGCTGGAATTTGTATCATACAGATTTCATATTTTAGTATGATCTTCTACAAGTCTCAGGAAAACAAATTCCATTGCCACATTCGATTATCCGGTCGTTGGGGGCGGCACAATTTTTTTTATTTTATTGTTGAATATCGTGCATATTTCATATTTTAATATATCATTTCTGCGGTTCATTCGAAGTCAATGCCGATTACAGATTCGTTTTTCCGAGGGGGGGGGGAGGCGGGAGCGGTATAGGTACTCTAACTTTCTTATTAGAAATCGTGCACATTTCATATTTTGATATGTCATTTCTGCGGGCCATACAAAGTTAATACTATTGGCGGATTCGTTTTTCCGAGGGGCGGGGGCGGTATAGAAACTCTAACTTTTTTATTAGAATTCGTGCACATTTCATATTTTGATATGTCATTTCTGCGGGCCATACAAAGTTAATACCGTTGGCGGATTCGTTTTTCCGAGGGGCGGGGGTGGTTTAGAAACTTTAACTTTTTTATTAGAAATCGTGCACATTTCATATTTTGATATGTCATTTGTGCGGGCCATACAAAGTTAATGCCATTGGCGGATTCGTTTTTCCGAGGGGCGGGGGCGGAGTAGAAACTCTAACTTTTTTATTAGAAATTGTGCACATTTCATATTTCGATATGTCATTTCTGCGGGCCATGCTAATTTAATACCATTGGTGGATTCGTTTTTCCGAGGGGCGGGGGCGGTATAGAAACTGTAACTTTTTATTAGAAATCGTACACATTTCATATTTTGATATGTCATTTCTGCGGGCCATACAAAGTTAATACTGTTGGCAGATGCGTTTTTCCGAGGGGCGGGGGCGGTATAGAAACCGCCCCCGCCCCTCGGAAAAACACATCCGCCAACAGTGTTAACTTTGTATGGCCCGCAGAAATGACATATCAAAGTATTAAATGTGCACGATTTCTAATAAAAAAGTTACAGTTTCTATACCGCCCCCGCCCCTCGGAAAAACGAATCCGAAAATGGTATTAACTTAGTATGGCCCGCACAAATGACATATCGAAATATGAAATGTGCACGATTTCTAATAAAATAGTTAAGAGTTTCTATACCGCCCCCCGCCCCTCGCTAAAACAAATCTGCCAACGGCATTAAGAGTTTCTATACCGCCCCCGCCCCTCGGAAGAACGCATCCGCCAACAGTATTAACTTTGTATGGCCCGCAGAAATGACATCAAAATATGAAATATGCACGATTTCTAATAAAAAAGTTACAGTTTCTATACCGCCCCCGCCCCTCGGAAAAACGAATCCGCCAATGGTATTAAGTTAGTATGGCTCGCAGAAATGACATATCAAAATATGAAATGTGCACAATTTCTAATAAAAAAGTTAGAGGTTCTACTCCGCCCCCGCCCCTCGGAAAAACGAATTCGCCAATGGTGTTAACTTTGTACGGCCCGCACAAATGACATATCGAAATATGAAATGTGCACGATTTCTAATAAAATAGTTAAGAGTTTCTATACCGCCCCGCCCCTCGGAAAAACGAATCCGCCAACGGTATTAACTTTGTATGGCCCGCAGAAATGACATCAAAATATGAAATGTACACGATTTCTAATAAAAAAGTTACAGTTTCTATACCGCCCCTGCCCCTCGGAAAAACGAATCCGCCAACGGTATTAATTTTGTATGGCCCGCAGAAATGACATGTCAAAATATGAAATGTGCACGATTTCTAATGAAAAAGTTACAGTTTCTATACCGCCCCCGCCCCTCGGAAAAACGAATCCGCCAACAGTTTGTATGTATGTATGTATGGCCCGCAGAAATGACATATCAAAATATGAAATGTGCACGATTTCTAATAAAAAAAGTTAAGAGTCTCTATACCGCCCCCGCCCCTCGGAAAAACGCATCCGCCAACAGTATGTATGTATGTATGGCCCGCAGAAATGACATATCAAAATATGAAATATGCACGATTTCTAATAAAAAAGTTACAGTTTCTATACCGCCCCCGCCCCTCGGAAAAACGAATCCACCAATGGTGTTAACTTTGTACGGCCCGCACAAATGACATATCGAAATATGAAATGTGCACGATTTCTAATAAAATAGTTATGAGTTTCTATACCGCCCCCGCCCCTCGGAAAAACGAATCCGCCAACGGCATTAACTTAGTATGGCCCGCAGAAATAACATATCAAAATATGAAATGTGCACGATTTCTAATAAAATAGTTAAGAGTTTCTATACCGCCCCCGCCCCTCGAAAAAACGCATCCGCCAACAGTATTAACTTTGTATGGCCCGCAGAAATGACATATCAAAATATGAAAAGTGCACGATTCCTAATAAAAAAGTTACAGTTTCTATACCGCAAACGCAAACGGTATTAACTTGGTATGGCCCGCAAAAATGAAATATCAAAATATGAAATGTGCACGATTTCTAATAAAAAAGTTTAGAGTTTCTACACCACCCCCGCCCCTCGGAAAAACGAATCCGCAAACGGTATTAACTGGGTATGGCCCGCAGAAATGACATATCAAAATATGAAATGTGCACAATTTCTAATAAAAAAGTTAGAGTTTCTACTCCGCCCCAGCTCCTCGGAAAAACGAATCCGCCAATGGTATTAACTTTGTATGGCCCGCACAAATGACATGTCGCAATATGAAATGTGCACGATTTCTAATAAAAAAGTTAAGAGTCTCTATACCGCCCCCGCCCCTCGGAAAAACGAATGCACCAATGGTATTAACTTAGTATGGCCCGCAGAAATGACATATCAAAATATGAAATGTGCACGATTTCTAATAAAAGAGTTAGAGTTTCTATTCCGCCCCCGCCCCTCGGAAAAACGAATGCGCCAATGGTATTAACTTTGTATGGCCCGCAAAAATGACATATCCAAATATGAAATATGCACGATTTCTTATAAGAAAGTTAGAGTTTCTATACCGCCCCCGCCCCTCGGAAAAACGAATCCGCGAACAGCATTAACTTTGTATGGCCCGCAGAAATGACATATCAAAATATGAAATGTGCACGATTTCTAATAAAAAAGTTAGAGTTTCTATATCGCCCCCGCCCCTCGGAAAAACGAATACGCCAACAGTATTAACTTTGTATGGCCGGCAGAAATGACATATCAAAATATGAAATGTGCACGATTTCTACTAAGAAAGTTAGAGTACCTATACCGCTTCCGCCTCCACCCCCTCGGAAAAACGAATCTGTAATCGGCATTGACTTCGAATGGACCGCAGAAATGATATATTAAAATATGAAATATGCACGATATTCAACAATAAAATAAAAAAATTTGTGCCGCCCCCAACGACCGGATAATCGAATGTGGCAATGGAATTTGTTTTCCTGAGACTTGTAGAAGATCATACTAAAATATGAAATCTGTATGATACAAATTCCAGCAATTAAAAATTAGAAAGTATTTAGGATTTATTGCTGGCCGGGCGTTTATTGCTAGAGTAACTTGGCTTAGAATTTTTAGGAAAAGTACTATGTTTCATATATCATTAAAAAATTTTTTTATGGCCTCTCAGATATTAACACTAACCTAATAATTTCTTCATTCATGCAGTTGTCGATAGCTGTTATTTACCGGGGTATAAAATGCACACCAATTAACATTATTTACACATTCTTTTTCTCCTTTCAGTCATAGGTCTATATAAAATGAAATAATTTTTTGGTTTGGTTAGTGTATCTATAGTGAACCAATAAATACCTTTGTGGTCCCACATATGAGGCTCAATGGGCTTGTTCCACCATATTATTTTTATATAGTTTTTATACGCTTTTATATAGTAGGTACTTGACATTCTTATTATGCACTTAAAAATTCATATTAACTTTTTCTGTTATCCAGATATAAGGCGTTGAAATCAGTAATAGTAGCAAAAACAGTGCGCCTGTTTGTGACGTCACTATACGCAACTTGGAACTCGGAGATCTACCGCAACTGTCCGCAACCACTAACAGCCGTTAAGTAGTAAGAGTAAGTAAATACGTGAAGTTGAAGGCCGTTTTAGGTGTCTATGAAAGAGAAAGAGTGGCGTTTTGTTCTTATACCAAAGTGAAGGCGCAAAATCGGAAACCCGGCTTGGCACGGACGAACGAAAGATGGCTTTTCTGTTAAAGATTGAAAAACATTGAATTTTCAAAAATTCATAACCAAGTAAATACGTGGAATGGAAGTCCGTTCTAGGTCTCTATGGAAAGAACAAGATTGGCCCTTTCTCCGGATACCAAATTGTACAGGGAAATTCGGAAATTGGCTCTGCAACAGCGAGCAAATTATGCCTTCTTTAGAAGTATTAAAACGTAACCTAAAAAATCGGTAAAGGTATTTACACAAAACTTTCCTCTTTATTTGTGCATGGCGGTCACTTTAAAAAATTATTAATTACGAAATTACATTGAGAATAATAATCGGAATATAGTTATCACTATTATTACAAAAAAAACCTGATAACTCTTGGTTAAAAAAATATACAGAGTGGTCATCCGCCAGCAAAAATTCAATACTAAATAACAGGTGCCACATATGGAAGGCTTGCGTAAATACCTTTACAAATGTCCACCGTCGTTGAATTATTTCTTGGGATGACCACCCTGTACATTTTTCAATAAAACTATGATAGGTGCATATGCCAAATACTATTGCCATCTGTCACATTTTCAGTTCCACATTCACGTAGTGGAGTGGAAGTATAGTAGTGGTTAAAAAATTAAATTTATTTTTTCTTGAAATATTTTTAGAATGTCATGATGCGTGGCAATTTTAAATTTGAGCAAAAACATTTTTTTTTCCGTCATGTTTTGTGTTTTTTTTTATTTTTAAAAGTTTTTGGAATAGGCTTAGATTGCTATGAAACGTGGAAATTTTAAATTATAGCGTAAAATTTTTTTTCCCATGAATCCTGTAGTTGTGGCTTTTTCCATCTATTCTAGTGGTAAAATTTTTTTCAAAAATATGGATAAAAAAAATTTCAATTTTTTTTCTGAAATAGGTTTAGAATGTCATGAAACATGGAAATTTTAAATTTGAGCAAACAAATATTTTTTCCATAATTTATTCTCTTTAGACGGTTCACCCTGTATATTTTCCAGTGAAAGTTTAACCATTTCTTCGCTGACAGTAGCTTCAGCTACTTACCAAATTTGAGTGTTCTCTGTCAAGTAGTTTTTTTAGTTAATTCACCAACAGACAGACAGACTGACGGAATTGAAAAACCATTATTTTCGTAATCTACATGATCTGAAACGTAAAAATCCGAAAAAATTTCGGAGGGTGATTTTTTCTCGAATACAGTACTTCCTTCGGTATGCGAGGGAAGTAAAAAAGATTAAGTACAATTTTTTTTTTTTGAGGCAGGTTTAGAATGCCATGAAACGTGGAAATTTTAAATTTGAGCAAACAAATGTAACGGTCACGTTTTGAAAGAACACTCACTACCTTAAATTAAATAAAAGCATGTTTAAAATTTGTGTATTTATAAAATTGTTTTTGTACGGTTTTAAAATTTTAACTTCTCTTCGGGTATAAAGACCGTTTGACCTTTAACTCGTTGCGGAGATGGGACGGCAGGGGGTCTTGTTTTCGAATAGGTAGTTGGTTTTAAAGCAGAGAGTCGAGGTTTGGCTTCGGACCGATACGCTACGGGGGAGGTGAATTTGATCTCTCCGATATAATTAAGTGGTAATGTTTCGAGTCATGGCCTTATAACACACTGTTAGTTGTCTTAGAGTTTAAAATTAACAGAAAGCAATTCTTTTGTGAGTTATTGAGTATTATAGTGAAGTTGCTATGTTCTAGTAAACTATGAATTGCAAGAATCCCAGCAAACCCAAATATGTAGCAGATACGTAAACTCTACGTAAACCAAGCTTCACAGAAGTAACGTGCTATGTAAAATGTGACGTATAATTATATATGCATACTCTGTCAAATGTCAGCAACATGTGCACATAATTTTTTTTTACATAGTAGAGAGGTAGCACTGTGACCTCACGGTACAGAATATATTTATGTAATTGATATGTATATTTTTTGTCTCTTTATGACGTAGCGTATTTGTATATTCAACCATAAGTTACTTACTATTGCTGATTTTTCTTCTGATGAAAATGAAATATATAGGTATAAGTATATCATTTTAATTAATTATAATTTGATGGAAATACTCACCTCAAACTTATATTGTACTACGCTTATCTCGCCGTTTACTCTGTGTTTATTAGGATATTTATAACCTCTAACTTTTTAGAATGCCGCGAGAACACCGAGAATTTACATGCCTTTCTGAAAAGCAGAAAAGACGTGTAGGTACTCATTATAGAGGTTAATGAAAATCAATCTTTTAAAATAATTTAAATTGAGAAAAATTACCTGTTATTCAAATAAAACTGATATTAATAATAATTCTGCATTACTATAGTTGATAATGCCACGTACTTCTAAATCCTTGTCTAAAGGATTTAGAAGTAGGTACGGGGCTGAGAGCATGGCGTTATCAACAGTAGTAATGCAGAATTGTTATTAATACTAGTATTATCTAAATAATTATTTTTCTAAATGTTCCTTTTTTTTTAATGATTGTTAGAGGTTATAAATATTCTAATAAACACAGAGTAAAACAGCGAGATAAACGTAGTACAATATAAGCTGGAGGTGAGTATTTCCATCAAATTATAATGAATTTAAATTATATATATATATATACTTAATTTTCATCAGAAGAATAACCAGCAATAATAAGTTACTTCACAATGCACAATCCACCCAAATCCACACAAATGACGCCTTGCCTGTGCCTGTAACAGAAAGTCAAACAAGAATATTAAAAATCACCAGAATTTTTACCAGGAGATGACGGTAAATATAAATTGGCCACTATCATAAAATGATGTAAACATCTATACGTGTTTTATAAGTAAAATTATGTAAAGTATATATGTAAACATGAAGTTAATATTGACCTAAAAATAATATTATTTTACGTATACGTTATGTAATATGATGCATTACTTATGTAGCAGTTTTACATAAAATTTACAGATTACCAGAATATGTTTCATTACTATAAGCAAACACATAATAAATAATTCACTTTTAAACATGTATAGAGTATATAGGCTCCAATACTAGTTAGCTAATAGATAGGTGAAGATCTGTTGTTTCTTATCAGTCAATGTCAAATATAAATATTTCATACTTATTCATGGATATTGTCTTGGTTTTGCATGGAACATCGTTATAAGTGGCTTTGGGCTTTTCTGATGAGTCCACAATAAGGACGAAAAACGTTTCAAAGGCTAAGCATTTCCAAGAAACTGAATGAGATTTTATGAAAATGTAATTCATTAGAATGAAAAAAATTTTAAAGACAAGGTATAGGTAAATAAATTAATTTCAGGCCTTTGTTCTCATTTTTAACTGAATTTACATATCGTAGGGGATCGTGTAGATACTAGTTTAACCTGCCTAGCCATAGGGGGCTATGCTAGTGTTAAAATGAGAATGGCAAATAAGAATTTTTACTTGTTACCATAACCAGAAGTCAGGTTATCGAAAGAATGCAAAGATTTCATTAATATTTTTACATATAGTTTTTCCTTTAGTTCTCATAGATAGTTTTTCTTTCCGCTGTTTGCAAAATCCTATAAAGAATATGTTTCAAGACTACGTCAATGTAATCAATCCCCACAATTAAGAGAATATAAAGATAATACCTACTAGACGAAATAGGCAAAAGCGATATATGGACGAAGTGTGTATCTCATGCGATAAAAAAGGAAAATGAATATTCTATATTACCACCTTTTAATCCAATTATTATTAATGTAAATACCGATTCAAGTTCTGAAAACTCGGATAGTGAAGAATGAAATATTGTTTATTTAACGTCGACTTATTTCCGCTACTGAGACCAGTTACCGATGCCAGGAAACGAGTTCCCCCTTTAAAATTTGCCCGAGCTTTTCCTTTATAGAATAGTAGGAATTTTCTACTTGCCTAACATCATGATATTGCAAAGTTCATAGTGTCATGGCCTAACATTTAATAAACAAGACAGTCGCTGCTTTACGCCCCTACGGAAGGATTATATACCATCTATGCAACTCCCGCCGAAGATTACATAACTTTGCCGCTAAAAGATAGATCGAGAGGTAGATCACTAGATCATAGAAGTAGCCTTAATATATAATTTATGTGACTTATCAGATATGATAAACATATTCTTTCATTAACCATTTCTATTGAATAAAAGTATTATAGAAATACTTCGAGTTTTCGACTTTATGCCGTCCCAATTGAGATCATATATACTATACAGTTCCTTTAGTCTCTTGGTTATTTACACATATATTGCTTATGCACGGAATGAGATTTCCGTTAGTCGCGGGTATGAAATAGTATATTCTACAACAAGTTATGGAATAGCCCATATATCACACGAGCGAAAAGTTTGCAGTCCGAGCCGAAGGCGAGTACTACGGTTCGCGAGTGTGTGATATGCCATTCCAAACGTGTTGTAGACTATACTTTCTCTAACAGAATTTTAGAAATTATGCAAAAAAACTTCAAAACGTTGTAAAACGTCAAATGTGAAGCTAGACGTAACCATAGCAACCGAACCACTAAGTGCGGATTAACGGCTTCTGATTTGTCGAAAGCCGTGCGGTATCATACCATAACAGTATGCTGGAATGTTACTTGTTCCTATACAATTTTTAGTTGTGGAATTTATAGTTTCCGAAATACTGTTAGAGAAAATTAGAGGAAGATGTGTTAGCGCTACAGATTATATCACTTTCCAGTTGCAACTCATCGTCATCGGCAATGACGGTATCGGATTGATCCGCACTTCTTATATCTATGAATACTAAGTTTTTCGGCCTACCTTTTGTTTTGACACTTTTAATAATTGCACTCTTATCTCACTTTTATTTAGGCACTTATAGCTTTTATTTATCTCTAAGACGCTGATTTTACCAGGCACACAATTGTCCAGTTTTGTGATGATTTCCTCATTAAATTTAAATATGAACTTATTTGTATTAGAGTTCTTGTACGACACTGTAGCAATTGTTATATATAACTTAGCACATGATTTTACTTTATTGCAAATGTCCTTAAATAGTGGGTACCTATGACGTCTGTTAAAATTATTAGAGCCAGCCATAATGATGACATGATCTTATGACACATATAAGGTGGTTAAATGCAATGAATTGTTGGAAAGTAGCATCTGGTTTAATTATAGTTTCTATTTGATAATTTTGAGAGTCAAGCCCCTTCATTAACATTTTATTGATATTTCGCCCAAATTGGTCACTTAAGATTAACAGTTTTTTTTTACTTCTCTCTTTACTTATTTGTTGTTTACTTGTTAATCCATTTGATTGATGATCGAGTATTGGTCCTTTTCAACTGTCCCCGTATACATATCAGTAAGACTCGATGAGTTTTTATAATTTTTACTAGTTTGTGTACACACACTTTTTGTTATTTTATTCGTTGATAGTTCCCTGACTTTTCGTAACTGGTATAGTTGTTCTTTTAGTTCATCGATAATTTTTTCTTGTTTTCTAATGTGTCTCACCGGGAACTGCATAGATCGATATTGGGAAAAGTATGCAACGAAATATTTTAAAACTTTAGGGAGTTACTAAAGTCAGGGTAGGGTGTTCCATTTAAAATAAGCAAGTTGGTATCGACTTCCGGTATAAACCGGAAGTAATTATTTTGGTTGGATTGGCCATACTGACTTTAGTAACTTACTAAATTTTCAAAATTGTTCGTGCATACTTTTCCCAATATCGATTGATCAGTTCCCGGTGATTCGCCCTGTACACTATAACACTAAAGGATAGTTCTCTGGAAGAGCTTTCCATTTGTAGTAGGTATTATGGGTCTGTTTGTCATGTGTGCCGAGACATTTAATACAATCCAAGTTTTATTAAAAAACCGCTGCCTAAGGAATCACTACTTCCACATCCAGATTTTTCATTCAAGTCACTTTAAAGGAAACGTCTTGACTAGATTTGCACTCTAGTACGTGGAAATTATAGGTCATAGAATTTTAATAATATTTGGGGCAGATTTTATAGAAAAGTTTGAGGCGTTGGTTTCAACTATATACGATAAAAATGACGTTTCTAGTTTACCTTACTTATTTTCACCTATTCACAACCTGCCACCACCTACCCCTTCAATGGAATCATCCCAATCTGATGTCACTACAGTACATAATAATTGTCCTAACTTTCAAGTGAATATCTCAATTCTATGTTATCAATCCCATTAATAATGGAGCGGCGATGCCGGGGTTTGAGAAATATTAGAAAGAAATCTGAGGCCTTGGTTTCTAGTATATACACCAAATCCCAAATTTATGTACTCTCACCAGCTGGATTTACTTTTCCCTATATACTCCAATTTAACCCCCAACACTTCAACGGAATCATCTCAAAATATAATCCAGTTCCAGATATCGTTATAACATATACGTCTACCATATTTCAAGTTAATATCTCAATTTTATTTTATCAACCCCTTTAATAATGCAGTAAGGGTGGTGGGTGGTTGAAATATATTATTAAAAAATCTGAGACCTTGGCTTCTAAGACATACACCGAACATCAAGTTTCTGTACTCTTACTAGCTCGCTTTACTTTTTTCCCTATTTACCTTTACTTACCCCCCACTCCTTCAATGCAATCATGTCAAAATATAATATAGTTAGTTGAAAAATGTTATAAATATTTTGGTATCTTGACTTCTAGTACATACACCGAATTTCAAGTACTCTTACCAGCTTGCTCTACTTATTTTGCCCTATTTACCCCTATTTAACCCCCAACCCTTCAACGGAATCATCTCAAAATATAATCTAGTTCCAGATGTCGTTATAATACATACGTGTACCAAATTTCAAGTGAATATCTCAATTTTACTTTATGAACCACTTTAATAATGGCGTAGGGGTCGTGGGGGGGTTGAAATATATTATAAATAATTTGATATCTTGACTTCTAGTATATACACCGAATTTCAAGTTTCTGTACTCTTACCAGCTTGCTTTACTTATTTTGCCCCATTTACCCCTATTTAACCCCCAACCCTTCAACTGAATCATCTCAAAATATAATCTAGTTCCAGATGTCGTTATAATACATACGTGTATCAAATTTCAAATGAATATCTCAATCTTATTTTATCAACCTCTTTAATAATGGAGTAGAGGTGGTCGGAGGTTGAAAAATATTATTAAAAAATCTGAGGCTTTGGCTTCTAGTACATGCACCGAATTTCAAGTGACTGTACTCCTACCAACTTGCTTTACTTATTTTTTCCTATTTGCCCCCATTTAACCCCCAACCCTTCAACGGAAACATCTCAAAATGTAATCTAGTTCCAGATGTCGTTATAATACATACGTGTACCAAATTTCAAGTGAATATCTCAATTTCATTTTACAAACCGTTTCAATAATGGATTAGGGGTGGTGAGGGGTTGAAAAATATTATTAAAAAATCTGAAGCCTTGGCTTCTAGTACATACACCGAATTTCAAGTCTCTGTACTTTTACCAGCTTGCTTTACTTATTTTTCCCTATTTACCCCTATTTAACCCCCAACCCTTCATCAGAATAATCCCAAAATATAATCTAGTTCGTGATGTCCTTATTATATATACGTGTACCAAATTTCAAGTGAATATGTCAATTTTATTTTATCAACCCCTTTAATAATGAATTGGAGGGGGTGGGGGGATGAAAAATATTATAAAAAATTTTGAGGCATTGGCTTGTAGTAGATACATCGAATTTCATGTTTCTGTACTCTTACCAGCTTGCTTTACATATTTCCCCCTATTTACCCCTATTTTTCCCCCAACCCTTCACCGGATATCTTCAAAAAACAATCCAGTTCCAGATCTCGTTATAATATATACGTGCACAAAATTTGAAGTCAATATCTTAAACCGTTCCGGAGAAAACGTGCAAACAAAAACAAAAAAAAGTTACAGACAGACCGACAGACAGAAATTTTTTTTTCGCTCAAATTTAAAATCTCGACGTTTCATGACATTCTAAACCCATTTCAAGAGAAAAAAATTTTGAAATTTTTTTTGCGATTACTATACTTTCAATCCACTACGTGGATGTGGAAGTAAAAGACGATCCATCTTGAAAAGCATGCCGCGAGATATACATTTGAATAGTCCTATTTCTGTCGAAGTAAATATTTATGAATTTCTTAGGTCAGGTCATCAACATTGATACAAAATGATTATTTATTTAATTCAATAATTTTTAACTTACCTTTGTTAACATCCACTCGTTCGCCCTGGGTCCACTTATAGGACTACGGTCGTGCTCCAATCAAATCACCTAATATTTATTTTCTTCACTTAGTACATTTTAATGATATATTGTTTTTAAAAAGTTTTTTCTGGCTTATATTTTATTCCTAACTTCGGTGATTATTTAGTTAGATCAATCGGAGTAAGTTAGTCAAAGCCAGAAAATACTTTTCTTGAACTTTACTTTATATAATCCAGAATTCTTAAAGTTTTACCAAGAAATATCCACCTCTATATTTTCTACAGTTTCAAATCCTAACAATAAAAAAACTCTTGAAAATATATTTTATTTATTTTAAAACAATACAGTACTTACTTAAAATACGACTTAATTATAAATAATTAATAGAATATCAATACAGAAATAGAACATAGAACTGAGTTTAAATAACCATAACATGCAAATTTTTATAATCTATACATTTTACTTTAAACAAATTTACGGTATATAAAATATAATATAATTTGATTATAAATAATTAATTGAGACCTGTAAATATATAAAACATAGAACTTGCAAGTATCAATAATCTATAAATTCTATTTGTAATAAATTTACATTACCTATTTAAAATATGATATATTATATCAATATATTATAAATAATTAATTGAGTACTTATCCATAAAGAGATCACAGAAATGAGCTTATATTAATATAACTTCAAATCTTAACAATCTATATAATATTTCATTTCAGACTTTGTAGTATTTAAAACGTAACCTAATTATGAATAATTAACTAACTACCTATACATAAATATAACATAGAACCGAGATTAAATTAACACAACTTGCAAATCACAGTAATCTATACATTTATTAACATGAATTAGGTTTATCTTCGGCATTTTATAAATGTCATCTTCATTGGGATATATATCAAGTAGTCGCTAAAAATATAATTTTCATGTAGTTAAAATAAAAAAAAAAACCATTTGTAACCATACAATTATATGACCAAAAATTATATTATAGAACGCAGTCAACATGTTCAAAAAATATATTACTCTGGTCTACTAAAATTATGAGTGATGATTATTTACTTTGATACAAACACTTTCTCAATGAAAAGTCAAAACTATTTTCAAGAAATCTGTGAAAGTATTTACATACAACTTTCTTCTATATTTGGCCCATTTTATTTATTATTGTTATGAATTACACCCCCTTGGAACTGGAAATTGATACGCCTATGCCTAATATTGAGTGACTGGAAGCTTGTAGAAAGAAATGGACTTTTTCTAGAGTATGGTGAGAAGATTCTCGATTGTTTCTGGATGGATCTAGAGAGGCAATTTCGGAGTATATAAGGCGCGATTACCAGCGCAGAAGAAGTTTATTAAAGTGACGTTCGGTAACAAAAGTGAGGTTAAATATCAAGTAAACAAAGTGTAAAGGTTATTTTGAAGTATTGCATAGTCAGTAAATTATTAAATAAAGTGTTAGTGTTTATCTCTTGTTGAAATTATTTTAGAACCCACGGATTCATACAGGGTGTTTCCTAAAGGGTGAAAATACGCAACATTATTTTTATTTTGGGTAACCACCCTGTGTATTTTTTGCACTAACTGTAATTAGGTTTTTTTCCTTTTAGTGTCAACCGCATTCTAAATATTATTCTCCTTCATCGTTTCTTAATAATTAGGAATCGGGAACCACCAATTCGAGCGAAGGCAAGGGTGTGAACTCGAAGACATCGTTTTAAAAAATTTCGTGCATTACCTGGAATGACATTACGTATCTAAATATACACGGCGTCATTATGTCCGTCAAAAAATGTTTCCTAAAATTTTTGTATTAAGGTCAGCTGGGGTATCTGGGCCCAGAGGGTAACTGGGCCATGGTTCTTTTCCGTAAAACTTGTGGGGGTAAGTAACTTAACTTCAAGCAGTTCGCAGCACTGATGAAGGACAATGTCATCTCACTACAACAATTAGTCTCATGTTTCTGAGTATTGTTTCTTTTATGTAGCAATTTCTTAATTTTTGTAGTGCAAAATTTTCATAGCAACGTGATGTAATCTTGATTTTTATGAAATATCTACAGGTTTACTATATATTATCAACGTCACAGTTAATTTAGCATAAATTAGAAGCATAATATAACCCTAAAATGTTATTGCCAGCACATGTTCTCCGTTAGGTCATAAGCTTAAGTGGGTGGCCCAGTTACCCCCACAATTTTTCATAAATGGGGTCAGTGGGCCAGTTAATTGGGGCATCTGGGCACGCCTGGGACCAAGTTACCCCAAGCACATTAAGTATATTGTTTATGTTTTTATTCATTAGGTAGATGTAGATCACTTTTTTTGTGCAACTGCGCACAGTCACACACAAAAAAAGTGATCTGAACCCGGGATCCGACATAGTAATCCCTATGTATTTTGATGCATTGAACATGAATTCGATGTCCGTTTAGCTCCATCACCCACCAATTTTTGTAAATCGGGAGAATAGCCTAAGCAACCTGATCTCTTTAGATTATTTTCGCGATTTGCAATAAGTTGGTGGGTAGTGGAGCTAAACGGACATCGGATTCGTGTTCAGCACGTCGAAATACTTAGTGATTACTATGTTGGGTCCCGGATGCAGATCACTTTTTTTTTATGTGGGCTAGTGTTATTTATACTTAGTTGAACTAGGATGTTCTTTACGTTTAATTTTGCCTTTTGTACCTTAACAGAAGTTGTGTCATTCCTTAATTTGAATAAATTTTACACTTAATTGTTATGTAGTTCTCTTACATCGTCGGCAACTCGACTATGGTGTGGATTAAATGACTTTTGGTAATTTTTGTACGAAGTTTATACGTTTGTCAACTTACCCCAAATAACAATCGTTAGTATGACACCAAGACCCGTATGGTTCAGTTGCCCCAATTTCTAGGAGTATAGGGGTAGCTGGGCACATCAGATTTTTAATTATTCAATTATAATTATAAAGAAAATTAAATTCTACTCGGAATTTGAATATTATATATTTAAAGACTGTATATTGTATTACAAAAAAAATATTTTAGATATTAATATAACTCATTAGTGGTTCTCAGGCAAGTTCAAAGTATAATCTACTCAGGTTGTAAAATCATGGCCCAAATACCCCAAGTTACCTTACTGTATTTACTGACTTGAATAGTTTGATGTTTACATCGCATTTTTAACATGTGTTAATCATTTTGAAACATATCGAAAGCCTGTTCTTTTTACAGTTAGTTGCTGCTAAATTATTCCCGAAATTGTTGTTAACAAAGGCAACAGAGATTATTTAAACAAAGCATACCCGAAACGTGTAGTACACATTTCAGTACAGACATTTTTAAAATGATTGGAGATAGATGTATACTTCTATGTTATGGGATCGGGAGAAAGGGATTGAGTAGTTTTTAGTGAAAAAAATATGTGCATTAGAGTATTTTCAGACAGTCCGACCGCGATGCGATTTACCGCATGCGACAAATCATATCGCTATCGCATACTGCTTTCATACATAGCGATAATTATTGATTCATGTCGCAAGCGATCAAAGCATCAGGATACAGTGTTGTCGTTCAGTGCATGTTCCGTCGCTGCTGGGTGTGGACGATGGATAGAAAACGCCTTGTCTTAATAACCATGTTGGGACCAGTGTTGCCAAGTGCTGGAAAACTATTATAGTACAGTAGCCAACAAAAATATAGTACTTTTGAAAAAAATGTAGTACAATTAAAAAAAAACAAATATGTGTAAAATTGACAAGCGGGAGGGGGGGGTTGGGGCTGGTAGGAAAACTAGGAAAATTTTTCATATAGTACAATACAATTCAAGTTCAGTACAATTCAATAAAACAAAAAGTAACTGTATAAATTTTTTATTTTAGTTAGGTAAGTATATACAAATATTCTCTATTAATCATAGCACAAAAATCAACACTATAATACATATACCTAGTTATTATTCAAAGTTCAGATGCAGTTCAATCGCAGTAAAGGTTTAATCAAAATAGTTTCGCCATTGCCAACTGTCTAACATATGCATGGGAGCCATCGCCATAGCAGAAAGCTGTCTCTGGCCATAGATAAAGAATTCTGTGGAATGTGGAATTATATTATAGGAGCCTTCGAGCATTTTCCCCTATATGCTCGAAGATAGGAGCTAGGAGCAGGATGCAGGTCAAGAAAGAGCTTAAGGTATCTCCATCTATCGTTAGTTCTGGAGAATCTGCCGCCTAGCCGTGACTGCCGATAGATGTAGCAAAATGGCGATTGCTTTTCACTGATGTTTTCAGTGCAGTAATTTAGAAAGCAAAACTGCAAAATTATAGTACAATATGCGTACTATATCTAGTTGCTAAGTACATAGTACACAAAGTTATAATTATAGGACAAATACTATAATTATAGTACGCTTGGCAACACTGGTTGGGACAGCGACAAAAAGTGGTTACGTGAGAGATATATAGTATGCGTAACAGGTAAAAGGTCGGCGCAAGAGACGCAAGACGAGGTAAAAGGCACCGACAACATCGTCCGTCTTTCACCTTCTACTTTATAAAGCGAGACACAAGTTCATCGCCTGTTCAAGTCGTGTGCCAAAGCGTGAAAGCGTGCAAACAATAGTCAGGACCGTCTTGCTGATGTATTACGTTAGTATTTGCTCACATCTGAATAGCGCAACCAGCCTGAATAGATTCAAATGTTGTTAAAAGAATTTCTACATCAAAATACATTTTATTCAACAGAAGAATTTATTGCCGCTGTACAAAATACTTAAATATTCTGTATATTTGTTATAACTGATTATATCTTTTTTTTTAGTATGATATATTTATGTATATGTGTTGATGTATATTTTGTATTTGACTTGTCTATCCAATGTAAATTGGCGAAAGATAAATAAACTTCAATCAATCAATCAATCAATCAACCAATAAGCTAATGTTTAGTGAAACAATTGTCGTGTTGACAATAATACATCAGTTAAAATTAAAGAAACAGTTCAGTGTTTTATTTGCTAAATTATTATATAGTGTTGACATGAATTATCACCAAGTAGAGGTCTAATTTTTTAACTATTCAAAAAGTTTTTTACAAAAAAACAACTCATTTTTAAAACTTTTTTCGCAAATTTCCATGGAAATTTTTTTCCACAAAACTGCTTTATTTTATCTTGGTAGTCATGATATAAAATATGCCTTTTGTACTATGGCTCAATACCAAGATATTACCAATCTAAATTTTACAAGACGCCACTGACAAATAATACCTACATCGAAATAGTAATACTGGTAATCCGGCTCTGCCTTTTACCTCGTCTTGCGTCTCACCCGACCTTTAACAGTTGGCCTCTTAGCAATTACGCATACTATAATTGGGTTGATCCTATAGTACAGGTTAGGTATTTGGAAGGGGCACCTATCCATGGAGAGAATGGTATTGTCTACACTCGACAGGAAAAAGCCGAGGCTTTTGCCGACAGATTGGAACTGCAGTGTCGGGAAAACCAGATCGACGACGAGGACGAGGACTGGGAGGACGACGTAATGCGCAGAGTCAGAAGGCTGCGACGCATGCCGGATGAAGAAATAATCCCCCCGACTTCTCCTGAAGAAGTCAGGGAAATCCTGAGAAGCCTCAAACCCCGCAAAGCCCCGGGGTGCGACGGAATAGTGCTCAAGAAACTACCCCTCAAAGGAGTAGCAGCAATGGTTAACATCATCAATGCCATCTTGAGACTACGTTATTTCCCCACCAAGTGGAAGAAAGCAGACGTCATCGTGATTCCCAAACCAGGTAAAAATCTAACCTTTCGGTCAAATTACAGGCCCATCAGTCTCCTACCTGCGGTGAGTAAAGTAGCAGAGAGGATCATCCTGAAGAGACTTAAAACCCTGACCGATGAGCTCCAGATCATCCCAGATGAGCAGTTGTTCGCCTACCGAACAGAACATTCCACCGAGCTCCAAGTACTTCGTCTAACGGAGTACATCACGGAGGGTTTCAACCAACGTCAAGTCACAGGAGCGATCTTCTTAGATGTAGCCAAGGCCTTCGACAGGGTGTGGCATGAAGGTCTCCTGGCGAAGATGTTGTCGATGGGTTACCCTGTCGGCATAGTCAAGCTTGTGAGATCCTACCTTCATCGGAGGCAACTCCGTGTGAAGATTGCCGACAAGCTGTCAAACTACAGGCCCATGGAAGCAGGTGTACCGCAGGGATCGGTACTCTCTCCCCACCTGTTCACCATCTACACCTCCGACATGCCAAGAACCGCAAGGACCTCACGGCCATAATCGCAAGATCATGGAGTGCAAGACTTGCGACCCGCAACCTCCAGGAAGCAGCATCCTTTCTGGAAGAGTGGTGCAACAAGTGGAAAGTCAAAATCAACGCGGAGAAGAGCAAAGCCATCCTCTTCAAGAGAGTCAGGAAGCAAACTCCCATAGGACACGTCCCCTTGAACGGCGAGAACATTCAATGGCACGATACCGTCAAGTACCTTGGCGTTATCATGGATCGAAGCCTGACGTGGAGACAGAACATGGAAGCGATAATACAGAAAGCGAGGACGAGGAGGACTCTACTTTACCCTATGATAGGTAGACAGAGCCAACTCAACCTGAGGAACAAGCTCACGCTTATCAGGACCCTCATTGCACCTATTCTGACCTACGCCTCCGTTGCCTGGGGATACCAAGCAGCCACCCATCTGAAGAGGATACAAGCCGTGGAAAACGTCGCACTTCGGTGCGCCGTGGATGCACCATGGTTTGTCAGAAACGCCGACATCTTCAGAGACCTGGAATACATCCCAGTAACTGAAGTCATCCGGGACAGAGCGAAGAACCTATACGCCCGTGCAGCAGAGCATGGGAATCCGCTGGTCAGACAGGCGACTGACTATGACCTCAACGACGCTCCGAGGCACAAGAGGCCGAAGCTCCAGATCCTGGATAATGGGTAAGTATAACTAACCCTTTATCTGTTTCAGCCCGATCTGAAAGCCACACCGCAAGGAGACAATGACCAAAAACATCCAATTACGCGATCCCCGGGGTACCAAGCAAACAACCAGCTTGGTTCCCCCTTACCCTAGCCCGTGCCGGCCTCTGACGCTAAAAAAGCGTTTCTGGCCGAACACAATCCTGAACCACACAGTTTACACTTCCCTCCGACGAAATCGGAGCACATGATGCCAATTGGCATCCTGGGCTTCCGACTAGTCAACACCCCAAATACCTTTCAAACTCCGAGAGGGCTCGGTAATAGTCGTGGCCTCACGACAGACGAAAGACGCTCCCGGGAGCCTATACATGCCAGCGAAGAAAGAAGACCAAGACAGAAGAGCGCCAGAAGAAACAACCCAGCTGGCAGGGTCCAACGGCCAGGACCAGGAAAGGTTTGCTAACATCGCCAATACCGTCCGCATTTAAGAGGGGGATAGGCGAAAAAGCAGTCCCACCTATTATGAGGCCGGTCCAGGTCTACAGCGACGATTGGGGCAAAGAGCTCAAGCTCGACCCCTAATCATCCGAGACCGTCATCTTTATTCAAGAATATAGGCGCGGAAGAGGCGTTTTATACTTTATTTATACCCGGCCTTTCGCGGTACGGTCTATATATAATTCACGTCTTTTGTCCCATTCAACAGCTTCAATCAAAGCGATAATTTCGTAATTAAATTTCAGTTTTGCCTTTGCCTTTGACTCCATATATTGCACTGAAAAGTAGGATTTAAGTATGCTATTAATTAACCACCAACTCGTCTACAATTTTTCTGTACACTTAACAGTAAACATCACACCACAACTGCAATGATCAAAACAGGGAAACAACCGGCAACTAGGCGGGAATTGTGCATGACCGATGTCGCATACCGTCTGAAAGCGCCCACTTGCTTGTATGGACCATCAAATGTCGTGGGATAAAAGTGTCGCTTGAAACGGCACGATATCTGAAGGAAGATCCGAGAGCAACGCAATATCGCTGCGACACTCCGACTATTTTTACCGCAACGCACACGTTCGAAAGCGCCTCATTTGAATCTGAATACTCTGCCATCATCCGATATCGCTGCGATAAATCGGATGAGGTAAATCGCATCGCAGTCTGAAAATACTCTTACTTTGTGTTATAAAAAATACAGTTAATTTTGTGTAGTGCCTCTCCGTTATAGGTTTTGAGCTTATAAGTACAGTTTCCTCGCATTCTGGCCAATCAGTGACAAAACATTTATGTTTATTACTTACACGTAAATACTATTTGTTATCAATCATAGAAAAAGAAAAAACAGACACATTTCAAGATTATTTTACTTACGAATAAAAATGTTATAACTAAAATTATTATTGATAAGATACAGGAAACAGCATGCAACTAAATTAGCTAAAAAATACTACTTATGCATGGACAATAACAATCATTTATAAAATCGAAGAACATTAAGTGCTATTCGTATAATAGTTCATTAAACAAATTATTTCATTTGCGATGTTCTCTCGAGTTTTTTCGAAAACTGATAACACTAGAAATAGTGCTGTAAAATAAGATAAAGAAACAGGTTTAATTTCGAAATTCCGTGTAACAGGTTGTATTGTCTCCAAACTTTTTTAAAATTGTTACAAATGCTCTACGTATAAAAGTCCACCCATGTACTGTGTGCTGAATTCAAAAGAATGAAGCTGAAAAAAATGCCAGTAGGGGGTTTTCGACGTCGCTGATTACGAATATGATGTTTAGAATTCAAAATGACGGTTCTAAATTTTTTATAATTTTCATGCTCTCTCCATGATTTTTAAAAAATTCCCTCATTTTTACAAAATAATGTTATAAACAATGATTAAAGAATTATTTGAAACATCTGAGCAAGCATATGTTAAAAGATATAGACCCCGGTGACATTTCTTTATGTGTTTAAACGTAAATTATGCTCTATTTTACACGATTTTCAAAGAAATCACATTTTTATATAAAATAATGTTATAAATAACAGTTAACAAATTATTTAAAAAATCTAAAGAAGCACATATAGATAGATCTCAGCTACAACATCCATGTATTTTATAACATTAATAACAGTTTTTTATTTAATAACAGACGGTTAATTGCACTGAAAAATTCAATATTTTCAAGGAATAATAATTTTTCTGTTAGTATTTCATAAATAAATCATTAAAATATATATATTTTTTATAAAATAAATTAATCTATCGTAAAGTATGAGTTTACAGATGTAAATTGAGCTCCTAATGAATGTCACTAAGTATTTTACACCTATTGTTATTCTTGATTGAAATTCGTCATGAAAAAAATAAAATCCTGGTTTTCCCGAAATTAGTGAAATAAAAGGTGTGTATTGAAAAAAAAGTTTTAATTTTTTGTCAATATACCGGGTGAGTCACGAATTGCGCTCGCCCCGATATTTCCTAAAATATTTGGAATAGAAAATTGAAATTTGGAGGCCTTATTACACGACTAAAATGCCATCTTTTCAATAAAAAATCAAGTTTGGTGCACATCCGGTTTGACCGGAAATGCCCACAACTTTCGATTTTTAAATAGAACACCCTATATATTTTTACATTTTTGGAATCTAGAGGAAATTTTGAATACAATACATCTATTTTGGTCACTTTTTGATAAACAATAAAAATTTTATTAAAAAATCTATTTCTTAATCCAGAGTGTTGTGGTGCCCAAAATATATTTTAGTTTGTGTGCTACGTTACTATAAAAATAAAAAGAGCAATATGATTGCATTACTTAATTCTCTAGAGGTGTTTAAAATTTTTAAATGTGATTTTTACCCACTAACTCGGTTTTTTTAAATGGGAATTTAATCGTTCACCAACATTTTTAAATACCTCATTTTCATACGAATCTAATGATACCAAAATTTTGAAAATCCGCTCAGAAATATTTGAGATTTCAGCCAAAACACAATGCAACCAAGCTTTTAGAAACATGCGAATAATAATTATTCAACACTATTTTTAGACACCATTTCTCCCGTTTTCAATGTCTACTGCACAAATAATAAAAATGATTAAAACTAAAATAAGAAGACAATTATTTTTTCGTTTAAATCGTTCTCGTAACTCTAAAACGGAACAATGAATTGATTTAATTTTACTTCCACATCCACGTAGTGGAGATTTTAAATTTGAGCGAAAAAAAATTTTCTGTCTGTCTGTCTGTCGGTCTGTCTGTAACTTTTTTTGTCCGCACGCTTTCTCCGGAACGGTTTAAGATATTGACCTGAAATTTTGTACACGTATATATTATAACGAGATCTGGAACTGGATTGTTTTTTGAGGAAATCCGGTGAAGGGTTGTGGGATAAATAGGGGTAAATAGGGGGAAATAAGTAAAGCAAGCTTGTAAGAGTACAGAAACTTGAAATTCGTTGTATGTACTAGAAGTTAAGGCCTCAGATTTTTTTATAATATTTTTCAACCCCCCACCACCCCTGCCCCATTAAAGGGGTTGATAAAATAAAGTTGAGATATTCATTTGAAATTTCGTACACGTATGTATTATAACGATGTCTAGAATTAGATTATATTTTGGGATGATTCCGTTGAAGGGTTGGGGGTTAATTTGGGGTAAATAGATGAATATAAGTAAAACAAGTTGGTAAGAGTACAGAAACTTGAAATTCGGTGTATGTACTAGAAGCCAAAGCGTCAGATTTTTTAATAATATTTTTCAACCCCCACCACCCCTACTCCAATTTGAAAAGGGTTGATAAAATAAAATTGAGATATTCATTTGAAATTTTCTACGCGTATGTATTATAACGTCATCTGGAACTAGATTATATTTTGAGATAATTCCGTTGAAGGGTTGGGGGCTAAATAGGGGTAAATAGGGGAAAATAAATAAAGCAAGCTGGTAGGTAAGACTACAGAAACTTGAAATTCGGTGTATGTACTAGAAGCCAAGGTCTCAGATTATTTATATTTTTCAACCCCCACCACCCCTTCTTCATTATTAAAAGGGTTAATAAAATAAAATCGAGATATTCATTTGAAATTTGGTACACGTATGAATTATAACGACATCTGGAACTACATTATACTTTGAGATGATTCCGTTGAAGGGTTGGGGGTTATTTAGGGGTCAATATGGGGAAATAAGTAAAGCAAGCTGGTATGAGTACAGAAACTTGAAATTCGGTGTATGTACAAGAAGTTAAGGCCTCAGATTTTTTTATAATATTTTTCAACCCCCCACCACCCCTGCCCCATTAAAGGGGTTGATAAAATAAAGTTGAGATATTCATTTGAAATTTCGTACACGTATGTATTATAACGATGTCTAGAATTAGATTATATTTTGGGATAATTCCGTTGAAGGGTTGGGGGTTAATTTGGGGTAAATAGAGGAATATAAGTAAAACAAGTTGGTAAGAGTACAGAAACTTGAAATTCGGTGTATGTACTAGAAGCCAAAGCGTCAGATTTTTTAATAATATTTTTCAACCCCCACCACCCCTACTCCAATTTGAAAAGGGTTGATAAAATAAAATTGAGATATTCATTTGAAATTTTCTACGCGTATGTATTATAACGTCATCTGGAACTAGATTATATTTTGAGATAATTCCGTTGAAGGGTTGGGGGCTAAATAGGGGTAAATAGGGGAAAATAAATAAAGCAAGCTGGTAGGTAAGACTACAGAAACTTGAAATTCGGTGTATATACTAGAAGCCAAGGTCTCAGATTATTTATAATATTTTTTAACCCCCACCACCCCTACTTCATTATTAAAAGGGTTGATAAAATAAAATCGAGATATTCATTTGAAATTTGGTACACGTATGAATTATAACGACATCTGGAACTACATTATACTTTGAGATGATTCCGTTGAAGGGTTGGGGGTTATTTAGGGGTCAATATGGGGAAATAAGTAAAGCAAGCTGGTATGAGTACAGAAACTTGAAATTCGGTGTATGTACAAGAAGTTAAGGCCTCAGATTTTTTTATAATATTTTTCAACCCCCCCACCACCCCTACCCCACTAATGGGGGAGATGATTCCGTTGAAGGGTTGGGGGTTAATTTGGGGTAAATAGAGGAATATAAGTAAAACGTTGGTAAGACTACAGAAACTTGAAATTCGGTGTATGTACTAGAAGCCACAGCGTCAGATTTTCTTATAATATTTTTCAACCCAACCACCCCTACTCCAATATGAAAAGGGTTGATAAAATAAAATTGAGATATTCATTTGAAATTTGGTACACGTATGTATTATAACGACGTCTGAAACTAGATCATAATTTGAGATGATGCCGTTGAAGGGTTGGGGGTTAAATAGGGGCAAATAGGGGAAAATAAGTAAAGCAAGCTGGTAAGACTACAGAAATTTGGGATTCGGTGTATATACTAGAAACCAAGGCCTCAGATTTCTTTCTAATATTTTTCAAACTCTACCACCTCCGCTTCATTATTAATGGGATTGATAACATCAAATTGAGATATTCACTTGAAAGTTAGTACACGTATGTATTGTAGTGACATCTGATTGAGATGACTCCATTGAGGTGGTAGGTTGTAAATAGTGGAAAATAAGTACGGTAAACTAGAAACTTCATTTTTAACATATATGGTAGAAACCAACTCCTCAAACTTTTCTATGACATCTACCCCAAATATTATTAAAATTCTATGACCAATAATTTCCACATACTAGAGTGCAAATATAGTCAAGATGTTTCCTTTAAAGTGACTTGGACGAATAATCTGGATGTGGAAGTAGTGATTCCATAGGCAGCGGTTTTTACCGTGTTATTATTACATAGGTACTTATTAACAAAATGTGTGAGGTCAAATTTTAATAAACATTGAAAATATGATTTTCTTTTGTAAGACTATGTGAGAATTTGTAGGAGTAAATATAGTAAGCGGGAAACTTTTTTATCTTTCAACGTTGGTACCAAGTATACAGGGAAGAAATAAAGATACAAAATTTAAGTTAATTTAGTTGTTTTCTATATCTCATCAACATTTTTATTTATGTTATTTTTTGTTCGCAAATTCATTGAATTTTCTTATTTTCTTCTGATAATAAATTATAATATTTTATGTATAAGTAAAAACCATGTTTTGTAATCACAGTACATTGTGGTGTAAGTCACTGATCGGCCAGGACGCACCTAGAAACTCATATCTTCTATAACAATATAGCAATGCAGATAATTCTTGCAGTAAAAATTTGTCCCATCTTTAATGTACACTGCAGTTGTTGGGTACAATTTGTTTACATAATTTCTCTATTATTATTATTAACAATAATTTCCGGAATAACTTGGTAGTATGTAAGTATCTAAGCATTTATCTAGTTTGAGAATCATTCAGAAATGTTAAAAATGAAACCAGTAATGTGGCATAAACATTAAAAACCTGCTTAAGGAATGACTACTTCCACATCCAGATTTTCCATCCAAGTCTCTTCAAAGGAAAACTTCTTGACTATATTTGCACTCTAGTATGTGGAAATAATTGGTCATAGAAATTTAATATTGTTTGGAGCAGATGTCATAAAAAAATTGAGGCGTTCCCCTTCAATTCCGGATATCGTTTACGTGTACCAAATTTCAAGTGAATATCTCAATTTAATGTTAACAGCTCCTTTAATAGTGGAGTGGAGGTGGTGGAGGGGTTGAAAAATGTTATAAATGATGGAAAATATTATTAAAAAATTGGGAGGCCTTGGCTTCTAGTATATACACCAAATACCAAATTCTTGTAGTCTTACCAGCATGTTTTAATTATTTTCAACTATTTACCACCCAACCCTTCACCGGGTAAATTAAAAAAACAATAAAGATCTCTTTATAATATATACGTGTCAAGTCAATATCTCAAACCGTTCCAGAGAAAACATGCGGACAAAAAAAAGTTACAGACCGACAGACAGGCAGAAAATTTGTTTTTCGCTCTAATTTCAAATCTCGACATTTCATGACATTCTAAGCGTATTCTACAAAAAAAAGATTTTTTTTTTACGATTACCTACTAATCCATTACAGTACGGGGACGTTGAAGTAATTAATCAATTTTCAGTAATACAAAAATTTTCAGAAAAAAATATTTTGCACTTTTTAGCAACCGCGGATAGAATTGTGCACTCTATATGGTCTATAAGGTCTTTCCAGATAATGTACATATTTTTTCCAAAACTATATCATCGAATCCGTTCGTCATGCTGGGAGCGTCTTTTGAGAAGTAGATTCCCGACTATAATTAATTGCTTTTCTAGGGTGTTCACCTGTATATTATTCACTAAAAATATAACAGGTTTTTACAAATTGTGACACATTCTTTTCATTATTTATTTTTATAGGGTCTTCTCTGCATATTTTTCAGTAAACGTAGCTTTCTTCCTAGTAAATCGTATCAACTACCTGTCAAAAATATTTTTTTTCGATAGACAGAATTGAAAGATCTTAATTTTCGCAATCTGCATAATCTCAAACATGAAAATTCGAGGAATTCTCATCAAGTGTTCTTTTCACTTTTACAGTAAATAATATTTTCCTTCAGTAAATGAGAAAAGTAAAATTTATGTGGTGAATAAATCACTCTCCGAGATTTCTTGGGATTTTCTAGATTCATTAAGCGCCTTCGGTTCAGTCTGTTTGTCTGTCAGCTTATCTGTCGGTGTTTTATCTACAAAACTACTTAGAGTGGAAAAGTAATATTTGAGTGATAGTTCACGTTGTTGCCAATAAAGAAGCGGGAAATATTTTTAATGATCAACATGGTGGACACACTTAAAAAATGTGACGGAATGTAATAATATTTGACATGTAGTTAACAAATATCAAGGGAAAGAGCTGCTATACTTTTAGTGAAAAATAAACTCAATAATTTTCATAAATAGCCTCCAATAACGTAATCCGCTTAAGGACATGGTATTTTTGTTCATAAAATAACTATGAATTATTGCTAATACTTACTTGGGGTATATTATTATATACACATCTTTTTTTCCAGTCGAAGTGTGCATTGTAACATACATGTTTGTTTTTGTTACGCAAATGTTTTCGTACAGTTGCAGCCTTGCCATGTTCGTTGAATTTAATGAAACAGTAAACTAATCCATGCGAATTATGATCGTGCACAGTGATCTTTTCTATTCCTGTTTTACCTTCGGTAATATCACTTACTTCTTGTAATATTTCCCACAACATATCAACAGTACGAATTATTCTCCAGTTGAAAGCTGTAAAGGATCATCATTTATTAGTTATTTATATTGATCCGTGATTAGAAAACAATAACAAGCTAACAATTATACTGTTATGCATTACAGCCCCTAGAAAGTAGAGACTGATACGCCCATGACTAATAGTGACAAGTAGGTATGTAACTTTTATGTACTTACACGTTTTCTCAGGAACGGCTTATTAAGATATTAAAACAAGGTCTTGGAACACGATTTTATATTTTGGGCTTATTCCGTTGAAGGTGAGTAGGGCTAACTAAGTAAATCAAGCTAGTAGGAGTGCATAAACTATGTGGAAGTAGTGATTGCTTAGGCAGCGGTTTATAAATAAACCGTCACCAAAGTGTTACCTACCCAACATTTTGAAAATACATGTGCCATGAAAATTTATTATCTACCTAGTATCACTATTAGTTTCTATTTTATTTGAAACCATCATTAAAATGTCTGAAATCGGTATGCAGGATTTACGCTGTTGTTAGGTCAACAAAAAAATTTTTGCTCGGACTAGAAATTATTATTCAATCAACATTTAAACTGGCAGTACCTTATGAGAGACACTTGAAATAATTACTACTGTCTCAAGTTTCTATAAGTCGCTGAAGGAAGTATCGATTCAATGAAAGTTTTCTTTCAAAGAAAGAAAATCTAATCTAATTTATCTTACTCTTTTTGAGCTCACCAATAGTGCTTTCCACTTTATTGCAGTATGTGAAGAGATTATTTCTCTAGGTTTGAACTATATTAGCAAGGAAAATGGTTTTCTCAACTTAAAAGTAATTTTGTCACAAATGCGATAAGATTATGTATCAAGCTTTGGCGGCTTAATTCATCTCTCAGTAGGCAGGGCCAAGGTCACTGGCTAACGTAAACTAACATTAATTACTTATTTACTATAAAATTGCGAAAAGTATCCTATTGAATGTGCAACAATTATATAAAAAGTGCAGTAAATCGGCGATGAGTATAATGGTTATCTTGTTTTGCTTTTAAGTATGTTAGTTTACTTACCAACAAAGATGATTCTATAGTCTTCATCGCTAACGGTGCAGTTAGTAGTTTTATTGTGAACGCGTAATTTATCAAATATGTGGCAGGCTCTAATGGCAGATTGTTTGTTTCTAAAATCTATGTAACAAAAACCTCTGCAATCACCATCGAAATTCAGCATTGTTCTTATTTTGCAAACATCCCGAAATTGCAGTAAGTATGGTATAATATCGGCTTCTTTAAATTCTTTTGGCAGCTGAGCTAAAATTGAAAGTAAGACAGAAATTAGCTAAGTACCTAAAATACCAGTAATAATAAATGACTTTAAGAAGGCAACGATCTTACACACAAGGAAAAGTGAGGGTTGATTAATTGAAGGACAATCTGCTACCTATAAGATGCGGAAGAATAGAGTTATTTTGGTGGACGTATTTCTGGGAGACTCGAGTGATTGCTGCGGTGGGCTGGTCAAAGGATTCGCAACTAACGCCTTCAGATTAATGTTTCTAGAACACTATCGTGCCTCCTGAACAGTTCATGTCTCAGATGTATAAAGAAAGATGGAGAAAACTAGTTTTGCTGAAAGCGAATACTGCGAGTATAATATCTAGATATCTCAAACACATTCTCCAGTTTTTCCTTCTGTTTCCCACCTGTTCATCAACAGATTGACAATAGAAGGTAACAAGGAGTCTCCCATTGTAGTCCTCGTAAGTTGTTCGAAGACGTATAGAATTGGAGGCAATTTTACTTTATATACTTACAGTTGAGTAAATTCGATATATTCCCTACTGCTTTTTGACTATAGTCTGTTTTTAAACCAGGAGGAGTAAACATGAAAGTTCCATTCACACTATAAAAGAACTAGAAAATACACTAAAACCTTTTTGGCATTTTGGGCAACCAACAATACACGACTACAGTGTTTTTGTGTGTATTTTATTACATTATATAATGCATTGACCTCTATTTGGCCTCTAGGTGTTTTATACAGCGTCCATACCATTTACACAATATAAAGGCATAAAGTAATTAGCCACTTTTACCTTCAGATTTATACAAAAGGGATTAGAAACTGATATACAATGTGCAAACCATAAAATATAAATTATAACGAAATAATTTATGACACGAAATAAATTTTTTTCAAAATTTACGACTGCAATAGTCGTGTAAAACTGGCGAGGGCCTGTCCAATCACAGATGTATGATTTAGCGCGTTAAATTTAAAACGCTCCTCCTGGTATAAAAACAGACTATAACATTATTTAATTTGAGTAAATCCTTGAGACACTTCTAGGTTTGTGGAATTGCTACACTTGGAAACAGTAAACAAACGTCAATAGTGATCAAAATAGTATCTACTTACAATTGTATGTTATCAATATTCTTGATGAAATTATTTCAATTAATTACTGAAAAATTATGTTGCGCGTTGGGTAAATTTTTGAATTCAGTTATTAAACATTTTGACAGGTGACAAGGTGATTCGATTGTGGACACAACGAAGCGTACTGGTACTTTCCTGGTTTATGAATGTTCGACAAACGAAACCTCTAATTATGATAAAATTCAAGGAATATTTCAAAATGGAAAAACTGAAAAGTTTGATTTCCTACATATCTCTGACAACAATCACAGCACAGATATCGTAAGGTTAATTGGGGTCTATCTCAAGCAGTCCACTTCTGCGTTGATTATTAGGTCATAGTTTAGGTTGTTGAATTCGTTCAGTCATATAAACAACGAATGTCAACGGAATCACTTACTGGCCACCTCTATTTTATTTCTTAACAGATCAAGATAAAACTTGATATGTATCACATGTTACCAAAACGACATTTTTTATATCAATCAAGATTTACGATTTCCGGTTTCATACAAAGTGACTCCTGTTTGTGATTTTTAATTGGGACACCTCGTATATTTTTGCATTTTGGAATTTAGAGATCATTCTGCACATTACTACTAATTTCATGCCTGTTTACGCCATTTTAAAATTTTGACAGGCGGCGTTGTTGCTACATTGCCCATAAATTAAAATATCAATTTGTTCACTCGCCAATATTCTTGATTAAAGATGACGGTCTCAGATGATTAGGGGTCGAGCTTGAGCTCTTTGTCCCAATTATCGCTGTAGACCAGGACCGGTCTCGTAAGGGGTGGGCCTGCTTTTTGCCTATCCCACCGCAAATGCGGACGGTGTAGGCGATGTTAGCCTGGACCATGCCAGCTGAGTCGTTTCTTCTGGCGCTCTTCTGCCTTGGCCTTCTTTGTCGCTGGCATGTCAGCTCCCGGGAGCGTCTTTAGTCTGTCGTGAGAGAGAACGGCTGTTGCCGAGCTCTCTCGGAGTTTGGAGGGGTTTGGGGGGTGTTAATAATAATAATAATAATAATCGTTTATTATCCAAAAGACCACATTGGCATAAGATTAGTCACAAAAGAATATTGAGCATCTTACTAGTGAATCGTGCTCTCATTATTTAAAACTAGGTACAAAACAGAAAAGAGACATGTCATAAATGTAAATGTGTATAAAGTTATATAATATAGCATGATAGAGCATAACTTAACTATTAAAACCACCTACTAATTTTCCAAATATTCATCAACTGAATAAAAACATTTAGCTGTTAAGAATTTTTTTGTTTCGTTTTTAATTTTTTTTGTATTTTCGATACTTTTTAAGAAATTTGGGATCTTATTAAACATTTCATTCCGATATATTTAGGGCTTTCTTCATATTTTGATAACTTATGTAACGGCGTGCTTAAGTTATTACTTTCCCTGGTATCATAATTATGATTATAATTATTTGGTAGAAATTTACTTAGATTATTTTTAACATATATTAGAATCTCTAGAATATAAATACATGGCAATGTGAAAATATTTAAATCTTTAAACAGATTTCTTCTTCTTCTGAAGTTTAAATATTCTTTCAAAATGACGTAGTTTCATCTTTAAAGGAAAACATCTCGACTGTATTTGTAACTCTAGTATACGGAAAAAAAATCATAGAATTTTAAGAATATTTAAGGCAGACTTCATAAAAAAATTTCAGGTTTCTGCATATACGCCAAAATGAAGTTTGTGGACTCTTATTTGCTTGCTCTACTTATTTTCCCCAATTTACAACACCTCCCCCCCCCACCCCTTCAAAGGAATCATCACAATACGATATCATTACAATACATACGTGTACCAAATTTCAAGTGAATATCTCAATTTTATTTTATCAACCGCTTTAATATGTAAGTGAAACTGGGGGGGGGGGGGGGTTTGAACATTTTTTATAAAAAAGTCTGAAGCCTTGGCTTCTAGTATATGCACCAAATTCCAAAGTTTTGTATTCTTACCAGCTTGCTTTACTTATTTTCCCCTATTTACCCCTATTCACTTCCCAACCCGTCACCGGATATTTCAACAATAAAATATTTCGAAAATATCCCAATCGTTTGCAAAATAAGAACTCTAGACAATTTTGAACGAATAAACTTTTTTCTGGGTCAAGGTGCGGCGCCGGCGGTCGGTAAGTGATTCCGTTAAAACCTCTGATCAATCTGGTTTTTGAACAGGATACGGTACAACTGCATTGCTTCTCGATATATCCGATAATATTATCCGCGCTTTGGATAAGTCAATAGCAACTGTTGTGGTGTTGCTATATTTTTCCAAAGCGTGAGCTGAGCATGAGCTGCTATGCCCTAAACTAAAATACTGTGGCCTCAACGACATAGCAATTCAGTTTTTCCATTATTATTTATTTAACGGAAGTCAGTTTGTTCGTACTAACTTTGGTACATCGTCAACTTCTCATGTTAAGTCAAGGGTACCTCAAGGGTCCATTTTAGGTCCTTTACGTTTCCTCGTCTATACCTTTGATATGTCTAGTGTCATAGACAATTCTACACTATTTTCCTATGCTGACGTCCAACAACTCTTATATACATTTAATCCGACGCAACGATATTGATGTAGTAAGTAGGAATATTAATAGCGACTTAACAGCTCTCACTTTACATTGTAAGAGACATAACCTTAAACTAAATTCACAGAAAACTATTATAATGCTATATTCTCTGAAATCTGTTTATGCGCATTTGAAAGCTAATTTAAAAATAAGTATGAAGGGCGAGTTGCTGACCTTCGTGGAAAGTGCAAGAAATCTATGTGATTTTTTATGTTAAATTAAGATTTCAGGAGCATTTATCAAATGTAATGAAAAGTGTTATTCACGATTAAGAATTTTACATAGCAATAAATCTGTACTAAATTTTAAAACTCGAAAAAAGTTATGTGAATGTTTTGTGTTACCACTATTTTATTATTGTTATATTTTATACTATTCATGTCTCGACATGTTGTCTAAAATTCGGATTCAAAAAGTACAAAACACATGTTGTCGATTCATCTGCAATTTGAGAAGGTACGACGGTACGACCTTATATCTTCAAAATTTGATGACCTTAAGTGGCTTAAAATGGAAGATATGTTTAACTATCACCTACTCGCTTTTACACATCGACTTATGTTAACTTCTACTCCCTCTTACCCCAAAGAAAAGATTGTTTACAGAAACCAAATTCACGATCGGAACGTATCTGCATTTTCTTTAACTCTGCCACAACACTCCACTGCGCTATTTCCACGATCTTTTACTTTCAAAGCAGTTCATTCTTATAACAATATTGGCAATATGTTTAAGTGTTTTAATATATATCGTTTCAAGAAAAGACTTAAACAAGACTTGATTTTTTTATCAAACACCCTCCAATTTGTAGGCTTAGTAATGCCCAATTTTTAATTTTTAACAGTACCTATTTATACTTAGTAGACTATTGTTGTAATTATTCTTTATAGTGCTTTACAAACATTTATATTATATTTACACTTTTATTACTGTCTTTTCTGTATTTCTTTTTATTAGTCTTAAGTTATGGGTTAAGTGGTAGAATATAGCTCTAGTAGCTAACCTTCGCCCTTGATGTATTGTTATTTATTTTATGTTGTATTATTATAACGTAATAATCATCAATAAAGGCGATTATTATTATTATTATTAATTTTTTTTTTATCACAGCTTTAGCTGGTGGAAGAACCCCTGGGAAGGGGCAGCTGTGCCAACTTCTCACGGGTGAACCAGGACCCTACGGATCGTGCTGCAGGTGGCCAAGATTGCAGCTTTTTGAGCTAAACTGACTACGTGGACTGGATCATCTAGTCCCATTTTTTTTCAGATTGGTCGCAGTATTTTTCTCAATCAGACCATTAGAAGATATGACGATTGGGATGATGGAGACTTTTTGGAGCTCATATATATCTCGCAGTTCGTTGGCAAGATCTTGGTATTTTGCTATTTTTTCCGTCCTAGCGTTTCTGATATTTTCGTCTAGGGGTATCGTAATGTCAATGATATAAGCTTCCTTTTCCGTTTTATTGAGTACCATTATGTCAGGTCTGTTGTGTCTCACCATTCGATCGGTTATTATGTCTAAGTCCCAGTAAATTTTTGTGTTATCATTCTCCATTACGGCTTCAGGTGCGTATTTGTAGTACTGGGTCTTGTTGGTAATTAGCCCATACTTACTGCAGCGTTCTTGGTGTATTATTCCGGCGACTTTGTTATGGCGATCCAAGTAATCTCTTGGTGCAAGATACGTGCATCCCGATGATAAATGCTGTGTGGACTCCGCAGTTGCGGAGCACATTCTGCACTTATCTTCTGTTATGTTTTGCTTCAGGATGTACTTTCTGTAATTTTTGGTGGCTATTACTTGATCCTGAATGGCTCCTATAAAACCTTCTGTTTCAGTTCTAAGATATCCCTGCGTTAGGTAGGTACTTTGTTGATAGACAACTATCGACTTCCGGGCTCTCTTGTGCTGCCGCGTATTTCCCATGTAAAGTCTTACCTTTCCATTCGCTCACTAGTTGAACAATTGTTTTATTAACTGCAGGTGCCTGTTGCTGAGAAAGCTTTAATGGGGAGATGTCGTCGATGTTTACAATTGCTTCATGGAGGGGGTCTCTGATATTCTTAAAGAAGTTAAAAAGTTTAATAATCTGGTTGTCATGCATCATTTCCAGATTCATAAGTCCTCTTCCTCCCTTTTTCCTTGTTATATATAGCCGGTTGCACTATGAGTTTGGATGGTGTCTCCCGAATTTAGTTAGCGTTGTCCGGATTATTATTATTATTATTATAAATTAAATCTCCACTAATAGTGGGTACACAAACAAGTATCGGCCGCAGCAAGATACTTGTGATTATAGTGTTGAATTTAGGAACGAGCGGACGATTGAGGTAGTATTATTATTATTATTATTATTATTTATTATTATTATTATTATTATTATTACAGGGTTACTGATAATTCGATATATTCCTTTAAACGCACGATAGCAGAGGCAATTTACTATGTTATGAACCCAAATATGCATTTATCGAGAAATCATTAGTTTCAAAGATATTACACTGTTCGTGCATTTTCAGAAACATGCTTTCCACCGTGATATTACCGAAACTAAAAAAAATGTTGGTTCTATCTTATTTTTTGCTTCAGTTGTGTAGTTTAAAGATCATTTACCAACAACAAACAATAAAATTACTATTAAATAATTGCCAGAACAAAGTACTTTGCGTATCTCAAAACGGTCTATTTTTTGAATATGTATCATTTCTAAAGCAAAACTGCACTGTAAACTTTAACTACTCTTTTATTTTTACTAATCAACATTTGCAGTTGATGCTCAAAGTGTTCCCCCCGTATTTCGAATATAAACATGAACCCTCTTTAGGAATATCTCTGAAACTAATGACTTTTGGATAACGCATATTTAAATTCATGATATAGTAAAATATAGCTTTAGTCATTTCCAGCATCCTCCAGGTTCATGTTTTTTACTGAAATTTGTGGTATACGAAATTTATGTTATAAGGACAATGGCATCGAGTTTTTAATTATCCATGTACTTACTATGTTCTAATAAGAATATTTACAAAAGGATAAAATAATGTTTATGCTTACAAAGAAATATTTCGTTGTATGTTGGAGAATGTTCTGAATCCTTTGGTCCAATTATTCTTTGTCCATTTTGTTGAATAACGATAAAGCCATAGGACTCCAAAAATATGTTAAGTAAATCCCCCTGAAAAAGAAAAAATACGTACATATTTACCACAAATAAAAATTATTTGGAATAATATTGGAAAGACACTGACACTCTTTTTTATATTTCGATTACGGCATCGAAATTTTGAAATTAGAATATAGCTAATATGCGTGATAATATTGCCATAATACTTTTCATCCAATATGTAAGTTTATTTAAAAAAAATATATGGAAAGCGACGGATTATCCTAGGAGTATGATACATTTCGGAAGTATATACCTAGTTTGAGTCAAAATAACATATGCATAATATTCTTGTATTTTTTTTCCTAGGAAGCCTCTCCTCTGAGCTATTATTATCCATTGGAGATTAAATCTCGAAGAAGGTTTATTGCTCACAACACATGTACATATACACACACACACACACATTGTACTATGTATAGAACAGTATACCCAGTAAACACACACATATATGATATGTAGCATAGGAAGCTCAACGATATTTTGTTCGTTATGTAACCACTTTATGTAATTGATCCATAACATACCCACTTATTTCAAATATTACATTTATGTATCGTAGATATGTATATAGAATGTATTATATACTTGCCACAGATAGATATGATATGTTATAAATACATGTCCATGCCCACTAATAGACATATATTTTATGTTATATAACCGCAGATATTAGTTCAAACTTGAAACAATACCAAAATGGCGAACGTATGCGAATCGTGTTGCTATTTTGTATTGATTTAATTTCTAAATTTCAAAATATTCAGTATAAATTGTTGGCGCAATTTGAAGTGTTCAGTGTGCGTGATTTTTGGTGTGTTGCGTCAGTTTTTGATGAAAAATGGAAAAGAAAACAGTATAAAGTTGACATAACCTGTAAGGGATACCTATGTAGCTACGCTTTGACAAGTAAGTTTTTATTAATTTATCCAAATTTACTTTTTTAGTGAAAGCCATTTGCTACATGTTTGTCCAATTTTTTTTAGTTGTTAACTTATTGGGCAATGAGAGGGATTTCGGAAATTTCACCCCCAAACTTGCATATGGCTAACGCCTTTAGAAATCCTATAACTATTGTAATGTTCTGCCGCAGTACAGTACCTTATGGCATGAGAATCTCGTTGTGGGCTCCCAGCATATGATTAAAATTGGCATAAATTATTGAAAATGGATATAATTTATTTTCAGTATCCACAAGTAATATCGATGGCAACAATCCCAAAGAACATATGCATCGCCTCTCAAGGAAGGTTTATTTGAATAAGATGGCGATAAAATGCTCTTGGCTAGGCCTGAGAGGAAATTTTATATTTTGCAATATAAAGAGTATGGAAATTATAAAATGTATGATGATAGTGATATTTAAATTGTATAAATAATATCAAAATTCACTCAGATATTTCAAGTAGAATATGTTCAATTCGATTTAAATAATTTCTAGTATAATAAAATTTTATATAAAATTGTATAAAAACTGATTTTTGGTCTTTTTCCTTTCAGATGTAAGAAAATACATTTGTAACAACCGCTAGTGAATGGTTCCGTTTAGCTAAACTTCGACTAAATAGAAAAAAATGAAGTGAAATAAATAAATGTTAACCTAACTAAAAGAATTGAAATATTTTAGTATAGGAGAAAGTTTTTTTTAATGTATCTTTTGTTATCATTATATATGACCTATATAAATATATTTATTATTATATTCTCTAATTATGCGTCTCTTTAAATATAAATATTTCTGAGTCATTTTTGTAAATTGAAATAAAATAACTGGCAGAAAAATTGGTTAATTCAACAATTCCTTATATAATTTTAACAAGTCCACAAGTATTTCTTTTTTCAGAAAAAGCAATTTTCTTCAGTACGTTCCTTGGCTCAATTGCATTTCAAAATCATAATTTGAATGTAAATAAATAAAAGCTGAAAAAGAGTTATAATTTACCCTGTGTGCAGTATGTATTTATAATACATATTATTTGTAATGAATGATTTATTTGTGGCCTTTATTATTTTCTTGACTTCTGGGATATTATGCACTATTTCTATAAAGTATTAAAATGATTAATAAATAAACTTCTACGCCAAAAGGACACAGTCAGAAGTTGTCTTGATTAAAATCTATTTTTTTTGATAGGCAGAAACGGAGATTTTACCCATAAACAACTTCTTACTCCTTTTGGTGCAGAAGTTTATTTGTTAATCATTTTAATATTTTATAGAAATAGTGGCGTAAAACACCCAAAGAAATCACGAGAATGATACATACATATATCATATAATATATATGTGGCATGTACATATTTTAAGTATATCTGATACATTACATGAGATGTAAGAACTACATAGTCGTAATATATCAGACAAGTTACGAACAGATGTATTGTATACATAAGTGATACATGTTGATGTTGCTGACATAGAGACATAATATCTTATGAGAATGTATATTACCTGCTACATAACTGATATATTCGAAGGAACAGCAGTTATGTATTTTATACGTATATGTTACCTCTCCGTGTTTACTGGGTACATCGAAAGTATCTGTGATTGAGAAATATGGCGCCTTTAGTATCCTGAGGTATGCTGGGATGAAATTCCACTAATGCTTTTTACTGTTAAACATTGAATAGATACACATTTTACCAATTTGAGGTGACATTTTTACATTCCTTAAACTATTCACCATACGAAAAGGTATATTCTGTAAGAAATATGAGGAAAAGTAACTGAACAAAATACGTATTACTTGTTAAATTCGACATTTTACGTTTTGAATAATTTTTCCACATAAAAGGTGTTTTTTTCAATTCTTTTCTCTAAACTTGATAAAAATGTATATAAATATGTAGTCAAAGTTTCAATATCCTTTAACATTTACAAGAATATAAGTAATGCAAATTTACCACGTAGTGGGTGAAAATATTATTTTATTATATAAAAATTAAATTGTTTCTTAAACAAAACAAGAGAAATATATATGCAGTGGTCATAAAATATAGTTTATAACAATTTTTTAATATAGGAACAAAGGCAAATCAAGCAAATAAACTGAAAAAATACTTCTAAAGTTAGTGTGGAGCAAGCTGTCGTAGGGTCCTTGTGCAGAAAATTGATTTAGGCTCCCAGGGATATTTAAATAATGACAATATGTAATACACGAACATAAAAAAAATATAGACTTATAATAAATTATTGCAAGAAAAAACAGACATTCTAAAATATATAAAAAAAAAACGCTGCCCTAGGAATCACTACTTCCACATCCAGATTTTTCGTCCAAGTCACTTTAAAGGAAATATCTTGACAAAACTTTTGCACTCTAGTATGTGGAAATTATTGGTCACGGAATTTTAATAATAATTGGGGCAGATGTCATAGAAAAGTTTGAGGCGTCGGTTTCTACCATGTACGTTAAAAATTAAGTTTCTTTATTTTCTAACGTCACTTTAGTTGTAAAAGTAAAAAACACCTAGCTGTAATATTTGTATTTTGACAAAAACATTTATTATAGAATGTTGCATGATCTTGGTCCTAAATTTGGCCATTTTGGAGCAGTCGTTTTGTTGACAAATATTTTAAACAGCAGATTCCTAATTAGGGATTTCGAAAACTTTTTGGTGAATACTGTAAAGTCAACATGGTTATTGTTTCGTATTTTCACCCCTGAAGCCACCTTTCAGGATACGTGGGTTTCAAATAATTTAAGCGATGGGTAGCCATTAACACTTTATTTAATAATTTACTGCTTACACAATACTTCTAAACTAACTTTTACAATGTTTGTAACCTCACTTTTCGCTATCAAACTTCACTATAATAAAACTTCTCCTTCGCGTCATGGAATCTCGCCTTATATACTCTGAAATTGCCTCTAGAGTTATCTAGAACATAATCGAGAATCTTCTTCCACCACACTAAAGAAAACTCCATCTCTTTCTACAAGTTTCTGGGACGTCACTGTTAGTCATGGACGTATCATAGAGGGTGTAATGCATAACATTATATAAGGGTGGGGCAATAGTGCGTCGGACCTCCATATCTCGAGTTCTACGATAGCTAGAAAGTTTTAAAAAAATTGCAAGTAAACTAGATAAAAAAGTTTATAACTGGAATTTATTTTCGAACATATAGGGCGAGCCAAGACGAAATTACAGGACCAAGTGCCTTTTTTTTAAATGGAAGGTTATGTATATCAGTACGTTTTTAAAAGCCTCTTTCTATGCTCTATTCATTCTTATATTAGCATTGAATATCTCCCAACCACTTGGATGTAATGAATTTTTTGTTGAAATAATGCAATCTGCAGATGGATATTAAAAAAATGACCACAGTCACAATTATGGGTTTTAAGAAAAACTTATGTGAATACCAGTTACGAAACATCTAATTAATGTTTTTGAATTATTTTATTTCCTAAAACTGTACAGGGTGGCCAAACATTATTTGTCAATTAAGAACTTTTTAAATGGAACACCCTGTATATTTTTCAACGATGTGATGTAGAAATCAAAAACGAAAATTTTTTGTAAGTACTTCCCTATGGCTAATTGCAACCAATTTCGTTTTGTTGAGCAATAATTACAAAATTCAAAAATGAACTTAAAAAAGAGGTTTCTTCAAATAACTAAAACTAAAATAAAAAATTATAATAAATGTTCCCCATGTTGCTCATTTTGATTGACACACATATCTATGCACTTTTGAAATGAGGTTCCCACTGTTCCTAAAACTCCCGATGTGATAGATCTAAAGGCAGTTATTATTCTTTCCTTCATATTTTGTACTGTTTTTGGTGTGTCTCTAATTCAATTTCCTTCTTGTATCCCGATAAAAAGAAATCCATTTTTGTAAGATCTGGGGATCTAGCAAGCCATTTAGTGGATCAATTTCTCCCAATCCATTGATGAGGGTAGCTATTATTTAAGTGGTCTCTAACTGCATTCAAATAATGTGGCTGAGCACCATCTTGCAGAAAGCTCATCTTATTTCGAATTATTTCAGGAGATATACTAATAATTGTGGCAGATAGTTTTCCAAAAAATGAACCCCCCCCCCCCCCCCCAAACGTTTATATACCATCTGTGGTGGTTATCAACTTACATAAAAAAGTGAGGATTTTCCGAAGCATAATAATGGAAATTGTGCCTATTAACAAATCCATTTTTAAGAAAAGTTGCCTCATCAGTGAATAAAGCATTATTGAAGAAGTTGACATCATCTTGCATTTTACCTCTGGTCCAATTACAAAATTGTAGGCGCTTTTGAAAATCGTCATCAGATAATTCCTGGTGCATTTGAATATGATATGCATGCAACTTATTTGTTTTTAAGATTCGACCCACAGACCGTCTACTTATTCCTACTAATGAGCTCACTTCTCTTTGACTAACAAGGGGATTATCAACCGTTACTACTACCACAGAAAACTCATTTTCTTCGTTCACGACTCTTTATTCTTTCACTTTTTTTTATATTCGACATTTCCAGGTTCCAGAAATCTATCGAGAAGGTTTTGGAAGCTGCTAACATCAGGAATCCTTCTTTCAGGATAACGTTGGTGATAAATTCTATTGGCAAGTAAACAATTTCTGTCTGACGCGCCCAAAATAAAAGTCATGTTTACAAGTTCCGCTTTATTAAAATTCATATTGTAAAATTCCAAATATTTTAAATTCAATACAAATTGTAACTAACGGCCGATAAGTGTGATAAATGCCTCGTTGTACACGACAATTTATATCAAACTGAGGTTTTATTGCTTGTCGAATAACGAAAACGGCAAAAAAATTTACAAAAAAACATTACAGTATAAGACCTGTTTAATAATATTTACTCATTTCAATGGATTGGAAGAAATGGTCCCACTAAATGGCCTCATTTCAAAATTGCATAAAGACATGTGTCAATCAAAATGGGCAACACGTCGAACACCTATTATAAATGTTTCTGATGAATTATTTGAGGGAACCTCTTTTTTAAGTTTATTGTTGAATTTGATACTTATTTATTTATTGGCCATAGGAAAGTACTTATAAAAAATGTTTGTTTTTTATTTCTATATCACAACTTTGAAAAATGTACAGGGTGTTCCATTTGAAAAAATTGAGAAAATTCAATTTAAAAAGTTCTTAATTGAGAAATAATTTTTGGCCACCCTGTACAGTTTTAGGAAGTGAAAATGATTAAGAACATTAATTAGATGCCTCGTAATTGATATTCACATAAGTTTTTCTTAAAACCCATAATGGGCTTGTTCCATGATTCTTTTTATATGGTTTTTATACTTTTTCATATAGTACTCGATATTCTCATTATGCACGTGTTATTAACATTTTCCGTTCTCGTGATATAAGAAGTTGAAATTGGTAATAGTTGCAAAAATCGAGCGCCCATTTGTCGAGCGCCCATTTGTGACGTCACTATAAGCAAGTGACGTACGAAAAGTGGCTTTCTTGAACCTTTCAAATTTAACCTGAAAGGTCGAAAAAACATGAAATTTTTAAACGCAGGTAACTAAATAAATATGTTCGTTCTATGTCTCTACGGAAACTAGAAGGTCGGCGATGAATCCTAATCGTAAATTGCAGGGTGAAAATCGAAAATTCGTCCCGACAGGAGCGAGAGAAAATTGTAACTTTTCGACATTTCACCAAATCGTACCCCCCTACTGTCAAGAAGTAAGCAAAACAAACAATACTTGGAAAACACTTATAGTTATAACAATTAAGGAGCATCAAGTCTATTGAGATCGCCGAGTCTATGCGTATAGTGACGTAGTGCCTGGCCACGCTCCATTTTCGCGAGGTGGAGATTTGTAATAGTGTTTAAGATACTAAACGTGCGAATAAGATTCTGATTTTTTGCAGATCAATTATTTTACACACAATACTTCGAAAACACTTATAATTATAACAACTTAAGGAGCATCAAGTCTATTGAGATCGCCGAGTCTATGCGTATAGTGACGTAGTGCCTGGCCACGCTCCATTTTCGCGAGGTGGAGATTTGTAATAGTGTTTAAGATACTAAACGTGCGAATAAGATTCTGATTTTTTGCAGATCAATTATTTTACACTTGCACTTTCGATTGATGAAATAAAAAAAAAATGCCGAACAAGCCCATTTTGACTGTGGTGATTTTTTTATATCCATCTGCAGATTGCAATATTTCAACAAAACAATATAGGAATGAATAGAGCATAGAAAGAGGCTTCAAAAAATGTACCGATACACACATGATTCCTTTAAAAAAGGCACTTGGTCCTGTAATTTCGTCTTGGCTCGCCCTGTATGTTCTAAAATAATTTCCAGTTATAGACTTTTTTTATCTAGTTTACTTGCAATTTTTTTAAAAATTTTCCTATCGTAGAACTTCAATATTATTCAAAGTAAGTAAAAGCTTCAATCATGTCTTAAAGTAATTTGCTCTTTGATTTCGCTAGAAAATTGTGAGACATTTGAAAATAACATGAGACATAGTTTTAAAGTTGAGAAATATTGCAAAACATTTTAAATATTTTGGAGCCGCCATTTTGTTCATAATTTTTTAAACACCAGATTCGCACTGAGAGACCTCGAAAACTCCTAAGTATGTAAATATTTTCAGGTCAAAATAACCCAAATGTTTCAAGTAATAATACTTTCAAAGTAATTCTTCACAAAAAAGTCTTGTGGTCTTGGAATGCTAACAAAATTTAGCCGGCAAAAGAAAATGGCAGAAAACTTTATAGGGTACCTAGGTGATTATAGAAAGCCATTAAAAAAGTATTTAGGCAAGTCCAGTCTAAGTGCACCTCAGTAATATTGTTTATATATTATTTTTTTATATGTTTAAGTAACCTTTATATTTATAAATAAACTTTAATAACAGTGCGCGAACCGTTTTCAGACCCATTTTTCGACCAGATTTTAACATAACAATCATGGCTAATGCACTGATTTATACCTAGATACAACACACACATACTATTACCAACATTTTTGTTGTGTGCCAGTTTAGTTAAAACCAAATAGTTAATTAGAAACTACTAATTTATACACAATCTTCATTCTTGATATTTAAATTTTTTTAGATGTAGGTAAATTTGAAAATTTGTGTAATAAATTGATTGTCATTGATTGTTTATAACAATAAGAACAATCATATCACTCACCATTTTAAATCTATTGCTCTAGCAACTACTATTTCGAGATGCACTTAAATATTTCCCGATTCAGCTTATATGTACATATAGAGCCGGTAAAGAAGATTCCAATAATACCGACATTTATAAATTTCACAGAATATGGGCTTGTGGTGTTATTTTATGATACTACGATTTCAGAATTCAAATTGGGACCAAAATTATACAGGGTGACCCAAACAGTATTGCCACTGAAATATAGCATGGGTGCCATATCTTCATTTAGAAATTAACTTCATATCACTCACCATTTTAAATTTTTTGCTCTACTATTTCGAGATGCACTTAAATAATGCCTCCATATTTCCCGATTCAGCTTGTATAATATACATATAGAGCCGGTAAAAAAGATTCCAAAATACCGACATTTATAAATTTCACATTACACATTTTTCTAAAATATGGGCTTGTGTTATTTTATGATAGGTACTACGAATTTCAGAATTCAAATTGGTACCAAAATTATACAGGGTGACCCAAACACTATTGCCACTGAAATACAGCATGGGTGCCATATCTTCATTTTGAAATTAACTTTTCCTTGATTTCAACTGGATATGTTAAATAAATAGGTAGTTATTGTTAGTTCGGAAAAATGTCACATGACCTTAGATCTGGTGATATTGAGGGTCAAATCAGATAGTTTCTTCCGACTTAATGGTTAAGGATTATATTCCTTGTAGGTATAAGTATCAATAATGAATTAGTTGTTACTCTTGTGTCATTTGTACAAATTATAATTTTATAATTTTGATCAACAAGGATATTTAAGGAAAGGTTTGTGATATGGAACATTTGATTTTGAGTTTTTAATGAGTTTACACGGTTTTAAGTTTCGTGAAATACGAAAAGTTGTTTCAAAACTAGAGAGCACGGCAGTGGGCCCATACAGGCTTCATTAAGTATAGGTATCTAGAATAAAACGAATAAAAATCTAAAAACAGTTTTTTCTAATCGAGAATATGGCGAATGTGTCTGTAGCAACCATTTAATAAACAAATTTCATCGTAATTGCATTAAAATTCATAGTTAAACATTTTTGGACCAACTGATACCAAGTCTGATGTTCAAAGTTAATAATTCAAAATAGCGAATCCAATAGAGCTGCCGTAATTGCAACATTTTTGCAGATATAAGTACATAAGATATGAGGATTATCTGAGAGTTATGTTGAAACTTAAAGATTCAAAATGACGGATAATTGAAAAAAAATTGAGAAAATTTAACCCAATAAAAATTATGAAATGTTTAACCGTCGCTCAATTAATTCAACACCAGATTCGCACTCAGTGACTTCGAAAACACCTATGTAAATATTTTCAGGTCAAAATAACCCACATGTTTCAAGTAATATAACTTTCAAATCAATTTTTCACAAAAGTCTTGTGGTCTTGGAATTCTAAAAAAATTTAACCGGTAAAAGAAAACGGTAGAAAACTTTATAAATGATTACAGAAAGCAATTAAAAAAGTATTTAGGCAAATCCAGTCTAAGTGTAGCTCAGTAATATTGTTTATATCTGATTTCTTTCATATGTTTAAGTAACCTTTACAATTATAAATAAACTTTAATAACAATGCGCGAACCTTTTTCAGACCCATTTTTCAACCAAAAGGCGCCCCTTGAAACATACTGACTTGTCTCAATTGGATAAAATATTTATACCAATAATACCTTATACCAAATAATTAATCAAACTCTACCAAGTTATACATAATTTTCTTTCGTAATATTTTAATTTTTACTTCCCTCGCATACCGAAGGGAAGTATTGTATTTGAGAAAAAATCACCCTCCGAGATTTTTTCGGATTTTGACGTTTCAGATCACGTAGATTACGAAAATATAGGTTTTTCAATTCCGTCCGTCTGTCTGTCTATCTCTCTGTTGGTGCATTAACTAAAAAACTACTTGACGGAGAGCAGTCAAATTTGGTAGGTAGCTGACCCTACTGTCAGCGACGAAATACGAAATGGTTAAACTTTCACTGGAAAACATACAGGGTGGACCGTATAGAGAATAAATAATAATAAATATTTTTTTTTGCTCAAATTTAAAATTTCCACGTTTCATGACACGCTAAACCCATTTCAGAAAAAAAAAAATTGAAAATTTTTTTCACCATTTTTGAAAAAAAATTTACCGCTAAAATAGATGAAAAATGTTTTTTCTTTCAAATTTAAAATTTCCACGTTTCTTGGTATTCTAGGTGAAACATTTTTACCACTAAAATAGATGGAAATAATCTTTTCTTTGTTCAAATTTAAAATTTCCACGTTTCATAGCGTTCTAAACATATTTAAAAAAAAATTTTAGAATTTTTTTTTACCATTTTTGAAAAAATTTTACCACTAAAATAGATGGAACATTTTTTTCTTTGTTCAAATTTAAAATTTGTTTGAAAGGTTTAAATTTTTTTTAGACTTACTATAGAATGGATGAAAAACTTTTTTTTTTTGCTCAAATTTAAAATTTCCACCATTTTTTTACCGTTTTGGAAAAAAATGTACCACTAGAATAGATGGAAAAATTCTTTTTGCTCAAAAAAATTTTCCCTTTCACTTCACTTCACTTGACATTCTAAACCTATTTCAGAAAAAAAAATTTGGAAAAATTTTTGAAAAAATTTTTACCACTAAAATAAATGGAAAAATATTTTTTCTTTGCTCAAATTTTAAATTTTCAAAAAAAAAAAATTTGCCGCTACTATAGAATAGAAGGAAACTTTCCCTTTAGCTCAAATTTAAAATTTCCACGTTTCATGACATTCTAAAGCTATTTCAGATGAAAAAAAATTTGAATTTTTTTTACCAACATTTTTAAAAAATTAAAAAAAAAAAAATTGAAATTTTTTAACCACCACTATACTTCCACTCCACTACGTGAATGTGGAATTCAAAATGTGACAGATGGCAATAATATTTGGCATATGCATATTATACTTTTATTGAAAAATGTACAGGGTGGTCATCCCAAGAAATAATTCAGTCGTGGTGGACATTTGTAAAGGTATTTGCGCAAGCCTATTTATCACCTTTTATTTAGTATTGAAGTTTTGCTGTTGGATGAGTACTCTGTATCTTTTTTTGACCAAAAGTTATCAAGTTTTCTTTGTAATAATATAGTGATAAATATATTCCGATTATTATTTTCAATGTCGTTTCGTAATTATTAATTTTTTAGAGTGACTGCCATGCCCAAATAAAGAGGGAAGTTCTGTGTAAATACCTTTACCGATTTTTAAAAAATGCGAATTTGAAAATTTGTATAATAAATTGAAAATCATTGACTGTTTATAACAATAAAAACAGTAGATAGTATATCACTCACCATTTTAAATCTATTGCACTAACAACTACAACTTTGAGATGCACTTAAATAATGCCTCTATATTTCCCGAATTAGCTTATATATACATATAGAGCCGGTAATGAAGTTTACAATATTACCGACATTTATAAATTTCACATTACACAGTTTTGTTGAATATGGAGTTGTATTACTTTATGAATTTAATGTTTTAAGCTGGTACCAAAATTATATATTGTGACCCTTACAATATTGCCACTGAAATATATCGGGACCACATTTTCATTTTGGAATTTACTATTTCCTTGATTTCAACTGGAAATGTTAAATAACCAGTTACTTTTAGTTCGAAAAAAAGTCACGTGGTCTTAGATCTGGTTATTTTGAGGGTAAAATAAGATGTTTTCTTCCGATTTAACGGTTAAGGATTATATTCCTTGTGTATCAATAATGAATTAGTTATTACTCTTCTGTCATTTGTACAAATTATAATTTTATAATTTTGATTAACAGGTATTTACCCTCTTCAGGAGAGGTTTGTGATATTGCATTCTTTGTTTTTTAGTTTTTAATTAATTTGAGTACACTGTTACAAGTTTCGTGAAGCAAGAAAACTCGGTAGAGCTCGACAGTGGGCTCATGTTGGTTTCATTAAGCTATATAAAGTGAATAATAATAATCGAAAAACAGTTTCTTCTAATCGAGAATATGGCGATGAACCTGTAGTAACTTTCTCCTAAACAAATTTCATCGTAATTGCATTAAAATTAATAGTTAAGTATTTTTGGACCAACTGATAGTAAGTCTGACGTCCAAAATTAAAAATTTAAAATAGCGAATCAAATAGGTACTGCTGCCATAACCGCAAAACTTTTGCAGATTTAAGTACTGGGTAAGGGTAAAATTTTGTTTATAATATAATAATTTTGAATGTTAAGTTTTAATATCTTTTACTGTTTAATTAATGCAAGCATATAAAGGGTAAATGACCAGAGGGGCATACTAAAAAGTATAAATGAGTGTTTTGTGATAACTTCACGTATGAAGTTGTCTTTTGAATAATAAAAAAAGATTACATAGTTTTCACAAAAGAATAGTTTATAACAAATGGGTTATTTAGAAAGCAAGGCCGAATAAAGGAAATATACTGTAAAATAGACAAAATCATTCGAAAATATACCGAAAGCAGTATTATTTAAAAAATTAAGCAAAAGCTTTAATAATTTTTTTCAAATTTGCCCTTTGATATTGTTCTAACAGTAGACAAACATTGTAAAACATTCGAAATATTTTGGAGCAACCATTTTGTTTATAGATTTTTTTGAAACTCCAGATTCGTAAACAGACATCAAAAACCCATAAGTAGTTAAATATTTTTAGGCTAAAATAATTCAGATTTTTGGAGTAATAACATTTTCACAATAATTTTGCACAAAGAATTGGTTCATTGGAGTTCTAAAAAAAATGGGCGCAACAGAAAATAACAGAGAACTTTATTTGTGATTATATCTATGAACGTTAAAAATCATTTAGGCAAATCTATTCAGGTCCAATCGATTTTCTAACAACTTAATTTTGTGAACAACTCAAGCTCTATTTATCTGAAGTCATTGTGGAAAACGGCAGAAATCAAACATTGAAAGCTCTATTTGTATATATTGTTAATTCCATTCTGGGTTTAATTTTAAGTCATCAAGTCTATCCCAAAATGATGGTTTAGTCGTTGGATGTTTTTATTACGATATTAATTAGTTTAGATTTTAATATAATAATCATGACAAATGCACCGGTCTATACATACAGACAGATATACAGACAATTTAAAAACTAAATATTTAATCATAATCAGTAACATCCATTTGTACTCAGTTTTCATTTTTAATATTTTTAACATATTTTTCTTATACCTATGAGAATGTGTACAAAAAATTGAAAACAAGCATTATATTCTTCGCCAATTTACTGCACTTTTATATAATTGCAGCATATTCTATAGGATACTCTTCGCAGTTTTGTTGTAAATAATACTGTTCAAGTTTCAATACAATTGAACTATTCGTTCTTAAGTTATCGTGCTAACAAGGATCGTGACGGATGGACAGACAGACAGACGGACGGAGAACCAGGCGGACATTTTAAAAGTTGTTCAGAATCGAGTGATATGAAATTTTTTTCTCTATGAGCAATATTACCGGTTTTAGAAATGTGCCGATCGAATGCAACATAATTAACTACCTACTCTTCTTGTATTTACGAAGAGTACCTGTAATAATATACTCTTCATAATAAGAACAATAGATAGTATATCACTCACCATTTCAAGTCTTTTGCACTAGCAACTACTACTTAGAGATGCACTTAAATAATGCCTCTGTATTTCAGGATTTAGTTTATATATAAATATAGAGCCGGTAAAGAAGATTCCAATAATACCGACATTTATAAATTTCATATTACACATTTTTCTCAAATGTGAACTTGTATTATTTAATGATATTATGAATTTAAGATATCAAACTGGTACCAAAATTATACAGGGTTAACCAAACAATACTGCCACTGAAATATAGCATGGGCCCTACATCTTCATTTTGGAATTTACTTTTTCTCCGATTTCCACTGGTAATGTTAAATAAATATTTATTGTTTGTTTGGTAGAAAGTCACACGATCTTAGATCTGGTGATTTTGAGGGTAATTTTTTGAAGAACTCCATCTATCTGAAGTCATTGTGGAAAACGGTGGAAATCAAACATTGAAAGCTTTATTTGTTTATATTTATAATTACTTTCTGGGTCTAATTTTAAGTTATCAAGAGTATGCCAAAATGAATGCTTAGTCGTTGGATTTTTCTTATTACGATATTAATTAGTTTAGATTTTAGCATAATAATCATGACAAATGCACTGGTCTATACATACAGACAGATATACAGACAATTTAAAAACTAAATATTTAATCATAATCAGTAACATCCATTTGTACTCAGTTTTCATTTTTAATATTTTTAACATATTTTTCTTATACCTATGAGAATGTGTACAAAAAATTGAAAACAAGCATTATACTCTTCGCCAATTTACTGCACTTTTATATAATTGCAGCATATTCTATAGGATACTCTTCGCAGTTTTGTGGTAAATAATACTGTTCAAGTTTCAATACAATCGGACTATTCGTTCTTAAGTTATCGTGCTAACAAGAATCGTGACGCATGGACAGACAGACAGACGGACGGAGAACCAGGCGGACATTTTAAAAGTTGTTCAGAATCGAGTGATATGAAATATTTTTCTCTACGAGCAATATTACCGGTTTTAGAAATGTGCCGATCGAATGCAACATAATTAACTACTCTTCTTGTATTTGCCAAGAGTACCTGTAATAATATACTCTTCATAATAAGAACAATAGATAGTATATCACTCACCATTTTAAGTCTTTTGCACTAGCAACTACTACTTAGAGATGCACTTAAATAATGCCCCTGTATTTCCCGATTTAGCTTATATATACATATAGAGCCGGTAAAGAAGATTCCAATAATACCGACATTTATAAATTTCATATTACACATTTTTCTCAAATGTGGACTTGTATTATTTAATGATATTATGAATTTAAGATATCAAACTGGTAGGTACCAAAATTATACAGGGTTAACCAAACAATACTGCCACTGAAATATAGCATGGGCCCTACATCTTCATTTTGGAATTTACTTTTTCTCTGATTTTCACTGGTAATGTTAAATAAATATTTATTGTTTGCTTGGAAGAAAGTCACACGATCTTAGATCTGGTGATTTTGAGGGTAATTTTTTGAAGAACTCCATCTATCTGAAGTCATTGTGGAAAACTGTGGAAATCAAACATTGAAAGCTTTATTTGTTTATATTTCTAATTCCTTTCTGGGTCTAATTTTTAGTTATCAAGAGTATCCCAAAATGAATGCTTAGTCGTTGGATTTTTCTTATTACGATATTAATTAGTTTAGATTTTAGCATAATAATCATGACAAATGCACTGGTCTATACACACAGACAGAAATACAGACAATTTAAAAACTAAATATTTAATTAGTAACTTCCATTTATACTCAGTTTTCATTCTTAATATATTTTTAACATACTTATTAACTTATACCTACAAATCTGTATAACAAATCAAAAACAAGCTAACCATTATACTCTTCACCGATTTACTGCACTTTTATATAATTGCACCACATTTTATATGATACTCTTCGCAGTTTTTTTTATAATAATACTAGTTTTAGACATTTTCTGTTTAATTACATTTAAAAAAATGTTTTTTGATTAATTAATAACTTTTTTATTTACTGTTTTATTTTGTTCAAAAACAATAGGGTTCTTCCTCTAGCTAACCCTAACTTACTGTTCAAATTTCAATATAATCGTACTTTTCGTTCTTAAGCTATCGTGCCTACAAGAAACGTGACGGACGGACAGACAGATAGACGGACGGAGAGACACACGGACATTTTGAAAGTTGTTCAGAATTCGATCACCAACACAGTGATACGAACATTTTTTCTCTACGAACAATATCTATTACCGGTTTTAGAAATGTGCCGATCGAATGCAACATAATTATAAGTACTGTTCTTGTATTTGCGAAGAGTATAATAATATACGCCTGATAATAAGAATAATAGATAGTATATCACTCACCATTTTAAGTCTTTTTGCACTAGTAACTACTACTTAGAGATGCACTTAAATAATGCCTCTGTATTTCAGGATTTAGTTTATATATAAATATAGAGCCGGTAAAGAAGATTCCAATAATACCGACATTTATAAATTTCATATAACACATTTTTCTCAAATGTGAACTTGTATTATTTAATGATATTATGAATTTAAGATATCAAACTGGTACCAAAATTATACAGGGTTAACCAAACAATACTGCCACTGAAATATAGCATGGGCCCTACATCTTCATTTTGGAATTTACTTTTTCTCCGATTTCCACTGGTAATGTTAAATAAATATTTATTGTTTGTTTGGTAGAAAGTCACACGATCTTAGATCTGGTGATTTTGAGGGTAATTTTTTGAAGAACTCCATCTATCTGAAGTCATTGTGGAAAACGGTGGAAATCAAACATTGAAAGCTTTATTTGTTTATATTTATAATTACTTTCTGGGTCTAATTTTAAGTTATCAAGAGTATGCCAAAATGAATGCTTAGTCGTTGGATTTTTCTTATTACGATATTAATTAGTTTAGATTTTAGCATAATAATCATGACAAATGCACTGGTCTATACATACAGACAGATATACAGACAATTTAAAAACTAAATATTTAATCATAATCAGTAACATCCATTTGTACTCAGTTTTCATTTTTAATATTTTTAACATATTTTTCTTATACCTATGAGAATGTGTACAAAAAATTGAAAACAAGCATTATACTCTTCGCCAATTTACTGCACTTTTATATAATTGCAGCATATTCTATAGGATACTCTTCGCAGTTTTGTTGTAAATAATACTGTTCAAGTTTCAATACAATCGGACTATTCGTTCTTAAGTTATCGTGCTAACAAGAATCGTGACGCATGGACAGACAGACAGACGGACGGAGAACCAGGCGGACATTTTAAAAGTTGTTCAGAATCGAGTGATATGAAATATTTTTCTCTACGAGCAATATTACCGGTTTTAGAAATGTGCCGATCGAATGCAACATAATTAACTACTCTTCTTGTATTTGCGAAGAGTACCTGTAATAATATACTCTTCATAATAAGAACAATAGATAGTATATCACTCACCATTTTAAGTCTTTTGCACTAGCAACTACTACTTAGAGATGCACTTAAATAATGCCCCTGTATTTCCCGATTTAGCTTATATATACATATAGAGCCGGTAAAGAAGATTCCAATAATACCGACATTTATAAATTTCATATTACACATTTTTCTCAAATGTGGACTTGTATTATTTAATGATATTATGAATTTAAGATATCAAACTGGTAGGTACCAAAATTATACAGGGTTAACCAAACAATACTGCCACTGAAATATAGCATGGGCCCTACATCTTCATTTTGGAATTTACTTTTTCTCTGATTTTCACTGGTAATGTTAAATAAATATTTATTGTTTGCTTGGAAGAAAGTCACACGATCTTAGATCTGGTGATTTTGAGGGTAATTTTTTGAAGAACTCCATCTATCTGAAGTCATTGTGGAAAACTGTGGAAATCAAACATTGAAAGCTTTATTTGTTTATATTTCTAATTCCTTTCTGGGTCTAATTTTTAGTTATCAAGAGTATCCCAAAATGAATGCTTAGTCGTTGGATTTTTCTTATTACGATATTAATTAGTTTAGATTTTAGCATAATAATCATGACAAATGCACTGGTCTATACACACAGACAGAAATACAGACAATTTAAAAACTAAATATTTAATTAGTAACTTCCATTTATACTCAGTTTTCATTCTTAATATATTTTTAACATACTTATTAACTTATACCTACAAATCTGTATAACAAATCAAAAACAAGCTAACCATTATACTCTTCACCGATTTACTGCACTTTTATATAATTGCACCACATTCTATATGATACTCTTCGCAGTTTTTTTTATAATAATACTAGTTTTAGACATTTTCTGTTTAATTACATTTAAAAAAATGTTTTTTGATTAATTAATAACTTTTTTATTTACTGTTTTATTTTGTTCAAAAACAATAGGGTTCTTCCTCTAGCTAACCCTAACTTACTGTTCAAATTTCAATATAATCGTACTTTTCGTTCTTAAGCTATCGTGCCTACAAGAAACGTGACGGACGGACAGACAGATAGACGGACGGAGAGACACACGGACATTTTGAAAGTTGTTCAGAATTCGATCACCAACACAGTGATACGAACATTTTTTCTCTACGAACAATATCTATTACCGGTTTTAGAAATGTGCCGATCGAATGCAACATAATTATAAGTACTGTTCTTGTATTTGCGAAGAGTATAATAATATACGCCTGATAATAAGAATAATAGATAGTATATCACTCACCATTTTAAGTCTTTTTGCACTAGTAACTACTACTTAGAGATGCACTTAAATAATGCCTCTGTATTTCAGGATTTAGTTTATATATAAATATAGAGCCGGTAAAGAAGATTCCAATAATACCGACATTTATAAATTTCATATTACACATTTTTCTCAAATGTGAACTTGTATTATTTAATGATATTATGAATTTAAGATATCAAACTGGTACCAAAATTATACAGGGTTAACCAAACAATACTGCCACTGAAATATAGCATGGGCCCTACATCTTCATTTTGGAATTTACTTTTTCTCCGATTTCCACTGGTAATGTTAAATAAATATTTATTGTTTGTTTGGTAGAAAGTCACACGATCTTAGATCTGGTGATTTTGAGGGTAATTTTTTGAAGAACTCCATCTATCTGAAGTCATTGTGGAAAACGGTGGAAATCAAACATTGAAAGCTTTATTTGTTTATATTTATAATTACTTTCTGGGTCTAATTTTAAGTTATCAAGAGTATGCCAAAATGAATGCTTAGTCGTTGGATTTTTCTTATTACGATATTAATTAGTTTAGATTTTAGCATAATAATCATGACAAATGCACTGGTCTATACATACAGACAGATATACAGACAATTTAAAAACTAAATATTTAATCATAATCAGTAACATCCATTTGTACTCAGTTTTCATTTTTAATATTTTTAACATATTTTTCTTATACCTATGAGAATGTGTACAAAAAATTGAAAACAAGCATTATACTCTTCGCCAATTTACTGCACTTTTATATAATTGCAGCATATTCTATAGGATACTCTTCGCAGTTTTGTTGTAAATAATACTGTTCAAGTTTCAATACAATCGGACTATTCGTTCTTAAGTTATCGTGCTAACAAGAATCGTGACGCATGGACAGACAGACAGACGGACGGAGAACCAGGCGGACATTTTAAAAGTTGTTCAGAATCGAGTGATATGAAATATTTTTCTCTACGAGCAATATTACCGGTTTTAGAAATGTGCCGATCGAATGCAACATAATTAACTACTCTTCTTGTATTTGCGAAGAGTACCTGTAATAATATACTCTTCATAATAAGAACAATAGATAGTATATCACTCACCATTTTAAGTCTTTTGCACTAGCAACTACTATTTAGAGATGCACTTAAATAATGCCCCTGTATTTCCCGATTTAGCTTATATATACATATAGAGCCGGTAAAGAAGATTCCAATAATACCGACATTTATAAATTTCATATTACACATTTTTCTCAAATGTGGACTTGTATTATTTAATGATATTATGAATTTAAGATATCAAACTGGTAGGTACCAAAATTATACAGGGTTAACCAAACAATACTGCCACTGAAATATAGCATGGGCCCTACATCTTCATTTTGGAATTTACTTTTTCTCTGATTTTCACTGGTAATGTTAAATAAATATTTATTGTTTGCTTGGAAGAAAGTCACACGATCTTAGATCTGGTGATTTTGAGGGTAATTTTTTGAAGAACTCCATCTATCTGAAGTCATTGTGGAAAACTGTGGAAATCAAACATTGAAAGCTTTATTTGTTTATATTTCTAATTCCTTTCTGGGTCTAATTTTTAGTTATCAAGAGTATCCCAAAATGAATGCTTAGTCGTTGGATTTTTCTTATTACGATATTAATTAGTTTAGATTTTAGCATAATAATCATGACAAATGCACTGGTCTATACACACAGACAGAAATACAGACAATTTAAAAACTAAATATTTAATTAGTAACTTCCATTTATACTCAGTTTTCATTCTTAATATATTTTTAACATACTTATTAACTTATACCTACAAATCTGTATAACAAATCAAAAACAAGCTAACCATTATACTCTTCACCGATTTACTGCACTTTTATATAATTGCACCACATTCTATATGATACTCTTCGCAGTTTTTTTTATAATAATACTAGTTTTAGACATTTTCTGTTTAATTACATTTAAAAAAATGTTTTTTGATTAATTAATAACTTTTTTATTTACTGTTTTATTTTGTTCAAAAACAATAGGGTTCTTCCTCTAGCTAACCCTAACTTACTGTTCAAATTTCAATATAATCGTACTTTTCGTTCTTAAGCTATCGTGCCTACAAGAAACGTGACGGACGGACAGACAGACAGACGGACGGAGAGACACACGGACATTTTGAAAGTTGTTCAGAATTCGATCACCAACACAGTGATACGAACATTTTTTCTCTACGAACAATATCTATTACCGGTTTTAGAAATGTGCCGATCGAATGCAACATAATTATAAGTACTGTTCTTGTATTTGCGAAGAGTATAATAATATACGCCTGATAATAAGAATAATAGATAGTATATCACTCACCATTTTAAGTCTTTTTGCACTAGTAACTACTACTTAGAGATGCACTTAAATAATGCCTCTGTATTTCAGGATTTAGTTTATATATAAATATAGAGCCGGTAAAGAAGATTCCAATAATACCGACATTTATAAATTTCATATTACACATTTTTCTCAAATGTGGACTTGTGTTATTTAATGATATTATGAATTTAAGATATCAAACTGGTACCAAAATTATACAGGGTTAACCAAACAATACTGCCACTGAAATATAGCATGGGCCCTACATCTTCATTTTGGAATTTATTTTTTCTCTGATTTCCACTGGTAATGTTAAATAAATATTTATTGTTTGTTTGGTAGAAAGTCACACGATCTTAGATCTGGTGATTTTGAGGGTAATTTTTTGAAGAACTCCATCTATCTGAAGTCATTGTGGAAAACGGTGGAAATCAAACATTGAAAGCTTTATTTGTTTATATTTCTAATTCCTTTCTGGGTCTAATTTTAAGTTATCAAGAGTATCCCAAAATGAATGCTTAGTCGTTGGATTTTTCTTATTACGATATTAATTAGTTTAGATTTTAGCATAATAATCATGACAAATGCACTGGTCTATACATACAGACAGATATACAGACAATTTAAAAACTAAATATTTAATCATAATCAGTAACATCCATTTGTACTCAGTTTTCATTTTTAATATTTTTAACATATTTTTCTTATACCTATGAGAATGTGTACAAAAAATTGAAAACAAGCCTTATACTCTTCGCCAATTTACTGCACTTTTATATAATTGCAGCATATTCTATAGGATACTCTTCGCAGTTTTGTTGTAAATAATAGTGTTCAAGTTTCAATACAATCGGACTATTCGTTCTTAAGTTATCGTGCTAACAAGAATCGTGACGGATGGACAGACAGACAGACGGACGGAGAACCAGGCGGACATTTTAAAAGTTGTTCAGAATCGAGTGATATGAAATTTTTTTCTCTACGAGCAATATTACCGGTTTTAGAAATGTGCCGATCGAATGCAACATAATTAACTACCTACTCTTCTTGTATTTGCGAAGAGTACCTGTAATAATATACTCTTCATAATAAGAACAATAGATAGTATATCACTCACCATTTTAAGTCTTTTGCACTAGCAACTACTACTTAGAGATGCACTTAAATAATGCCCCTGTATTTCCCGATTTAGCTTATATATACATATAGAGCCGGTAAAGAAGATTCCAATAATACCGACATTTATAAATTTCATATTACACATTTTTCTCAAATGTGGACTTGTATTATTTAATGATATTATGAATTTAAGATATCAAACTGGTACCAAAATTATACAGGGTTAACCAAACAATACTGCCACTGAAATATAGCATGGGCCCTACATCTTCATTTTGGAATTTACTTTTTCTCTGATTTCCACTGGTAATGTTAAATAAATATTTATTGTTTGCTTGGAAGAAAGTCACACGATCTTAGATCTGGTGATTTTGAGGGTAATTTTGTGAAGAACTCCATCTATCTGAAGTCATTGTGGAAAACGGTGGAAATCAAACGTTGAAAGCTTTATTTGTTTATATTTCTAATTCCTTTCTGAGTCTAATTTTAAGTTATCAAGAGTATCCCAAAATGAATGCTTAGTCGTTGGATTTTTCTTATTACGATATTAATTAGTTTAGATTTTAGCATAATAATCATGACAAATGCACTGGTCTATACACACAGACAGAAATACAGACAATTTAAAAACTAAATATTTAATTAGTAACATCCATTTATACTCAGTTTTCATTCTTCATATTTTTAACATACCTATTAACTTATACCTATAAATCTGTACAACAAATCGAAAACAAGCTAACCATTATACTCTTCGCCGATTTATTGCACTTTTATATAATTGCAGCACGTTCTATATGATACTCTTCGCAGTTTTTTTTATAATAATACTAGTTTTAGACATTTTCTGTTTAACTACATTTAAAAAAATGTTTTTTGATTAATTAATAACTTTTTTATTTACTGTTTTATTTTGTTCAAAAACAATAAGGTTCTTCCTCTAGCTAACCCTAACTTACTGTTCAAATTTCAATATTATCGTGCCTACAAGAAACGTGACGGACGGACAGACAGACAGACGGACGGAGAGACAGACGGACATTTTGAAAGTTGTTCAGAATTCGATCACCAACACAGTGATACGAAAATTTTTTCTCTACGAACAATATCTATTACCGGTTTTAGAAATGTGCCCATCGAATGCAACATAATTAAGTACTGTTCTTGTATTTGCGAAGAGTATAATAATATACTCCTGATAATAAGAATAATAGATAGTATATCACTCACCATTTTAAGTCTTTTTGCACTAGTAACTACTACTTAGAGATGCACTTAAATAATGCCTCTGTATTTTCCGATTTAGTTTATATATAAATATAGAGCCGGTAAAGAAGATTCCAATAATACCGACAGTTATAAATTTCATAATACACATTTTTTTCAAATGTGGACTTGTATTATTTTATGATATTATGAATTTAATATTTCGAACTGATACAAAAATTATACAGGGTGACCCAAACAATACTGCCACTAAAATATACTATGGGTACTAGGTACATCTTCATTTTGGAATTTACTTTTTCTCTGATTTCTACTGGCAATGTTAAATAAATATTTATTTTTTGTTTGAAAGAAAGTCACACGACCTTAGATTTGGTGATTTTGAAGGTAAAATCATATATTTTTTTCCGAGTTAATGGTTAAGGATTATATTCCTTGTGTATCAATAATGAATTAGTTATTACTCTTGTGCATTTGTACAAATTATAATTTTATAATTTTGAATAACAAGTACCTATATACCCTGTTCAGGAAAGGTTTGGGATGTTGCATTATTTGTTTTCGAGTTTTTAATGAATTTACACAGTTTCAAGTTTCGTGAAGCAAGAAAAGTTTTTTTAATATTCGGTAGAGCTCGGCAGTGGACCCATACAAGTTTCATTGAGCTATATAAAGTGAATCAAATCGAAAAACAGTCTTCTAATTGAGAATATTGCGATGTGCCTGTAGCAACTTTCTAATAAACAAAGTTCAGTATAATTATATTAAAATTAATAATTAAGTATTCTTGGACCAACTGATAATGAGTCTGACGTCCAAAGTTAAAAATTTAAAATAGCGAATCAAATAGATAATGCTGCCATAACTGCAAAACTCTTGCAGATTTAAGTAGGTACATGACATTTAGTAGGTATATAAGATATTAGGATTGTCTGAAACGAATCATGTTGAAACTTAAAAATTTAAAATATCGGATACCTGCTTAAAAATAAGAAAAGCGGTCACTAAAAATTATGAAATAAATTTTCATCGTCACTCGGTTAATTAACCCTTATTCCCTAATATGGATATTGAGGTCGGTGTAAAAATGAAAAAAATAACAAAATCGAATGTATGTAATAAAGAGTCAATTAACCGGGCAAGGGTGAAATTTTGTTTAATCATTTTTTAATTATATCTGAATTATAATTTCTGTATTTGAAACTAAAAAGCGTGCAAAATCGGGCCATTAAAGCAGTAATGCTTTAGAGTTGTTTAGGTAATAACTAATTTTAAACAATGATATATACACAGGTATTTAGCAACCAAACAAAAAAATTCTAACCGTCTCTATGTTACCGATTAAAAATGAAATTCACCTTGTAAAATGAATCTACATTAATTAATTTTTCTAATTTCTACTTTGCAGTGCAGGTATAATAAAAAATAGCGTATAATACACGTGCATAAGTAGCCTCTCTAAAGCCACGGGTCAATTTACAAAAAAAATTTTCGTTCTATTTTTGTAGTCTACTTGAGTAGATACACATTTAGTTTTTTAAATTTCAATGTCTTTTACTGTTTAATTAATGCAAGAATATAAACAATAAGTGACCAGAAGGGCATTCTAAAAAGTGTAAATGAGTGTTTTATGTAAATGTATGAAGTTTTTTGGATAATAAAAAAAGATTACATAGTTTTCATAAAAGAATAATTTAAACAAATGGTTTATTTAGAAAGCAAGGGCGAATAAAGAAAATATACTGTAAAATAAGTAAAATCATTTAAAAACATAACCAAAGCATTTATCCAGTATTATTTAAACAATTAAGTAAAAGCTTTAATAATGCTTTGATATCGTTCTAACAGTCGACAAACAGTGCAAAACATTCGAAATATTTTGGAGCAGCCATTTTGTTTACAATTTTTTTGAAACACCAGATTCTTAAACAGAGACATCAAAATCCCCTAAGTAAATATTTTTAGGCTAAAATCATTCAAATGTTTCGAGTAATAACATTTTCACAATAATTTTTCACAAAGAATTGGTTCGTTGGACCGTTGGAGTTCTAAAAAAAAAATTGAGCCCAACAGAAAATAATACAGAATTTTATTTGTGATTATATGAACGTTAAAAAGGATTTAGGCAATCCATTCAGATCCAATCGATTTTCTAACAACTTAATTTTTTGAAGAACTCAAGCTCTATCTATCTGAAGTCATTGTGGGAAACGGTGGGAATCAAACATTGAAAACTTTATTTGTTTATATTGTTAATTCCTTTCTGGGTCTAATTTTTAAGTCATCAAGGCTATCCCAAAATGAATGTTTAGTCGTTGGATTTTTTTGTTACGATATTAATTTAGTGTGGATTTTAACATAATAATCATGACAAATGCACTGGTCTATACATACAGACAGACATACAGACAATTTAAAATCTAAATATTTAATCAATAACATCCATTTATACTCAGTTTCCATTCTTAATATTTTTAACATAATACCTAAAATGTTTCTTATGCCTATAAATGTGTACAACAAATTGAAAACAAGCTAACCATTATACTCTTTACTCTACACTTTTATATAATTGCAGCACATTATATAGAATACTCCTCGCAGTTTATTTTTGTAAGTAATACTAATTTTAGACATTTTTTGTTTAATTACATATAAGAAAATGTTTTGTTCAAAAACAATAAGGTTCTTCCTCTAGCTAACCCTAACTTACTGTTCAAATTTCAATATAATCGGACTTTTCGTTCTTAAGCTATCGTGCTTACAAGAAACGTGACGGACGGGCAGACAGACAGATTGACGGAGAGGCAGACGGACATTTTGAAAGTTGTTCAGAATTCGATCACCAACACAGTGATATGAAATTTTTTTCTCTACGAGCAATACCTATTACCGGTTCATATTACACATTTTTCTCAAATGTGGACTTGTATTATTTTATGATATTATGAATTTAATATTTCAAACTGACACAAACATTATACAGGGTGCCACTGAAATATACTATGGGTATTACATCTTCATTTTGGGATTTACTTTTTCTCTGATTTCTACTGGCAATGTTAAATAAATAGGTATTTATTTTTTATTTGGAAGAAAGTCACACTACCTAAGATCTGGTGAACTTGAGGGTAAAATCATATATTTTCTTCCGAGTTAATGGTTAAGGATTATATCCCTTGTGTATCAATAATGAATTAGTTATTACTCTTGTGCATTTGTACAAATTATAATTTTATAATTTTGAAGAACAAGTACCTATATACCCTGTTCAGGAAAGGTTTGGGGTGTTGCATTATTTGTTTTTGAGTTTTTAATGAATTTACACAGTTTCAAGTTTCGTGAAGCAAGAAAAGTTTTTTTAATATTCGGTAGACCTCGGCAGTGAACCCATACAGATTTCATTGAGAAGTGAATAAAACCCGCAAAACAGTCTTCTAATCGAGAATATTGCGATGCGCCTGTTCTAATAAACAACGTTCATTATAAGTGCAGTAAAATTAATAGTTAAGTATTTTGGAACCAACTGATATTGAGTCTGACGTCCTAAGTTAAAAATTTAAAATAGCGAATCAAATAGGTAATGCTGCCATAACTGCAAAACTTTTGCAGATTTAAGTACATGACATTTAGTATATAAAATATTAGAATTGTCTGAAACGCGTCATGTTGAAACTCAAAAATTCAAAATATCGGATACCTGCTTAAAAATTAAAAAAAGCGATCAGCAATTATGAAATAAATTTTCATCGTCACTGAGTTAATTAACCCTTACTCCCTAGCATGGATAGTGAGGTCGGTGTAAAAATGACAAAAATAACAAAATCGAATGAAGGTAATAAGAGTCAATTAACCGGGCAATATCTTTTGCTGTTTAATTAATACAAGAATATAAACAATAAATGACCAGAAAGGCATTCTAAAGAGTATAAATGAGTGTTTTGTGATTACTTCATGTATGAAGTTGTTTTTTGAATAATAAAAAAAGATTACATAGTTTTCATAAAAGAATAGTTTAAACAAATGGTTTATTTAGAAAGCAAGGGCGAATAAAGAAAATATACTGTAAAATAAGTAAAATCATTTAAAAACATACCCAAAGCATTTATCCAGTATTATTTAAACAATTAAGTAAAAGATTTAATAATTTTTTAAAATTTCCCCTTTGATATCGTTCGAATAGTCGACAAACATTGTAAATCATTCGAAATATTTTGGGGTAGCCATTTTGTTCAAATTTTTTTTTAAACACCAGATTCGTATACAGAGACATCAAACACTCCTAAGTAAATACTTACATATTTTTAGGCTAAAATAATTCAAGTGTTTAGAGTAATAACATTTTCACAATAATTTTTCAAAAAGAATTGGTTTCTTGAAGTTCAAAAAAAAAATTGGGCGGCAATAGAAAATAACAGAGAATTTTATTTGTAATTATACAAACGTTAAAAAGCATTTAGGCAAATATATTCAGGTTCAACCGATTTTCCAATAACTTTGAAAAACTCAAACTCTATCTACCTCAAGTCATTGTGGAAAACGGTGGGAGTCAAACATTGAAAACATACATAATATGTTTATATTGTTAATTCAGTTTCTGGGTCTAATTTTAAGTTATCAAGGCTATCGCATAATGAATTTTTAGTCCTTGGATTTTTTTTTTCATCACGTTATTAATTAGTTTAGATTTTAACACAATAATCATGACAAATGCACTGGCCTATACAAACATATAGACATATTTCTGATAATATATTTTGGTATAATTTATGTACCTATTTTGATAAAACTAAAGATTTAATTGATAATATCCATTTATACTCAGTTTTCATTCTTCGTATTTTTAACATATTTTTCTGATATAAATGTGTACAACAAATGGAGAATAATATAAATACTCTTCATAATAAGAAAAATAGATAGTATACAGGGTGTTTTTAAAAGTATGTCAATCACTTAACCACGGACTCAGCATGTCAAAAGAAGTTGATTCAGCCTAATTTACCTCTATCCAAAATCGCACCCCTATGAATATACAGCCCTCTAAAGTTGGGATTAAAAATATTAATTTTTTTAATATTGTGCACATGGCTGTAGATATCTTTTTCAATTTCGGAACACTGAAATGTATGTCAAAGGGTAATAGTTTAAAGTAAAAACTGTTTAAAATCAAATTTTCTAAAAGGCCGATTTGGGGGTAAACTACCCTTCCCTCCTACCCCCTCTTTTAGTGGTACGCCTATGACTTTTTTGATATTCCGCATTTTATATAAAATTTAATTATAAAACTTTTTTTTATCTTGTTTTTTTTTCGTTTAGATAACCATTTTCAAATGAATCTGGAAATATTAAAACCATTACCACGCCTTTGTAGAATAACACAAATAATGTTTAAAATTAATGTAGATGATGATCAAAGGCACCTGTGAAAATTTAATAGGTAGTTGACACCTGTCATTTTTGTCAAACTGCTTTAATAGATATCAGTTATTAATTGTTAACAATGGCATTTAATATGAGTTATTCTAATACCGAAATGGTGGATATGATTAGAATATTAGGCGAATGTAATGGAAATGGTTCTAGTGCAGCTAGGCGTTATGTGGAAAAGTTTCCAAACCGTCGGCATCCTGATAGACGTACATTTTTTGCAGTCGATCGTCGTGCAAGGGAAACTGGAAGTCTATCAAATGATCGTGCTGGGAAGTGTGGCAGACCTAGGACTGTGCTAGTTCCAGAGGTCGAAGAGGAAATTTTAGATATTGTATCAGAACGGCCTGAAAGCAGTGTGCGTAAAATGGCTTCTCAGGTAGTATTATTCAGTATGGAGAACATTAAAAGAACAATTACTAGTTCCATTTCATATACAGACTGTTCAGGCATTGGAACCTCAAGATTACGGTTCTCGAATGGAATTTTGTAACTGGCTTCTCAGAAAAAATGGAAGAAATGTAAGTAAACACCATTTTGTCAACTGATGAGGCCTCATTTCATAGAAATGGTATTACAAATCATCATAATTATCACATATGGTCTGAAGAAAATCCCAATGCCAATATAGAAACGCATTTTCAGCGTAATTTTTCTGTTAATGTTTGGGCAGGTATTGTTGATAACCATCTAATTGGACCTGTTTTCTTTCCACGTCGTTTAAATGGAGCTGACTACCTAGATTTTCTGGAAAATGAATTGCCTGAGCAATAAGATATTGTTAATCTTAATATTAGAGAAAACATGTGGTATTTACAAGATGGTGCTCCACCCCATTATAGCCTGCAAGTCAGGCAATGTTTATCAAGGCGTTTTCCAGGACGTTGGATAGGTCGAGGAGCTGATGCTCCAGTCAGTTGGCCTGCTCGGTCCCCTGATTTAAACCCAATTGACTTCTGTCTTTGGGGAGCTATGAAGGAAAAAGTTTATTCTGTTCCAATAGAGAGCGTTGAACATCTCCGACAAAGAATTCAACAATCAGCCGAGGAATTTAGAAACATTCCTGCCGTGTTTCAGAATGTGAGATTTTCGCTTCTAAAAAGGGCAAGGTATTGTGTACGACAAAATGGAAATCATTTTGAGCACATTCTGAAATAAAATTTTATTGTTCGATATTTTTGTATTTTATTTTTAATTTATTTCATTATTTGTTGTTTTACTTCTAATATTATTTTAATTTACTTTGTTGCTTTAATGATTGATGTTTTAGTTTCTGTGATTTTTATTTAATAAAAAAACCTATTTAAACATTTTTTTAATTTTACAATTTATGATAGCAATGCACATCTTTTATTATAATACCAGTAACTTCAAATGCCAAAATTACACAGAAGAACTTTTTTATTTCATATGTTCCACTTTTCATAATGGTTTTAGTATTTCCAGATTCATTTGAAAATGGTTATCTAAATGAAAAAAAAACAAGATAAAGAAAAGTTTTATAATTAAATTTTATATAAAATGCCCTATATCAAAAAAGTCATAGGCGTACCACTAAAAGAGGGGGTAGGAGGGAAGGGTAGTTTACCCCCAAATCGGCCTTTTAGAAAATTTGATTTTAAACAGTTTTTACTTTAAACTATTACCCTTTGACATACATTTCAGTGTTCCGAAATTGAAAAAGATATCTACAGCCATTTGCACAATATTAAAAATATAAATATTTTTAATCCCAACTTTAGAGGGCTGTATATTCATAGGGGTGCGATTTTGGATAGAGGTAAATTAGGCTGAATCAACTTCTTTTGACATGCTGAGTCCGTGGTTAAGTGATTGACATACTTTTTAAAAAAACCCTGCATATCTCACCATTTTAAGTATTTTGCACTAGAAGCTACTACTTAGACACGCACTTAAATAATGCCTCTATATTTCCAGATTTAGCTTATATACATATAGAGCCGGTAAAGTAGATTCCAATAATACCGACATTTAAAAATTTCGTATAACACATTTCTCTAAAATATGAACTTGTATTTTATGATACGAATTTAAGATTTCAAACTGGTACCAAAATTATACAGGGTGGCAATATTGTTTGCAATATTGCCATTGAAATATAGTGTGGGTACCTACCACATCTTCATTTTGGAATTTACTTTTTTCCCTGATTTCAACAGGAAATGTTAAATTAATAGTTAATTTTAGTTCGGAAGAAAGTCACATGAACTTAGATCTGGTGATTATGATAGTAAAATCAGATATTTTCTTCCGATTTAATGGTTAAGGGTTATATTAGTTATTACTCTTGTGCCATTTGTGCAAATTATAATTTTATAATTTTGATAAACGGTATAAGAAAAGGTATGTGATATTGCATTATTATACTCTTCGCAAATACAAAACGAAGTCTATATTGCATTTGATCGGCACACATTTTTAAAAATGACAATATCGCTTGTAGAGAAAAAAAATCATATCACTGTGTTGGTGAGCGAATTCTTAACAACTTTAAAAATGTCCATCTGTCTCTCCGCCTGTCACGTTTCTTGTAAGTACGATAACTTAAGAATGAAAGCTCCGATTGTATTGAAATTCGGACAGTAAATTAGTGTAGACTAGAGAAGGAGCCCTATTCGATTTTGAACGAACTCGATGAGTAAATAAAAAAGTTATTAATTATTTATATTTAAAAAAAAAATTAATGTCTTGTAATTAAAAAAGAACCCTAGCACGAAAACCCTTCTGGAGAGGATTGTTTAAGAAATTTACAAAAAAAGAATGAGAAAAAGATTATTAGTGAAGATTTTAATGCTTAGATATGAATAAATATTGTTACGTTGCAAAAGCGGCTAATAGTCCCTAATGTTTATAAACTTAAAAGTATTAAATTTACGATAACACTGCGAAGAGTATCCCGTAGAATGTGCAACAAATATATAAAAAGTATTTAATGAATTTACACGGTTTCATGTTTCGTAAATCAAGAAAAGTTGTTTTAATACTCGGTAAAGTTCGGCAATGGGCCCATACATGTTTCATTAAGCTGGCAAGTATAAAGCGAATAAAAATCGAAAAACACGGTTCTAATCGAGATTTGGCGTATGCGCCTGTAATAATATTTTTAATAAACAAATTTTATCGTAATTACATTAAAATTAAAATTCAAAACAGCGAATTCAATAAAGCTGCCACAAGTGCAAAACTTTTGCAGATATAAGTACATGACATTCAGTACATAAGATATGAGAATTCCCTGAAACGAGTAATGTTGAAACTTAAAGATTCAAAATAATGGATACTTAAAAATAAAAAAAAATTGAACCTGAATTGAACTCAAGCTGTATTCTATCTGAAGTCATTGTGGAAAACGGCGTTAGTCAAACATTGAAAACTTTATTTGTTTATATTGTTAATTCAGTTTCTGGCTCTAATTTTAAATTATCAAGGTTACCCCAAAATTAATTTTAAGTAGTTGGATTTTTTTTAGATTTTAACATACCTATTCATGACAAATCTCATTTTGTCGTGGTGGAATGGCATTAGCTAAAATTCGCCAGGACGTTAAAATAAATAAGACGTTAAAATAAAAATAAAATACAAATAAAATAAATGCATTGGCCTATACATACAGACAAATATACAGACATATTTCTCATGATATGTTTTGTTATAATTTATGTACCTATTTTGATAAAACTAAAGATTTAATTAATAATATCCATTTATACTAATTTTTTTGATATAAATGTGTACAACAAATGGAAAATAATATAAATACTCTTCATAATAAGAACAATAGATAGTATATATCTCACCATTTTAAGTATTTTGCACTAGAAGCTACTACTTAGAGATGCACTTAAATAATGCCTCTATATTTCCAGATTTAGCTGATATACATATAGAGCCGGTAAAGTAGATTCCAATAATACCGACATTTAAAAATTTCATACAACACATTTCTCTAAAATGTGAACTTCTAGTAGGTATTTTATGATACGAATTTAAGATTTCAAACTGGTACCAAAATTATACAGGGTGGCAATATTGTTTGCAATATTGCCATTGAAATATAAGGTTTGTACCACATTTTCATTTTGGAATTTACTTTTTTCCCTGATTTCAACAGGAAATGTTAAATAAATAGTTAATTTTAGTTCGGAAGAAAGTCACATGAACTTAGATCTGGTGATTATTATGGTAAAATCAGATATTTTTCCGATTTAATGGTTAATGATTATATTCCTTGTGTGTCAATAACGAATTAGTTATTACTCTTGTGCCATTTTTGCAAATTATAATTTTATAATTTTGATAAACAGTATAAGAAAAGATATGTGATATTGCGCCTTATTATACTCTTCGCAAATACAAAACGAAGCGTATATTGCATTTGATCGGCATATTTCTAAAAATGGCAATATCGCTTGTAGAGAGAAGAAAAAATCATATCACTGTTGGTGAGCGAATTCTGAACAACTTTCAATATATCCATCTGTCTGTGCGTCCGTCTGTCTCTCCGCCCGTTACGTTTCTTGTAAGTACGATAAGTTAAGAATGAAAATTCCGATTGTATTGTTGGAACAATAAATTAGTGTAGATTAGAGAAAGAGCCCTATTCGATTTTGAACGAAATCGATCAGTAAATAAAGAAGTTATTAGTTATTTATATTTAATTTTTTTTTTTTTAATGTCTTGTACTTAAAAAAGAACCCTAGCACGAAAACCCTCCTGGAAAGGATTGCTTAAGAAATTTACAAAAAGAGAATGAGAAAAAGATTATTAGTGAAGATTTTAATTTTAAGATTTTAATGCTTAGATATGAATAAAAATAAAATAAATGCACTGGCCTATACATACAGACAAATATTCACACATATTTCTGATGATATGTTTTGTTACAATTTATGTACCTATTTTGATGAAACTAATTAATTTAATTAGTAATATCCGTTTATACACTCAGTTTTCATTCTTCATATTTTTCTTATATAAATGTGTACAACAAATGAAAAATAATAGACTCTTTATAATAAGAACAATAGATAGTATATGACTCACCATTTTAAGCCTTTTGCACTAGTAACTACTACTTAGAGATAACTTAAATGCCTCTATATGTTTCCCGATTTAGCTTATATACATACCTATACATATAGAGCCGGTAACATAGATTCCAATAATACCGACATTTATAAACAAGTTTCACCGACATTGCGTTAAAATTGACAGTTGAAGTATTCTTGGAGCAACTGATCCTAAATCTGATGTCAGAAATTAAAAATGCAAAATGAGGAATCCAAATTGAACCGCCTTTAAATATTCCATAATAGTATCGATATTGACGTCGGTGTAAAACTAAAATAAAATTATACAATATATGAAAAGATAAGTACTTTCATAACAAAGCTTTTATTTAGAAAAATGAAAAGCAAAGAATAACTTTTAATTTCATACATCTGGAAATTAAAAGTTTTGGGGGCGGTCAGATAACACTATTGCACAGTTAGTTTGTTCAATTGACCTCCTCCAAAGCTTTCCGTTTTCAGATGTACTTACCCTATAAATTTAAAAATTATTTTTTACCCTTTAGTACATTTTTTTAAATAAAAGCTTTGTTTTAAAAATATTTTTTTATTCATAATTTAATTTTTTATTTTTTAGTCCACTAATTTTACAGACAGAGAGACAACCCTTTCATTAGACACCCATATGAGGGGGGTTGTGAAGTAAAGGTAATCCGCCATCCTGGGGCGTTTGCCATATTGAATTTATAATGACGTTACATAGTTTATCATATTTTACTCGTAAAAACCCTTTTATTTGATACCCATATCAGTTGTGAAGAGAAAGGCAATCCGCGATTTTGGGACGTCCGTCATATTGGATTTAGGACAATATTAGGTATATTGCATTGTCACCGGACATACATCCTACGTGTACAAAATTTCAAAGCTTTAGCTTAATTAGGACTAGTCGAAATATTGATTGCAAGATTTGTAGCAGCAGACAGACAACAAAGCAAGCTAAATACAAGCTTTTAAAAGTAACAAAATGGAATGTAGGTAACCGGGCAAGGGTGTGAAACTTTATTTAAGAATTTTTAGTTACTGTTCTTAAACGTTGTTCAAATGAAAAAAAATGTACCTACCTAGTTTTGTTTTTGTAGGTCTACTTACTATTTTATAGCGCGTAAAATTAGTTGTAAACATACATAGGTACATACATTCGGTGTATGCCTATATTAAACAAGTAAAAGCTCCAGTTAATTAAAAAAAAAATACCATCGATAGAAAACTATGTTATACCTATTTGAAAATAATGTGAAATATCGTTCTAAAAGTCGAAAAACAATGTAATGTTTTAAATGTTTTGGAGCCGTCATTTTGTTCGTTCATTTTTTACCATCAGATTCGTGATCACAATCATTGACATCGAAAATCTCCAAGTGAATATTTTCAGGCCAAAATAGGTAACCTAATGTTACGAGTAATAAAATAACACTTTCAAAATAATTCTTCACAAAATAATCTTGGAGTCTTACCGAGGAAGAACAAGACATCGTTAAATTTCTAAGAAACATGACACCACATCTGGATTCCTCTGGAATGAAAATAAACTTTAAGAAGAGCCTTATAATGGTCCGAGACCCATTGACAAAAACAAGTCCAACAAGGGGGGAAGAATACAAAATAGGAGACTACACCCTGAGAACCACGAATAGAATGAAATACCTAGGAACATACCTAACGAATCAACTAAAAAGGAGGGAAACAGTAAGGGAAAGATTCAAAACAGCCTATAGAGTCACAAGAGCTCTACTACCCTTCATTGAGGACAACAAACCACCATGGTGCCTAACCAAAAAGATATACACGACCATCATAATGCCTACGATGATATATGGAGTCAAAAACGCAGCAACGACAAAGGCCAACAGAAGAAGCCTGAGAAGAGCTGAAAGGGACATTATCCAACTGCTAGCAAAAACAGGAAAACCACAAAAACGACAGAAAACGTCAACATTACTAGAGGGAAGAACAATAATCAAAAGAATAGAATCATACGCAATGAAATACTGGGGACACGTCCAAAGACGGGACTCGACACACCTACTAAAGAAAGCGTTGCGAATGAACAGCAACAAACTGAAAATAGGGAGGCCATGCTACACATGGATAACAACAATCGAGAGGATTATGAATAAGCTAGGAAAGGATTATACACACTGGGAAAAGCTGGCACAACAAAAAATGGAATACAATAAAGAAATATCAAGGATATACACACTGCCAGACTCAGAAACAGAAGAAACAGAAAACTCAGAAATAGAATAGGAGAGAAGATGATCACAGACAGAAACTAAGAAGAAGCATATCACAAAAACCTGAAAGTAAAAAGAAGCACGAAAACCTAAAAGAAGCATCTCACAAACGCCTACACTTTCCATCCGATGAAGACAGAAGGAAAACAAGAAGAAACATCTCACAAACACCTACACGCTCCATCCTATACTCCTACCCCATGCGTCATGCGGCTCTCGCTGCTGACAACAAGCATGTCCAATGTCCAATCCAGCGTATGCAGCTGGTCCGGCGGTATATAAAAGCACTGGGGGTTTGTTCTGGCACACGGTGGGATGATCGGTGGGCGATCGGGCTGCGTGGTGGAACAAATCTCCCTGCACCGGAATTGGCAGCAATGCCCACCTTACGCTGGCAAATCAATCAATCAATCAATCAAAATAGGTATCCTAATGTTACGAGTAATAAAATAACACTTTCAAAATAATTCTTCACAAAATAATCTTGGAGTCTTAGAGTTCTAAAAAAAATAGCCGGCAAAAGGAAATGGTAGAAATCTTCATTTATAATTACTTATAGAAAACCAATAAAAAAGCATTAATCATGTAAAATGCACTGGCCTATAGGTAGATGCAGACGGACATACAAACACATATTTCTGGTAGCATTATTGTTTTGTTGTAAGTTAAGTAGGTACCGATTCAGTTAAAACTAAATAATTAATTAGCAATAATCATTTATACATAACTAGTTTTTACTTTGAATATTTTTTAAAATATTTTTTTTTATATAAAGTATCATGCATTGAAAATAATGGATTATTTATAACAATAAGAACAATAGGTAGTAGGTACACCACTCACCATTTTAAGTTTCTTACACTAGTAACTACTACTTGTCTTCGAGATGCACTTACTTAAATAATGGCACAATTTTTCTCGATTTAGCTTATATATAAATATAGAGCCGGTAAAGAAGATTTCAATATTACCGACATTTATAAATCTCATATTGTTAATATGGACTTATTATTATTATTACACTCTTCGCAAATACAAAACGAAGAGTATATTGCATTCGATCGGCACATTTCTAAAATCTTTTATATTGCTCGTAGAGAAAAAAATTTTCATATCAGTGTTGGTGATCGAATTCTGAACTACTTTCAAAATGTCCGTCCGTCCGCCTGTCCGTCTGTCTGTCCGTCTGTCTGTCCGTCCGTCCGTCCGTCCGCCTGTCTGTCTGTCTGTCCGTCCGTCACGTTTCTTGTAAGCACGATAACCTAAGAACCAAAAGTCCGATTGTATTGATATTTTGATAGTAAGTTAGTGTTACCTAGAGGACGAACCCTATTGTTTTTGAACAAAATCGATCAATAAATAAAAAAGTTATACATTTTTTAAACAAAATTTTTTGTTTTACATGCATTTTTTTGTTTTATAATTAAACTAAAAATATCTAAAACTAACACTATTTACAAAAAAACTACGAAGGGTATCTCACAGAATGTGCAACAATTATATAAAAAGTGCAGTAAATCGGCGAAGAGTATAACGGTTAGCTTGTTTTATGATATCATGAATTTGAGATACTAAATTAATGTAAAAATTCTACAGGGTGACCCAAACAATATTGCTAATGGAATATGGTATATCGAGTATCAGCGAGATCACTTTCCAGCCGTCATTTATTAATTTTTTTAAAGGATCGAGTGATCGAGATGCAATTTAGCGTGCATCACATACTACCTAAAGAGCACTTTTTGATCTATCTGTCAAGTTTCGGCGACTTCCGGTTTCACCGAAAATATCCCCGGCCACAGGATACCCTGTATATTTGTACATTTTTGGACTAAGAGATCCTTATACATATGACTGTACTAATCTCATGACAGTTTACGCCATTTTAACTAATTAACTGATTTTAATTTTCAATCCAGTATTGCATTTTTTCGTTGCTTTGTGTTGTAGTAAGGACTAAAGTTGTTAATATCACTCTTTTTCGAAATTACTCAAAACTTTAATTTGAAAGGATATGACGTTCACAAATATATAACCCAATGTTCATCAACGTTTTACTTTGCAATTATCTTCGGTCAGAATCAAAATCTGAAAATGTATCAAGTATGCATTGGCTGATAATTAAATGGATAATAAATAGTATGCCTCGTGAGTTTGGCAATTGTTATGATGTAAACTCTGAAAATGTATCAAGTATGCCTTGGCAGACTATTCAATATGATAAATATGTTTGGCTTCTGCAACGTTTTTGCCATATTCTCCATAAATTATTAAACCACCGAGCTGTTCACCTCTTGAAAACATAAAACCTTTTAAAATTAAATTAACTTGAATATATTAACAACAAAACAATTAATAACAATTGCCAACCTCACGAGTCCCATAGTTTGTTATTCATTTGTTTAAATTTAGTCTGCCCACCTACCTGATATATTTTCAAATTTGACATAATAACAATCGTCAAACTCACGACGCACACTACTAATTAATTTGTTTTAATTTAGTCGGCAAGGTATACTCAATACATTTTCGGAATATTTTAAATCTAATACTAATTGCAAAGGAAAATGTGAGTGAACATTGTGTTATGATACGTCGTTAAATTCGTGTTAACAAATTTGGCTGTGGTATGAAAGTTTCAAAATTTGAAGTAATTTCGAAAAAATCTGATTTTATCAATTTTGGACCTTCTTGTACCACAAATCAAAGAAAAAAATCCAAAGCGTACTTTTCTTTTATTATTTATGGATATTAGAACAATGTCAGGGTACACTAGATTAAACATTAAAATCGGCTATAAAAATATTCAAAATGGCGTAAACTGTCATGGATTTAGTACAGTCATATGTAGAAACATCTCTAGAGTGCAAAAATTTAAAATATGCAGGGTTCCTCATTTAAAAACAGAAGTTGGGTCACTTGGCGAAAACAGAAGTCTCAGAAACTTGACCGATAGATCAAAAAGTGATATTTTGGTAGTATGTGGCACATACCAAGGATCAGTTCGATCTTTTAACGCCCAATAGGTATCACAATTTAATTTTGAAATTTACTTATTTCTTAAATTCAACTGATAATGTTAAATAGATATTTTTAATTGTCGAAAAAAGTCATATGGCCTTAGATCTGGTTATCTTGAAGGTAAAATTAGATAAATTATTTCAACTTCACTGATTAGGACTATGTTCCTTGTACATCAGTAATGAATTAGTTATTACTCTTGCGCTATATAGGTAATACTTGTACAAAATATTGTTGGGGCTATTCAACAAATACGTGAGCAAAATTGGGCTATTTTTGACTTCTACCCATTTGTAAATACGAGGACAGAAAATACACTTTCCTTAAAATATACAGTATGTCTCATTTTTCATGACTCCCATATCACAGCTCTCTTATTAACAACGCGAATTAAAAAAAAAAAATGGGTGGAAGGTACTTGCTGATCAGGAGATTGTGACACGGTAAAATATTGAAAAATCATTGTTATGAAGAAAAATTAACCTAATTTTCCAAAAAAGATATTAGACAATGTTTTAATTGCAAAACAATCTCAATCTTATCCGTTGTTACCAAATGAATCTTGTGATATGTTGAGCAAACCATGATTTAGTTATCTACATACATTTATTTATTGAATTTTTCGTGAACCAAATTTGTCTAAAATTGAACTTTTTTCTATTTCCAAGTCAATTATTTTTTATTTTGATAGTTAAGTAAACTAATTAATGTCACGTGATTAATTTTGAACGGAAAGTCTGTTCGCCTCCAGCTTAATTAACTCTTAATTACGTTCGAAAATAAAGTTATAACTGTATAAATTGGTACTTTAAAAGGAAAGTTTAATTTTCCTATTACGTGAACACCACTACCTTATTAAAATTCGGTTTTAGTGACTTTTTGATAACAACAAATAAGATTATGAGATTGTCTTCCAGTTAAAACTTTGCCTAATATCTTTTTTTGGAAAATTGTGTACATTTTTCTTCATAACAACGGACGCCACTGGTGGATTTTAAAATATTGACAATCTCCTGGGGGGTAAGTTGATTAACCGAAATTAAAAAAAAATCGCATTGTTAATAAGAGAGCTGTGATATGGGAGTCATGAAAAGTGAGACGTACGGTATTTTGGTGATTTTTTGAGAACGTTCATTTTTTGTGAACTTTGTTACATTTTCGGCGATCCCCTCCTCCCCTTAACAGCGAACGTATTTGTTGAGAGGCCCCATTTGATACCATTCAAGTACTTACAGGGTGATTTAAGTGAGGTGGACGATGGATATCCAAATCTTATTATTGAGAAAATGAATGTTACCTACATGTAATTGATATTATATAGTTTTCGTTAAAGATTTCAAATCGGCTTAAGTATACGAGGAGTAGTCGAATTTATTTTTCCTTGTAAGTACACCTATTTACATTCTGCTTAGATAAAATCGATAGTATTACGTCTAAGGGTACGGACATGCCGAAGATGCCTCGACGAGCACGGTGGAAGTGACAAAAGAATTCCGATTAAAAAAGAAAAAGAACATTTCACTAATTTTAGTTCAGATCCCTAAACCGGTATATTTCATATATCATATAATATATACAGTCCCACCAATTTCATGTATAAATCATCGAATAAAAAGATTTGGAAATATAGAGTCGATAAAGAAGATCCCTATATTACAGACATACAGTGTGCCCACGGTTTGAGTCTGGAAGAGGGAAAACTATACTTGTGAGCTTACCAGGAAATATCATTCTTTATAAACACGTCTGCTTTTTATGGAAGGTTTAAAAATTATACTATACTATTTTTCAAAATTGCAAATATTTGCAAAAATGTGAATAACAACAAAAAGTAAAGTACCCTTATTTGAGATTATTTTGACAAATTATATTTAAAAAATGTAATGAATTAAAAGTTAGTCAATTTATGACATTTTGGCCTACTCCAAAATAATTTTTCAGTTCTTTCTCAAAAATTCATTCTTCGGAAAACTGTTTTTTAATCCTTTCTTTTATCGTTTTAATGTTTAAATTGTTATTAAGGAGGTTGAGGCGTTAGACGAAAATAATGAAAAAATCTGAAATAAAGTTTTTTAAATAAATTTTTATATGACACAAGTTTCTGTAAAAAATCCAAAGTCATTAGGAAACTCATAAAGTTAAAAAAATTTTAAAACTTTTACATGTAGTCTTATGGAAAATATGTCAACCCAGCATGCAAACGAGCAAACGGTACATTTTAACATAAATAACTAAATAAAACATACTACTATGTTATCGACCATATAGTGGTAGAAAACATAGTAGTGTATTTTATTTAGTTATTTGTGCAAAATGATTAACTACCACAGAGTAATGGCTCCTTCAATCAATTTTTTGGTACATTTTAATTTATAGCAAATAAGCAAATAATGTCAGCAGTTCCGAAAACTACCTAACTATGTAAAGCATTGATGTTTTACGCATATTTTAATATTGTTTCCAATTTAATTAGGAAACTTTTAATAAATAAAAAAAAAATTAAACATGTGTAAACTGTCAAATTTCTCTTTTCGTTAATGATTTTTAACTAATTTTTTTATTTAATTTTTTCGTAAGTTTGGACTAAACATCCAAAATCATGAAATTTACTTAAATAATTAGTTAATAATAAGAAATGATTTGTTTATGCCTTTATGACAATAATAATAATAATAATAATAATAAACGGCTTTATTCAAAGGGTGTAGATGTACATTTACAAGTACATTACAAATAGCAATTTACAAGGCGAAGTTTAGCCATGTGGCTATTCTTACACTTAACCTTATAAATCACTTACCTAACTAATTAAGTTAAAAATAAAACATTAAAATACAAAAATACAATACAATATTACAATAGTCCAATGTAATAGGCGGACGGTATACACTTTATAAAATATATTTATAGAAATACTAAAAAATTAATTACTCAAAATAACTAAATAAAAAATCGATCATAAACACAGTACAAAATGGTGCCCAAGAATATATTCTAGTTTTTGTTGGAATTAATGAACCAGGCTTTGATTTTTTTTACGGAAGATATTAACTGTCGATAGATTTTTGTATATAGGATCAATAGAGTTATATAAGGCTGCGGATGTGTAAGAAAAGCTACGTTGGTATAGGTATCATCGACTTATAACCTTTTGTAATAATTTATTATGAAAAAGTTCCGATTTAGAATTTGTCTTACTTTTGGTTGGGACTGTAACGCCTCAACCTCCTTAAGTAATGTTGCGAAGATCTTTTGGGATGTACGTAAGTAAAAATCCCCAATAGTCAGATCATGGTTCCCAGGTAGCCAAGGAATGAAGCCAGGAATTTCATAATTGACTATAACTTTTAATCCACATTTAAAAAATATGTAATTTCTCAATACATTTTTACAAATTATTGTCACTCTTTGCAGTTTTTCACATTTTTCCAAATACTTGCCATCCTGTATACATTTTTTTTCATAAAGAGTAGGTGTTTTGATAAAAAAATTACTTAACTTTTCCACGTAAACGCGCAAGTAAAAAATATTTTCTTCCGAATTCTATCCGTGGACACACTGTATATAAATTTAATGTTCCATACACTGTTTTAAAATTGACCTATACTATTCTGATTGACTGATTGATTGATGATTGGCCAGCGTACGGTAGGCATTTGCCACCCAATACCCGGATAAATCGCCGGACTAGCTAGGTACGCTGCATTGGAAATGGGACTTGCTTGTTGCCTTGTGTAGGAATATAGAACGGAAAGTGTATGTGTTTTTGAGATACTTCTTGTAAGTTTCCATGTTTCTTTTAAGTTTTCATATATCATCAACTTCTTTTTTCTTTCTTCTAATTTTCTGTTTCTGAATCTATCAGTGTGTATATCCTTGATATTTCTTGATTGTATCTAGTCCAGGCGGCAGGGAGATTTCCCCTGAATTATTGTGACAAGATCACCTACTTCGCAGATTTGTTGCATACGTTTTAAGCTCCCCTTAATTCTCTCAAATGCACAAAATTCTATATTTTTCAACTCCCGGGTGGGGGAGGGGGATCCTAATAGGTGCAAAAATTGTGTTTCAAGTATCTCGGCTTCTATTGAAGCTCCGACAAAATGGATGATACCAGCGTAGATGGTGCTTCGGACACTAAAACTTTGCTCTACTTGACTTTCGTCGTAACTGCAATTTCTTTTTTAATAAAGTCGTTTATTTGCAACGTGCTTTTACTATTTGATACATATATCAACCTTTTTTATTATTTACTCAGGGGTTATGAATTTGTAAATTTGGAAACAATTGTCCATAACATTGTAAGTTTGGAATGTTTACATTCTGTTATTAGTAGATGCGAATACATAGGTATTTAACAATTCCGTGCTAGTATATTAATTATATTCAGCTATTTTTCGTGTTTTCTTACATTTGAATATACATACATATTATTCACAAATTAAAAACTATTATATATTTCATGTAGACTCTTTTCCACACCACCATGGAGGTAGAGCCCCAAGCGCATTTTTTTACGAGATGTTCCCCAGGAAGTATATTCTACGAATCTTTTCCTGCTGCCTCTCTGTGAATTTTTACTGCGATTTTCTAGTTCATTTTGTCTCCGTTCGATGTTGTCCATTTGCGTATCAACACATTCATCCTGGTTCTCTTCGGTTTTTTCGGTTCTCTCGTTGTTCACTGTTAATATTAGGCACGGCGCGCACCAAAGTGGTGTGTGGCAAAGGAATGGTGGTGGCGTTGGAATGGTTAAGACGTGGTGTGGCAGTAGAATGGCGACAAAATGATATCAAAGTGATGTAACGCGTACCGAAGTGGCAAGCAGCGTCATCCTGCCATTGCTTTATCATTTAAATGTTCATCTGATGGCGAGGATGCTCTTGCATTAGTTCAACTAGTAAATTTACAAAATCGACGTAAAAGAAAAAATCATTGGGTCCATCCTTTATGGCAAAAAAATAGAGAATATGGCATATATAATGTGTATAAAAATGAGTTAGGTAAATCTCGACGATAATAAATTTTAAAGTTTTTTATCGAATGAAGAAAACAACATTTCGCCTCTACAAGGCCTACAAAATGTATTTTGAATTCCTGGTCGTCTTGCATTTTACGATTATCGCGGAAAACACTGGAGATGCAACCTCTTCTCTAGGCAAATCAATACTAAATACAAGCACCACTTACCACTTGCCACTCGAAAATTAAACATGTCCGAGACTAGTGGTGACCGAATGGCACCACCCCACTTGCAAAACATCACGCCACCGCCACTCCGCCTCAATGCGCGCTGCCGCATTTGTTTACATGGGTTTATAAAATGTCACCTGCCACACAGCTATCACGTCACCTAAACACCACTTCAGTGCGCGCCGGGCCTTAAAACTGAGCACGTAATCGTCATCGTATTTATCTTCGTACATGAAATTGTTGATGTATTTTCGCACGTTTATCCCACACAGTGCTTGCAAATAACTGAGAATTTTATGCAGACTTCTCTCCATCCACAAGATTTTCCAGTACATTTACGTGATATTAATTTCAGCAAGTCTTTGGGCGCTGCTTCTTTCTTTGTTGTAATTGGCTCGAGTCCACGTTCGTGGAGATTTTTGTTCCAGCCCCACTCTTTTGGGTCTAGCAATTGTTTTTTCCATGATTGTACTTTTCTAGCTACGCCTGCTGTCGATGAAAGTGAAGCGTTGGTGTATCTTGTGCTCGAGATAGATTTAGCAGTGTTTATAATGTAACAGAGACAACCATGAGACACCCAACTCCATGTAAAATTTGGTATCGCCAATATTGCACTGGTCCGCAATGTGGGAAGGTGAGCTTAGATGCCGTGCATGTCTCTTAGAGGCGATTTAAAAATGCGCGGTATGCCTTTCTATATCTATTATTAATTATTATATTATTTTCAATTAAATTTTAAGGAGAAAATGAAACAAACAGATAAAATGTATCGTTTATTAATAGAATGCTGCACATAATTTATGTGATGTTGTCTCCACCTCATGTATACCGAACCCACAAACAAGACAGTTTTGGGGTATTAGAATATTATCACCTAACACTACACGAATAACCCTAGCTAACCTAACCCCCTAACGCTACACTAATAAAAGATCCGAATATTTATAAAAGTAACGTTTTACAATTCACAATTCTGCACGAAAATTATTACCTAACAGCCACAATTTGGCACGAAAATGATTAAAAAAAAAACAATAAACAAACCCAACCTAACTTAATACCGCTACACTATAAGGTCCCAATGGACAAACATAATTACAAAAGACACAGACGTTACAAATTCGTTATCAAAACAACAAATATGACGACATGACACATGATTTCGTCCAATAGTTAATAGCTACGCTGTCCAATAGCAACACAGCGCTGCTAGCGCCATCTGACTCCACCTTCCCAGCTGCGAGAGAAGGATGGCTTGATGCGAAAGCAGTATGTACAACAAGGATGTAAGTATATAATTATTTTCTTGGTTGTTCCAGCAAAAAAGCGATCCAATTTCCGTATGGTGCTCGGCCGTCTCATGGTTGTCTCTGAATGTAAATCATTTATGCTCGAGTCCTTGCTTTCATCACTTACCATATACAGCGGTGAAAATAATCTCATCGGCCCGGCGCCGGCGCAAGCAATGACATCTTGTGCGAAATTGTCGAAGTTGAATAACTCAACGGTATCGAGTAGATTACTCTAATTTCTCAGTATGTTATTATGTTAAGTAATTTATTTTTTCCAAACTTGTAAGGGTATGAAGTCGTGTCGCAGCCGGTAAATGCATGTATGAACAACAAATGATCTGCAGTCAATTTGTCGTGTTTGAAACTTTTTGGGCTGTAGATTATTCCGGCAGCGTTGCCGTTACTCGATTTTTAAATATATACATCGGCATATTTCCAAAACCGGTAATATTGCTCGCAGAGAAAAATTTTTCATATCACTGTGTTGGTGATCGAATTTTGAACTACTTTCAAAACGTCCGTCCGTCTGTCCGTCTGTCATCCGAAGAGACATCCGATAGGGAAATATTTATTATTTTGGCCCATAACATTTTCCTTAGTACGTATATTTAAAAAAAACTATAGGAGTACCTAAGTAGAACCATAATAAGACTATTACTATGAATTTTCACTCAATAATTTCAGTGGTTTGCAAAATAGCTAGATATAAAACTACGAAATGGGAAGATTAACATAATTTTGAAATTTAAATCTAGCTATTTTGCAAACCACTGAAATTATTGAGTGAAAATTCATAGTAATAACCTTGTTATGGTTCTACTTAGGTACTCTTATAGTTTTTTTTAAATATACTTACGTACTAAGAAAAAAAGTTATTGTCAAAAATAATAAATACTACATCCCTATCGGATGTCTCTTTCTAGGGAATGGCCCCCTTAAGAACGAGAAGTCCGATTGTATTGAAGTCAGTAAGTTAGTATTAGCTGGAGGAAGAACCCTATCGCTTTTGAACAATATCGATCAATAAATAAAAAAGTTACCTATTAATTATTTAAATAAAACGAAATTTTTGTGTATATTTTGTAATTAAACAAAAAATTTCCAAAACTAATATTTATTTACAAAAAAGCTGCGACGAGTATCCTATAGAATGTGCAACAATTATATAAACAGTGTAGTAAATCGGCGAAGAGTATAATGGTTGACTTGTTTAATTGTCCATATTTATTGTGTGCGCATGGGTGATTCTTTCCGCATCGGTGTTTTCCTCGTCGCTATTTTTATTTTTTAACTCACTGTTGACCAGACAAGTTCTTCCCTTGTTAATTGTTCTCCATTTCCTCCATTTCTTTTTTACATTCTTTTTTCTACAGTAGGAAAATGTTACAAGTGTTGTTGGTGTCTTGTTGTATTCTTTACACATTTCTAGTTTTTATCTCTAGTTTTCTATGTAGTATTTTATCGAATGTGTTGCGTTTTGTTGTTCTTTTTGCCATAATATTTTTTACCTTCTCCCTTATTTTTATATCCACCAGGATACAGTCTGTTTAGGAGTTCGTGGTTACGTTGCTCCATCTGTTCAGATAGGTTTGGCTCTTGATCCATCTGCTTCTTCATTGTTGACCAGTTGCATCCTCCTGCTAGTTCTGTTTTATATTCTTCTTAGGTTTGGCTTTCGCTCTATGTGTTTCTTATTGTTCCACCGAATAGCTGTGTGTGAAGTTTTTAGCAGGCTTACATTTTATTTGACTATGTCTGTGGTAAGGTTCTCATATGATGTGCTTATCTGTATGTGCTTGATTGTCTCCACTTACGTGTTGAAGACATTATGATAGACATGTTTCTGTTCTTATTTCTTCTAGTTTCTTGGGTCACCTGCTTGAATAGTCATCCTGCTCAAGACATATATTAGACCGCTATAAGAGTCCCTTATTATTCGATCGGCACATTTCTAAAACCTGTACCTTGTAGAGAAAGTTTTTTTATATCACTGCGTTGGTGACTTTAAACGTGAAATCGGTTATTGAAACATATTATTTATAGGATTTTGCAAACGGCAGAAAAAACTATCTATGAGAACTAAAAATAAAAACTGTCTGTAAAAATATTAATGAAATCTTTGCATTCTTTCGATAATCTGAATTCTGGTAATGGTAGCGAATTAAAATCATATAACCAGCATAACCAGAATTCAGGTTATCGAAAGAATGCAAAAATTTCATTAATATTTTTACAGATAGTTTTTATTTTTAGTTCTCATAGATAGTTTTTTTCTGCTGTTTGCAAAATCCTATAAAGAATTTGTTTCATTACAATTATAAGCAAACAAATAATAATTTACTTTTAAACATAATTTTTTACATCTTACCCCCTACAGTTAAATAACTGCCAAACTTAGAAATATTCGTAAAGCGACTTCTACGTTAGGAAATGTAGAGGTAAGACCTTTAGATCTAATAAATTTTAACATTTCTCCAGGTGACACTTTGGTCATTTTCATGGCATCAAGAGAACTTTGAAACTGAACACATTCTTCAGAAAATTCGTTCTCAATAACACTAATGTACATTTCCTGACTTTTTTTTGCTTATAGACGAATCTCGTCATCGTTGGATAAATCTGTAATCTAATTAAAGATACCAAAAAGTTTTTCGATTTCTGTGTAGGCAGTTTGCCTTTTAGTTAGCTCTTGAAGCAAGCTGTCTAATATTTGGTAGTGTGTTTACCCGCATTTCCGACTTTCCATCAAAATGAATGGCACTGGAAGCTTCCCCTAGATGACGTTTAATAGTTTTTTTCTTGTCAGATTAACTTTGTAATCAATACAATTTGTTAGTACTTTTCCTTTTTCTTCATAATAGTTAAAATTATCTCGAATGCCTTTTATAAAATTCTGTAAAGAATTAAACAATTTAGTTGCCGTTAGTCTATATCCGGATCTTGCAATACTTTACTGCTTTTATTAAAAGTTTGAAGAATGTCATTCCATTGAATCAATTTTATTCAGAATTATTGTTATTGTGGATCACCCTCGGCGCCCTTAAGAGCGTCGGCGCCCCTAGGCACGTGCCCAGAGTGCCTAGTGGGTAATCCGGCACTGTTAGTTGTCCCTAGTGATGAATACGTTTTAAAACAATATCTGCATTTTTTGTCTTTCGTACAATTATTATGTTGCTTATATTGCTACCGTTCTTGTTATTGTTAATAGGTATGGTACCTATGTTGCTGTTTTAGTTTTTAATAAATGAGAGGAATAAAATAGATTCTTGATCTATTGTTCTATTTATTTTACCCCCTCCGTAAAAATTGGTAATAAAAATATAATAATTATTGCTGAAAAAAAAAGTAAATGCCTAATTTAATAGTGGAAGTATTTTTTGCGCGTATAAATTATCTATATTTTCTAAAGTCTCCTGTTGCGTTATTCATTGGAATTTATGTCGAATGCGGTAAAACTGTGGCAAAAAAATTAATGGAGCCACCTTGTTCAGTTTTTTATGTACTTTTCGAATTTAATATTGAAATGTAAAAAAACATATACAGGGTATTGTTTTCTTGAAGAACAGCAAAAACATTTCTTTCTTGAGTCCGGACCTGTTTTTTTGTGTGTGTGATACAGGTACTTATTCAGGATCACTAGTGTATTATGTGTGCCAAATATGAACTTATTATTCCATTAGTTTACAAACTAGCAGCCAAAAGAAATTTTGGTAAAAATACATAAAACACCCTGTATTTCAGCAATCTTAGTGAATAATGGCTATCATAATGGCTCATAATTATATGAGCGATTATGATAGCTATTATTATATTATTAAATATACGATTAAATATGGACCACGTGACAGTTGCCAATTGAAACGTTTCTCTAGTTGTATTATTCTTATGCTAATGTATAAGTAAAAATTCATAAAAACCTTATCGATCTAGCAGTATTTTATGGTTTGTTGCACTGCACGTGTTTACTTTATTTTAGGTACTATTAAAAACCCTTTATCAGCAATTTTCAAGTATTAATTCCATATGAACTTTGTTTATCTATTATGACACTTAAGTTTAAGCAAAATTCTTTGACCTACCGATGACTTAAATTTTATCGAGTTTAACGCAGTTTTAACCGATTCTTTTCGTGTTTTCTTCGGAAGCTTCTTACGGTATGTCTGTCCTCGATGTTAGTCAAACATGGACTTCAAAATGGACCTGTATTATTTTGTGATATTATGAATTTAAGATCTTAAACTGGTACTCAATCTGTGACCTAAGCATCTGTTTTAGATCTGGTTATTATGATAAATTTCCTTGAAATTGACGAATTATTTACTCCAGTAGTCGCAGCTATACGTCTGGTAATTATTTCCGGGTTTTCTACAACACGGACAAAAATCTCCTCTTCCTGTTCTACGGTAATAGTTTTCATCATAATTTAAATCAGTAGTATTGAATATTTTAAAAGCAAGTATTTTAAAAAGATTACTTGTACTTGTACTTGTACTTGTACATTTATAAGGTAGGTAGGTATATCATTTTTAAAATGAGGTTTCTTGTATAAAAGAAAAAGAAATACTAAGACGCAAAAAGTTGTGACACGTAAATGTCCTAGGTGGCGCCCTCTAGGAATAACAGCAAAACTATGACTAAATTTTAATTTCTCACCTCAAAAACCCCCGAACACTTTTAAAAAATATTTAAATTATTTTGGAAGTTATTTAAGACATAAAAAAACCACTTTGCTACCCTGTACTATTAACTTTTGAACATAAGGTAAGTTTGGTAGAATCTTATTATATTTACATAAGGAATCTGCTGGTGCTTTATGTACCATTGCTTATGGGACACCCTGTATAATAATTTATATATCCAAAACGTAAACATTGAGACTTAAATTGTTACTTTTGACCAGTTTAAGCTGAATGAGTGATATAAGAAGCAATCATCATGTCACCTCATTTTAATTATTTAATTTAGTTTCCGCCCTTAGCTCCCTATTTTTTATGCAAAAGTTTGTTTTGTTTCTAGTCAGTTTATGAACATATCTTCCAATTTTAGCTAGTTGTTGTAAATTGGAAAATGTTTTGTTTTATTGCCTCTGAACAAGTTTCCGCAATCACATAAAAAAAACTTCAATACTGCACTCGAACATTATCACTCAATGCCAGTTTCGCCAACCATGTTGACATCATCTAGATATGATGAGTCAGTCTATGAACATATCTCCCAATTTTAGCTAGTTGTTGTAAATTGGAAAATGTTTTGTTTTATTGCCTCTGAACAAGTTTCCGCAATCACATAAAAAAACTTCAATACTGCACTCGAACATTATCACTCAATGCCAGTTTCGCCAACCATGTTGACATCATCTAGATATGATGAAGAGTTTTCACAAGTTTTTACAAATAGTTATGAGAGACGCAAGTATTATCTAAGAAAACCATTTCTTGAGACAGAATTAGTAAACAAAACATCTAAAAAATTACATGACTGGCTGCATTTAAAACTACAGGTGGAGTATGACAATTATTGGTAGTCAAACCACTTTTTCGGCGAATCCTTATCTTATGGAATTAGAGGTGTGCCACTGAAGCTCATAGATCATAATCATCTTATACAAGTCATTGTGTTGGAAAGGGCATTCCTCAATAATCCATTTCAAGTTCTTTACTCTACAATCTCTATGCAAACAAACTACCTAATTAGGCTATTGAATATGTAACTGAATAAGGAACTAATTAGTTAAAGGTATTTTATTATTTCATATCTTCAATTGTACCCGAACAATGATAAATCCAATAGTGCTATTAAATTTATGCTTGGGTTTTTGAGAACGGAGTGAATTTGTCCACTCTTAAGATTGTAAATATAACTCAAAAACTATGCATTTTTAGTATATACACATAAAATAATTTTTTTGTAGAGAATCAAATTTCCTATCGAAGTGGCACTTTATCAAGTCAATAAAAATTATCTTTCAACAAAATAAATCAATAAAAGCTATTAAAAAAAAAAAAACGAAAAATTCATATATTTTATTTTCTTAAAATGTTGGGTACAACTTTTTTCTGTGTGGATTTAGGTATAGGCATCGGTTCATAAAAAAGAAAACTGACGTAATGCCCGTCAAAATGGTGACCAATAAAAGTATTTTTGATAAAAATTGGCTGATATACAGTCATTCAAAGTTACCTACTTTTTTACGATATTACCACTTTTTACCTTTATACCATGTTATTTTAAATTTTTACACGCAAACAATATTTTTATTCTATACAAAAATTATTTTCGGTATATCAATGATATAGTGATAAAGGTATTTGTTTAAAATTTTGATATTCATATGATCTTAGACATAAAGAACTTTAATGTTGTACTAATTTATAGCTGTTTTGAAGATACACCAGAAGCTCGCAAAAAATATTATCTGACATTTTTCTTTTTCTTCCGTGGCTGTTAGTGCGAGGATTAAACAAAACACAAAACCACAAAAATCAGTTCTGGGGGTGCCGTGCAACCCCCCACAAAACCACCCCTTCGGTGAAAATAGCCTTATATTACTGATAACTCGTTAACCGTTGAACATATAAAAAAATGGCTCATCATAAAAAAGAAAGCTTGACTAATTGCCTAAAAAAAGTCCTCTTGTAATTTTCTTGTATATGCCATGGTTTTCGAGAAAGTCGATATTGACAAAAATTGCAAAATTTGTATTGTTAATGCGCGCGAATTATCGTTTATTTGAAGTTTTTTTGCGCGAGACCTATAGAAAAAATTGAATTGCTCGAAAACCAAACAAGCTAGAAAGCAAACTCAAAATGGGTTTTAAACGGGGTATAAAATACTTTCTTGTGTTGCCATTGTTAAGCAGGGCCGGATTGGCAGGAAATAACATACCGGGAAATGTGTCGGTCCACCGGCCCCTCTACTAGTACTTGATGTACAAATAATTAATGATACAGAAAATTAAATGCATGAATATTTTTTGTGAAAAACTGTATTATACTAAGTGTTTACATAACAAGAAACAAAAATTATATAAAACTAAGTTAAGTAACTTTGCAAGAAGGCTGCTTTTGCAAGACAGTTTGTCTATAATTGTCTCATTAGAAATGTCCGCCAAGAGAGCTTTTTCGGTGGCCATAATCATTAGTTGATCCAAATGATCCTGTGAGAGACTTGATCTTAATCAGTTCTTTATGATTTTCAGCTTCGAAAAATTTATTTCACATTCTACTTGAGTCACAGATAGAGTTAGTATGTACTTGCAGGCCATGTGTAAGGTTTTATATGCTGAACCATATAAGTTGTACTTTTCTAGTACGTCATTTACACATCTTATGCAATTGCGGCAACGGCCATCGGCGCAATTTAGATGCAAAAAAGTTTACATTCTGTCCTTCCTTATCTCCTTCTTCTCCTCCTCCTTCGACATCCTCTTCTGTGTCTGTGTCTTGTTCTTGGTGCTGTCCATGTTCACTGCGAGCTTATCCAATATTAAGTTTTAAAACGAGCCATTTTGTTCTAAAATCATTTAGTTCTGATATTAAGGAATCCGAAGTAATATCATTTTTTTTAAACTTGGCATAATCTTATGAAATCAGAAGATATTTCCTGATTATAATTTTTTGGATCCAGTTCAGCGAACTCTAAGTATAAATCGTCTTGTTCTTTGAACCGTTGCTGAAAAGCAACGTGTCAAATATTGCGTTGTAAACATTAATTCTGTAAGAATTTTCTGCACCAGTCACAGGATCGTCAAACGCCAGTTCGTCGAACATTTTCTTTCTTTTCCTTTTTCGAACTTCGGGTAATGTAATTTGAATTTGAATTTCGACTTCCAAGTTCTCTTCATCAATTTTGCCTTTGGCCCATTGAACAAAAGAATAGCCTTTATTTTTCAGGCCGTCAAAGTTTCGCATAATCTTTTTTAATGATTCAGTAGTAACTGAAATCATGGAATGTGCCTTAAATAGATCTAGCCCTCCTTGTAAATAATTCGATAATGGTGTGGTAAATTCAAAAATATGTAGGTAGAGCAAAGCTGTCAATATTGTTTCGTATTTACACAGAGATTCCTTCAAAGATATTGCTTCAAATCTGTGTGTTGCATCAATTTCTGTAGAGTTCTCGATTTCAGAAAATGTTAATAACAAGGCTACATACATGCGCTTTTCTGGCTTTTCTGTGTTGAATATGGTTCTTAAAGCTTTGTCTTTTGGCCACCATCTGGTTTTGTCAATAAGATTAAGTCTTTTTTCACAGTCTTTTGGCGCCGCCAAACATCCATCCTCTTGTAAGATTCTCTAAAAAAAACAGCACATTTGTTTATAAGTCCAAACAGACTGCTTGCTGCCGGAACTAGTTCACTCACTTCACCTATGATGAGATTCATGACATGAGCATGGCACCATACATGACATTGTTCAGGGACACCATTTTACATCTAATCCAAACTTTTCTATTTCTTGTTTAAATAACTCATACATTGCCTCCCCAGTAGATTGAGTACAGGAGATCACCGATAGTAAGCTTTCTGTGATAATACCTTTCTTCATATACCGTACGACGAGGGAACACTGATCCATCACACTTATATCTTGAGTTGTATCTAGTTGAAAAGAGAACATCTTGACTCTTTTAACTCCGTTAGCAATTTGTTCCTTGATCAAATTGCTAATTACCTCAAAAATATAATTCGCGGTAGTTTTTGACAAAAAGCTGACCAAAGTGCCACGTCCTTTTGCATTTAGATTTCTTTCCCTTTATGCTATACATTTGTCTACATAACAAACCATAACGATCAAATGTAAATTGCATTGTACTTAATTTAGTTAGGGAAAAATCAACTAGTGTAAAATTTATATTGAGAGTAATTAATTTATCAATATTTGGTTCACATTCAGGTTGAAAATGCCACCCTCAGGTTCGCTGCCCCAAAGAGGTGTCTGGGTTGTCCGCCCCTAAAGCCACTAAAGCGACCCCCGGTGTATTCTACAACTTTACCTTACAGTGAACTTAAAGCGAGACAAGAACCTTTTAGTTTTAGTATAGTAGAGATAGAATACTATACTAATATTTTGCAAGTTTTGTATTTCTTAGTATACTGGAATATCGCAATTAATTAGCTCAGATCGAGTTTATTTGTACAAAAAGTACCTCAGCTCGTCATATTAGCCAGTCGTCATGTTATAGAGAATTCAGGGGCAAAATAAATTTTAATTGAAACAATAGTAATCCGATACTCTGCAATTTGCATAATGTGAAAGTTCTAGGAAACGAAAACGATACAGTTTTATATAGTAAGGTATTCATTCTGATTTTAATTATTTAAATTTCAATAAGAAACAAGAAAATGAACGTATTGAAACATTCTTTATAGGATTTTGCAAACAGCAGAAAAATTAACTATCTATAAAAGAAAAACTTTGTGTAGAAATATTAATGAAATCTTTGCATTCTTTCGATAACCTGAATTCTGGTTATGCTAGCAAATTAAAATCCTAAAATGAATTTGTCTAATTTCTTATTTGACAATTCTCATTCTAACACTAGCATCCACACAGTCCCCTACGGCCATGCAGATTAAACTAGTCTCCACATAACCCCCTACGATTATGAAGATTCAGTTAAAAATGAGAACAAAGACCTAAAATGAATTTATTTATCTACCTTGTCTTAAAAAAATTTTCATTCCAATGGATTACATTTTCATGAAATCTATCATTCTGTTTCCTGGAAATGCTTAGCCTTTGAAACGTTTTTCGCCCTTATTCTGGAGCTCATCAGAAAGACATAAAGCCATTCATAAAGATGTTTCATGCAAAACCAAGACAATTTCTATGAATAAGTGTGAAATGATTATATTTGACATTGACTGATAAAAACAACCTCACCTATCTATTAGCTAACTAGTATTGGAGCCTATATACTCTATGCATGTTTAAAAATGAATTATTATTTGTTTGCTTATAATTGTATTGAAACATTCTTTATAGGATTTTGCAAACAGCAGAAAAATTAACTATCTATAAAAGAAAAACTTTGTGTAGAAATATTAATGAAATCTTTGCATTCTTTCGATAACCTGAATTCTGGTTATGCTAGCAAATTAAAATCCTAAAATGAATTTGTCTAATTTCTTATTTGACAATTCTCATTCTAACACTAGCATCCACACAGTCCCCTACGGCCATGCAGATTAAACTAGTCTCCACATAACCCCCTACGATTATGAAGATTCAGTTAAAAATGAGAACAAAGACCTAAAATGAATTTATTTATCTACCTTGTCTTAGAAAAATTTTTTTATAATTCATTTTTTAAACATGCATAGAGTATATAGGCTCCAATACTAGTTAGCTAATAGATAGGTGAGGGTTGTTTTTATCAGTCAATGTCAAATATAATCATTTCACACTTATTCATAGAAATTGTCTTGGTTTTGCATGAAACATCTTTATGAATGGCTTATGTCTTTCTGATGAGCTCCAGAATAAGGGCGAAAAACGTTTCAAAGGCTAAGCATTTCAGGAAACAGAATGATAGATTTCATGAAAATGTAATCCATGGAATGAAAATTTTTTTAAGACAAGGTAGATAAATAAATTCATTTTAGGTCTTTGTTCTCATTTTTAACTGAATCTTCATAATCGTAGGGGGTTATGTGGAGACTAGTTTAATCTGCATGGCCGTAGGGGACTGTGTGGATGCTAGTGTTAGAATGAGAATTGTCAAATAAGAAATTAGACAAATTCATTTTAGGATTTTAATTTGCTAGCATAACCAGAATTCAGGTTATCGAAAGAATGTAATGATTTCATTAATATTTCTACACAAAGTTTTTCTTTTATAGATAGTTAATTTTTCTGCTGTTTGCAAAATCCTATAAAGAATGTTTCAATACAATTATAAGCAAACAAATAATAATTCATTTTTAAACATGCATAGAGTATATAGGCTCCAATACTAGTTAGCTAATAGATAGGTGAGGTTGTTTTTATCAGTCAATGTCAAATATAATCATTTCACACTTATTCATAGAAATTGTCTTGGTTTTGCATGAAACATCTTTATGAATGGCTTTATGTCTTTCTGATGAGCTCCAGAATAAGGGCGAAAAACGTTTCAAAGCTAAGCATTTCCAGGAAACAGAATGATAGATTTCATGAAAATGTAATCCATTGGAATGAAAATTTTTTTAAGACAAGGTAGATAAATAAATTCATTTTAGGTCTTTGTTCTCATTTTTAACTGAATCTTCATAATCGTAGGGGGTTATGTGGAGACTAGTTTAATCTGCATGGCCGTAGGGGACTGTGTGGATGCTAGTGTTAGAATGAGAATTGTCAAATAAGAAATTAGACAAATTCATTTTAGGATTTTAATTTGCTAGCATAACCAGAATTCAGGTTATCGAAAGAATGCAAAGATTTCATTAATATTTGTACACAAAGTTTTTCTTTTATAGATAGTTAATTTTTCTGCTGTTTGCAAAATCCTATAAAGAATGTTTCAATACAATTATAAGCAAACAAATAATAATTCATTTTTAAAAAAGAAAATGAACATTTGACTAGCTGGCCGTTGGCCACCGGCCCCCGGCCTCGCTAGGTCTTGCGGCCTACCGGGAACTTCCCGATTTCCCGGTGGGTCAATCGACTTATTAGTATATAAAAATAATATAATATAGTTCTTGATTTTTTGTGCATCTAACTATTCACAGGCCCAAAAAAAATAACTGACTATAATATAAATTATAAATGTATTATCTTTTAATTCAAGGTAGTACTTCAATGCAGAAAAAGTTAGGATAAAAATATTCACAATTACAAATTTAGCAGCATGTTAAAGTCAGCCAAAAAAGATCCAAAAAAGCGGCATATTCAATTTTTTGATGATATTTTCTTAATACAATTTTTAACTATTAAATGATTCGAAACAGTAGTTATATGATATATAACTAGTCAAGATGTTTCCTTTAAAGTGACTGATGAAAAATCAGGATGTGGAAGTAGTGATTCCTTAGGCAGCGGTTTTTTTCTGCAGCCAGTATTTCCGTGACAACCTTTTATACACCCACAAGCTATTTGCTCCAGTAAAGTCTGCGAAGCAGGAGGTTTAGTTGTGCTAATTGGCATTAATCCATTTTTAGATTTGTTCCAACCCCATTTAAAATATTTCCTTTCCAGTGTTGAAGTTTGTGGTGCGTTCTTAAGCCGTGCTACGTTTAGTAGCAAAAGTTGGTGGCGAATAGGCTAGAGAAAACCGTGTGCTCTTCGATAACCCTTCACAAACTTGTAAGCGATATCTTCAGGACTTGCATTATTATTTCTCATTAAGTTTTTTTATGCCTAAGATCATATGAATATTAAAATTTTAAACAAATGCCCTTGTCATTATATCATTGATAAACCGAAAATAATTTTTGCACAGAATAAAAACAACTTTCGTGTGTGAAAATTGAAAATAACATGGTATAAAGGTAGGTAAAAGTAGGTAATTTTGGACGGCAATCGAAATTTTTCGGTGTTTTTTTTCAACAGTTTTTTTTTTATTTATTTTGTTAAAAACAAATTTTTTGACTTTATAAAGTGTCACTTCGATAATAAATTTGAATCTCTACAAAAAATCGTTTTATTTGTATATACTAAAAATGCATAGTTTTTGAGTTATATTTAACAATCTTAAGAGTGAACAAATTCACTCCGTTCTCAAAAATTCAAGCCCAAACTTAATAGTACTTTTGGATTTATCATTGTTTGGATACAATTGAACATATGAAATAATAAAATACCTAACGAATTAGTTTCTTTTACCCCCCACATAGTTAATACCCTAAATGTCTAGAATAAAACTACACAGATAACACATCACTTATATTTAACGAAAAAAATTGTGGTACAATAATAAGTGATTCAGTAAACGTCAGAAATGATTGGCTTGCAAGTTGCAACTAACAATTTGTTATTAAATGTATAAAAAACAATTATTCACATTTGAAAATAGAACAAAAATTCACAGTTAACATTAGTGGTATACTTACAATTACAATTAGTTAAACTTTATCATTTCTTGATGTTCATATTGATCAAATAAATTGGAGAATACACAGATATTCTAGCACAAAATATTAATTAGCAACGTTATGCAAAATTATTGCGGAAGAAACAATAAAATCGGTACTAGCAGCTGATCATGTATATTTTCAATAGTAGAATGCAAGCTTTCACGCCCATTGTCCAATAAAGTGGAATCTTCCAGGTGCGTCGAGGTCGTTGAATTTGACTTGACGATCATGCTGTCAGCTTCTTCATAAAGATTCTAAATACTGAAGTTGTTGTGTTCTGCTCCTCATTAGGTTTGCTTCGGTTCTAAATGTTTACAGTCCTAGAATAATTCCCACCTGGCGCAGTTTAACACATTATAAAATTTAGTGTACTACGCATGACTGTCTCTTTTCTGCACATTATGAAAACTGTTCTAGAACCGTTCTTGTTAGAACCAAATCAAAGGTATTATCTACCTTGACGCTGCCAGGCTCCTTGCGTTACTAAGTCGATACCCATTTCCCTATTGAAGTTGTTCCTGTATTCATAATTTCTAATTATTCTCCAATCCTTGACAATAGAGAATATTTCTATCCAATACTTTGATGTCCATGTAGTCGATTTCATTATTCTCATTTTGATGAACGTGTTTTATCACTGCAAGTCTTGTGTTTCTCTGGTGTTCCTTGATTCGACAGTGAATACTGCGCCTTGCTTGTCCGATATAACGCTTACAGGAACAACTTCAATAGTGAAGATGAGTATCGACTGAGTAACACATAGATACTTTTTCTTAAAAGGCATGTTAACAAAATATTACATGATTTATAAAAATATTTGGCAACTTTTATAACAGCATTTTATTAATCTATGTTTGTATCCTATACATAATTATATCTCATAACATTTCGTTAAATGATTTAAAAAAATTTATAAATAACAACATTTAATGCACATTTTTATCTTCGTGTTCTTGTTCTGTAAATCTAGATAACACAAAGATACACTTAACACTGCTTCACTGTGAATAGGCCAATAATAAAAAACATTTTTTCAGTCTATCATGAAAATCAGTTCGCTATGGATACTGTTTGGAAGTTGAGGGCATTTCTTCGTGGAAACTGGAAGTAGACTCTTCCTTCATGGCTAGCGGAGGAATCTGAAAAATATTTTACCATTTTATTTTATATTAATTAAGTTAGATATTGGAGGTGCGAAAAATCGATGCTATAAAACATTCTAAAAGAACTTCAACACATTTTGTAATACTAACTCAATACAACAATAATCATTTCAGCTGAATCAGTACTGTTATTTGAATTGCTTTTAGATGCAATAGTTTATTGATAAATCTTTATCAATATGCTCGTTAATTTGTGGCGCTGTAATTTCTCTTTTTATAGATTATTAATATACTTCAGCCATTTTGAAAATAATACTATTTAAAAAATAAAATCCAGTTAATCCCAACAATTCAAATACAAATATATGCAGTCCACTTTATCAGGGTCAATACAGTCTCAATTTAGTAGTCAGCAATCAGGAGCCAAATTAATCTCAAAATTATTTTTAGCAAATGCTACAAAAATTGTTTAAATAAAGTGTATCCGAAAAGTGCAGTGTAAATTTCGGCGTTGAAGTATTTTAAAACTATTGCAAATAGATTCATACTTCTATGATATGAAATCTGTGAAAAAGAATGGTTGCTCCATTTTTAGTGAAAGAGCTTTGCTTTATTGTTATTTAATCAATTTCCAGTAGTACAAAAGGTTTCGGGAAACATTTTTTTACGTTTTTTTTTGTCATTGCAGCCTCTATAATTAGATGAGCAAAGCTATTTCAGACGATGTGTATATTTTTCCCAAACTATATTTCGAGTCGTGAGTTCGTATAGATCAATCTTAAAAAAAAATGAACGATATTGCCTATTTCCAGATAATTACTTCCACATCCACGTAGTGGATTGGAAGTATAGTAATCGTAAAAAAAATTTCAATTTTTTTTTTCTTGAAATCGGTTTAGAATGTCATGAAACGTCGAGATTTTAAATTTGAGCGATAAAAAAAATTTCTGTCTGTCTGTCGGTCTGTCTGTCTGTCTGTAACTTTTTTTTGTCCGCACGCTTTCTCCGGAACGGTTTAAGATATTGACTTGAAATTTTGTACACGTATATATTATAATGAGATCTGGAACTGGATTGTTTTTGGAAGATATCCGGTGAAGGGTTGGGGGGTAAATAGGGGTAAATATGGGGAAATATGTAAAGCAAGCTGGTAAGAGTACAGAAACTTGAAATTTGATGTTGTACTACAAGCCAAGGCCTCAGATTTTTTATATTTATGTTTTTCAACCCCCCACCACCCCTTCTTCATTATTAAAGGGGTTGCTAAAATAAAATTGAGATATTCATTTGAAATTTGGTACACGTATGTATTATAGCGACATCTGGAACTAGATTATATTTTGAAATAATCCCGTTGAAGGGTTGGGGGTTAAATAGGGGTAAATAGGGGAAAATAAGTGAAGAAACCTGGTAAGAGTACAGAAACTTGAAATTCGGTGTATGTGCTAGAAGCCAAGGTCTCAGATTAGTTATATTATTTTTCAACCCCCACCACCCCTACTCCATTATTAAAGGGGTTGATAAAATGAAATTGAGATATTCATTTGAAATTTGGTACACGTATGTATTATAACGACATCTGGAACTAGATTATATTTTGAAAAGCTTCCGTCGAAGGGTTGGGGGTTAAATAGGGGAAAATAAGTAAAGCAAGCTGGTATGAGTATAGAAACTTGAAATTCAGTGTATGTACTAGAAGCTAAAGTCTCAAAATTTTTATAATATTTTTCAACCCCCCACCACCCCTACTCCATTATTAAAGGGGTTGATAAAATAAAATTAATATATTCATTTGAAATTTGGTACGCCTATGTATTATAACGACATCTGGAACTAAATTATATTTTGAGATGATTCCTTTGAACGGTTGGGGGTTAAATAGTGGTAGATAGGGGAAACTAAGTAAAGCAAGCTGGTAAGAGTTTAGAAATTTGTGATTTGGTGTATATACTAGAGGAGATGGCCTCAGATTTTTCCATAATATTTTCCATCCCCCCATCACCCCACTCCCTTATTAAAACAGTTGATAAAATTAAATTTAGATTTTCACTTGAAATTTGTTACACGTATAACGATATCTTAAACTGGATTATATTTTGACACGATTGCGTTGAACGAGTGGGGGTACTTGGTGGTAAATAGGGAAAAATAAGTAAACCAAGCTGGTAAAGGTACAGAAACTTGAAATTAGGCGTATTCCTAGAAGCCAAGGCCTCATATTTTTTAGTAATATTTTTCAACTCCCACCACCCTTAATCCATTATTAAAGAGGTTGATAAAATGAAATCGGGATATTCACTTGAAATTTGGGACACGTATGTATTATAACGACATCTGGAACTAGATTATATTTTAAGATGATTCCGTTGAAGGGTTGACGGTTGAATAGGAGTAAATAGGGGAAAATAAGTAAATCGTGCTGGTAAGAGTACATAAATATGGGATTTGGTGTACATACTAGAAACCAAGGCCCCAGATTTCTTTCTAATTCTCCGCTCCATTTTTAATGGGTTTGATAACATAAAATTGAGATATTTACTTGATAGTTAGTACACGGATGTATTGTAATGACATCTGATTGAGATGATTCCATTGAAGAGGTGGGGCGTGGTAGGTTGTGAATAGGGGAGAATAAGTAGGGTAAACTAAAAACTTCATTTTTAACGTATTTGGTTGAAACCAACGCCTTAAACTTTTTAATGACATCTGCTCCAAATATTATTAAAACTCTGTGACCAATAATTTTCACATGCTATAGTGCAAATCTAGTCAAGATGTTTCCTTTAAAGTGACTTTGATGAAAAATCTGGATGTGGAAGTAGTGATTCCTTAGGCAGCGGTTTTTTGTATTTACTTAGAATATATCTAGATTGTTTTACTTCGCTCTGTCGGTTGTCTGTCTGTTGGCGTTATATCTAGAGCAGTCTTTAGTAGGTAATTGACGTTCCTGCCAGAAAGAAATGATTAGCATTTCACAGGAAAATATACAAAGTGGATGAAAAAAATGTGACAAATGACAATAAGATCTGGCACACAATTGGTAGGGAAGACACCTATTATACTCTTAATGAAAAATGTACAGGGTGGTAATTTTAAGAATTAACTCAACTATGGGTATTTGTAAAGGTACTTACGCAAACCTTTTCTAGAATGACCAACCACCCTGTATAAATAAAGAGGGAAGTTTTGTGTAAATACCCTTACCGACCTTATAATTAGTAAAAATATACTGCCCTACATGTGCCTGGCACTTTTTAATGCTCAAATCTTAAACCAAGTATAATATACCGGGTGGCATAAAAGTATGGGAATATACGATTTCTAGAAAAAAACTTAAAATATAAAAGTAGTAGGAAATTTCCATGGCTATCTGACGGTGACCTTGGAGTTGACCTTCTCAGTGAATTTCAAGGCCATTTAAAGGTCAATTCGATTTTTTTCGAATAAAACCCCCTACTTTTAACCCCGGAAATGAAACGAGCGGAAAATGTTACGTTCGGATACGACCTTCATCACTTACAAAATTACCTCTAAAAGTCATCTTTACTTTACTCTTGAACTTCAATTTTGCAACAGCGAATAATAATGATAAGAAGCACAATTGGTAATTTTTATATCCGTCTAGCTCACTGTCAAACTGCCAATGGCGAACAATTCGAACATCTGCTGTAATAAGAGAAGTACGGGAACAGCAGGATAACTTGAATAACACGAATTCTAGAAAAAACTTTAAATACAATAGTTGTAGAAAATTTCCCTGGCTATTTGATGGTGACCTTGGGTTTGACCTGGGCGGTGACTCTCAAGGTTATTTGAGGGTCAAGTCGATTTTTCAAATGGGATCCTTACATTTAACCCCGGAAATGAAACTGGCGGAAAATTTAACGTTCGTAGACGACCTTCAGCACTTACAAAATTATTTTGTAAGGATGGCCTTTAGAGATCAATCCTATATATGTCGAAGGCCATGTCTTTTTCTTGGATTCTTCTCTTATTTCCGAACTAGGTATAGGACATGGTTAATAAAATTAGTTCGGAAATAAAAGGAGAATAGAACAGATAGTGCTTGTCTAAGTAGAACTGGGACACACTGTATATAAATAATTTTGTATAAACCTGTTTAGATAATCAATAGATGTGTGGTAAAAATACATATGTTTTACGTGGTTCATTAGTTTTTATTTTATATTTTCTATATACTTACATGGTTGGTAAAAATAAATATGTAATTACATACAGTTATTTTTTATTTCTATGTTCCACCAAATTCTCAGTTCTGCATTTTTAACACATCATATTTGACTTTCAGAGGAAAATACGTGATTTATTTTGTTGGTGTATCTCCAAAGGTTATTATAAAAACCACCCTCGGAAAAAATTCTATGTTTTGTCCCCTAAACATTAATCTAGAAATATGAAAAAAATACAGAGCATAGCACTAATTAATATCTATTTTTTGGCGTTGGATCCATGCGAATATATGCAACAGTTCCAGAGAAAAACAAAATTGTCGTTAAGGGTTGTTACCCCCATATCTTCCTAATAGGTGAAAGCAGAGGCCTGAAATTAATTATAGGAATACTTCAGGCAAAAAGCAATAATTAAAAGGTTAAGAATTAGACGTTAGTGCACTTTTCATATGCAAAGCGGGCTACACCCTTTAGGACATCTGCCAACATCGGGCGGTCGGCCGATCAGTTGGATGGTCGGATATCCGTCGGTTAGTTGGACGATCAATTGGACGGTCAGCATGTTAATTGAAGAGCCGGTTGGTCGGGTGGTTGGTCTGTCGGATGGTCGGGCGTCGGTGGGATGGTCAGTCAGATGGTCGGTCGGACGGTCGAGGACGTCGGTACAATGGTCAATAGTTGATCAATAGGATGATCGTACCTCGGTCGGTGAGTATCCGACTGCCAGTTTTAATGTAATTCCGACGATATTTGAATATTGTGCCGTATTTGAGATTGGTCAACTATACATTGATATTAACTCGATAAGAAAGTACAATGGAACCACTGCCGAGCAATAATATCTTTTTTTGTAGAAGATAATTTTTGTCATAAATCATTTCATATTATATCATTAACGCGTTTGCCAAAACGAAATACCGGTAATGTGGAAAAAATTGTTTCAGATTTTTGCTCACCTTTTACTAAGAAGCAGCTTAATGAACCCATAATGGAACTACCGCCGAGCCATATCCTACTGCTTGCAAAAATTTGCATAGAAATCGCATACGCCAATCCATACGCAACAAGTATTGAAAAAAAAAACAACATATGGTTATCGAATTGAGAACCTTCTCCTTTTTACAGTCGGATAAGAAGAGACTAAAATATAAGACTTGAAATATTTGTTAATTCTATATTTCAATTCTGCTTATGATTATTGTTATATTTCTTAATTATTCTAGGTCAATTAATTCTAAGGCGATTATAAGCGTGTTAATTGTTTAGCTAATTGCTGTAGAAAGAGGCAATTGCGATGTAAAAAATTAAAATAAGAATATTTTTCATATTAAACCTTTTTATTTACGTGAAGGTGGTATTCGTAATACCAATCCGGGAAGATAGCTCTGTCTGTAAAAGAATTTTTAAAATTATGATTTACATTTAAAATTAACGTAATGAAAATGACAGGTAAAGTTAATTATGCAACAGGAATTTGAAAGCATAGAACTTGAGTGATATTAGGTTGATATTTAGCAGAAATGTCTTTCCATTTAACATTTATTATGTTTTGTTAAATTTAGTGTATGTGTATGGAAATATGATGTATACCTACTGTAAATGTTTTTTATTTAATACATTTATGGATTTTTATTTATAACAGGACATAGAACAACCACATATCTTACTAGATAATATTCATAAAATTAAAAATGTACATGTTGAAATATGGATTTATATATAACATGTATCTATAATTTAATAGAAATATTCTCTTTACCTTTTTATTGTTATTTAACAAATATAGCTGTAACCATTTGAGTCATTGAACTTTTTACTACTAGTGTTTAAAATAAAAGTCTGTAGAAGATAGGTCTCTTGAAGAACGAACGAAATTTGAAGACTTTAACTTCAGAAGGTTAGCAGATATTACATTACATGACGTAAGCCATATCAATCTCTGATGTCCTAACATAGAAATTAAACAAAATAAATAAAGGATGCTCAGACAAGAAAACAAACGAGGCACACAGTCACTGACAGTAGGTTTGGCTAGTACAATTACTTCCACATCCACGTAGTGGATTGGAAATAGTAATCGTATAAAAAAATTCTAATTTTTTTTCTTGAAATGGGTTTAGAATGTCATGAAACGTCGAGAATTTAAATTTGAGCGAAAAAAAAAAATGTCTGTCGATCTGTCTGTAAATTTTTTTGTCTGCACGTTTTCTTCTGAACGGTTTAAGATATTGACTTGAAATTTTGTGCACGTATATATTATAACGAGATCTGGAACTGAATTGTTTCTTGAACATATCCGGTGAAGGGTTGGGGGGTAAATAGGGGTAAATAGGGGGGAATAAGTAAAGCAAGCGGGTAAGAGTACAGAAACTTGAAATTAGGTGTATGTACCAGAAGTCAAAGATTCAAATTTTTTTATAATATTTTCCATCCCCCCACCACCCCACACTCCATTATTAAAGGGGTTAATAAAATAAAATAGAGATATTCACTTGAAATTTGGTATACGTATATATTATAATGACATCAGGAATTAGATTATAGTTTGGGTATTATTCCGTTGATGGGTTGGGGGGTAAATATGGGTAAATAAGGGAAAATAAGTAAAGCAAGTTGGTAATAGTACAGAAACTTGAAATTCGATGAATGTATTAGAAGCCAAGGCCTCAGATTTTTTTATAATATTTTTTTAACCCCCACCACACCTACTCCATTATTAAAGGACTTGATAAAATAAAATTGAGATACTCACTTGAAATTTGGTACACGTGTATATTATAACGACACTTGGAAGTAGATTATATTTTGAGATGATTCCGTTGAAGGGTGGGGGGTTAAATAGGGGTAAGTAAGGGAAAATAAGTAAAGCAAGCTGGCAAGAGTACAGAAACTTGAAATTTGGTGTATGTACTAGAAGCCAGGGCCTGAAATTTAAAAAAAATATTTTACATCCCCCCATCCTCCTACTCCATTATTAAAGGAGTTGATAAAATAAAATAGAGATATTCACTTGAAATTTGGTATACGTATATATTATAATTACGTCAGGAACTATATTATATTTATTTGGATTATTCCGTTGAAGGGTTCGGGGTTAAATAGGGGAAATAAGTAAAGCAAGCTGGTAACAGTACAGAAACTTGAAATTCGGCGTATGTACTAGAAGACAAGGCCTCAGATTTTTTTAAACATTTTTCAACGCCCACCACTATTACTAAGCGGGATTGATAAAATAAAATTGAGATATTCTATTGAAATTTGGTATATGTATATATTATAATGACATCAGGAACTATATTATATTTTGGGATTATTCCGTTGAAGGGTTGGGGGTTAAATAGGGGAAAATAAGTAAAGCAAGCTAGTAACAGTACATAAGCTTGAAATTTGGTATATGTACTAGAAGACAGGACCTCAGATTTTTTAAATATTTTTCAACCCAATTCTATGACCAGTAATTTTCACATACTAGAATGCAAAATAGTCAAAATGTTTTCTTTAAAGTGACTGGGATGTACAATCTGGATGGGAAGTAGTGATTCCTTAGGCAGAGGTTTTTTTAGTGACACTGAGTTGATTGGGTCATATATTGACTTTCGTTGCACTACCCATATGAATAAACATAATAGACTGGTTTGTTAAGTTTGTTAGCGATGAACCCAAGGAAATGATAGTAGCTAATAATTAGAAAACAACTAGTAGTAGTATGGTGAGTAAAACTTAAAGACAATGTAAAAATAATCGTTACATTGTAAATTTATTATCAGCAAACAAAATAACTGAGAAAGACTTGATTATTGAGTTTCATGATAAAAGGTATTCCATTTACAATAAGGCTGTCCTCCAACCTTATACTCGGTTGGAGGACAATGTAAAGTTGTTGCACTCAATATTGCAAGATGAACTGTTGCCGTGTTAGCAGCTACAGAGTGACAAGAAGTTTGACATACAAGACTTGGAAATGCGGGTCAGAAATATATGTTACTGCTGAAAGATGGTCTTGGCTCCAATATCTGTTGTCAAGAAGATAAGGAATCTACGAAATTCATATCGTAAAACAAATTAGCAAAATAGAGTTTCTGAAGAATATCTTAAACATGGCATTATTCATAAAACTACGGTGACTTATACACTGTAGATTGACGTTTCAAAGTGCTTGAATAGCACTTTAATAACTATCTATTTTCCAACAATATTGACTGACATCAGCAAAAACAAATATTAACTTTGGTGAAGTCACTCATCTGGCAGAAAACCACGATAGATAACATGATGCTGTGGAAGGTGACATATAATAAACGGAAACGAACTGGAGCGATGCATGAGCCACATTTCAAAAGTTTGTAGAGAAGAGACATAGTGCAAGTAATTTTAACAAACGAACTCCACGAGGACTCACCTTTAATAGCAATGAATTCATCAAGACATGATGACAGCGAAAATATTATGGTTAAGTCAGAACTGTCACTAACTGACATTTTTTTTCTTAATGTTGGGATTTTGCAAAGTGAGGAAAATAGACACTTATTTTTTATTTAATATAAATATTTCACCAACTAACCGTGGTATGGTCTTTGTCGGTTTTATGCACATGCTATAATTCTTATTAATACGACTATATACATTTTTTATTCTAATTTTTTGTGATACTTAAAAGCACTGCTTTGACAATTAAAATAGTTAATTACACAGACACACACACAAAAAGCTGTCGATTCCACAAACCAAATTAATAATATCCGGCGTATACTGGCTTGCTGAATCTGAATCTGATGTCAGCTTTGCCCCACCACTTTTCAATTTTTTTCTGTCCTCTAAAAACAGTTAGAAAAATGCAAAAATTGCATTTCTCTAACTGTTTTTGAGGATAGAAAAAAAAATGTGACGTGGTGGGGCAAAACTGGCACCGGATTCGGATTCACCAAGCCAAAATACACCGGAAATGGTTGGTTTGGTCAGTGGAATCGACAACTTTTTCTGGTGTGCCTGTGCCACAAGCACAATCCGGTGCCAGTTTTGCCCCACCACGTCACAATTTTCTTTTTATCCTCAAAAAACAGTTAGAAGCTCTGCAATTTTTTCATTTCTTTAACTGTATTTTGAGGATAACAAAAAATTATCACGTGGTGGGGCAACACTGACTGATACGGGATTCGAATTCAACAAGCCAAAATACACCGGCAATGATTGGTCTGGACCGTGAATCGACAACTTTGTTTTTCTGTGTGCCTGTGTTATTTTCATTACTGTAACAAAAATTTACAATCAGAAATGTATATAATTATGCCCGTTAGAACAATGGCAAGTGCCTAAAATCGTTTTAAAGATCAAGCTATGTTCAATTTTTTAAATATTTTTGATGATTAACCAAAAGTAAACACTCACTTCCCTTTCACTCTGCAAAATCGCAATCTTAAGTAAACCTGTATATAAATCCTTAGTTTCTTATTCCATATTTAATTTTTCATCCAAATATTTTATGGTACCATCATTTCAATAAAATCACTATACTATGTACGAATATAAATGATACGTTGCAAAATCATATTTAAATCTGGAGAATGTTTCAACTTGTTACAATTAAATGCCATTGTTCTATGTCCAGGTAGAACTTGATTTAATTAGCATGAATTAAATAAGTATTGCTTCTTATTGTTAACACTTACTTGCTTGTCTTCTTCTAGGGTGGGAAGTAGATCATCAGTGGAATGGGGACTAGGTGTAGGAGCAACACGAGTAGAGGAGTTAGCTCCAGTCATCTTCGAATAACGACGGTCCATTTCCCTTTCTTCCTTTTGTTGCCTCTCCCTTTCGTATCTCCTCGTACTATAACTTCTTACAGAACTCGAGCTGTGTACCGACGCGATACTAGGTCTTCTTGAACCTAAGAACGAAGTGGTTGATTTAAAAAGTATGACATTGTTTACTAATGTGCTAAATCATAATTATGCAGTAGCTTAATTGAATCTAAAACACAATTTTAAGTGCATGTTATATTTGGCATAGAAGCATTTCGCTTAACTGGAGCAAAGTGTGAGCTAATATTTACAGGCTTATATAAACAATATAATTAATTAATGGGATGTTTACTAACCAATGGAGTTTATTAAAGCTTTCATGGCATAAAAGAGATATACAACATTAACTACATACCTTGAATTTAATGTGTTCTCGCTTCAAATATTTGAATATTAGGTAAAGAGAGTCATTTATCTGTATATTTTAACGTTTATAATATTTGTTAAATTTGAATAATAATTGTAATGCAATACTTTATTCGCACGAATTAAAATACAATAGTAGGTATATAAATAGCGAGACCTTTTCGTTGCTAAAAAAGTTGAATAAGATTTTCTTAGTACATTGTCTGCCGATGTTGGAAAAATTACTGGTAGTTACTATCGCATCGTGTTGGTTGGTTGTCTAGCAAGAGTAAATATGCTACCGTCAAAGATTAAGGAATTAACAAGATAGGACAGCCGGCGGAAAACCTTTTATCTTTTAGCAATGGCGCCATTGACCTCGGCATTTAAATTGGAGTGCTCGCGCAGTTGCCACAATGTGATAATCAGACGGAGAAGGTAACATTAGAGCGAGAGACCAATCGTTCTAGTTAAATGTCCACAGCTGTTCTGCCACGTGTTCGCATGTGACGTGTTTTGTTTTGTTTACATCCTCGTGTTAAAACAGCTGACGACATTCCCGGTTTTTCTTTTGCGCTTAATATTACATGTCCAAATTATACAAAGTTCAGATTGAAGTGTGTGAAAGCTATCATCAGTGGAACTTGTTGCATATACAAAAAGTGTGATAGGGGCGTTAGGTCTTTTTAGAATTGCCAAAGACAATAAGTATTTTATTGTTTACAATAATAATGAATTAGAAGACTCTTGTTGTAGCCGACAATCAATATTATTTATGTTTATTTTGGGGACTTCCAATATTTATAATTGTAGACACTTTAGTTTAATACTTATTTATGCCCTCATTCCAGGTAATTCATTACAACAAATATATTGCAAACATTTGTGATAAGTAATAATAAATGAGATTAACTTTAACAGAGAAGTATTTACGTGTACTTACATATATACTCAGTTCCCTTAATTTTTATAAGCATTCCAAGTTACGCTTTCGTAGATAACGGGCATCCTTCATGTGGTTATTAAACTAGATTATACTTTAGAAAAAGATTACAGAATTAACTCTATAACACAGCCCCACAAATAAAAAAAAATATTTGGAACTGCTACCGAGACAAGTGTATCTCAATGTAATTTTCGACGCTGAATCCGAATCCGGGGTCAAAAAAAATCGTACACCCCCAAAATCAACCCCTAGCGCTAAATAACACTCCCTAAACAGGGTAAAAATTACTTAACGCTCCACGAATAGCCTTAAATCTCAATAAATCGAATTAAATGTAAACATTCAAGTATATAACGCACAAATACAGAGTTAACACTACTTTCCATTGAAAATCACCCCCATGAAGGGGTGAAAACTACCCCTCACATAACAGGAAATTTAAAAAAGCTCAGTGATTGCAAAAAAGCTTACGAGGCCCAGTTATTTTAGAAACAGTACGTTACTGCATTAGTCTCGATGCGATGCTCAAAATCTGCCCCAATAGAGTGGCGGAAACCACCCCTATATCGGAGAAAAAATTTTGTACTTGTGATTTCTATTTTAATCAATGCTAAATATATGCAGCACTGCAGTTTGGAGGTGAATACTTGCATTGCACCAAAGTCATTCAGTGACATCCCCATGAGAGGGTGAAAATTACTCCTCACATAACAAAAAATTCAAAAAATAGTTGCAGTATCTTTTAGAAAAGCTCAAAACATCTGCATGTTCTTATTTAAGAAGAATCTTAGACAACGTACTTGAAAAGTACCCATATTATGAAGTAGCAAAAATTTACCCGTAGTCTAAACTCAATTAAATTTATTATTTCTTTTTGTAATATCTTTAGGATTTGTTTTCGAATGATCTTCTGACCGACTGCGGTTTATGCTTTTCAGACGTCTCTCTTTTTAAGGACCAACAGTAATATGCCATCATGTATTCGTCCCATCTTCCTTGGCGCCTTTTTTCCATTTCTGATATATCTTGGTGAAAGCATTCACCCTGCTCTTCACTGTAGTCGCAATTTTCTGGGAATCGAGAAAATGAAGTTTCATGCTCATATTGCACCCTAAAGATTTAAAATTTTTAATCATTTTATCAATTTAAATTTAGGGGTGGTTTCCGCCACTCTATGGGGGTAGTTTTTGAGCATCACATCGAAACTAATGCAGTTACATACTGTTTCTAATATAACTGGGCATCGTAAGCTTTTTTCAATCACTGCAGTTCTTTTAAATTTCCTGTTGTGTGAGGGGTAGTTTTCACCCACTCATGGGGGTGATTTTCAATGGAAACTAGTGTTAACTCTGTATTTATGCGTTATATACTTGAATGTTTATATTTAATTCGATTTATTGAGATTTAAGACTATTCGTGGAGCGTTAAGACATTTTGACCCAGGCGCTAGGGGTTGATTTTGGGGGTGTTCGATTTTTTTGGATCACGGATTCGGATTCAGCGTCGAAAATTACATAGGGAAACAGTTGTCTCGATAGCAGTTCCAAAAAAATATATTTTTTTGTGGGTCTGTAATTTTTTCTTTAGCTGCACTTTAAGTTTGCCTGGTTATAATTAATTTTAGATTTTCCTTTATCAGTTTCATGGCTCAAATAATTTACTGTAAGTTTAAAATTATATACATACCTGTAGGTATATGTTTAAAGTTTATATAATATGATATATATAATTTTAATTGTGTGAATAAATAAAATAATATTATTTACTGTTATTTACATGTGCCAATACTTTAAAAAAGGAGTAAAAAAAAATCTGTTTTATTGATCTCACAAAATTAATTTGTTTTGAAGGACTACCTTTTAGTAAACCAAAATGGAGTACCTATGTCTATCTTGTTGCATATTTTTTTCATGAGCACACTGTAGATGTATGAAAGTTTTGAGAAAATTTTACGCTTATGCATATCTTTTCATTTGGATAATATCCCTGAAGCCGATAATAATAATTTACTCAATTATCCACTAGATCTAAAAATATTTTAACAGTGTCAGATGTAACATGTCAAAAGTTCAGTACATTTCTCTTTCATCTTAAATTTATATTTTATATTATACTTCTTATCAAGCAAAGAAGACAAAAGTAAAATAATCTTGTATTTAAATTCATATACCTATACCTAGAAGAATATATATTTTATTTAAAACGTTAGTAAACATTGAATACTGCATGTATTCGTAATTTCCAGTTTTATAAAACAAATCCTACTTTGGCTTTAAAAAGCAATATGCTATCACTACTAATACATAACATAGACAAAGATTAGAGAATTCTTTAATTTTTGACATAGTTTTACCTTGCTTCATCTTTAGATACTCTAAAAAATATGTTTTACTTGAACTTAACCTTTCTTTTTTTACAACCTTTGTAAATGCAGTGCATTCCACCCACTCCTCGTTTACTAATATTATTGTCTTTATATTCCATTTTATTTTGAAAATATCACACAGCAAAGAAAATCCGAACACTCCTAACAAAAGATCTAACTCAGCTGATCAAGCATCAGCTGATTGTCAAAACCATATTATACGCATGCATAAATAATGTCGTGTCCCTTTAACTCAGTAGAGAAATCCCTTTAAATTGGAGTGCGCAACTGTCTTCGTCTATTTGGTCTTCTCCGTCTGACTGTCCTATCTTGTTAATTCTCTAATCTTTGCTACCGTATTGAAGTACATAAGGCTCTGTGAAGTCTTTTAGTAAAATGTTCTTTGTTTATAAGCTGAGGTGTGGAATCGTAAACTATCATAAACTTGTCTACAAAACGTCTGTAAGGGACTGGTGTTACGTGCTGATCATAATAATAACAAGAGTTTTTCCGAACAGTAAGGGTGATTACATTTAAATTTAAACCTAATGCGTGGTCAATCAAGGATTCCACTGGCACTCAACTGTTTCTTAACTTTTCGTGTCAATACTGCGAAAAGCTTTTAGAGGGTGATCATCATCGAGGGAGAAGATGATGGCAGAGAGATTACGAACGTGAACCTTGAATACTAAAGTCAGAAGTGGAGGTAGCCACAAAAAAACTAAAATCTCGCAAATCAGCTGGAATCGATAATATCACGGCTGAGACGCTTAAGTTAGTTGGTAAGGATGGAGTGAGAATGTTTCACAGAATATGCCAAGAAATATGGGAAACAGAAACCTGGCAAGATGAATAACGAACCCCAACCTTCGTGCCTTTATATAAGAGGGAGCAAGGGATGATAACTATAGATTGCTGGCACTAATATCACACGCTACTAAAATAATGCTGAATATTCTTCATTCTAGACTTCGGCATTATCTCCGTCGACAAATACCACCTGAGGCGGTATGGTTGAAATGAGAACACACAGGTCTTTATCATTCATCGACTGTATGAAGAAATTTCTGTTTTGGTGAAAGTTGACAACAATGACTCCAACAAAAAAGTTAGCAAAGGCATCATACAGAGCTGTGCTCTGTCATGTTTCTTTAATATCTATCGTGAACACGTACGTTGGAGGATTGGCAAAGTGAAGAGGGTGAGACTAAAATTTCTAACTTGAGATTTGCTACGATACATTCTTAGTGTTAGCAAGCGAGAATAAACAATAAGCTCTGGGTACGGTAAATTCCAACAACACGAACATTACGATTGCAATCTAAGCAAATGAAAAGCACCCTCACATGTTAACGATTGTGAAATAGTAAACAAGATGATTTATTATGGAGCGCTTATGGACAGTACCGAAAGAATATGAAATTCTACAAAGAATACAAGAATACAAGAAGAATGACAAGATCGGTAATTTTGCAGATGAGCACGGGGTGCATTGGTGCATAAGGGTCAGAATTGTTAATACCATAGTTTTCTTCAATAGTTGGGTAAGAGTTTTAGGAGCCCTCGGGTTTAAGAGGCAGTCGTGGTATATAATGTGAAACTTATAAACTTGTTGTACAACAAGGAGAGCCAATGTGAAAACTGTACGAGAAAACTTAAGACATCATTACGAATGGTATAGTTATTTAAAACTTAAGACGTAAGTCCATGGATCCCGCACTTTTTAAATGCAATTTGGATTTCACTTCCGGGAGCTGAAATTTTTCACAGAGGTAGTTCATGACATGCTGATCAAAAGTATCTATGGTCACGTAAAAAAATTTAATGACTGGATGTCGAGATGTTGGCCGAAGAAGGTCTTAATATCGACGAAATTACGACTTTCTTCGGTCAATATCTCGAAATCCTGTCATAAAAATTTGTTGTGCCTTTGGAGACTTTTATTCAGAAAGTTTAAAACTGCAACATACAAAAATTTAAACAAAATCCTCAGAAAGCCACTGACCATTTAATTTGTGCGGAGTCTTTTCAAACGAGTTCAGAGTTAATTTGTTCAACTTCACAGGAGATATTTAATATGCCCATGGGATATACTGATAATATATTTTATTGAGAGAATTTGCTGTGTGTGTACTTACTTCTTTAGAATCCATGTCCCGGTTTTATTATTATCTTTTTCGTTATTTATTTGACAAATCTCGTTCTCTTGGCTTGCAAACTTTAAAATGATCTAAAATCCAATACCAACAAATTATCATCGATGAAGTTCAGACCCTCTTTGTACATTAAGTTAAATCGAATGTCATTGTCAGCAAACGTAAAAGTGCGTATGAAATTACACCAATCGAGTTTGCCAAAAGCATAGTTTGGCTATCTACTATTGATAGTGGTTAGATTTGAAACAGAATTGATCGGTGTATATTCACTGTTACATTGGGTAAATGCCAATCTAAACGTAGTATTTCTGCTTTGCCTGCTGGCAAAACAGCTTGGCAAGATCTATAGGTACAATGTAGAAGCGATATAATAGCTATTATATTATACTAATACATCGACCTTACAGAAGTTTACTTTAAAATGATAAAGTCTTTTATTATGATGAAAAAGGATTATGTTATAATGTTAGCGATTACAAGTCAAATTCAACTACATGTGTAAAAATTAATACTGTTTACTATATTCTACGGCTGTAGAATATCCTAAAAATGTGGCTACATTAAGTTTTTTGAGAGACTTGTTTTCTAATTTCCTTTCTGGATCAACTTTTTTTGGTTCATTTGATTGATAAACGCCTCAAAATTATTACCTATTTTTAATTACTTCACATGTTCCTTTAATTCATTAGGCGATTCTGCTTAAAATATTGATCAAAATGTTACTACAAGAATTTGTAATGGACTTTCATGTATAAAGTATGGTGCTGCATAACAGATGTTCCTTTCTATAAAGCTCATAACTGATGATATACATATGTCGAAGAGAGAAGCTATAAATGGAACAATTAATTTCAAATTATTGTTTTCGATAATTATGGCGTAGTCTTCTCCAGTGAGAACGTTTGAGCAGCAAACTGTTAGAACACAATGGATTGGTAAAAAGTGATCTTGTATGACCACTCTATGTGCTCCTAACTGTCTATTTTAGTCTCAATTCTCGATTGTGGGGTTGGAGCATTTTCACATAATAAAATATTTAATGTATGCCGATTATCTGCAACTATTATAGTTTTAGTAAGTTTATTATTTAAGTGTTTATTACTTATCATTTTTACCTCAATTTGAAATAACAATAATTTATTCTTTGTGAAGAAGAATATACTATTACGACTCAATATATGAGGTACAGTTTAACGACAAGTTGTTATTAGAAAATGTTGTATACTCCTTTCAATATACAGGGTGCCCCGCTCAAAACTCCGGGTCATTTTTTCTATCACTGAAATAGATGTTTGATTTCTGTGAAAGATATTCACCAGATTATATAAATGACTCTAGTTTTGCGAGAAAACGATGTTTCTATAAATTGAGATACAGATTGCGTTGCGATCCAAAGAAAATTTTTCGATCCTAGGAATCTCGAAATGAGACGCACGTGATGAGACAATGCATTCTAAGCAACTTATATGATACGAACAATTATCAAAAAATCTGTGGTTTTCGAAATATACGAATTTCAATATAATTTTTTAAGGTAACAAAAATACCATAACTATTTTAAAATAAATTTTAGATATAACACTTGAGGTCAATTTCCATAGTAAAGAAGACTGGTTTAGATAATGAAGTAAATGTATTTCAACATCTGATTTGATCAAATATTACATTTATATTTCTTTTTGAATGGAACTGTCCGTAAAAGCTCAATGTTAAATCATCTTCATTACTACTACACGATCTTAACGTATGAAGGTGGTTTCCATTTGCTTAGATTACAATCCTAATGTTCGTGATGTTGTAATTTATACTCAGACTGTACCCAGAGCTTATTGTTTACTCTCGCTTGCTAACACTAAGGATGTATCATCTGCAAATCGCAAGTTAGAAATTTTAGTCTTACCCACTCCACGTTGCCAATCCTCTAACGTACGAGTTCACAACAGATATTAAAGAAATATGACAGGGCGCAGCCCTATATGATGCCTTTGGTAGCTTTTTTTTTGGAGTTATTGTTGTCAACTTTCACCAAAACAGAATTTTCTTCATATAGTCGACGAATGAAAAACACCAGCATTATTTTAGTAGCGTGTGATATTAGTGCCAGAAATCTGTAGTTATCACAAACATCTCTTGCTCCATCTTATATAAAGGCACGAAGGTTGAGGTTCGTTAGTCATCTTGCCAGGTCTGTGAAACATTCTCTCTCCATCCTTACCAACTAACTTAAGCGTCTCAGCCATGATATTATCGATTCCAGCTTATTTGCGAGCTTTTAGTTTTTCCTTAGTAGCACCAATATTGCACCAATGTATAATCCGTATAGGACCAATATATTGGTCCAATATGTTGTGCTACTAGGGTTGTATGGCTACCTCCACTTCTGACTTTAGTATTCAAGGTTTGCGTTCGTAATCTCTCTGCCATCATCTTCTCCCTCGATGACGATCACCCTCTAAAAGCTTTTCGCAGTATTGACACCAAACGTTAATAATCAGCTAGAGTACTGGTGGAGTCCTTAATTGACCACGCATTAGCTTTAAATTTAAATGTAATCGCCCTTAGTGTTCGGAAAAGCCCTTGTTATTATTATGATCAGCAACTCCAGTTTCTTACATACGTATTATAGATAAGTTTATGATAGTTTATGATTTCACACCTTATCTTATAAACAAAGAATATTCTACTAAAAGTGTGTGTGTCTACCCAACCTTATGTACTTCAATATGGTGGCATATTTAGTCATTGCTAGATAACTAACTAACACGATACGATAGTAACTGCCAGTAATTTCTTCAACATCGGCAGACAATTTACTAAGCAAATCTTATTCAACTTTTACTTTCCTCGCTTACCGAAGGGAAGTATTGTATTCGAGAAAAAATTACCCTCCGAGATTTTTTCGGATTTTGACGTTTCAGATCACGTAGATTACGAAAATATAGGTTTTTCAATTCCGTCAGTCGGTCTGTCTGTCTGTCTGTTGGTGCATTAAATAAAAAACTACTTGACGGAGAGCAGTCAAATTTGGTAGGTACTTGACGCTACTGTCAGCGAAGAAATGGTTAAACTTTCACTGGAAAATATAATGGGAATAAATAAAAATTTGTTCTTGCTCAAATTTAAAATTTCAGCGTTTCATGACACGCTAAACCTATTTCAGAAAAAAAAAGTTTGAAATCTTTTTTCACCAACATTTTTGAAAAATTTTTTATCACTAAAATAGATGAAAAAAATGTTTTTCTTTGTTCAAATATAAAATTTCCACGTTTCATGACATTCCAAACCTATTTCGGAAAAAAAAATTTTGAAACATTTTTTTACCATTTTGGAAAAAAATTACCACTAGAATAAATAGATGGAAAAAAATTGTTTTTGCTCAAATTCAAAATTTTCACGTTTCACGACATTCTAAACCTATTTCAGAAAATAAATTTTGAAAATTTTTTTCACCATTTTTGAAAAATTTGTTGCCACTAAAATTGATGCTCAAATTTAAAGTTTCACGTTTCATGGCACATTTCAAAAGAAAAAAATCGGTAAAGTTATTTACACAGAACTTCCCTCGTTAATTGTGCATGACAGTGACTCAAAAAAATTATTAATTACGAAATGACATTGGGAATAATAATTGGAATATAATTATTGGTATTATTACAAAGAAAACCTGATAACTTTTGGTCAAAAAAATATACAGAGTGTTCATCCAACAGCAAAAGTTCAATATACTAAATAACAGGTGCCAAATATGGAAGGCTTGCGCAAATACCTTTATAAATGTCCACCATGACTCAATTATTTCTTGGGATGCCATTATTCAATAAAAGTATATAATAGGATATGCCAAATATTATTGCCATCTCTCACATTTTCAATCCCACATTCACGTAATGGAGTGGAAGTATAGTGGTGATTAAAATATAGAACAAATTTTCAAAAATGCTTTCTGTCTATTCTAATGTTAAATTTTTTTCCAAATTGGTGAAAATATGTTGCAAATTTTTTTTTCCGAAATAGGTTTAGAATGTTATGAAACGTGGAAATTTTAAATTTGAGCAAAAAAAAATATTTCGTCTATTCCATAATGGTGATAAATAGATTACATAAACATGTTTTAATCATTTTTTTAATTTGTCTAAAACATTTTTAAATTTGTTTTAATAAATTTGGAATGCCATGGAAACGTGGAAATTTTAAATCTGAAAAAAAAATTCTATCAATTTGTGGTAAAATTTTTTCAAAAATTTAAAATTTTTTTTTTATTTTTCTTTAAATAGATTTAGAACGCTATGAAACGTGGAAATTTTAAATTTTGAAAGAAAAAAATTCATCTATTTTGGTGGTAAAATTTTTTTCAAAAATGTTGGTAAAAAATTTTCAAAATTTTTTTTTCTTTTAAATAGGTTTAGAATGCCATGAAACGTGGAAATTTTAAATTTGAACAAAGAAAAAAAATTTTTTTTAGTGGTAAAAATTTTTTCAAAAATGATTGAAAAAAATTTTCAAAATTTTTTTTTTCTGAAATAGGTTTAGCGCGTCATGAAACGTGGAAATTTTAAATTTGAGCAAAAAGAAATTTTTTTCACTATTTATTCCGTTTAGACGGTCCACCCTGTATATTTTTCCGTGAAAATTCTACCAGTTCTTCGCTGACAGTAGGGTTAACTACCTACCAAATTTGACTGCTCTCCGTCAAGCAGTTTTTTAGTTATTGCACCAACAGACAGACAGACAGACAGACAGACTGACGGAATTGAAAAACCTATATTTTCGGAATCTACGTGTTCTGAAACGTCAGAATCCGAAAAAATCTCGGAGGGTGATTTTTTCTCGAATACAATATTTCCCTTCGGTATGCGAGGGAAGTAAAAAATGTCGGAAATTTTTTTACCAACATTTTGGAAAAAAATTTACCACTAGAATAGATAGAAACCATTTTTTTTGCTCAAATTCAAAATTTTCACGTTTCATGGCATTCTTCTTTTTTACCACTACTATAGAATTGATGGTAAAAAAAATTTCTCGCCCAGATTTGACATTTCCACGTCTCGTGTCATTCTAAGCCTATTCCAAAAACTTTTGAAAATAAAAAAAAATAACAAATTTGCGAATTTTTACCCACCACAAAATACAAAATAGATGATGGAAATAATTTGTTTTTGCTCAAATTTAAAATTTCTAGGTTTCATGGCATTTTAAAACTACTTCAAAAAAAAATCTAAAAAAAAAAAATATTAAAAAAAAAATTGTTGAAAATATTATAACCACTACTATAGAATAAATGATGAACATTTTTTTTACCACTAGATTACATGAAAAAATATTTTTTCCCCTTCTTCAACTTTGGGACTTCCTGCCACATGTATGTTTTCTTTTTAAGCGGTGCTCGGGGAATCTGCAAAATATCACAATTAACCAGTATGTTACTGGTAAATAACCTCTACGCCTGTGACTTTTACGTCAAAGGATCAAATAAAGGTTGATTTTTTTTTAAAGTAAACAACACAAATAAGTATAAAAACATGAAATTAAATATTTCGCCGACGTTTCGGAAATCTATTCTGTTTCCTTTTTCAAGGCTTTTTTGAAAAATCTTTTTTGCTGTGTATGATAAATACACAGCTCTAAGAATATTTGTTATATTCAATATCCATAGATGCTTACTATTTATATAGAACTGTTGATATAGTTAACAGTTTTTTTTAGGTTTTAAACAATGTTAAGTTTGTGAAGTTCTTCATTTAACATTGGCAACCAAGTTGCACAGACATCTACGGAACAATTCGACACGCATCTATCCTCATTCAATAATATTATCGCGGATTCTTTAAGTTTTCTTTTTTTGCTATCTGCCTCTTTTGTTAAAATTTTTGCCGAGTCCCAGTTTATTCTGTATCCATTTTCCCAAACGTGTTCGCAGATCTTGGACCTCTGAATTTTATTTTTTCTTATATAATTTTGTTCGCCCAATCTTACACTAAAAGGTCTGAATGACTCACCCACGTATTGTTTGTTGCACTCACACGGAATACTATAAATGCAGTTTTTTGAATTTTCCTCGTGGTTCTTCGGTTTCATCTTTGTCGATAAAAGCTTCATAAATATTGAAAATAACAATCAGGTACGACAAAAACCTGAAAAACATTACACAGCGTTAATTCCTTATGTATGCGGATTATCCGAAATGTTGCGCTGCATCGGTGATAGATTTGATATTAGGACGGTATTTCAAAAAAACAACACTTTAAGATCTATTCTAATAAAGACGAAACCGAAGAACCACGAGCAAAATTCAAAAAACTGCATTTATAGTATTCCGTGTGAGTGCAACAAACAATACGTGGGTGAGTCATCCATTTGTCTTGTTTATTTAAAAAAAGCAACCTTTAACTAATCCTTTGACGTAAAAGTCACAGGCGTAGAGGTTATTTACCAGTAACATACTGGTTAATTGTGATATTTTGCAGATTCCCCGAGCACCGCTTAAAAAGAAAACATGCATGTGGCAGGGAGTCCCAAAGAGTTGAAGAAGGGAAAAAATTAAGAAATATGCCACAAATAACATTTAGACAATGAAAAAATATGTTTGCTCAAATTTCAAATTTCAAATTTCCACGATTCATAACATTCTAAATCTATTTAAAAAAAATGAAACTTTTTAACCACTAGTATACTTCCACTTCACTACGTGAATGTAGAACTGAACATGTGACAGATGGCAATAATATTTGGCATATGCACCTATTACAGTTTTATTGAAAAATGTACAGGGTGGTCATCCCAAGAAATAATTCAGCCATGGTGGACATTTGTAAAGGTATTTGCGCAAGCCTTCTATGTTTGGCACCTGTTATTTAGCATTGAATTTTTGCTGTCGGATGTTTACCGGTCATGACATTCTAATTCTATTTCAGAAGAAAAAGATTTTGAACATTTTTCTACCAACCATTTTGATCAAAAGTCACAGGTTTTCTTTGTAATAATATCTTCCGATTATTATTCTTATATGTGGTTTCGTAATAAATATTTTTTTAGAGTGATCGCCCGGTGTAAATAAAGAGGGAAGTTCTGTGTAAATACCTTTACCGATTTTTTTCATAGTAATTAATATTTTACTGGCGATATTTTTTTAATCACCCTGTAAAATTACGGAATACTTGAACATTTTTGCAGAGCATTGAAAGTGCTGCAGAAAAAGTACTCCTATTTTTTTTGTAATATTAATCAAAATACAAGAAATTATCTGTTTTCCCTCTATTTGCATTTAACATTCATTTACAATTCCAGAACAGTGGACTTTGGGAAAGGTACCTGTTATTTTGTATTGAACTTTTGCTGTCGGATGACCATTCTATATATTTTTTTGGCCAAAAGTTATCATGTTTTCTTTATAATAATAGTGATAACTATATTCCGATTATTATTCTCAATGTCATTTCGTAATTAATAATTTTTTAGAGAGACTGCCATGCACAAATAAAGAGGAAAGTTCTGTGTAAATACTTTTACCGATTTCTTTAGCAACGAAAAGGTCTCGCTATTTATATAATGTATTTTAATTCGTATGAATAATTTTTACAATTTTTTCAAATGATAATAAAGTTAATAAAACATTATGTAGATAAATTAAGTTCAATTAATTAAAAAACATGTATGTGCGATTTCATTCAAGTTCAAATATCTGGATAGCCGGTGATTTTTCTAAAATCGTACTAGGTATAACAATTATTTAAAATGTTACGTCTCATCATTTACACCTTTTTTCAAGGTCACCGCCATCTATACCGCAATTTGTAGAAAGATTCATTTAAAACCGAAGTCGTTTATACATTCTGATGAATATTTTTTAAAGAATTGAAATATCTCTTTTAGTTATTAAGAAAACAGCCCATAGCCCTGAGAGTTTTAGTGGGACACCCTGAATAGTGAATTGAATTCTATTAGCATAGAATTAAAATCATGATGAATGAAAATAAATCAAGAGATTGATACAAAATAAATAAATTGGCACAATCCAAATGATATAGCATTATAAAGTTCTAAGTCTTACTCGTCTTACATCAACTAATTTAAAAATAAAGATATCTGCATATTAAAAATGAATGCACTCAACTCGTAACCTACGTAATAATATATTACTATAATATTCTTAAAGATATGCACACTAAAAAGTTGCTAATTGATACAATTATAATTGTTTTTTAGTGTGTAGGGTTGAGAGTTGGTTCGAAACTTAACTAAACCAAGTTTTTCAAATATCGATGTTTCTTTTGAATGTAAGGACATCCTTACAGTTTTATTTTGTTTCCTTCATAAAGTATTGACTTTTCAATTAAATATTAAACACAAACATATGTATAATTAACGATGTATGTATTATTTGAGGTGATTATATTTACCAAGATTCATCGAGATGAAACCTAATCAAGCCAAATTCAAATTAGGCCAAAGCATGAACTATAAAAAAAACTTGATTTTTAACTATATTAACCAGATCTCAATATATTTCTGGCAACTTCGGCATCATATTCTACAGTCGATAATGTTTTAAATTGCACCATTTATTGAAATAACACCCGTAGATTTCTTTTCTGTGAAATTCTTAAAATTATAGACCACATAGCACTTAGTAGACATCTGCGCCGAAAAAAATTTTTCGGCGGCGGCGCCCCTACGTTGATCAACCGGCGTAGGCGGCGTTAACCGGCGTAAGATGCCGATGTACACCGCCATATTTTTATTGGCGGCGACGACCTGCGGAGGCCGTGCGGTCCCTAATTTCACATTACTCTACAATGTCGACGGAATTTAAAATATTGACAGTAAAGGTAACGAAAAATGTGACAATATTTTGCAGTTAAAATAAATTAACTTTGTCTTGATTCTACTTTTAATGCATCATATTATATTATAGTTTATAATAATGATAATAACAATAATACAAAACTAACAGTTTTCAAGTCTAACTTGAAAAAATAAATTATATTCTTATAAAACACAAACAAAAATTATACTCTTAGTTTAACCAGAGTAACCAACAATAATAGGCAGAATTCGACTCATATCACAATTCACAGGCACATCACAACTCACTTATTGAGTCGAAGCTGAGGCAAGGTTATGGCTAGTTGTAGGAGACGATGCAAATTTTTTTATGTTTGTATAATTATCATGAAAAAAAAAATTTTCTATCGATATGACTTGGACTTAATCTTGCCATTTTGGCAGAAACTACCATGCCAGCAACAGGAAAAACCCTGTCGCTAGGTGTACTTGTAGCTGGAATACAAAAAAATTTCTTAGCTAATATCGACAAATATGGAAAATCCACTTGTTTTCTCTCCAATATGACAAAACATCATCATCAGCTTTGATAGTATACGCGTTTTTGACTTCCCCTAAGTGACATTCAGCTTCTAAAGATGGTGTACTTTTTTGCCCAGAAGTTGTGTGATTTTTTACTAATGATAAGATATAACTGTCCTTTTGTACAGGGACAGACTTATTTTTCTTGGCGCAATCCTTTCCATTACTGAATCTGAGACTTGGTTTGATTTGTACATCATCTTCTAAAATATATTTTTTTATTTGTGCAGTCAAATAGTCAACTTTACTAAGAGCTTTTAGTTCCCGGCGTGAATTTAAAACATTTCGGCGGCGGCGGCGGCGTAAATTTTTTATATTTTAACGGCGGCGGCGTATCGGCGCGGCGGCGCAGACGTCTAGCACTTAGTTAATTTTTTAAGTTAATTTAGTTTGTTTTGAAAAATATTAGAAAGAAATCTGAGGTCTTGGTTTCTAGCATATACACCAAATCCCAAGTTTCTGTACTCTTACAGCTTGCTTTACTTATTTTTTCTTATTACCTATGCTTACCTCCCACTCCTCCAACGGAATCATGTCAAAATAAAATCTAGTTTCAAATGTCGTTATAATACATACGTGTACCAAACAAGTGAAAATTTTAATTTAATTTTGTCAACTCTTAATAAGGAGGATGGAAAAAACTTGAGGCCTACGCTTCTAGTATATACGCCAAATTCCAAATTTCTGTACTCTTACCAGCTTGCTTTATTTATTTTCCCCTATTTACCCCTATTTAACCTCTAACCCTTCAAAGGTATAATGCCAAAATATAATCTAGTTCCTGATGTCATTATAATGTATACCAAATTTCAAGTGAATCTCTAAATTTTATTTTATCAACCTCTTTAATAATGGAGTGGGGGTGGTGGGGGGATGGAAAATATTATAAACAAAATTGAGGCCTTGGCTTCTAGTACATACACCAAATATCAAGATTCTGTACTCTTACGAGCTTGCTTTACTTATTCCCCCCTATTTACCCTGATATACCCCCAACCATTCACCGAATATGTTTAAAAAACAATCCAGCTCCAGATCTCATTATAATATATACGTGTACAAAATTTCAAGTCAATATCTTAAACCGTTCCGGAGAAAACGTGCGGACAAAAAAAGTTACACAGACCGACAGACAGACAGAATTTTTTTCGCTCGAATTTAAAATCTCAACGTTTCATACCATTCTAAACGTATTTCAAGAAAAAAAATGAACATTTATTTACGATTACTATACTTCCAATCCACTACGTGGATGTGGAAGTAATACTATACTTCCAATCCACTACGTGGATGTGAAAGTAATATATTAAGTACATCGAACATTGTTTGCACAATTTCATATTTAAACTGTTTGACTTAGAGAGAAAATAACATGCAGGTCATGATTTAATTTATAATCGTTAATGTGTCTCAAAACGTAAAAATTTTGTATTCTGTACTTGTCTGAAATTTCCTAATATTCTTGTTATTATACTCTTCGCAAATACAAAACGAAGAGTATAGTGCATTCGATCGGCACATTTCTAAAACCGGTAATATTTCTCCTAGAGAAAACATTTTCAAATCACCGTGTTGGTGATCGAATTCTGAACAACTTTCAAAATGTCCGTCCGTCCGTCTGTCTGTCCGTTTGTCTGTCCGTCTGTCTGTCTGTCCGTCCGTCCGTCCGTCCGTCCGTCACGTTTCTTGTAAGTACGATAACTTAAGAACGAAAAGTCGGGTTGTATTGAAATTTGGACAGTAAGTTATTGTTAGCTAGAGGAAGAACCCTATTGTTTTTGAGCAAAGTTTGTTTAAATTTAACAGTACCTCAGTAACTATGATATTATGGACGTACATTTTTCATTTTGGACTGTGGATTAGATGCCGAAGTTACAGGAAGCATTTCTGAAATACCTTGTATATTTTAATAGGAATAAATCAAATATTTATCAATACACAATATGTAATCCATCGTTTTTAAAGCTTTAATACTTTATTTTGATAACCATTAATTTTGGTAACGTAGAATTACCAAGAGGTTTATCTAAATTTAGAAGAATGTTTTATAGATCAGTGACTTTAATTTTTATAAATTACATCAAGAGTGTTTTTTCCGTAATGCGACTAATTTTTTACTATTTTCACAAAAGAAATCGGCGGCGTGCTAAGAGCAACAACACTTATAAGTGTTGTTGCTCTTAGCACGCCGCCGATTTCTTTTGTGAAAATAGTAAAAAATTAGTCGCATTACGGAAAAAACACTCTTGATGTAATTCACCCGACGCTAAATTTGTTATTGCAAATTTACCACAAAATTCATAATTGTTTATAAGCCTTTTTCTTTATAACTTCCGTTCTAAACGTCCGATTTGAACTTTCCAAAGCTCATTTCACTCGGGAATAAATGTACTTTCAAAGGAACCATGTAATTTAAAGTGTCTTGGTCCAAAGTTACAAGCGAATTAAATTTTTCTTGCAAAACGTCATATTTTGCAAAATTTTGCACTTATGATAAAACGAATACTGGGAGTCTAACCATTGGAGTGTATGCAAAAAAAGTTTGAGCAACCTAACTGAAGAATTCGTATAGTTATGCAGCTTTGAATACGGAACTCAAAATTTGCAAAAATTCGCCAGTATTTGCGATGTAAAAATAGTATTTATTATTCAAGTATAATGGAACTAATTTTATTCTCGAGCAAAATGAGCTTTGGAAAGTTCAGATCGGACGATTAGAACGGAAGTTATAAAGAAAAAGTCTTATAAACAATTATGAATTTTGTGATAATTTTGCAATTTAAGTTATTTTTCGGCCTAAAGTCACTGGTCTATTAATACTCTTGAAATAAGAAAAAATAAAAAAATCATGATGATTTGTTGAAAAGGTTCCGCATTTTATTCCTTGTTCATTATTTTGATTCTTTGACGTTTTTAACAGCTTGTCTTAATTCTCTATTTCACTTAAATGGATGGTGGTCTAGTGGCTAAGTTTTATACTTGTATATCCAAGGGATTCGAATTTTAAATCCTTGTGGAATATGCATTTCTTTACTGCGGACTGCTCTCATTATTTACAAAAACTGCGAATAATGTGTAATAATTATATAAAATGTTTAATAAGTCAGCGAAGAGTATAATTGGTCTTAAATTGTTGTTAATTTCTTTTACATTGTACTGCGGAATATCTAGAATGGTAATAATATATTATTAGGTAATTTTTTGACCAATGTGAGTTTAGATATTAACAGTATGTTTGGATTTTGTCAATATCAAAGAGATTGCATATCTAATGAAGTCCACCCGTCGCAATATTTAATTAACTTGCCACAAGAGACATCTACAGTCATTAATCTTTGTCAAAGTCCAGTTAAAACAATTTAATTATTTATTATGATATATTATATGATAACGATATTAATATTTATTAATAACTATGGCTATTTTCAGGAATAACGATTTTTTGAAGATTACGTAAAATGTTTTATCTTTCCTATTTAAACGTAGGATCATTATCTTAATATTTTGAATACTTATTCATTAAGCGAAATTTCTTGTATGCCAAATTTCATTAAAATAAAGTTTAATTAATTTATTGTTGATCGAGTGCAATTAGGTTTTCACCTCGGAATCCAGTTATGGATGAATGGATTTTCATGATTTTTTTTTAATTGAGTTTCCAATACAAAAAAGTTTACCCTTTAAAATTGCCGCTTTTTACTGGGGGGTGGTTCCCTCCCCTCTAGAGGGGTGGGCAGAAAAGTAAAATAGTAACCACCGAATCTGACATAAAATCACATTGTAAGAGGAAAAGGTGGTTCACAATTTTTCATGAAAATTTATATTTTTCAAGCTGTACAGATGGAAAAAATCATATCGAAGAGTACTTCAAGCTATTTAATTTTTATCATATATATTTTTAACATCATACTGATTGTTTCTGACACATTTGAAATTTAAACATTGTTCTCGACTGATAAACATTCTAGAGCCATTTTTAAACTCATATTCTTGGAACTGTTTATGGGACAGAAATAAACAAAAAATAAAACAGCTGTAATTTCATAATCTTATTTTTTTTACCACTGTTTCCACAAATGTAAGACTTTTGAATTATTTACGAAGAACAGTCTCAAGGTACCAATTTTTTAAAGTTAAAATCGTAATCTTTAAATCGTTATTACTTGGAAAATATAAATTTTCATGAAAAATTGTAAACCACCTTTCCCTTACAATATGATTCTATATTAGATTCGGTGGTTACTACTTTACTTTTTTGCCAACCGCCCTAGAGGGGGGTGGGAACCACCCTCAAGTAAAAAGCGGCAATATTTAAAGGGTAAACTATTTTGTAGAATTAGAAACTCAATGCAACAAAAAAATCATGAAAATCCATTCATTATTACTGGATTTCGTCATTTCTTACTTTTAGTGTCTAATTACACGCGACTATGTGTATTAATTATGATTATAAAACATTTAGCAATTGTTTTATTAGAATACAATTAAAAAGTATGAATAGTTTAGGTTTACTTCTTTAAATTCTAATTCTTAGACTAAACTTTTCGAAAATTAAATGACTTCGCTGATTCCGAATATTTTGGTTATCATCTCGAACTGAGGATTGAGTTACCCTAAAACCACCTAAATATGCATTATTTCAATGTTCGAAAGTATTTTTCTGTAAGGGGTGATTTTACAGAAAGAGGTCAAGAGAGCTGAAATATAACTTATGCAATTTTCTTTAAAATTTCTATATATGACTTAGTTCAGGATCACTAGCCGGCCGTTTTGATATGATGTATATAAAGTTACAGCAGGTTTGTTAATTTGTGTGGATTTAAAGCAGCTTCAAGCAGTTAAATAAAGATAGTGCTGACACAAATAATGTGAGTATGAGAGAGATAGCATGTTTCAAAGTTGCTATAAATCAACACAAATGAACAAACTGAATATCACTAGACTATTGGCGTGCAATGGAGGTTTGAAATTGGACATATTTTAAAAAATTAGTAAAGTAATAAGTCGTGTATGCCTAGCTGATTACAGCATGTTAATACAATGAATAATTTTATCTCGGTACAGAAGATACTGACTAATAGTGGAGTAGATCTGGCAGAAAAAAGGGGGTGAAAAACAAGTGCCTTTAAAAAAAAAATTGCTTATATTATAGAGGACGACTTCCCCCACTTCCCCGACATTTTCACATCCGAGATCTAGGTGGTGCGGGGGGAGGGGGAGCTATTAAACATACGGAAAATCGGTTATTGTCAGTTTCGCGCGATCGGGGAGACGGACAAAAAAAATGTTTCAGGGTTCAGATTGAGTTTCAGGGTAGGAAAAGGGGTCGGACAGGAGGAATGAGGGGTGTTTAAGAGATAAGGGATGGGGTTAGGATGGTAATTTTTTTTCTGTTGTGGGTGGTTATAGGAAGAGGTCGAGGCCGCGGAGGGAGCTCTCTAGGGCAATTAGGGAAGGAGAGGGAGAGGAGACCGTGCAAAAAGGGAAAACGTCTTCCTTCTTTGCACGTTCCCCCCCTCCCTCTCTTTCCCTAATCGCCCTAGAGAGCTCCCCTCGCGACTTTGACCTCTTCCTATAACCACCCACAATGGGAAAAAAAATTACCATCCTAACTCCATCTCTTATCTCTTAAACACCCCTCATACCTCCTGTCCGATCCCTTTTACTACCCTGAAACTCAATATCTTCAGACGGCCATATCTCCGGCCATAATTGGCCGATTTAAAAAACCAAAAACCAGTTTACGCGGCTCGAGGAGACCTTTCTTACTTATTCAATATATTTTTTTATCCGTCTCCCCGATCGCGCGCAAACTGAGAAAAACCGATTTTTCATATGTTTAACAATCACCCCCCCCCCCTGGATCTCGGATCTAAAAGTGTTGGGGAAATGGAGGAAGTCGTCCTCTATAAGACGGGATTTTTTTTTTTTGAAAAGAGGCACTTGTTTTTCAAATGCCAGATTTACTCCACTATAGTGCGTTTGTTGTATGAAAGATACCTAAAACAGTAAAAGTAAAGGACTATCGGTTATTTGAATAAAGCGAATTCGAAATGTAAATGGAAACTGTAAGCAGAGAATTAAGGAAATGTTTGAGGCAAGAACGTTCTAATGCACGCAAGTGAAAATTATATAATTTTAGTGAGAGTGAAGCAAAAGAAGGTATAAACAAATTATGTTATTTAACACGGGAAACAAAATAAAGAAACTCACTATGAGCTTCGCCTCCGTATTCCAATTACAAGATCTTTGAAACAGATAATTGTAAATAATACTGCAATCATTTACAACTCGTTCATCGAATTTCATAGAAAAGTTAAACAGTAATCTTATTGACACCTATAGATAGATTCTTCCACCCTCTAGATGATGAAGTTGAGGAGGCAAATGCTGTTAATGTGGTTATTGAGTGGTATTTAGATTAATGATGTGGACAAATAAATCGACCCGTATTCTTTTATTTCCTCATAATTTAGTTTAAGAAAGGAGAAAGGATGTACTGGGAAAATTGTGACGTAGGTCAATTTACTACTTATGCGCCGCCTATTATCGTAATTTTTAAATAAAAGTGCTGTGTTTGGTCATAAATTAACATAGTTATTTAACTTCCAAGTTAATGGATAGATGTCGTGTTAATGTTATATATATAATTAAATACATATACATATAAATACGATATATTTCTGTGAACTTCTAACTTCTAATACTAAACCAGTTGGAATAAATATATTCACTGTACGAATTAATGGTTCGGCATATCAGCTTATGCTTCCAAGTTTCAACGTACTTAAATCATTGATTAATAATCAATGCTTAAATATTAAAAATCTACAACGTCATCAAATTTATAGACTAATCGGAGATGATAAAGTGCGTGAAAATTAGCAAAGTTGCAATGACATTTATCGTAGAACACAATGAAATTAATGAAAATATAGTTTAGTTTTCGTCTCAAACACAGCATTTAACACCTAATACAGAAAGAGGTGCTAATTATTCCACAATATCTCCATGTAATGTAATAATAGTCTACTAAGCTGGTGGTGTTATAACTTTATATGCATCATTTTAACGAACGCCCTACATTTAAATTCTATTAGTTATTTTTCATCAATTTTCCTTTATAGAAATGCTCTAGTGAATAAATGTACCTTAGGGGTATTTCGATCCTTAATTTGAGATTCCGAAATATTCGAAATTAACTGCATCAAATTACTGTAAAAACATAGGGTGTCAAAAATCATTGTCTCTAAGGGTAATTTCCAAAGAATTTTTAGAAAATTAGGTCCAGACTCTACGTTGTGTGTATCTAGGAATTATTGTCAGTATGTATTATGTATACTATGTGTAACGTTGATATATGTTAATAGGTAGAAATGTTGGTGTTGCATATTACTTAATACATCATACGACACTACACAACATGAAATAAATTCATATGTGAACGTGTAAATTCTAAATTTCAGTTACAACAATATCATGCATGCATGCAAACATTACCTCTATTTTTCCTACACATCTACATGCAGAGTGTGATGTGCTAGTGTGTATCGTATATTATTTTATTATCCTTTTAATATACATGTAGTTTATTATCTCTTAGTGAATTGTAATTATAGTGTAAACATATGCAAGAAAAAATTAAATTATCATGAAAGCCGACTTCACCCCTGCCATCTTGCGTTCTCCATGCTGCTGTTTGATGATGAATGAAACTATGATGATTGATAAACGTTTCAGGTTCCTCTTTTGTTTAAAACGTATACTATATACAGGACCGTAAAAATGAAAAAAGTAAATATGGGGATAAAACGAAAATATTTAATGTGACTGAATTTACTAAAAACATGTTTTAGTAAAATGTTTTTTTTATGAACATAGGTATCAATTTAACAAGTAATAATTTGCTGGTGATATGTAATACATAGTGAATCTAAAAAAGTAAGCAGAATCTGTCGAATATTCGTATGCTATATTATGTAAAATTTTTTTAATTGCCAGGGTTCAATTTTCCAAATCAGACAGCCTGAAAATTTCGGAAAAGCTGCATTCCATTATATCTCTCGGTTAAGGTGACCATTCCCTAGAAAGAGACATCCGATAGGGAAATATTTATTATTTTTGACCATAGCTTTTTTTCTGAGTACGTATATTTAAAAAAACTGTAAGAGTACCTAAGTAGAACTATAACAAGACTATTACTATGAATTTTCATTCAATAATTTCAGTGGTTTGAAAAATAGCTAGATTTAAATTTAAAAATTATGTTAATCTTCCTATTTCGTAGTTTTAAATCTAGCTATTTTGCAAACCACTGAAATTATTGAGTGAAAATTCATAGTAATAGTCTTGTTATGGTTCTACTTAGATACTCTTGCAGTTTTTTTAAATATGCGTACTAAGAAAAAAAAGTTATGGGCAAAAATAATAAATATTTCCCTGTCAGATGTCTCTTTCTAGGGAATGGCCACCTTAAGTTGATTTTTAGACAAAGGATGTCCGTAAAGTATGAGGGAATATACCGTAGTATCGGTAACGCCTTCCATATCTTGTCCAGGAAATTTCTTAGAAAATTCATGTACCTACTCGAAAAATTTCCGGCAATAATTCAAGCACTTGGGATATTACAAGTGACAATTTTCTAAAAGAAAGATAATCTTGTTTGGTGTCAATAAAGTTACCAGTTTTGGAAAAAAACTTATTTGACTGATAAGTGACTGAGAATGCTTGTATAATGAATGTCGCAAATACAATCGGATGTAAGTTGTAAGAAAACAACTGAATAAATAAATGTCAAATTTAAAAATAATAAATGATTAAATGAAAAATGAGCATTATTTCTTAAGAAAATTTTAAACCTACTAATTTAAAAGTACACGCTGAAGAATTCAGAGAAGTGCTGCCTCATACTTCAGGGACACCATATATATTTCCCCATTTTTTGACATATAAAAAAAATTTTTCAAAAATATTTGTAAGTCATCATAAATAGCAACCCACATTATTGATAGGACATTTCAAATAATTTAAAACACGTGTTACGTAGTATGGAGAATCCTTCTATTCACAACGCCTCGATAGAGGTTTTGTGGTTTCTGCATTATTCTATTGGACCTCCCTTTGTTGTATACTACTTTCTATAGTTTCACGCCATTTGTCGCACGATCTTTTGAAGATCGAATTCATCTTTAATTGCGGCAACTAAGGAGGTATCATCAGCAAATATCAAGTTAGAAATCTTGCTTTCGTCTATAACTATTCTACTCTGCCAGTCTTCCGACACACGTGGCATCATGTGTTCATAAACAGGTTAAGTTAAGGGATAAGTGACAGAACATAGCCATGTCGGACGTCCTTGCCAACTTTACATCGCACTTAGTGTTCTCAACTTTTTTTACTTTTCCTCATATAGTCGACGAATAATGACGATTATATATCTAGGTGTTTTCATATCCAATAGAACGGTCTACAGTTCGTTCAATTTCACATTGTTGAAAACCTTACCTTATCTACGAAACAATAGTATATACACATGTTATATTATCTTGTCTTTTTGATTAATTCCCATATATTTAATATTTGTTCTCCAGAACTGACTTCAGACATTATTCCCAAGGTTGAAAACCCAATATGCTTTTAGCGAAAAAACATACAGATTGATGATTCAAAAGAAAAATAATTCATGAAAATATAAGGTGCCAAATAGACTGACGAGCGTTTCTTTAAAAACATGTTTTCTTAACCGCTTCTCAAGTCACCAACTCGAATATCATTCTGTGTTAGGTAAAGAGAAACGAGGACTTACAGCTTATAGTGGAGTCCGACTATTTCTTGGGCATAATTTTATAATTAAAATTATATAGAACTTGCTTTGCTGGGTTTAGCAAGCGCTGCAATACGCGCTAACCTACTGATCTACCGTCCACGTTGCGTGCTGTGTAAATAAGTTTCACAGATTTTAAAAATTGTTATGTAACGGGATATAATTCCTAACAATGTAAAAAAATGTGTTTGTCTGAAATGGTCTAATAAAAATTAAGGTTGCTATTTAGAAAATTGTTGACGTCATAAGTTTTACAAATATTTTTGGAAAATCATATTTACATAAAAAAGTATAGAAATATCAGGACATTTGGTAAGACGATGCTGATCTGGAACACGGTGGTAGAGGGGTCATTTGACACCTATATGCACCAAACATACTTATATGAAAAATGCTACTGGTTTTTTTATATCGCCGACTTTGTACTTTTTATAATAATCTCCTTTTTCATCATTTATGTAAGCATCACGCACTAAATTAAATTGAACTAAAATATTTTTTACTTTATCAGAAGTACATAAACTTACAACAAAAGAAAATTGTGTCGCGTATAAAAAAAATAAAACGATATCTATTAGAAAGAAATTATAATGGGAATTAAAAGTGTCGATTTTTAAAGTCTTGTAAATATTATTTTTAAAAGTCATCTAGATATTACAATTACTTTTAAAACTTCTCTATTTTGTCCTGTTTCCGTTGTCTCATCATACATACCATAAAGTTTCACCAGTGGCTAAAAAAAGATGAAAGACTATCAATCGACAATAATTTTTCATTTGATCAAAAATTAAGTATTCACGTTCTTTCGACAAAGAAAACAAAGCAATCGTTTCAAAGACAGTCAGAACTAGTCACTTGTTTATTAATATATCACTGACAGCTGTCAACGCACACACTTTTGTATTTCTTGCGTTTTTAACGAGGTTTTTAGCTATCCCCAGTGTTGTGTCGTGCCCTACTGATAATTTGTTCTAATTTTTTAGCATATTGAGTAAAATTAATTTCAATCGCTACTTATAGTAAACGTGAGTATGCTGACATATTTTATTACTATGGCAAAACGGATGGGAATGCTAACCTTGCTGGAAGATTGTACCCGGTATTATTTCATCCACATAGAAAGATTTCGGATCCACGTTTATTCAGCAACACGTATGCTGAATGGCTGAATCCTGTAATTTCCACCAACGTGAGCCTACTGCAGGACCAGCACACCATCACCCCGAAGATGACGAAAGTATTTTAGCCGCATTTGCTGAGGATCCCATAACAAGCGTAGAAAAGTTACACAGCAACTCGGATTTTCAATTTAAAAAATTTGGTCAGTGATGGATACAGAAAAGATACATCCTACCATTATACTTCAGTACAGGGCCTAGAAGAGGACGACCCTTTACGAAGAATAGCATTTTCTCGCAATTTAATGAATGCTGATATTGAAGACTCCCATTACTTGAAATCTTTTTTATGGACGGATAAATCAAAATTCACCCGCGAAGGCATAACCAGTTTTCATAATCTCCATTATTGGATGGACAAGGGCTACTGGACCTTCGCCTCCGTACCATTTTCCAAAACGACATATGCCCAGCTCACTACTGCTGGACGGTCCGCCAATTCTTAGATAGGACATATCCCGGTCGGTGAATTGGGCATAGTGAACCTATCCTGTGGCCTATAAAGTCCCCAAATTTAATGCCACAGCACTACTAGGATGAAAGAACTTGTATATAGTGAGGAAATACAATGCCGTGTTCAACCAGTAGTGAAAATAGAGATAGCTGCTTTACAACTACGATAAGAAACAAGCTAACCGTTATACTCTTCGCCGATTTACTGCACATTTTATATAATAGGCTCATTTAATCAAACTTCAGATTTTAATTTTTTTTTACATCTTCATGAAGTACTATATGTCTGTTATACCCAAGCTCAATCTGACTGAAATTAACAAAAATATTCGCATTAGAACAACAAAATATTGGACGCGACGGAAATTGACTATGTGACGTCACGGCATCTTTCGAGTCGAGCTAGTCGAAACGGCGCGCGTTTTCTGTAGTGTTATTCAGTAGTTTAACCGGTCTGGTACGATTAGGTCAACAGTTTGATCAGGCATAATAATAATAATTATTCTAATCTGTAAGATTTGCTGTTAAACAATGTGTGATGATAATTATATTAAAGCCGATTCTTCAAATTTGCTGGAGGTGGATGTTATAATGGTAATGGATTATTTCAACTCAAACAGAGATTTTATAAGTGCAGAAATGAGGGGTGCGAAAATGCAGCAGTAAGTATTTCGTATTTTTTTTACGAACAGCTTTTGAAATTACTTTTTCATTATTCTTTAAGATCTGCTCGTCAAAACTATGGAGATAATGCAGTAGGCTACATCCAACTAAAGCGAGAAAATAACGTGTGCTATTTGAAAGCAAAAATTACTCCCGAACATAAAATTAAATCTAAAAATTATCGACTATCCTTTGTAATTAACGAACTTGAAAAAAAAGTGATTGAGGTGCAATGTCATGACTGTCCTGCTTCGGAAGGCGGTTGCAAACACGCTGTAGCGTTTTTAATGTGGATACATCGTAGAAGCGAAGAGCCATCTCCTACGGAAAAAGTTTGCTATTGGAAAAGGTCCGTTTTATTTAGCGCGTCAACCACAAAAAAATTTATAACCACAGAAGATTTTGGTACGAAACCTGTAGTTTCACCAGACGAAAATCTTTTAAATGATTATGTTAACGAGGTAAAAAGACGGAAAATCAAAAACAGTACCATGAGGTACCATATGACTGAAAAATATGATTCTGTGTCCCTTCATATACTGAAAATTAATTTTATGTCAACAAATTTGAGTAAGAATGAGAAATTTTTATTAACTTTTCCAAACAATATATGGATGAAGAGTTGCTTGGGTATATTGAAAGAAATACCAGAAATCAATCTAAAAGTAGCTTATGGTCAGAAATGAGGTATGGTCGTATAACGGCGTCGAAAGCATATGAAGCTGCGAAATGCACTACTTTCGATGGGATGTTGGTGGAAAATATTTTAGGTGCAAAAGTTTTTCAAACAGAAGCCATGAAACGAGGACTAGATTTAGAGGAAACTGTTTTAAATGTACTTTCAGAGAAAACTTCAAAAGTATTCCACAAGGCTGGACTTTTTCTTTCAAATGAGTGTCCTATAGTAGGTGCCAGTCCAGATGCTTTAAATGAAGAGGTTGTTGTCGAAATAAAATGCCCATATTCAGATAAAACATTTCATAACTTTACTGATTCTAATGGAAATATTAAAATAAAATATTTTTACCAGATTCAGATGCAAATGCATCTTACAAAGAAACAAAAATGTATTTTTGTAGTGGCAAGCCCTAACTTTGAGAATAACAAAGAAATAACATATAAGTATTACGATTACGACAAGGATTTTGTTAATACGATGTTAAATGAAGTAACGGAATTTTGGTTCAAAGCAATTTATAATAAAATTTAATTATTTACATATTGTTACGGATTTCCACCTTTTTGGAAACACCCTGTATAAATCCGTGGGTTCTAAATAATTTCAACAAGAGATAAACACTACTAACACTTTATTTAACAATTTACTGACTGTACAATACTTGTTTACTTAATAGTTAACCTCACTTTTACCGAACGTCACTTCTATAAACTGCCTTCTTCATAAACTTCCCCTTCCGCGCTGGTAATCGCGCCTTATATACTCCGAATTTGAATCTCTAGATCCATCTAGAAGCAATCAAGAATCTTCTCCTTCTTCCAGAAAAGTCCGTTTTATTCTCTTGGCTTCCAGTCACAATCAATAGGCATAGGCGTACCATCTCCTTTTCCAAGGGGGTGTAATTCATAACACTGCCCCCTCCTTAAGCCTGATCGTCCCGATCAGGCAACTCAGAATCATCGATGTATTTCGCCAGCCTGTCCAAATGCACGATCTTCATCTTGAACTTTTTGCTTCGTTGAATTCGATAGACGACGTCATTAATTCGGGTAATAACAGTATACGGTCCATCCCAAGGCGGTTGAAGTTTCGGTGACCTTCCTTTCTTCCGCTGTGGGTTGTACAGCCAAACCAGGTCTCCTGCCTTGAATCCTTCTGAACTACCCTTACGGTCATACCGAGCCTTCATTCTGTCACTGGCTATGGTGATTTGGTCTCTGACTAAGTCATGGACATTCCTTAGCCGTTCACTCACTTCATCTACATAGCTGTTCACAGGAAGCCGTTCTCCACCTGGTGTTCCAAACATCAAATCACATGGCAGTCTTATCTCATGTCCAAATACTACACGAGCCGGAGTCTGTTTTGTAGTTTCGTGGATAGCAGCTCTATATGCCATGAGGAAAAACGGTATGTGGAGATCCCAGTCACGTTGATTTTTATGAACGACTTTAGAGAGATGTTCTTTCATAGTCTTATTATGTCGCTCCACCATTCCATCTGATTGCGGGTGAAGGGCTGTCGTCCGTGTTTTGTGTATTCCCAATAACTTGCAGATTTGCTGAAATACCCCTGACTCAAAATTTCTCCCTTGATCTGAATGCAGCTCCAGGGGTACACCAAACCGACATATCAAGTTATCTACCAAGACTTTGGCGACAGTAACCGCTTCCTGGTTCGGAATTGCGTAGGCTTCAGGCCATTTACTAAAATAGTCCATGGCAACCAGTATGTACTTGTTACCATCCTTGGTTACTGGGAATGGTCCGGCTATATCGATCGCAATCCTCTCAAAAGGAGCCCCGACGTTATATTGCTTCATTGCACCCCTACTTCTAGTCTGTGGTCCTTTACTGGCTGCACAAATTTTACAATTACGACACCATGCTTCAACATCTTGACGACTATTTACCCAGTAAAATCGTTCACGTACTTTATTCAGGGTCTTGTTAACGCCGAAGTGTCCACCGGATGCTCCATTATGCACTTCCTGAAGTACTTTCGGTACTCGACACCTGGGAATCACTAGACGCATAACAACTTGCTTTCCATCCGGGCTCTCCCATGCTCTTTTTAACAACCCGTTCATAACTCTAAGTGAGTCCCACTGTGCCCACAAAGCCTTCAATCCAACTGCTTTGTCTGAAACATCCTTCCACTCTGGTCGAATTCCTTTTTCCTTTGCTCTCAATATAGCCCCAATCTCTGCATCGTTCAGTTGTTCTTGTCTCAGGGCTTCAGTTGTCCAATCATCTGGAACGTCTATTTTAATAGTGTTGACTACTCCCATGCCCTGCTGTTTCTCCACATGGCGGCAGTGCTTGCAGTCGTCCTTGCATGGTCTTCTAGATAAAGCGTCTGCGTTCTTATGAGATCTTCCTGGTCGATGCTCGATTTTAAAGTCGTACTGTTGCAGCCGTTCTATCCAACGAGCCAGTTGACCTTCCGGGGTTTTCAACTGCAACAGCCATTTCAACGCAGCATGGTCGGTCCTGATTTTGAAATGTCGTCCATAGAGATACTTATGAAAATGGTCCACTGATTTGACGATGGCCAATAACTCTTTTCTGGTTACACAATAGTTTCGTTCTGGTTTGGAGAGCACCTTGCTGAAGTACTCGATCACTCTTTCCTCTCCGTTCTGAATTTGAGACAGCACACAACCAATCGAAGAATTGCTGGCATCTGTATCTAAAATAAAAAGTCCATTCTGTTGTGGGTATGCTAGTACAGGACCAGTGCATAGAGCTGCCTTCAATTTTCTCCATGCTGTTTCACACTCCGGTGTCCACTGGTACTGAACTTTCTCTTCTGTTAGCCGGTGTAATGGCTTCGCAATGTCTGCAAACCCTTCCACAAAGCGTCTATAATAAGTGCAAAGGCCAAGGAAGCTTCGTACTTCATGAACGTTAGATGGCCTTGGCCAATCTCGTACGGCAGAAATTTTATCGGGATCCGTTTGTATTCCCTCTGAAGACACTACGTGCCCAAGGAATTTAACTTCTTTCTGAAATAGTAAACACTTCTTCGGGTTCAACTTCAGGTGTGCATTCCTTACTCGTCCAAATACTTCTTGAAGATTTTTCAAATGTTCTGTAAAGTCTCGTCCCATAACCAGCACGTCATCAAGGTAAACCAGGCACGTCTTCCAGGTTAGCCCTCGTAGTACAAATTCCATCAATCGTTCAAACGTGGCTGGAGCATTGCAAAGTCCAAAAGGCATCACCGTAAATTGGTAAAGACCACTGCCTGCTGAAAATGCTGTCTTTTCCTTATCATCAGGATGAAGTCCAACTTGCCAATAACCGCTCCTAAGGTCTAACGTCGAAAACCACCGTGAGCCTGCCAATGTACTTAACGTGTCATCAATCCGGGGTAATGGGTAACTGTCTTTCTTCGTCACATCGTTCAATTTTCGATAATCGACACAAAATCTTAACGTTCCGTCCTTTTTGGCAACCAAAACTACTGGCGATGACCAGGGACTTGTTGACTCCTCAATAACTCCATCTTGTAGCATCTTATCTATCATTGTTGAGGCTTCTTCTTGTTTTGCTAGCGGAAGCCTCCTAGGTTGTTGTCGAATAGCAGGTGAGTCACCAGTATTTATCCGATGCTGGACTATATCTGTTTTTGTAAGGGCCTCCGTACTTTTGGCAAATACTGAACTTTCTTTTTCCAGGAACTTGAGCGCCTCCTCTCGTTCATCCTCAGATAAATGCTCCAACTGGGAGCTCAGCAAGGTCAAAACTTCCTGGTCTATATTTGTAGATGAATTTCCCTCCGTTTGTTCTTCGCACCTTGCTACCCATGTGACCGGTTCATAGGAGCCAATCGGTTTGCCTTCTTTGATTGTTACTGCATGGGAATTTAAATTGACGACTCTAATTGGGATTTTATCTTTAGTCCGGGTTAAAGTTCTTGCCACAACAATATTGGTTAGGGACTTAATCGATTCGTCACCTTCCACCAGGCCAACACGGTAGCCTCCAGGATTTCCTTCCAAGGCAGCATCGATGATCTGTTCCGAATGAGCAGGAATCTTAATCGTCTTTGTTGTCAATAGCCTTGCTTTACGGAATTGGTCATCTGCGGTTGCCAGGATAAATTCCTCATTCCCAATTTTCAAGACTCGCTCCCCTACGTCAACAATAAACCTCTTCTCTTCCATGATGTCCAGTCCCAAAATGAAATCATCTGTAATGTCAGCCACAATGACCTTGTAATTGAATCTCAATCGTCCAACCTGCAGTTCCAAATTGACCTCTCCATGGACCGCAGCCCTGTCTCCCGTGGCTGTCCGAATAATTACTTCATTTTGCTTCTTCTTAATCTGCAAGCCTGATATAAACCCTGGCCGCACTATTGATGACGTAGCGCCGGTGTCAACAGTAAACACACACTTTCTTCCATTCACATATCCTTGCAACAGCAGACTACTTGGAATTCTTCGCAGCTGGGAAATCTTTATTTCTCTGGGGGCACCGTGTTCCCTAGCCAGCACAGCCCCCTTGGTGCTGGCTATCTTTAGTTTTCCTGCTGCTCTTCTACATTTACAGCATTTACTCGTCTGTCCGAGTTCTGCTGTCGACAGTCTCGTTTCATATGTCCCATCCTGCCGCAGTTGTAGCATTTAATACCTCCACTTGGCCTTTCTCTGTTTTGTTGGTTTTCCTGTCTTCTTGGAGGATTCGATTGAGCCAGTAATTGACCGATCATTTTATTCGTATTGAGAATCGCGTTCAAGATAGGGTTTTGGTCTCTTTCTTCTGGCTGCGATTCTTCAAGCGTCATAGCCCGCACTCTTGACTTTGGAGTATCCCTATAGACGGCTTCTACCTCTAATGCATGCACCAAGGCTTCACTACTACTTTTATGTCGGGATAGCCTGAGGACTCGCCTGATCTCCTCGTCCCTTATCCCGTCTAGGAATGCCCCCACTGCCAATTGCTCTTTAAATTCTTTTGGCGCATTAGGATAAGCTAAGTGTGCCAGTCTTTCCACCGCAGCTTCAAATTCTTGCAGGCTCTCTCCAGCTTTCTGAACGCGCACTTTCAGCTGGGTCTGGTATACTTGAGCAAGGTGTTGATCTCCATATCGTAGATCTAAGGCAGCTTCTAAAACTCTAAAATTACGTTGTTGGTCCGCCGGAATTGTCTGGAGCAACTCCAACGCTTGGCCTCTTAAAGCCACGATTAATGCCTTAGCCTTCTCTTCGTCATTCCAGTTGTTTGCACTCGCTGCTGCCTCAAACTGTGTCTTGTAAGTCATCCAGGAATTTTGACCATCAAAGGAGGGAATTTTCAATCGCTGGCCTGACGATACCAGTTGCTGGTTTCCTCTATCCCTCAACTGTTGTTTAAGCTGGTCAATTTCTCCTTCTACCTGGTGCATTTTCTCTTCAACCTTGTCTACTTTTTCTTTCACTTCGCTTACGTCTTGCTCGACTTTAATTTTAAGTTCTTCAGTGACGGCAAATATGGCATTCTGTTGGCTCTCTATAATTTTCCTTAGTTCGTCTCTCTCTTTTTGTTGTTTAATGTCCAAGTCTTGCATGATTTTTCTCAATTCTTCCTGACGTCGTTTCTCTTCGTCTTGATGTCGTTTCTCCTCGTCTTGATGTCGTTTCTCCTTCTCTTCCTGGCGTTTTCTTTCCTGATCCATCATCATCTTTTGCATTTGGGCCATAAAGTCCTGCATTTGTTGTTCGGATGCCATGCTTCTGGTCGTTACCGGCATACAATTACGTTGAAATCAAATAAGTTTAATATAATTACGTCACTATCGGTAATGGGACTGTCCAGAAAACCCTCAAAACGGCACGAAAAAGTCTTATCTAGAGTCTTTGTCACTTAACCTCTAATGTCCAACAAAATGTTCCAAAAATGTCTCAAAAATGCACTTAAACACTATTTTTCCTGTTCGAAAATAAACCTCGAACAATGTCCAGTAAATTAGTCCTTCCTGTGTTAGCACTAACTCCGAGAATACTGTCCCAGTCTTCTCAACACTCCCGAAAAAAATCCTCTTGTCAAAATTCCGCTTCCGACACCAAAATGTTACGGATTTCCACCTTTTTGGAAACACCCTGTATAAATCCGTGGGTTCTAAATAATTTCAACAAGAGATAAACACTACTAACACTTTATTTAACAATTTACTGACTGTACAATACTTGTTTACTTAATAGTTAACCTCACTTTTACCGAACGTCACTTCTATAAACTGCCTTCTTCATAAACTTCCCCTTCCGCGCTGGTAATCGCGCCTTATATACTCCGAATTTGAATCTCTAGATCCATCTAGAAGCAATCAAGAATCTTCTCCTTCTTCCAGAAAAGTCCGTTTTATTCTCTTGGCTTCCAGTCACAATCAATAGGCATAGGCGTACCATCTCCTTTTCCAAGGGGGTGTAATTCATAACAATATTTTTGCAGTTTTATTTTAATAAATAATCTTGCACATTTATTAAAGCACACGCTATTATTACAATATGATCCAAATATTTTATCAAGCTGGTGTGAACACAGGCATGAGGTTCTAAAATGGAATATTCTCTTATTCTTGATATAACTCTTTCAACATGAATTCGTAGGCTGGCTATTCTTTTAGATTGTTTCACTTCTTCTTTAGAGTTTTTCACTGTTGCCAATACAGATGGCGGTCTAATTAAAACATTATTTCTAGCGATCAGAAGTTCATCAATATGCTTAAAACCACGGTCAGCCATAATATGTGCTCCATTTTCTAGCATATTTAAAAATCCGGATTCTTCAACTATCATTTTATCGGTAGTTCTTCCTCCAAAACCACTGGATATGTAAGAAATTAAACCATCAGGAGTGCAAGCCACTAAATATTTTATAGTATTAGTTTTTTTATATTCCGACCAAGAAAAAGATTACAGTATAGGATTTTTTGACTTTTGAATGGAAATTTCAAAGCAGTCTATTATGCACTGAACGTTTTTGAATCTCTTTCTAAAGGGTATTGGTAGACACTTTTGAGAGTCAGAGCGCGATTTCCACTGAATAAATGATTTTAAATGGGCTACTAATTTTGGCAATGATTTTTTAATTATCGAGCACACTGTTGAAGCTGACGTACCAAAATCATCTGCTAATATGCTATATGGAAGATTAAGTTTAATTTTTTTTAAAGTTATAAAAATTTCAATTTTCTTTAGCTGGCACCTTGTAGAGAGCAAGTCTACTATAAAAAGTGAGTGACTCGGTACACCAATATAAAGTTTAGGATTTTTTTCAATAACATAAATTGTTCGCATTTCTATATTTTTCTTTAAATTCCAAATTTGATCAAGCTCTTCGGTTGAACTAAACTCACTAAACATCGGCTTGAATGTAGAAGTATTCGAAGTATCGCTCGTGTCAGAGGGATAGTAGGTTTTCAGTGTTTTTTTCGATGGTTTTTGAATTTGTTTTCCTCTCTTTGGTGGTCTTAGTATATTACACTCAGTAGATTTTGATCTCATTTTAGCTTTTATGTTGACTTGAACATACTTATGCGACTTATTAATATCTATAGACGCAGCTGCACTTTCCTGGGTATTTTCAAAAATTTCTTGTGTAGCTTGTAACTCCTGAATATTTATGTCATTATCTGGTGACAGACAGCTTCTCTTAGTGCTTGTCGAAGGTTCACTTAAATCACGCTGTCGTTGTCTTTTTAGAAAAGCATTTCGAGGACTTACGGTGTGCATAGGTTTTCGCATTTTCTGGCAATCAAAAATATGTGGAACCACGCCAGGCTTCATTTTAATTGGTACGTTTTTCATTAATTTAAAATATATGTAGTTTTCCATATCCTCTCTCAACTAAAAGGAAATACGCAGATAAGTAGATATATTAATAAATTGAAGACCTGAGTGGATTAAGAAGTTACATCGAAAACTTAAAAATTTCAAATTTTGTTATTGGTTTAGAAATATAATATAAAAATATGCAAAGTCTACATATAATTTGTATTAGTGTTCTAGTGTACTGTAGAAATAAAAATCATAAAAATGCATACCAGAAGGCAGGTAAGGTCAAAAAAAGTTACGGAGAAAATTAGTCTCAAAAATTAAAAATATCGCATCATTTCCGTTTTTTAAATTTTAAACGGTATTTATCCAAAAACTAAACCTTATACAAAATGTTTAAAATAAATTTTTCCATAATTTTTGTACACTACTTCTGCAGTCCTAACATTTTTAAATTTAAAAAAATATCAATATTGCCGTTACATTTATATAATTTTTTCTCTCCCTGTATATTCAGTCTGAATTTTGATAACGTCATCTTTCTTTACGCAAACATTTCTATAAAGAATAGAATTTTCTAAGAAATCATAAAGCAATAATTAAAAAGTGCTCATATAGAGCGCACTTTCTGCCTGTATATCACTATTAAATTTATTAAGGCAATTAATTGAAAAAATAACTTACATTAAAATGATCCTCACAGCAATATTTTGTGGATTTATTACTTAACAAATCTGTTCTTCGCATAGCTTTCTGCCACAGGTTCCTTACTTTTATATTTTTAGGCAAACTAATAAATACTTTATCGGGTGTAGTCACAGTAGTGTTTTTACATTCGGGAACTATACAGTATTTATAATTTTTCTTTTTGTCATCCATTATGTTAAAATATACTTTACGAAACCTAACTGAACCGACGACGGCAATGATTAAAAGTATACTCTAACTAGCCTTCGCTTCACCGCGTTACAACTGCTGTCTGCCTGCAGTCGTGAGATCTGATGACGTCACACCAGCCTGTCGAGAGCGCCGGCTGTTTCACAGAGCACCGACTTTGGTAATTTTTTTACCTATGAAACTGACATCAGAAAATGTAAAAAATTTGCATGGGTATTATATTAAGTAAACACTTTCAGAATATGTAATTTAAAAAAAACGCAAAATGAGCCTATTGTTGCACATTCTACAGGATGCCCTTCGCAGTTTTTTTGTAGATAATATTAGTTTTAGACATTTTTAGTTTAATTACAAAACATTAAAAAAAATAATTAAAAAAAAATATATTAAAAAAATTTAGTCCTTTTTTATTTATTGATCGATTTTGTTCAAAGGGCTCGTCCTCTAGCTAACACTAACTTACTGTCCAAATTTCAATACTTCTAGTTCATAAGTTATACTGCTTACAAGAAACGTGACGGACGGGCAGACAGACAGGCGGACAGACAGACGTACAGACAGACGAACAGACAGACAGACAGACAGACAGACAGAGACGGACAGACAGACGGACGGACGGACAATTTGAAAGTTGCTCAGAATTCGATCACCAACACTTTGATATGAAAATTTTTTCTCTACGAGCAATATTACCGGTTTTAGAAATGTAATATACTCTTCGTCTGGTTTTTGCGAAGAGTATAATAAGATTAAAAACAACTACTGTTGAAATTAGAAGAAGGGTCAGGAAATGCATAAGAATTAATGAGTCTCATTTTGAACGCAAAAATAACAAATTTGTTCTAAAATAATAATTTTTGTTTTAAATAAAGTTTTTGATACGATAGCTTTGTTTTTGTTGAAAGAACGTGAATTTTGTTGAAATGAAAAATTATTATTTTCAATTGATAGTCTTTCATCTTTTTTAGGGACTGGTGAAACTTAATGGTTTAATGGTATGTATGATGAGACCACGGTAAGAGGACATCACTTCTCTGGTTAGTGAGATGTAAGCTTCCAAAAATAAATTTTTGAACGTTTTCATTTTACGTTTTTTCGTAAGTGATCAATTTGTTTGAGGTAAATTTTGCCAAAACTGATTGTGCAACAGTTAAGTAATGCAGTTAATGATATACAGAAATGATATGATAAGTGTGTTGTATTAAATGGAGGTTTGGTAGAAACCACAACAATTTAAATAAATTTAGATAGGTAGTTCTTTAGGAATTTATTGAAAAGTCTTGGTCATTCTACAGGGTAGTGTAAAGTATACTTTCAAAAACTGGTTATGTAATGAACAAAAAAAGAAATGTTGTGAATTCTCAGAAAATGCACAATCAGTTTTGACAAAATTTAACTCAAACAAATTGATCACTTACGAAAAAACGTAAAATGAAAACGTTCAACAATTAATTTTTGGAAGCTTACATCTCAGAAACTAGGTAAGTGATATCACTTAAAATTTACCTCTAGGGGGTTTTAAATGGCGCTCTTTACGTTGATGAAATCGAAATTTGAATAACAAATTCTATAAAACACATTTTTTTGTAAAGTCGGCTTTTGAAACTCCCTTAAAATCGCACGCTATTGACATATCACATGTTACCAAGTTTAAAAAATCACCTTATCGATCTTTTCTTGCCACCAAAATTTGATGTTAATCAAGCATCAATTAACGGGTATACACGGGTGTTGCGATCTTAAGTGGGTCAGTAAATTTAAATATTAAATGTAATTAAAAGTCTGTTCACGTAAACGCTCCAATTCATACTGCGCCCTTGTTCAAATACTAGCAAAAGTGAAGTAAAATTAGATACGTTACTTTAAACAAAAGAGGAGACAACTGAATATTTCCTTTTGTAATGAAAAATATAAGTTACATCAATTTTCATTTTTTTAAGAAAATAATGTAAATATAAAATTATAATTAATTTTTACAATTCTGTTTTTAAAAGTGAAGTTATGAAATACAATAAGGCAGTTAAACAACACAGATAAATGAAAAAAAATCAATTTGTTGATATTTTCGCCTCCTATAAATTAATAACACTTATGATTTAAATAAGTTGTTAGTTTAAATTATTTAAAAAAATCTACTCAACAAACTTATGAAAGAGTGATATAGCTTGACATTTAATAACTTCAAGTATTAACCTTTAGGACTTGTTCCTTTGTCTTTTAGGGAAGAAGAAACCACTGTACATTTACATAAAAATTTACATAGACAAAATTTACTTTTCCTTCATAATAATTAAAATGTCTTAACTTCATGAAGAGGAAATGGAATCAAAAGGATGCCTTCACCAAATGTATGTATTAATGAGAATATGCCGTTTTATTTTATGAATAAAATGTAGGTCAGGTATTTGAAATAATATTTTTTAATACTGCATTCTGTTTAATGGCATCTTCTGTCAGATTGCACACTTTTAAATACATACTTACCCAGATGAAAATTATATTCTCATTTAACTAAATGTTAAAATGCAGAATATTGTCAAATATAGTTGAGTACTTTTTGTTGAAGATTATATTTAAATATTATTAGTGTACTGACAGGCTTATTCTCAGCATTCACACAAAAAATAGGAATAAAATCAACATAAATATTATTTAAACAATATTTCTGTATTGAAAATGAAAGTATTCCCTAAACGTCACGCCTGATATACAACGCAACTGGTAAAATTGACTACAATCTTGGGTACAAGCAGCGGGCGCAGTTGCGTAACTTTCATTCCAGTTACATATAAAGTGAAGTACCTAGACGATTATTTGACAGAAAGAGGAGTTATGTGACTAGTTTACCAAATTTCTCTCATTTTATTTTTGTATAGAAGAACTCTGAAATTGTAGGTTAATCGAATGGAAAATTATTGAGAGAGTAAAAGGTATATTATAGATTACTGCCAATTCAAGGAATCAATGGAGTTGCCTGTTATTTCATAATCTTCCATTATAACAAATAATGGACACAAAATTTCTTTGTTAAATATCATTATATTTTCTGTTGGCAATTGCGTAAATACTGGACTACAACATTAAGCACAGCAGCTGTGCTTGAGAATGTAGTCGTGTATATAGTAATTAATGTACTAGAAGAAGATTTAGTACGTAATTGAATATTCAATTTGTTTCAAATGCAGCGCACAAAACCATAGCAGATTTGCTCACGGTGAATACATTAGTTGAATATACATCAGCAGATTTGTCGGACAATTTAAATTATTTATCTACAGTTAAAAGGAATCGCTAGATAAATTTACTTATTTAATATTGGACGACATTGAGACTGCTAAAATCTTTATTTATAAATCACTCCGGATTGCTTTGGGCGCGATGAAATCTATTCCAATAGGCATTACTCGTTAGAGCATTGGAACCTCCTTTGTGGATTGGAGGAGAATGTCTAGTTTGTAAATTATTTTATTACAATCTAACAATAATAATCGCCTCTATCAACTTATATAGGGTGTTTCATGAGAAACTATACATACCTCCAGTAGCTCTTTATTTCTGAGATACAAGGTCTAAATTTATATTGGCCAGAATAATTGATCGGATTTTGTTTAAATTTTAGACACTTTACGCACTTATCACAGTTGATAGATTACTGTTATAATAGCAATCTATCAACTCTGATAAGTAATAACAATAATAATATTTATTATTAGCCAAAGCTAAAGATAAAACACATAAATAGAATACAATTAAATAGTATAAATATATATTTTTTTCTTTTCACAAACATTTAAAGAAATGAATAAAAATGTTTTTACTTAAATGTACATAACACCTCATACAATGCTTATATTTACCTGTATAATATATTGGTAGCATAGTTTTTTAAATTTGTTTATGTTTTCACAGTTAGTAATTTCATTTGGTGACTCATTATATAATACAAGACCTTTATAAAAAATATTATTTTGTGCATAATTAGTCCTTACAGTTGGTACATATATATTGTTATTAGTTCCTGTAAAATGTTGATGAATTTCATTCACAAATGTACAGTGGTCTAATAGATGTTCTGGTAATGACCCATGTAAAATTTAAAAAATGAAAATGAATGTATATAGTATTAAGGTTTGTTTAACACTGAGTATTTGTCTAATATTGATTTTATACTTGTATATCTATTGCACTTCAAAATTATTCGTAAAGCTTGATTTTGTTTTTTTTTGTAAGACATTTATCTCAGTATTTGCGAGCAAAAACAGAATTGTTGAACAATGTTGAAAATGGGGGTGTATAACTGATTGATATATGGTTTGTTTTGACCATTGTGTCAAATTATTTCCTATTCGCCCTAATAAGTTTACCTTCTTCGCTACTTTATTAGTAATATATGTTGCATGATTTGAAAAGCTCAAATGCTCATCTATTATAATGCCTAAATATTTTGTTTCTTTTACCTGTTCTGTTTTATTGTTATTTACAATAACATCTTGAGGGTTGGTGTGTGCCAATAGATATTTATTTTTCACTATCATAAATTTTGATTTACTCGTATTTAATTTCAAGTTATTGTTGGTTAACCAACTATACAAATTTTGTAGATCATGATTTAAATTTTCTACTATCGATTTTACACTGTCTCCTACACAATACAATAAGGTATCATCTGCAGTTAATTGAATTTGACATCTTTTAACATGTAGAAATATATCATTAATATACATAATAAATAGTTTTGTTCCAAATACAGTTCCCTGTGGGACACCAAACTGCGTTTCTTTTTCTGACGATATTGAATTATTACATTTTGTGCATTGCACTCTGTCACATAGATAGTCCTGAAACTATTTTATCATACACCCACCAATGCCGATCTTTTCCATTTTCAATAACATTAAATCCCTCTCGATTGTCGATCAAATGCACGTTGAAACACCAACTACTTTTCTTTTGTTAATGGCACTTTTTCAATCCACCACTACTGACTGAAGAGCACTCTCACACGAGTTATTGTTTCTAAAACCAGCTTGGTACCATGTTGATGGGACGACACTCTTCACATTGTACTGTATTGTTTATTTCTCTATTGGAATTACTATTGATTTTTTCCAGTTTTTTGGGAATTCTCCTTTCTCTAAACTATTATTTATAACCTGCAGAAACCTATCTCCAATTAATTCAAAGGATATTTTAATCATTTGTGTTGTTATACCATCTACACTACTGTTTTTGTTAGGCATGTCTCTGACAATTTTCTTTAGCTGCTTGAATGTTTCTAATCTACTATGGGTTCTAGGTATAATCTCCAAAATTTTTTCTGCCCTTTGTGTTTTTATAAGTGATAGTGCAATTTGTTCAATACTGTTTAGAAAGTAATTGTTAAAAATTTCTGATATCTCTTCTTCATTCGTATACATTTTCCTGAGTAATTAATGCCTACTCTATTTGTATTATTTCCCCCCTTTAATATGTCTTTCATCGTTTTCCACATTTCTTTTGGGTTCATTTTCGTTTCGTCTATTTTTTGTTCATAATAATTGGTTGTGATAATTGCTTTTCTATATTTCCGATCGCTTTCCTCAATTTCTAGTTTTATTTCCTCTGTCCACCAATGCCTATTACCCCACCTACTTCTCATTGTTATGGTTCTTTCTGGAATATGTTTGTTCAGACATTTTTTATATTGTCTACTAGTTGATTTGCTAGTGTATAAAGTGTTTAAAATTTAAACAAAATCCGATCAATAGTAAGGATGTTCTGGCCAAAATAAATTTAGACCAAAATCAGTTCATCACCCTGTATCTCAGAAATTAAGAGCGACAGGAAAACTTCAATGGCCGTTCCTGAATACCCAAGTAGTCCACTACCGCCCCTGGAAGTATGTACAGTTCCTCATGAAACCCGCTGTATATGACTTGGCTATATGTAACTTAACCTCAATATATTCCTTAAACAAGAAGAACACATCATTAACGGGCGCTTATAAAATCTGTAATGAATTTGTAGACATTATCAACTGTGAATCAGCTTTAGACCTGGACCTGGATTCACTTTAACAGAATCAACATGCATGTTTCCTTCGTTGGAATACCACCACTTATACTTTTAAGTATAGCAGATCAATTTCCCAACTATAGAAAAGTTTGCATGGATGGCTCAAAAACAAAATACCCAAATTCATGTAATTTTTACATATCCGAACGAGACATTATGAAATCAGATATGGCCTGATTTCTATCGGACATTGTAGGCCCGTCATTGGGGATCAAAAGAAGAGCTTACCTGGAAATAACTCGGGAAGTTTTGAAATTTGGCAGTTTTGTAGGTTGGGGCGTGTAGAACTAAAATTCACAAAATGCACAATTCGAGACTTGCCGCCGGCCCTGCTATCTTGCCAAGATTGCGGCCAAAAACGGTTTTTTGCAATTCTCTCCAAAACTGTGCGTTTTTAGAAAAGAAACCGCTGCCTAAGGAATCACTACTTCCACATCCAGATTCTTCATCCAAGTCGTTTTAAAGGAAACATCTTGACTATATTTGCACTCTAGTATGTGGAAATTATTGGTCATAGAATTTTAACAATATTTGGGGCAGATGTCATAGAAAAGTTTGAGGAGTTGGTTTCTACCATATACGTTAAAAATGAAGTTTTTAGTTCACCCTACTTATTTTCTACTATTCACCTCCCACCCCTTCAATGGAGGCATCTCAATCAGATGTCACTACAATACATACGTGTACTAATCTCAAGTGAATATCTCAATTTGATGTTATCAATCCCATTAATAATGAAGCGGAGGTGGTGGAGTTTGAAAAATATTAGAAAGAAATCTGAGGCCTTGGTTTCTAGTATATACACCGAATCCCAAATTTCTGTACTCTTATCACCTTGATTTACTTATTTTCCCCTAGTCACTCCTATTAACCCTAACCCTTCTACGGAATCATCCCAAAATATAATCTAGTTCCAGATGTCGTTATAATACATACGTCTACCAAATACAAGTGAATATCTCAATTTTATTTTATCAACCCCTTTAATAATGTAGTAAGGGTTGTGGAAGGGTTGAAACATATTTTTTAAAATTTTGAGGTCTTGGCTTCTAGGACATACACCGAATTTCAAGTTGCAATACTCTTACCAGCTTGCTTTACTTATTTTTCCCTATTTACCTCTACTTACCCCCACTCCTTCAACGCAATCATGTCAAAATATAATCTAGTTTCAGATATAATTATAATATATAAATGTACCAAATTTCAAGTGAAAATTTAAATTTAATTTTATCAACTCTTAATAAGGGAGTGGGGGTGGTGGGGAGAAATAGAAAATACTAATAAAAAAACCTGAGACCTTCGCTTCTAGTATATACACCGAATTTGAAGTTTCTGTAGTCTTACCAGCTTGCTTTACTTATTTTCCCCTATTTACCCCTATTTAACCCCCAACCCTTCAACGGAATCATCTCAAATTATAATCTAGTTCCAGATGTCGTTATAATACATACGTGTACCAAATTTCAAATGAATACCTCAATTTTATTTAATCAACCCTTTTCATATTGGAGTAGGGGTGGTGGGGGTTGAAAAATATTATAAAAAATTCTGACTCCTTGGGTTCTAGTACGTATACCGAATTTCAAGTTTCTGTACTCTTACCAACTTGTTTTACTTATATTCCCCTATTTACCCCAAATTAACCCCCAACCCTTCAACGGAATCATCTCAAAATATAATCTAATTTCAGACGTCGTTATAATACATACGTGTACGAAATTTCAAATGAAAATCTCAACTTTATTTTATCAACCCCATTAATGGGGTAGGGGTGGTGGGGGGTTGAAAGATGTTATAAAAAATTCTTAGGCCTTAACTTCTAGTACATACACCAAATTTCAAGTGTCTGTTCTCTTACAAGCTTGCTTTACTAATTTTTCCCTATTTTCCCCTATTTAACCCCCAACCCTTCACCGGATTTCCTCAAAAAACAATCGTGTTCCAGATCTCGTCATAATATATACGTGTACAAAATTTCCAAGTCAATATCTCAAACCGTTCCGGAGAAAACGTGCGGACAAAAAAAAAGTTATAGACAGACAGACCGACCGACCGACAGACAGACAGAAATTTTTTTTTCGCTCAAATTTAAAATCTCGACGTTTCATGACATTCTAAACCTATTTCACGAATAAAAATTTTTGAAAATTTTTTTGCGATTACTATACTTCCATGTATGGAATATGTAAAGAGCAAAATTAAAGAGGAGGAAATTTCGTACAAAAAGTGAGCATATCATATTTTCGCTAAAGTTAACCGTTTAGACTCAAGAGCTTCTCCAAGTGATTTATGCACCGAATTCCGCAGACAAGATGATGTCAGGGCACGCCTACGCTCGGGCAGTCAGAGGTCATCTTTTAGTCCACCGAGCTCTGGGACAGACTGTGGAATTTACAGAAGAAGAACGCCTGGCCATGGAAAACATTCTTTCTAATTTGGACAGATCCACGATCTTTGCAACGGATCACCAAGACTTACTTTAAACAATCACTGGAAAATTTGGAGAGGCACTTGGAAAACTAGAAAGTAATATACCTACCGTGAAACTCTGGGTGCAATATTTTAAAATGGTGACTCTAGTGAAACAGTTTATAGAAGCAGAAAGAATGGGTAACTGGCAACTCCACCTAGAAAGTGTTAAACAAATGTGTTGTCTTGGCTTACGCAACACCCGCCTTTCCCAGACGTAGACAAAATAATGTCTATTTCTTCAGGCGTTGTTGGAGATCAAACAATAAATTGTTTTGAGGCTGAGCAAATTGGGAAAGTTGGAATAAATAATATAATTGGAAAAAACTTTGGCGATGTGGTACTGAGACGCAAGGACAAAGTACTGCCCTTGAGAGCAGTGAACTCGAGCATTCGAATTGATGATAAAGTAGTGCCCGTTGATTTACTACTTATTTTTCAGAGACTTTGTGTTGCAAAACAGAGCAACGAAGAACTCGAACAGCATCTGCAGTGTGAGTTGGCTCCGTACCCATTGTTCCTGTTTTTTGAAGCCGGAATGCGAAAAACTGCGAAGTCCCTACTGTACAAAGCTTTTTTGCCAGTTACAGACATTGACTTTGGAACCAACAAAGTGTACATAATTGACGGTGATTACCTGTTGCATCGAGTCGTTTGGAGCCGAAATCAACATTTGTCTAACTAAGGACATTTTTTGTATGAAATTTCCTCCTCTTTAATTCTGTTTTCTACATATTTTTTGAAAAAGGCATAGTTTTGGAGAGAATTGCGAAAAAACGTTGTTGGCGGCCATCTTGGCTTGGTGGCGGCTCCGGCGGTAAGTCTCGAATTGTGCGTTTTATGAACTTTAGATATGGACCCCGAAACCTACAAACCAGCAAAGTTTCAAAACTTCCCGAGTTATTTCCATGCAAAAATCCCCAATGACTGGCCTATTGATAACATGCCAAAATAAGGACATAATAGTTTTTTATTTTTCAAATCATTCAGCAAACTTCAAGCATTAAGAATGAACACTACAAGTATGGGTAAAACCACTGTGGCATAAAGTAAATGGGGTAGTTGACAATTTTATAACACGGCATGGAACCGTCCAAGGAGCATCTTAGATAAAAATGGAATTAACTTTCGACAAATTACGGACATCTGGAAAACACTTACTATTTCAAGAAACACCTAAAGATAACCGAAGATGCGTGCTTTAGCAATTTAAGCATCAATAAAAAACTAACAAAAACAAATATTAGAACGAGCTTATTCACAGTATAATGAGGATATAACAACTCAGATTTGCATCATCTCTTCTTAAATTGTGAAACATATAAAAACCAGTTTGTATTTGTTAAAATTCTAAGAGATTTTAATTTTAGATAGCCACTATGATTTCCAGAAATTTTAATAAGAATATGCGTGGGTAAAAATATTTACAATTTTTTTTTATTTCCATTGATATGGATGGCTATTTAAACTCTATCAATTTTTCTCTAACCTCATATTTTATAACCTATGTTACCGTGGCCTCTATTTGTGTGTGAGTTTAAGAGTCCCTGATAAACCCCTGGGCAAGATTTTCTTCACGACTCTAAACTCTCAAGTTCATCTTCTATAATTCCGAGAGATTAACATGATCAATTTTTCACTCAGAATAATTGGAACATTAAAACATACACGTGAAGATATTTAGTGATCAATTTATCTGTATACAGATGCTAAAGTTTTATTTCAGTTATTGGATAATAAAAAGATATTTCTAAAGGAATTTTCGGTTCCCCTTTCTGCCATTTTATCGGTACAATTTATTGATCAGTAAATCTACTAATGTGTAGGTATCTATTGCACACCAGTTTTAGGTTTTTGCTTATAATCTCTAGATTGCAGGTAAACTATAAAATGACTATAAATGTTACCATGATTACTTCTTTGGTTATAAAGATGCTCTACAAGTAAAATCTTATAATAAGAAATGCATTCTTGACTAGGAACTATAAAAGAATTCATTTCAACTTCTTTAATGGTTTTAACTCAGCTAAAAAAATGTCCAGACAACTGATTATGAAATTTTGTAAATGTTCTATTGAATCTATTGTTTTTTGTATAAAAATCATGATATAATTCGTCAATTCCAATTAAATAGGAAGCGAAATAGTCAACAAAAAAATTCAAAAAAATATACAAAAAGAGAGACAGTACAGAGCCTGGCACACTGAGAGTGCAGTGCAGCCTAGATGCATCTATACCGAATTTGGTATCAGCTCTCTCATGACATGAGACTTCATACGGGGCCACGTGACAGTAGGAGAGCAGCAAGATGGCGGCGGCACGGGCCGCACCTGCACGGGAGGCGGACACTGAGATTCCGCGGCACCCAGGAGCACTGCTAGCCCGTCGCGACGGCATGGACGCGAAGGTTCGGTGACTCGACGCTCGGGACGTCAGACTTCGGTCGATGATAGGCAATGGTAAGGATCCTGGAACAGTCCTTACCAGTTACTTTCTAGCATATTAAGGAAAATATTAATGCAAAATGTTATTAAAAAAGCATTTGCCTACCAATAAATACATATACGGAACGAAAAACTAACTTTTTAGTTATTTAAATTAATGCGGATTAATATTGATAACATGATCAAGTTGGTTCAATTTTGGAATAATTAAGCAAAATACTCGTAAAACATCCCTTTAGAGTAAAGTGCCACTAAGAGAATACGAAAAACAAATGTGTAATTGAAATTTTTTATAACTGGAAGAAGCAAAGGCTTCTCTATATAAATATTCTTTTTTTTTCATTTTCTTTACTCATACTGATATTATTATGAAATACACAAATAAATATATTTGCACATATTTGCATAACCATATTTATCAACTTCGGTAAATAAACTACAGTGCATTTCAAAATAGCAAGTTCTAATTTATATCAAATAAATAAATCAAATTTAGATTTCACATTGTTAATAGGTGGAATCATGTTCCTTAATTTATCATCATTAAAATATCGACAGATCATCTTGTATCCATTAATAATTTACAAGCAGTTAGAACAATCAATAACACAAAGAATATATGCAAATTTCAGCATTGGAAGTATACAGGCTATCAAAATGCAGAAGCCGCGAAAGATGGTAGGACTTTCAAAACCCAAATTAAATAGTACACACTCTCATACTTGCACCTTCATCTCATCTGTGATGTAATTTGCAACATGAACGTATATTTTCTAATATTTCATTGCAATGGCTATAAGAGAAGTATAGCAACTGATGTTTTTCTATCATCAATTTCAAGGGAGAAGTAAGAACCGTTGGAGACTTTTTTTTCATTAGTAAACCTCAAAACAAATATAAATCGAATATTCCAAACGGCATTCTATGTTCACGCAATAGAAATGAATATTTTCAATGGCAGTTAGCATATTATTGAACTACGAAACGTTGCCTGCTTTCGACTGAATTTTGTACATGGATTATCTATTCGTAGAGATCCAAAAAACGAAATTTAAAAAAGAGGAAATGGAGGAAATAAATTTTATAGAAAATTAGAGCTTATCTGATTTTAACCTAGACAATTTTGGAAAGTTGTAAAATTCCAATTGAAACCTAATGTCAAAGGGAACCACACCTAAAATTTGTTATTAACAATTTTAATTAATGACAAATGACGAGAAACTACAAGATATTCGGAAGTTAATCAACATATCACATAAATTGAATGATTGATAATAAAAAATAATTTAGTACCAATCTTGGACTACTAAGCTCCCAGCAAATAAACTGAATGATTATACGCTATGGAGCTCTACTTAAAAATATTTAAAATGAACAGAAACCTGTAATACCAATTAAGATAAACGATGATAAAGATTTTGGTAACAATGTGCGAAGAGAAGGGTCCTTGCGAGCTCTTGGCCAAGGCGTTCTAAACTATTTCAGACACAGTTTACACGTGAACAGAAAATAACTACACTACAAGTCTCAGAAGTGCATCATTAAGTACATTTAACAATTCCGTGTTTATTACTCTATATCAGTTGCTATATTTGCAAATGATGGTTATTCTAGTATCCAATAGGGATTCAGCTATGACTTCATAAGTCCTACAATGGGATATAAATGGACTTCAGAACTGGCTTAAATGCTGGCGAACCAAAATAAAAGAAAATAAACTAAATATATCATTTGCACTTTCAAACAAGAAATTTGTCTTACAATAATGACTTTTCGCAAATAAATGCCGTAAACTATTTGAGATCTACACAACGATGAAATACCTATATGACAGACTCACATTATAAAACAAAAAGGACTTTTCTTTCTACAAATTTTAAAATTATATTGGACGATCGGTACTTGTAAATAATTCTAGCACAGAAATTACATCAGCGCAAGTAATTTGCTCTCGTTGTTGATGCACCATGGTACAATTAAAAACTGACTCATTTGAAATAAGTCGGGATCTACATATAGAGACACGTCTCAATATACTTACATGGTGGTAAAAGATTAAAGAGCCATCTATAATTCATTAGATCTAATAGTTGAAGTTATGAAGCTATCAGTGTTAAGCCTCCTGAAGGAATATGCCAGTAGACATCCATCTATTTCATTTGAATTTAGTCATAACCAATCAATTTACTATTATAGTAGACGTAAGAGATATAGTGCCGCCATCGAAAAGCATGGCGACAAAGCAGTTAAAGCCGACAAAGCGACCGACAAAGGACACTCGCTCATTTTACTCCTTCGTATCACTATATGTATTTCGTTTACTATACTATAATAAACTACATACATTACATCGATCTCCTGGATGGGGCTAGAACCTTCGGTATGAGGCTGAGTAATTTTCACAAACACCAAAGTAGAGGTGTTTCAAAATCTCATGAGTTGTGACTTTCATATGCGCAGAGACAAAATTCCTTTCGTGGACTAAGTTACATTTCTTAAAAATATTAGATTTATTGTTTACAATTTATCCCGAGCTCTTGTTTATGTATACAGCAAGGTAGCTGCCAGTGTTTTCAAAATACACTTGTAAACCCAGAACAAACTGTCTTTTGCGCATTTCGCTGTTCATAAGATTCTGAAATACCTCTACTTGAACATTCGAATACTGTCATTCGGCGGGTGTTTAGCCAACCATGTAAGCATTATCTGGACATTGAACTAATTTTGTCATCCCTACCTAAACTCTGTTTCGGTTTAACGAATCATGAGTTAACGACCAATAAAGCGAGCTATTTGTGACAGTCCCTTTAACAGTATTTATACTATTTCTACATTTTGTAATTTCTAAACTTTCTATCAAAAGCATCCAGCTATTCAATATTTGTTACAATTCTAATTAACTATGACAGTTTAATGTTTATGTATTTTCATAGTCACGTGGGAGAATAAATGATATTTATCTTATTTTTACTTATTTCATCTCTAAGGATGGGCAACCAACTAGTACAAAAATCTATTGAACCATTTGAGATGCATCTATTTTCGTTTAACAATGCTAAACACAATACTGTCATGGTTGAAGACCTAAAAGTTTCAAAGATTGAAATAGAGCACTTCTCCGAAACGTTAACAGTTTTTAGTCTTCATTTTCAGTTTTTATTTTATAATCTTGTTTTAATTTATATATCTTTAGATGGGGATATCTTACAGTGTCGTTTCTGTATGTTTCTAATTTCAACTTATTGTTATGAATTACACCCCCTTGAAACTGGAGATTGCTACGCCTATGCCTAATAGTGAGAGACTGGAAACTTGTAGAAAGAGATAGAGTTTTCTAGAGTGTGGTGAGAGAAGATTTTTGATTGGTTCTGGATGGATCTAGAGGCAATTTCAGAGTATATAAGGCGCGATTACCGGCGCAGGAAAGAAGTTTATTTAAGGGAAGTTTGATCAAAGTGAAGAAGTTTTATTAAAGTGAAATTTGGCAGCGAAAAAGTGAGGTTAAATATAAAGTAAACAAAGTGTAATGATTATTTTAGTTAATTAAGAAGTATTTTCTAATCAGTAAATTATTAAATAAAGTGTTAGTGGTTTACCCCTTGTTAAAATTATTTACAACCCACGGATTCATACAGGGTGTTTCCAAAAAGGTGGAAATGAATGACATTTTTGGAACATCTTATTTGGACATTAGTGGCTAAGTGACAAAGACTCTAGATAAGACTTTTTTTCGTGCTGTTCCGAGGTTTTTGGTCAGTTACATTACCGATATTGATGTGATTGTTACATTTTATTGATTTTATCGTAATTATATGCCGGTAACGACCAGAAGCATGGCGTCCAAAAAAACAAATACAGGAATTATTCGCCCAAATGCAAAAGATGATGATGGACCAAAAAAAGAAACGCCAGGAAGAGAAAGAAGAACGGGGAAGAAAGCACCAGGAAGAGAAAGAAGAACAGGAAAGAAAGCGCCAGGAAGAGAAAGAAGAACAGGAAAGAAAGCGCCAGGAAGGGAAAGAAAAACAGGAAAGAAAGCGCCAAGAAGAGAAAGGAGAACGGGAAAGAAAACGACAAGAAAAAGAACAAAGACATCAAGAAGAAAAACAAGAAGAGGAGAAACACCGTCAAAAGGAAAATGACGACTTAAGGAAAGCTATAGAGACGCAACAGAATGATATAGGTAGCGTAAAGACGAAAGTTAATAAGGTCGAAGTAAAAGTAGGCAAAGTCGAAGAAGAAGTTGGTGAAGTCAAAGTGAAAGTAAACAAGTTCGAAGAAGAAGTCAAAGGAGAGATTGACTAGCTTAAAAGACAGTTGAGGGATAGAGGAAACCAGCAAGTGGTATCATCAGGCCAGCGATTAAAACTTCCCTCCTTTGATGGTCAAAGTTCCTGGATGACTTACAAGACACATTTTGAGGCAGCAGCGAGTGCAAAAAACTGGAATGAGGTAGAAAAGGCTAAGGCATTAATCGTGGCTTTAAGAGGCCAAGCATTGGAGTTGCCTCAGACAATTCCGGCAGCAACGGAACTTTAGAGTTTTAGAAGCTGCCTTAGATCTACGATATGGCGATCAACACCTTGCACGAGTGTACCAGACCCAGCTGAAATCACGTGTTCACGGGGCTGGGGAAAGCTTGCAAGAGTCGAAGCTGCCGTGTGGAGACTGGCTCACCTGGCTTACCCAGATATACAGAAGGAATTTCAAGACTAACTGGCAATAGAGGCTTTTCTGGATGGTATACAAGACGATGAGATCAGGCGAGTCCTCAGGTTATCTCGATACCAGAACAGCAGCGAAGCGTTGGTGCGTGCACTCGAGGTGGAAGCTCTCTTTCAGGATATTCCGAGTCCAAGAGTACAAGCTGTGTGTATTGAAGAATCGCAACCAGAAAAGGAGAACCAAAGCCCTACGTTGACCAAGATGGAGAAAATGATTACTCAACTACTGGCTAAATTGGATACTGCAGGAAGACAAGAAAAGCCAAGTGGGGGTATTAAATGTTACAACTGTGGCACTGTGGCAGAGCAGGGCATATCAAACGAGACTGTCGACAGCGGAACTCGAGGAAAGTGAATGCTAGAAACATGGAAGAGACACAAAATAAACAAAGCAGTGGAAGGCCAAATGGACGGCGTATGAAATGTTACAGGTGCGGAGAACTAGGACATATCCAGCTAAAATGTCCACGGAAGAGCTTGGAGAGAGTAGAGTCAGACGCTGTGAAGCCCAGGGGAAAATCAGAGGAAACCGGTACCAGAGAGGCTGTGTCAGATAAGGAACGTGGTGCCCCTGGAGAAGTTAAGATTTCCCAGCTTCGGAGCATTACGAGAAGTCCACCACTACAAGGATAAGAGAATGAAATGAAAATCCCGAAAAATGCAGATATTTCATCCGGAAGAAGGTGGAAGGAAGATTGCAAGTACCGCCACCAAGGGAAACTGCAGGTCATGGGAGCAGTCAACACTGTCAAGGTAGAGGTGCCGGATGACACGAAAAATGAAGCGCTAAGACAAGATCAGTTGAACGATGCGGAAATTGGGCCTATATTGAGAGTCAAAGAAAGGGGAACTCGTCCAAAATGGAAGGATGTTTCAGTCAAAAGAGTGAGACTGGAGGCACTATGGGCGCAGTGCGACTCACTGAAAGTCATGAACGGGCTGTTGCGTGAGAAAGCCCAGATGGAAAACAGGTGGTTATGCGTCTAGTGATTCCCAGGTGTCGAGTAGCGAAGGTGCTTCAGGAAGTGCACAAGGGAACATCCGATGGACACTTTGGTGTTAACAAGACCCTGAAGAAAATACGAGAACGATTTTATTGGAAAAAAAGTCGTCAGGACGTGGAGGCTTGGTCTCGCAAATGCAAGATTTGTGCAGTCAGTAAGGGACCACAGCGTAGAAGTAAGGGTGAAGGGTTCAACGCCGGAGCTCCTCTTAAGAGGTTGGCTAACAATATGGCGGAGCCATCACCAGCCAGTGACCGAATGAAGGCTCGATACGACCGGAAGGGTACTCCGAAAGGGTTCATCAAGGTGGGAGAGCTGGTTTGGCTGTACAACCCGCAGCGAAGGAAAGGGAAGTCACCGAAATCACCTTGGGATGGACCGTACACTGTTATTACCCGAATTAATGACGTCATCTATCGGATTCAGCAAAACAGAAAGTCCAGAATGAAGATCGTGCATTTGGATAGACTGGCGAAATACACTGATGATTCTGAGTTGCCTGATCGGGACGATCAGGCTTAAGGAGGGGGCAGTGTTATGAATTACACCCCCTTGAAACTGGAGATTGCTACGCCCATGCCTAATAGTGAGTGACTGGAAACTTGTAGAAAGAGATAGAGTTTTCTAGAGTGTGGTGAGAGAAGATTCTTGATTGGTTCTGGATGGATCTAGAGGCAATTTCAGAGTATATAAGGCGCGATTACCGGCGCAGGAAAGAAGTTTATTAAAGGGAAGTTTGATCAAAGTGAAGAAGTTTTATTAAAGTGAAATTTGGCAGCGAAAAAGTGAGGTTAAATATAAAGTAAACAAAGCGTAAAGGTTATTTTGGTTAATTAAGAAGTATTTTGTAATCAGTAAATTATTAAATAAAGTGTTAGTGGTTTACTCCTTGTTAAAATTATTTATAACCCACGGATTCATACAGGGTGTTTCCAAAAAGGTGGAAAACACTCAACATTATTTTCACTCATCCTAATTACTAACACGTCCAACAACGGTAGTCAGTTCATTCCTTTTTTTCATATGTAAATTTTACGCAAGCGAAACGACAATTCTATTTCAAAACAAAGTCATCTACATCAGCAATATTTCTATCGAATGCTGCGAATATATCATTCATATTTCAACTATACCCTAGGAAAATACTTAAATTTTCGAAAACAGCTGTATGGATTGTAATTTGAGGCATGTTGGACAAATGAAACGTCCAATTATAAAAAATTCAAGGAACAAATGACCCATCTAAAAAATTAAAGAACCAAAAGCATAGTATTGTTGTTTGCTAACAATCATAGAATATATATCATTAGAATAGACATTGATAGCTTAAAATTAATTAGAGATTAATTAGAAATAAGAGACATCTGGATGATTTTGAGAGCTTGGAAATTGCGAAATGTAAAATTAGTAAGAATAGTAGACTCTTAGACATGTCCGCTAAGATGCTATGGAGAATCATAGCCACCCGACTTAGCGCGAATAATTGGACAGCTGAAGAGGACTGTCCCCCAGTCAGTATGGATTCAGGAAGGGGATGTCCACAGTTGAAGCCATTCAAGAAGTTGTTAGAGTTGCCCGTAGCACCAATGAGGGAAACTGGAGGAACAAAGAACTATGTATGGCGGTAGCATTGGACATCCGGAACGCTTTTAAGATGGCACCATGGCAACCCATTGTCGACACATTAAGGTGAAGTAGTATCCCAGACTATCTGGTGAAGTAAGTGGAGAGCTACTTCACAGATAGAATTTTACTAATCGACAACACTGAGAGGAGAATCACAGGAGTTCCGCAGGGTTCGGTACTGGGTGCACTACTGTGGAATATTCTTTATGACGGAGTCCTTGTTTTAGAAAAAACCGAAGACCTGAGAGATAATAGGCCAGTGGCCTTTGCGAACTACCTCATAGAAGTAGTATTTGGGACAAACGAGGATGTACTGGAGTCACCGGCCGAGAGGGAAAATAATAACCTTCAATTAACACCCGAAAAGGCGGAGATCGTTGCGCCCACTAGGCACAAAAGAGTCCGGTATATGACTTTGAAAATCATGGGTATAAATGTATAGAAGCTGTAACGAAAATTAACACCAAGTACTTAGGCGTACACATTGATAGAAACCTATCCTGGCGAAAACACATTGAGGAGTGCTTGATAAAGGCGGAGAAGATCGCTGCAGCAGTGAGACCTCATGCCTAGAACTGGGCGCCCCAAGACCAGTATGCATACTTAATTATGTGGTAAATTCCGTGCTACTCTATATCGCTCCAGCACTGGATAGAGGCACTTGACCTAACGGTTAATCGAAACTGGTTGCTAAGGGCCTGATGAGCATACATTGTTCACTGCAGCCCTACAGGTATCGGATTGGGTGACCGACACCGTCGACCACACGGCATTCATATGCCTTCAATGGCCGAATTACAAGGAGAACGCATGCAGGATGGCGGGAAGAGCCATAAGTAGTAATAACGTGATCAAATATGAAGAACACTGGGTGACTATAAATAATATGTGCTGTGCCATAATGATTGCTAAGGGCGAAGAAGAAAGCTTTGCCCAATAGACCCACTCATACACGAAGTAATGCTACCGCAGACGAAGAGGGGGGTAGGAGCCCACACTACTACACTACCACACTACCCTGCCGACTAACACCAGGTAGGGTGTTATCTAATAACACGGGTAATCTTCTAAAGATTACCCGTATCAAGAAAAAAATATGAATAGTGGCAAAGGGCCAATCCTAAATAGTTCGCTTTATTATTATAAGGTTTAGGTGGGGATGGCAGGATTAGTAAAATTCGTTCAACTATGACATTATTTTAACATAAATATAGGAACATTTTTAGTTGTGCTTTGATCTTAATCATATCCAGATGATGCCTACACTCTTCGTGAGTCGAATGATAGTACGCGAGTGTAGTGGTTAGGTGTTTTGGTATTTGTGGGAACAACCTCAGAGGCATTATATGATATCCCAATAAAACATGTATAGTTATATTGGAAACGAATATACATATGCATGCTAGTTTAGTATAAAAAATACTATTTGCTCTTGAAATTCAGAAGTTCTTACCAAAGATTATAACATGGCTAAGGAAATATGCCAACGTGACAATTATATTTTTTTTAAACAATAAATTTATAAACTTGGTTTAACATAGCACCACGAATTTACTAGTTCATTACAGTATGCAACGGTTTTATAATTTTGTATATTTTTTCTGATATTTTCCTTCTCATTTGCTTTAATTTCAGATTAAGAATTAAGTTATATTTTATTTTGTATGTCTTCTATTATTGTTTATACTGTAACCATCCAGAAGTGTTCACATCAAATAGACACAATGACACATATTCTGTAACAGTAATACTTTACTAGATTTCAACGATATTTTAATGATGGTGTTATGTGGAATATAATAAAATAATAATTCTTTTATTATACTCAATGTACGTTTATGGAAATGATGTACTTGTTTCTCTACAGTATTATGTCTTCTATATCTTTAGTATAAAATTTACTTTTAATCAAGCATTTGGTTAACTAAGTTTGCTGATAATCGGTACGAACCCTAACAATCTAGAGGAATTACATGAATAATTATTATTCAATAGTCTTTAGTTATTTAATTATTACTTATTTTAATGAGAGAAAGAAGATTTAGTTATCAAATTAAATCTCTAAAGTTCTACTGTTACTAGGTAATTTATCAAATGATATCAGGCAGACATTTTATACACTCAAATATCAGTAATGAGTAATCTCAATTTAAAGTTTAATAATGCTACCAAATGTGGCACGGAAAAATTTTAAATAAAATCATTGCTAAGATTCGAGAGTGTATCAGTTAGCAAAACTACCTCCAATAACTGGTTCGAAGCTCATATACCTGCAGTTCTGATTAATAAATAATATTATGCAACCTAATTTAATACTATAAAAAAAAGAATACTAAGAACTTACTCACTAGTATCCCTTAGATTCTTATAATTTAATTTCACTTATATTATATCATTACAATTACACTAGGATACTCTGCTTTTGTACTAACTAAACATTATACTAGCTCGAAAGGTTTGGTCCTTTTGAGTCTTCTCATCAGATTCATGTGATCATGGAGCTGGATGGCCTCGATATTGACATGGTGATGGAGTCGGTGTTCATGACTCTCGTTGAATTTGATAATGGTGTTGTTAACAGTGTCCAATTTCAAGTCTCTGTAGAGGTCACTGTTTCTTAAATACCAAGGAGAATTGACAATACTCCTGAGTACCTTGTTTTGGAATCGCTGGATTACTTACAAGTTGCTCTATTTGGCACAACCCTACAACTGTATGCTACGTGTCCATGCGGGCTTAAGAATTTTTTGCTTTATATTGAAAATATAATATGTTATTCAGTTTCCTCATCAACGACTAAAACATTCAAATGCAAGTAGATAACACAGGCACACAAAAAGTGCTCATTTTTCCAAAGGACTGACCCCCTTACTCTTATACAGAGTGAACCATTTAAAAGCGGGGCACCTTTATAACTTCTTTCCTTTTTGTCCGACTTAGAACAAATTAGGATCTATTTATGACCAAAACAACATTCGCGTCTTACAAATTCAAAGCCACCTACGGTACCAAAATAAATGGAAAGAATAAAGAAATCATATTACGCATTTTTTTTTATCGAAAAACATTATTAATGAAAGTTGTTCAGAATTGTCCAAAAACCTAGAGTACAAAATTTCAGCAATATTAAAGACTGTTGAAATTTTGTTTAAAACAATGTCCGAGTCTGAAAATATCATTTTAATTTGTTTTTTTTCTTTAGAAAACTGTGCTATGACAATTTTGTTTGGAATTAAACGTAAGCTGCCAGGTAGTCGTCAAGTGATTTGCATTTTTTTAAAATTTTGTCGAAATTTTGGATTTCAGAAACAAAATTCAATATTGTTTAATATTGCTCAAATTTTGAACTGTAGGTTTTTGGACAATTCTGAACAACTTCCATTAATAAAGTTTTTCTATAAAAAAATGCCTAATATGGTTTATTTATTTTTTCCATTTATTTTGGTACCGCATGTGGCTTTGCATTTATAAGACGCGAATGATTTTTTGGTCGTAAGTAGATCCTAAATTGTTTTATCTTTTGGTAAAATTTGGTTCAAGTCGGACAAAAAAGAAAAAAGTTATAAAGGTGACACTAAATGGATCACTCTGTATATTTTGAAATCCTGAATTCGAATTTTCGATAAAAACCGCTGCCTAAGAAATCACTACTTCCACATTCAGATTTTCCATCCAAGCCTTTTTAAAGGAAAACATCTTGACTACAATTGCACTCTAGTATGTGGAAATAATTGATCATATAATTTTAATAATACTTGAGGCAGATATCATAAAACTATTTGAGGCGTTGGTTCTTAGCATATATGCCAAAAATGAAGTTTCTGAAATCTTATTAGCTTGCTCTACTTATTTTCCCTAGTTTATATAACCCTCTAAATACCCTTTTAACGGAATCATCTCAATCTGATGTCATTATATCAAATTTCAAGTGAATATCTCAATGTAATTTTAGCAACCCCTATAATAATGTAGTGGAGGTGGGGGGTTTAAAAATTATGATAAAGAAGTCTGAGACCCTGGCTCCTAGTATATACACCAAATCTCAAGTATCTGCACTCTCACCAGCTTGCTTTGCTCATTTTCCCCTATTTATCTCGATTTGCCCCCCACCCCTTCAACGGAATCATCTAAAAATTTAATAAAGTTCCAGATGTCGTTATAACAAATAAGTATACCAAATTATACATGAATGTCAATTTAACTAAAAAAAAATTGTGTGAAGTGGAGTTTATTAGATGCAGCAGATGAGCAATCCAGAGGCGCCGAAGAAAGATATATATATTTAATATTTAATTGATTGATTAATTATTTAATTAATTTATAATTTATTATTTCTGTTTGTCTGTCTATTTTTGGTATTATTTTTACTTTATTTTTATAATGTCTTATTTTATTCCCATTCGGGAAACGCCAGTTTGAATTAGGCACTACAAAAATCAAAACAATATACAGGGTGTGCGGGGGCTTCTCTCGGACCTCTTTCACATTTGCAACTTGCTGTAAAAAGCTATTTTACCGCAATACAGATAACATAATAAAAAAACTCTCTTACAGCAAGTTAATATAGGTCTTGAAAAACAAAGCAAACGAAATGGACACAATGGACGTTGAAACTAGAACACACCAATTACTAGTACAAAAAATCGACGGCGACGGAAACTGCCTATATGGAGCATTATGCCACCAACTAGAGAGAGAAAATATTACTTCACAGGCGCATACCAATGCAATGAAAACCCTACGAAAACAAGTAGCTGATTATATCGAAAATCACTTAGATCATTTCATGTCATTCATGCAGGCATCCATCCATGAGCTTAGCACCCCGTTACAACAGATACAACTCTAATACGGGAAACATAAATGCGTTCATTCGAGATCAAAGAAGAGCAGGATTTGGGGGGGGGGGGTGTGGCAGGAAACAATTTCTACAACAGCAAATATTATAAACAAGGCAATAACAGTACACCAAGAAGAAGGAGAGCATATAATCTTCCATCCTACTAACCAACACGGAGGAGAGAACACACCACTAGAGATAATATATAGAAAGCACGGAAACGAAAGAAATCACTACGATAGCGTGATTATTGCACAAGAAAAACATGAAGCAGAACAACGAGAAGAAACATACGCTCGAACTGGGGCAGTAACACTCCACCCAGAATTAGAGGAAGCAACGCACATAAACATGTACCAAATATCACAAAGAACAGAAGAAGCCAACAGTCAAGATTTACATCTCGATGACATCATTCTGGCGACATGAAATGTCAGAGGCTGCATAACAAGAGAGAAAAGAGAAAAAATCGATGAGGTTCTTATGATGGAACACATACACGTTGCATGCATACAAGAGACACACATGATAGACGGAACCGCAGTTACTCAAAACTACAGATGGCATCTAAGTGGAGGGGACAAAGAAAAATCTAGCAGAGGAGTCGCATGGGCAATAAGACGGAACACCCCTATCCAGATAAAGACAAGAAAAGTAAACGAAAACATAACCACGGCAGACTTACAAATTGGAAAGTAAAACATATGCATATTAGGCGTACATGTGCCCTCCGACAAATGGGCAGGACGAGTATTCAGACAGATCACCCAAGAGGCTAGAAGAAATGGTAATAGAAAAATGAATATAATAATACTAGGAGACTTCAACGCGCATATAAGAAAGGACGACCAAACACATGAAGACAAGAATATCATAGGAAAAACCTTACTCCACACGTGGACAAACGATAATGGAAGCTCGCTAAAAAACTTGGCACATCTGTTCGATGTAACAGTTAGAAACACATGGAGAAAGAACCTAACCTGCCTTAATACCTGGAGTAAAGGAAACATCAACTCTCAAATAGACCATATCCTAGTGGATAGAAAAATAAGGGACAGGGTTAAAAACTTTAAGGCAAAACAAGCGACAAAACAGATCACAAAATATTATATGGAACACCAGTAATAAAGAAACAAGAAGCACAAAAAAGATACAATAAAACAGCAAATGACACATGGAACATCTCCCTGCTACAGAACGAAGAAATCAAAAAGAAATGCCAGGAGGAGATAGAAAAACAATTAACAGGAAAGGAACTAAATTGGTCCACAATGAGTTTAAAAATCGAAATAGCGGCGAGAAAAATGTTGAAAAGGAACATATCCCCTATGAGCCCAACAAGAAAAGGCACGAAAAGAAATTACGAAAAACTAAAGAAAATAAAGGCCACAGGAAAACAGTATGCACCAAACATAGACAAAAAGATAAAAGAAGTGGGAAAAGAAAAACGAGACGCAGAGAGGAGGCACGAACAGAAAAATGCAGGGAATTCTTCGAAAACAGAATCCACTCCAGCAGGACGGAGATTAAACCAAACTTTCAGACACCTCAAAACATACAGGAGAAACAACAATACGCAGCCAAGAAAGTACATACCACTGCAGCATTGGGTCAGGAAACTAGAAGAAGGAAACGCAGAGAGAAGTCAAATAGAACCAATACAAGAAATGGACCACTGGCCTCTGGGCAAGCCACCGTCAAAAGACGAACTACTAGAATTAATGGCTAGAGCTAAGAGTAACACGGCCCCTGGAATAGATCAAATAAATAACGAACTACTATACTATGGACCGGACAGCATAAAGTAGCTAACCCTAGAAATCATCACCAACGCATGGACGGAAGCCTGAGGAGTGGAACACAACCATACAGATACCGCTCCCTAACACCAAATCATCACAAAACGTGGACGATTACAGAAGAATAAGATTCTGTAGTGTAGGGTACAAATACTACGCACAATTCTTCCTCAGAGAAATGGAAAAATACATCGGCGAACTACCAGATTATCAAACGGCATTTATCAAGGGTAGATCAACAGACGACCATATGTACACCAGCAGACGGATCCTGGAAGAAAGTGGAAAAAAGAAACAAAACTATATATAGTATCAATTGACCTCCAAAAGGCATTTGATACCATAAGACATGAGGCTATAATCAACACTTTGCTCAACACGGGAGTACCACACTACTGAATAAACAAGATAATAAAAGCATGCCTACACGAAAACACTGCAATACAATGGTTTGGACAGACGACGGAATCGAAAATGAAGAATATAGGAGTCAAAGAAGGATGTCCCCTATCCCCCGACTATTCACCACAGTCCTGGACTAAGTGATAGAAAGCACAATAAAGGAGAATCAGAATTTCAATGGAAACGATGGAATGATAAAGCCCCCCATCGTACTTGCATACGCCGACAATATACTCATCATCATGACCGAGGAAGACATCGTTAAATTTCTAAGAAACATGATACCACGTCTGGATTCCTTTGGAATGAAAATAAAATTTCAAGAAGAGCCTAATAATGGTCCCAGACCCATTGACAAAAACAAGTCAAACAAGTGGGGAAGAATACAAAATAGGAGACTACACCCTGAGAACCACGAATAGAATGAAATATCTAGGAACATACCTAACGAATCAAATAAAAAGGAGGGAAACAGTAAGGGAAGTCATCAAAACAGCCTACAGAGTCACGAGAGCTCTACTACCCTTCATTCAGGACAATAAACCACCATGGTGCCTAACCAAAAAGATATACACGACCATCATAATGCCTACGATGATATATGGAGTCAAAAACACAGCAACGGCAAAGGCCAATAGAAGAAGCTTGAGAAGAGCTGAAAGCGACATTATCCAACTGCTAGCAAAAACAGGAAAACCACAAGAACGACAGAAAACGTCAACATTACTAGAGGGAAGAACAATTATCAAAAGAATAGGATCATATGCAATGAAATGCTGGGGACACGTCCAAAGACGAGACACGACACACCTACTAAAGAAAGTGCTGCGACTGAACAAAAACAAACTGAAAATAGGGAGGCCATGCTACACATGGATAACAACAATCGAGAGCATTATGAATAAGCTAGGAAAGGGTTATTCACACTGGGAAAAATCGGCACAACAAAAAACGTAATACAATAAAGAAATATCAAGGATATACACACTGCCAGACTCAGAAACAGAAGAAACAGAAGACTCAGAAGTAGAATAGGAGAGAAGATGATCACAGACAGAAACTAAAAAGAAGCATCTCACAAAAACCTGAAAGTAAAAAGAAGCACGAAAAGCTAAAAGAAGCATCCCACAAACGCCTGCACTTTCCATCCGATGAAGATCGAAGGAAAATAAGAAGAAACATCTCACAAACACCTACGCGCTCCATCCTATACTCCTACACCATGCGTCATGCGGCTCACGCTGCTGACAACAAGCATGTCCAATGTCCAATCCAGCGTATGCTGCCGGTCCGACGGTATATAAAAGCACCGGGGGTTTGTTCCGGCACACGGTGGGATGATCCGTTGGTCGGTCGGGTGGAGCCACATGAATATGTAATAGACGACTGGGCGACTGCAGATGGACGTTCGGCGGGCGATCGGGCTGCGTGTTGGAACAAATCTCCATGCCCCGGAATCGGCAGCAATGCCCACCTTACGCTGGCAAATCAATCAATCAGCACCTTTAATAGTCTGGTGCCGGAGGGGTTGAAAAATGTTATAAAAAAATTTGAAACCTTCGCTTCTAGTATTTACACCAAATCCAAGTTTCTGTACTCCCACAGCTTGCTTTACTTATTTTTTCCCATTCACCCCTACTTACCCCCGAACCTTTCACCTGAATCATCACAAAACCTAATCTAATTACAGATGTTGATATAATACATCCATGTACTGTCTAACTTTAATTTTTGTGATACGATATTGTCAGTTAGTTATCAAAATTCATTGCAAGTGTGCTAAAACTAATACGCCCCATACAAGCGATTTAGTCAAAGCTGGAATTATTGCTAAAGCAGAAGATGGGTGATCAATGAGACAAATTGCACTGCGTTATAATATTAACAAAAATTCTGTGTTTAACATTTTAAAAAAGTGGAGAATAAACGGTGCGATTAGTAGAGATCCTGGATCAGGGCGACGAAGGATATCAACTAAACAGCAAGATTTGCAATTGGTTAATATATTAGTAGAAAATCCATTTCACTCAATAATTCAGGCTGCTGAAGAAACGGATTTTCCTGGATCGAGGTCGCCGGCGAGTTAGATAATCGGAATGATGTAAATTTTTGGAACGATGTAATCTTTACAGATGAAAAAACTTCAGTCCACATGCAGCGGTCGTATTCGTTTTTACCGACCTCCCAATAACCTATTCGATGAGAAGTATATATCTAACAATGATAAAAGTGGTATATTTTCCGTTAACATGTGGGCTTGGATACCGGATAATGCATGGGACACTGCATAGGAAAATATTATTACTAATGATTATTGTATAAGTTTAATGAAGAATTTATAGAAGTTATAAATAGAAATGTTGCAATAACAAAATATTAATACTTAGTTTCTTGTTAAGTTGGGTATCCTTTGTTGTCCTGGTCCAGAATTTCTACTAATCGTACCGTTTATTCTCCACTTTTATAAAATGTTAAACACAGAATTTTTGTTAATGTTATAACGTAGTGCAATGTCTTATTGACAATCCATCTTCTGCTTTAGCAATAACTACAGCATTACAATAAAAAATTTAATAAAAATGTTAACTGATTTATTTCGGCTACCCAGTACATATTCAAATAGAGACAGACTTACGTTAGAAAAAAATTGCGGTCTTATTTTTTCTTGCTCACGACAGTACCAAATTTCAAGTGAATATCTCAATTTTATTTTATCAACCCTTTTAATAATGGAGTGGGGTGGTGGGGGGAGCTGAAAAATATTATAAAAAATCTGAGGCACTGACTTTTAGTCTATACACCAAATCCCAAGATTCTGTACTCTTACCCTATTTAAAGCCCAACCCTTCAACGGATAATTTCAAAATATAATCTAGTTCCAGATGTCGTTATAATATCTATGTGTACCACATTTCAGGTAAATATCTTAATTTCATTGTATCAACCCCTTTAATAATGGAGTGGGGGTGGTGGGGCCATGCAGTATATTATAACAAAATTTGAAGCCTTGGCTTCTTGTATATATACCGAATCTCAAGTTTCGGTACTCCAGCTTGCTTTACTCATTTTCCCATATTTACCCCTATTTACCTCGAAACCCTTCATCGGATATGTTCAAAAAACCATCCAGTTCCAAATCTCGTTATAATACATATATGACAGATTCTTTTTGCTCAAATTTAAAATCTCGACGTTTCATGACATTCTAAACCTATTTCAGCAAAAAAATGGATTTTTTAAATGATTACTATAAATACTTAATGCACTACGTGGGTATGGAACTAAAATATCATGGTTCAGTTTTTCGCCTGCTACCCAAAGATCACTTTTGAGACTATTTAAAAAATTATTGCCCGATCTATTTTTCAGATTTTCATTTTTCCACGGCCACGGTTACTATCTTCTCACTCGTTTTATTATTCGCTATGTATATCATTACAGATTCTTTGAATACTCCAGCGCTTTTAACCACCTTTAAATATTTTTAAATAGGAGAAGGTTCTGAATTCAACCAATATGAATGGTTTTTTTAAATATTTGTTCAATTATTACCGTTTAACCGATTTCTTTGAAATCTTTTAGCCACGTTATGGTTTAATGTATCTTAAATGTAAAGTGGGCAAGAATTCGAAAATTTGACGAGTTCGCTAGGTACAAAATTCAAATTTCACCGGAATTGCATTATCATTGGCGATTAACTATTTTCGGAATAGATGATATGGAATTTGACGTTAAAATGTTATGAATTAATTTGATGTTATAAATTCAAAATGACCGATGTCTTATTTTACTCTATAGGAGCTACACTAAAGAGGGTGAGAAGAAAATGATAGACATTGAACCACCTAAAAAAAAACAGTCAATAAAAAGTATGTGCATATCTGGTAAACAAGTTATTTAAGAATTGAGAAACACGAAGAAACTTAAATTATTAGACAAAAGTATTAAGATTTGTATCGTAAGGCGCCTCTTTAACTTTTGAGTTAACTTGATCAAAAGATAATCTAAATCATTAATAATGTAGCCTCCAATTTGCCATACTAAAGTAACTCAAACTTTTTGACATGAAAATTTAATATCTACCCTATTATATTACATAGAAATGTAATAATTATATATAAGTTTAATGATTCACAATTAAGCAATACGAGTTTAGTTCTATGAACATGATATTCATGTGAAAACGATATTTAACATTCGATAACTTTTTGCAGTCCATGTAATAATTAGAACATAGCATTAATTCGTATAAGCATTACTGATAACGAGGTAATGATACACATACACGAACAGTTTCCTTTATGACAGACTTCAACAAAAATTTGTAAGTAAAAAAGTTTCTACTTTAAAATATATATAAATTTGCGAGAGGCTTTATAATTACCCGTCACATAATAATATCGGCCGCGACTAGAACTACTTTTCTATAGCACAACACATTATGACTATGACTGTAAATTCCAAATTTTAAATTTGTAAGCAATAATTGGAGTAAACGGTCCAAACTACCGAGAAAGCCCATTTAATTTAGTGATAACAGTTCTCATCGGTGACAGTACTGCATGTTAACGAATAGTATACGACATATGCAGAATATGTTATAGCTTTCAAATCTATACGAAACCTCTTACAACGAAAGCGAGTATCAACAGCAAAATTGGCTTTCAGTCTTCCGTAGAACTTCATGTAAAATGAAAATTAATATTAACACAAATTACCCCATCAAGTGTCTTACAACATATTATAAATACTAACCCCAAAGATGCTTTAGAAATCGACAACATCCTCAGTTTTCCGTTACGTTTCCCACTCCATGCCATTCTTTTTTTTACAAAACTTTTTAACTCTGTCCTCTAATTACTTCCACATCCACGTAGTGGATTGGAAGTATAGTAATCGCAAAAAAATGTTCAAAAATTTTTATTCGTGAAATAGGTTTAGAATGTCATGAAACGTCGAGATTTTAAATTTGAGCGAAAAAAAATTTTCTGTCTGTCTGTCGGTCTGTCTGTCGGTCTGTCTGTCGGTCTGTCTGTAACTTTTTTTGTCCGCACGCTTTCTCCGGAACGGTTTAAGATATTGACCTGAAATTTTGTACACGTATATATTATAACGAGATCTGGAACTGGATTGTTTTTTGAGGAAATCCGGTGAAGGGTTGGGGGTTAAATAGGGGTAAATAGGGGGAAATAAGTAAAGCAAGCTTGTAAGAGTACAGAAACTTGAAATTCGGTGTATGTACTAGAAGTTAAGGCCTCAGATTTTTTATAATATTTTTCAACCCCCCACCACCCCTACCCCATTAAAGGGGTTGATAAAATAAAGTTGAGATATTCATTTGAAATTTAGTACACGTATGTATTATAACGATGTCTAGAATTAGATTATATTTTGGGATAATTCCGTTGAAGGGTTGGGGGTTAATTTGGGGTAAATAGAGGAATATAAGTAAAACAAGTTGGTAAGAGTACAGAAACTTGAAATTCGGTGTATGTACTAGAAGCCAAAGCGTCAGATTTTTTAATAATATTTTTCAACCCCCACCACCCCTACTCCAATTTGAAAAGGGTTGATAAAATAAAATTGAGATATTCATTTGAAATTTTCTAAACGTATGTATTATAACGACATCTGGAACTAGATTATATTTTGAGATAATTCCGTTGAAGGGTTGGGGGTTAAATAGGGGTAAATAGGGGAAAATAAATAAAGCAAGCTGGTAAGACTACAGAAACTTGAAATTCGGTGTATGTACTAGAAGCCAAAGCGTCAGATTTTTTAATAATATTTTTCAACCCCCACCACCCCTACTCCAATTTGAAAAGGGTTGATAAAATAAAATCGAGATATTCATTTGAAATTTGGTACACGTATGAATTATAACGACATCTGGAACTAGATTATACTTTGAGATGATTCCGTTGAAGGGTTGGGGGTTATTTAGGGGTCAATAGGGGGAAATAAGTAAAGCAAGCTGGTATGAGTACAGAAACTTGAAATTCGGTGTATGTACAAGAAGTTAAGGCCTCAGATTTTTTTATAATATTTTTCAACCCGCCCACCACCCCTACCCCATTAATGGGGTTGACAAAATAAAGTTGAGATATTCATTTGAAATTTCGTACACGTATGTATTATAACGACGTCTGGAATTAGTTTTATATTTTGAGATGATTCCGTTGAAGGGTTAATTTGGGGTAAATAGAGGAATATAAGTAAAACGTTGATAAGACTACAGAAACTTGAAATTCGGTGTATGTACTAGAAGCCACAGCGTCAGATTTTCTTATAATATTTTTCAACCCAACCACCCCTACTCCAATATGAAAAGGGTTGATAAAATAAAATTGAGCTATTCATTTGAAATTTGGTATGTATTATAACGACGTCTGAAACTAGATCATAATTTGAGATGATGCCGTTGAAGGGTTGGGGGTTAAATAGGGGCAAATAGGGAAAAATAAGTAAAGCAAGCTGGTAAGACTACAGAAATTTGGGATTCGGTGTATATACTAGAAACCAAGGCCTCAGATTTCTTTCTAATATTTTTCAAACTCTACCAGCTCCGCTTCATTATTGATGGGATTGATAACATCAAATTGAGATATTCACTTGAAAGTTAGTACACGTATGTATTGTAGTGACATCTGATTGAGATGACTCCATTGAGATGGTAGGTTGTAAATAGTGGAAAATAAGTACGGTAAACTAGAAACTTCATTTTTAACGTATATGGTAGAAACCAACTTTTCTATGACATCTACGCCAAATATTATTAAAATTCTATGACCAATAATTTCCACATACTAGAGTGCAAATATAGTCAAGATGTTTCCTTTAAAGTGACTTGGACGAATAATCTGGATGTGGAAGTAGTGATTCCTTAGGCAGCGGTTTTTGAAATTAAACAGAAACCCTTCAAAGCCTACTAAAACGTATTCTTAAAATAGCGGCCAACCTCTCATCCCACCGTCTACCCACATCTATAATAAAACAGGCACCTCTACCAGCGACCAATTCATTTATCAACTAACCAGCAATTGAATAAAAATTATAAATAAAAAAAAAAATTTAAAGCAAAGCTTTTATTTAAAAAAATCTACTAAAAAGTAAAAAATAATTTTTGAATTCATACATTTGGAAATTAAATGCTTTGGGGGCGATCATATAACAGTATTGTACAGTTACTTTGCTCAATTGACCACCCCCAAAGCTTTTAGTTTCCAAATGTATGAATTTAAAAATTATTTTTTACTTTTTAGTACCTACATTTTTACTTCCCTCGCACACCGAAGGAGTATTGTATTCGAAAATAAATCACCTTAGATTTTTTGGATTTTCACGTTTCAGGTCATGTAGATTACGAAAATATAGGTTTTTCAATTCAGTCAGTATGTCTGTCTGTCTGTCTGTCTGTCTATCTGTCGGTCTGTTGGTGCATTTACTAAAAAAAATACTTGACGGAAGACAGTCAAATTTGGTAGGTAGCTAACGCCACTGCCACCGAAGTAATGGTTAGACTTTCTCTGGAAAATATACAGGCTGGACCGTCTAAAGGGAATAAAAAAAAAAAATTCGTTCAAATTTCAAATGTCCACGTTTCATTATATTCTAAACCTATTTAAATAGAAAAAAAATTTTAAATTTTGAAAATTTTGAAATTTTTTTATAAAATGGGCGATGGAAACATTTTTTTTGCTCAAATTTAAAATTTTGACGTTTCGTGACATTCTAAACCTATGTAAAAAAAGTGTTTTTTATGAAAATTTAATATAGAAAAAAATTTTGAAATTCTGAAAATTTTGTATGAAATGGATGATGAAAAAAAAATGTTTTGCTCAAATTTAAAATTTCCGCGTTTCATGACATTCTAAACATATATTTAAACAAACATATTTTTAGAAAATTTAAAATTTTTTTTTATAAAATGGGTAATGGAAAACAATTTTTTTGCTCAAATTTAAAATTTCCACGTTTCATGACATTCTAAACATATTTCGAAAGAAATTTGTTTTGAAAATTTAAAGAATATATTTATTTTTTATTATTTTACCACTACAATAGAATAGATGATGGAAAAAATGTTTTCGTCAATTTAAAAATGTCCACGTTTCATTATATTCTTAACCTATTTCAACAAAAAAAGTTTTGAAAATTAAAAAAAGTCCCACCGTTATGCAGTAGATGACGGAAAAAAATTTTTCATTTGATACCCATATCAAAAGAGTTGTGAAGAAAAAGATAATCCGCCGTTCTGGTGCACCCGACATATTGGATTTCGAATGACCTCACATAGCTTATCGTATTTTACTCGTCAAATTATTTCATTTGATACCCACATCAAGGGTGTCGTGAAGTAAAAGATAATCCGCCATCTTGGGACGTCCGTCATATTAGATTTAGAACGATATTGGACATACTCTATTGCGTTGTTACCGGACCTACATACATGTGCAAGATTTCAAAGCTTTAGCTTAATTAGAACTAATCGAAATTTTGATTGCAAGGTTTGACCTAATCAAACTAACACATTAACATTGCAAGTTAAATAAAAGCATTTAAAAACTAACACATGAACCATAAATTCGGTATAAGTCAGTAACACAACGGCCAAGATCAATTCAATATCTTTCCTTTAAATATTGATGAATGGCAATCACAATATGATACCATCAGACCCTTTTTTGCATACTCCTCAAAATATGTTAGTTACAATAATATATCCTGTAAATCTGAGTACCGTAGAATGGGGTGGATAGAAACTTAAGGGTCAATAGAAACAAAAACTATGAACGTAATTCAATGATACCTATAGAGCATCATATTTAATTTGGTGATCTTCTGTAATAGTGATCCCTTCATTATTACAAAAGATCACCAAATTTAGTTTGATGTTCTATCGTTGTATTACGTTCACAGTTTTTGTTTCTATTGACCCTTAAGTTTCTATCCACCCCATTCTACCCGGTATTTAATTACTGCTGTGTGCGTAATTTACAGTTACTTATACTAGCTGTAATCGCGAGCACTTTATTAAGAGAACTTAGTGTTCTAAAGTAAAGACGCTTTTCTTGAGTGCTCGTAGCACCTTGTCAGCGCTTTGAGGATCTGTTATGAGAAAAACTTTCCTTGTATCTCTCAAACAGAAAATCACATTTAGTTTCTATTATAAAATTTCTAGTTAGCAATCGAAAATTACAATTACTTATATATATTTTTAGAAGAGTTGATTTGATTTCGGCAGGTCTAAATATTAGAAAAACAACCGCTGCCTACTTCCACATCCAGATTTTTCATCCAAGTCACAAAAGAAACATCTTTATTAGATTTGCACTCTAGTATGTGTAAATTATTGGTCAGAATTTTAATAATTTTTGGAGCAGAGTCGTAGAAAAGTTTGAGGCGTTGGTTAAGACGTTAAGAATGATGTTTTAGTTTACCTCCTATTCCTACCACCTCCCACCCCTTCAATGGAATCATCTCAATCAGATGTTATTACAATATATACGTATACTAACTTTCAAGTAAATATCTCCATTTTACGTTATCAATCCATTAATAATGTAGCGGAGGTGGTGGGGTTTGAAAAATATTAGAAAGAAACCTGAGGCCTTGGTTTCTAGTATATACTCCAAATTTCTGTGCTCTTACCAGCTTGCTTTAATTATTTTCCCCTATTTACTTCTATTTAACCCCCAACCCTTCAACGGAATCATCTCAAGATATAATCTATTATAAAAAAATCTGAGGCCTTGGCTTTTAGTACATACACCGAATTTCAAGTTTCTGTACTCTTACCAACTCGCTTTACTTATATTCCCCTATTTACCCCTAAATAACCCCCAACCCTTCAACGGAATGGTCTCAAAGTATAATCTAGTTCCAGATGTCGTTATGATACATACGTGTATCAAATCTCAATTTTATTTTACCAACCCCTTCAATAATGGAGTAGGGGGTGGCGGGGGATTGAAAAATATTATAAAGAATCTGAGGGCTTGGCTTCTAGTACGTACACCGAATTTCAAGCTTCTCTACTTTTACCTTGCTTTACTTATTTTCCCTATTTACTCGTATTTAACCCTCAACCCTTCATCAGAATCATCCCAAAATATAATCTATTGCCTGATTTCATTATAACATATGCGTGTACCATATTTAAAGTAAATATCTCAATTTTATTTTATCACCCCCTTTAAAAATGCAATGGGAGGTGGTGGGGGGATGAAAAATATTATAAAAAATTTTGAGGCCTTGGCTTGTAGTACATATATCAAATCTAAAGTTTCCGTACTCTTACCAGCTGTCTTCACATGTTTCCCCCTATTTACCCCTATTTATCCCCCAACCCTTCACCGGATATCTTCAAAAAACAATCCAGTTCCAGATCTCGTTATAATATATACGTGTATAAAATTTCAATTCAATATCTTAAACTCTTCCGGAGAAAACGTGCGGACAAAAAAAGTTACAGACAGACAGATAGACCGACAGACAGACATACAGACCGACAGACAGAATTTTTTTTTAGCTCATATTTAAAATCTCGACGTTTCATGACATTCTAAATCTATTTCAAGAAAATAGATTTTTGAAATTTTTTTGACGATTACTATACTTCCAATCCACTACGTGGATGTGGAAGTAATAAATAATATGTTTTCTTAATCGCTTCCCACCGAGGTATCTCCTTACAAATTCAGAACCATTTTGTGCTGGGTTAAGAGAAACGAGACCCAGCAGTTTATCGTGGAGTCTTAACCACTTCGTGGCGACACTTTTGTAATTAAAATTATTTCGCAGTGACCAAGTTTTGAACCCGTTTCGCTAGGTACGCCAGTTTGCGAGCGCTAATCTACTGAGCTGCCTTCCCCTTTACATGTTGACAATATAATTTATTTTGACAAACCGCAAATAGTTAAAATCAACAGTATAAGAGCTTTATCTATAGGTAATAAACCAGTTGTTGGAAGTAGTTCAGTAATTTGTAAACAAATATCACATCATACACACAGAAAGCTTAAAAGTTCATTTTCTTACCTGGATCACTAGAAAATAAAATAGGTGGCGCTAAATTAGCGTTACCGAATCTATGTCGATGATGACGAGATCCATATAAATTCTGATTGAATAAGTGAAGCACAAAACAAATAAGCCCTGATAGTATAGCTATTCCAGATAGAACTCCAGCAAATGTGGAGAAATCTGATGTTATGACGACAACATCTGAAAAGAAAGTTCTTTGTGTAGGTGTCGCAAATTACTGTACAAATATTTTCACAAGTATTAATTAAAATTTGTCTATTTGTTATAAAACACAAGAGACGGTATGAAAAAGTGATTTTCCGTGTTAAGAACAAAGAGCATATTGATTTACAAACATTGGCCTGGGATAACAGTTAAGTATCTCCGAATGTACTTCAAGCTCTCAAAGATTATCGGAGATCTCGAGCTAACCGAGTATTTCACAGCCTCAGTTAGTTTTCTATCTATACTGTCTACCCTTAATATCGTTCACTCTGTCCATCCATCCAGGTTTTGTAAGGTTTAACAATGAGGAATAGCTTTTCTGTACTGGAATGTTTACTTCATCTAATACAGCTTTCTCATCAATTAACAGAGTAGGCATTAGTTCTATTACTGTTTCCAACTTCTAATTTTGTATGATAAAATTAATGTCTAAATAGTATTCTTATGATATCAACCATTACTAGAGTTGTTTAAACAGTTTTGTATAATTTGACTATCGCGACTATCATGAGTTATTTAAATATTACTGTTCTATTTCAATATTAAAAAACAAATGCATGTAGCTGCAACAACAATTGCTCCACAAAAATTGAAAAAAATGTATGTATCTGACAAATTCAGCAAAAGCAGAACAGATGTGGAACTTGAACAATATAATAGAGGACAGGTGCATAATGAGCCAATTGCAATAAAATTTGGCAACGGCACCATGGTCAACTGATAATTTTGGCCAATATTTGATAAATCATTATTGGTTATGCTTTCTCCACTTCCATCAGTGTCTCACAAATGTCACATTTAATAACCTGCCATAATGTTCAACTATTTACACTATTCTTAGAGTAAGGCCCGCAAAGACGAATTATTACAAACAAAAAATATTAATACAGTGATGCATTTTTTCAAAATTAATTTCTCCAGTAATTAATGCACCAAATTTGAAAAACTTTATACTGCTCTTTCTAACGAAGTGTCGCCATTGTAATTTATTTTATTTTATTTTCTATTAGTTAATTTTTAAAAAAATGCGTTTATTTTAGTTTCTAAGTAATTTAATTTTATCATGAACATCGAATAAAAAATGTTCATAGTATGTTCACGATGAATCTCCACAAGTAATTTTACGCATATCTTTTAAACACCCTCTACGAAATGTAATTGAGTTTGAAGAATTTGTTTTTAGAAATCTCCTTCTCACGTTTAGTATACAGGGTGTCCCACCTATATTTAGATAAGCATTATCTGGAAAACTGCAAGACATAGAAACAAATGTTAAATGGAAGAGTCATTCTGTTTAAAAAGGTGTGTTTAACCATTTTATTTTCAAATGTACAAGACACCTTAAGAAGGCGGCAGGTTATTCAACTTTACTTTTTCAAATGAAACGCCCTGTATATTTTTACATTTTTTGATTCTCCTTTCATTTCCAAACAAATTTTATTAACCATATCCTATACCTACCATTAACTATTGTTGAAATATTAGCAGTCACACTATTCAGATAACATATTTTATTACAAAAAACAGTAACTTCCTTAGAAGTTCTCGTGTATAAGAATTCCTTATAACTTTTGTGGTTATTTGGCGACAAGCATGAGTTATCCTATTCATTAAATCATTAAGAATATTTGGTTTCTCAGCGTATACAACTTGTTTTAAATGACCCCATAAGAAAAAACCGAGGGCCGACATATTAGGTGTCTGTGCATGCCACTTAACAGGTCCCTGATTACCAATTCAGTTCCCTCCAAATCTCTCTGTCAGGAAGCGTGTTACAGTAGGTTTGTTCCAACACGCAGTTTGATCGTCCGTTGAACGGTCAATAGAGCCGCCTAGTCATGGCATCAATGTGTGTAACAAGTTTTTTCCTTAACTTGTTGTCAATTACTTAATTAGTTGCCAAATATTTTCCATTCAGCACCCGTGCTACGTAAAATTTGAATCACCCGCGATAAAAACACCAATGCGAAGTCACCACTGAGCATGCGCTAGCGGAATATTAGAGAGAGATGGAACTAACAGCAATGGAAAACAGGCACTTTCCGTCTTGATGTCGCTGAGGTGAGATTATTCCAATTTTTTCCTTAAAAGATTTGGAGTTATTAGAGCCATCCGATAATACTTTGTTGAAATTTTTACTTTTATTATTGTATTATAATTCATTGGAATAATAACCTAATTATTTTGAATTGATATGAAATTTTAAGCTGGCATTTAGTTAAATTATTAAAATTATATTTGAGGTTAACCTTTTGGTGAGTAAAAAACCACTTGTTAGTGGATTGCCCCAGCAGTAGTTTATTTATTTGTCATTTTGGCACAGTTGCTGCTGGATATTTTATGTTTATGTATTATATCAATGATTTTTGCCAGTAGTTTAATACTAAATATATTATATACTTACATATATATTTTTTTTGTATTTAGGGTCGCTCTAAAATTCTTTGTTAGATGATCTAATTTCACGACTAGTATACTAATTATTGAATTTATTAAAATACGAGACGTAAAGTCAATTTGTTTAAATTAATTTTTATAATAGTACGGAGATCATCTCCAAAAAATTAAATTTTATTAAATTTTTTCTTGATTGCATATCTTTAATATCTATTTCTTTTATGCTGCTTTAAACATTTCGTCATAATTTATAGTAATTTTGTTGATTCAGAGCCTCAGGGCCAAAATTTTGTGATAATCTAGTATTCGAGTTTTTTATGGTCCTCAACCATTATATTTACAATTTAGTGTTTAAACTTTACAAATCCTGAATTTTTTTATCATCCTTGTAAAATTTGTGACCTGGCTTAACCAATGGTATTCAATTTTTTTATTCTGCTAGATCGTTCTTTTTAACAAGTTTTAAAGTCAATTAATCATTTATTTAGTCATTTCAAATTGTAATTATTCGTTTTTTTTTGCTACTTTGTAAATTAACTTGTATCAACTGTTTCCTGAATTACCATTGTTTTTCATGTAAAAATCTGGATCGACCAACCCTGGATCAAGCACATGGTAATTTGCTGTTGGCTGAAGGAGAGTTGTAACTGGCTGAACATTTCCAATTTCGTGTCATCCTGGAACTTCCTCGTTGACCCGAACAAACAATATAAGTCCTCAATCCCAAGTACCTGTGGCCATCTTCAGGAATTGACTCTTTGGAATTCCGCACTCTCCGCCCAAGTTACGTAAGAAATTGCCTATCGTTATGACGATAGGCAATTAAGCCAAGAAAAGCTATGGCTTTTCTTGGTCAGAAGATAATTATTGTTAAACCAGTTGATCTTTCAATTTAATTCTTTTGATAGAGTTTTTTTTTATTACTTTTAAATATTCGAATAAATCAATTTTTTGTTTGTATTTACATATTTATTCTCAGTCATTTTAACTCTAAGCTTATATATTTTTATTGTTGTAAATTTTCTAAAAATTTTTTCATTAATACAATTGTAAAGTCTTTGTAAATTTTAAACTTTATTTTTTTGTTAATACATTGTTATTTTTTGTGAATTTTGCTTTTGATAGTTTCATCTTCAAATAGTTGCAGGAATATCAGTTGTATGAATACGCTGGCGCCCTCTTTCTCTGTTTACTTTGTTTTGTAACATTCAAATTATTAAATAACTCTTCTCGCCACAGAGTGACCTTCCACCAACCCTGAGATAACCGGTTGCTAGTCTTTCACAGCTTCTGCAGCACCCAGCTGAGAAGTTGTGGTTGCATGTGTCACAGCGATCGATAGATAGATAAACGACTGAGTGACTGCTTTAGATTGTTCAACGGACAATCAAACTGCGTGTTGGAACAAACCTAGTGTTTTATGTAATCAAGGCCAGCCTTATTACTTAAGGACATGGAACATGGCGGAATCAAGATTAAACTATCGATATATCGTAAACCGTTAATGATGTTGCCTAACCTGCCACCTATCTAAGTGGCCTTATACATTTGAAAATAAAATGTTTAAATGCAACTTTTTAAACAGAATAACTTTTCTATTTAACATGTCTTTCTATGTCTCACCGCTTTCCAAATAATGCTTGTCTAAACAGAGCTGGAACACCATCTATATATCTTCAAATGAACGAAGATATTAAAAGGCAAATTATTTTAACAAGTATGGACTACTTGTTAAAATAATAAAAATACGAATGTTGAAACTAACCAATTAAAGACAAAATTAACAGGGAACTTGAATAAAAATTTAAATAGGGAAATAATACTAAGAAACATAAGGTAACAGTATATTAAAACGAATATTTCACAAAAATAGTGTATTTTTCAACGAGTGAAAAAGTTGGCCTTTTCCACGAGGATGAAATTTTTGCGACACAAGCTGAAGGCGCGTGGAGCAAGACATCCGGGTCGAGATTGCCAATTCTCACGAGTCAAACACTATGCGTTTTCCAATCGTATTAGATAAAATGGAAAAATATTGCAATTATCTATTTATTTTCTCTTATAACATTAATATTAATGGTTCCATAATTGACAATACTGAGAGGTGGAGAATTTACATCAACATTGAGATTCTTATTGGTCATCACATTTGTGTTATTTGTATTTGTGGTGGTACTATTATTGTTAATAGTACCTAAGTACTAAGAATCAAGTTGAAGAAAGTCGAAGTGTTGAGAAAGTGGAAATGCCGACTTCTCATTGGTCGAGAAGTGTTGAGAAAGTAAACTTTTCTACACAGATTGAAAAAAGTCGAATTTTCTAAATCGAAAACTATTGGATAATGGTCAGTTCATTTAATATGATCGGAAAAAATATATTTTCTAACTCGGCACGTTACTTATAAGCAATTGAAACTGTTGTAAAATTCAAATTTTATGTCGCACTAAAAAAAGCACTGCATACGGCCGTGACGTCACACCGCATTACTACGGTCGCGATTCCGCCCTCCGCACCCTCGCATCATTGCCTTCTAGATGCCATGTGACGTCACATGCATTTAAACTGTTTTAAATGATCTGCTGACGCGTAAAATTTTAATTATTTATAGCAAATTAATTATTTACATATAAGGCGTTATATTTTGCATTTACTATTTTCTTACATATTTGAACATTTTTATGCAATAAAAATAAGGTGCATGTTCCCTTTTAGTACATTAAATATTGATTGGTTACTCCCGACATACTTGAAAGTTATAACCATAACACGCTGTTTAATATAATAATATTACTTTCAAGTAATTCCGGGAGAGAATAAAAAAAATTGAAATTTAAATAGTATTTCGTCGTTAATAAAATAAGGTAAAAAGATTCTTACCTTCTGCACAAAATACTCTTTTCGAAGGTTTCTGAATAGATACGGAATGGTATCCATTTTGACATTGGCAAACGGCGTTGTGGTGCACTTGAATGCATGAAGAATGTTGGTCGGTATATTGGCAAGTTTCCTTATAGTAACATTGATCGCCCAGTCGTTTGGCTGAAATGAAATAGAAAATCGGATATAAAATGTGTTTAAAGTAGTGTGTTGTATACGTGTTTTGTGTTTTATTTTATAAAAAATATGAATTCAGCTTTTCAAATATTGTAGATATACGCGAATCGGAGTTAAACCGCCAAACGTTCAAGATCGATTTTTCAGGTTAGCATAAGACTTTTCCTAGCTAGAGCAAAAAGGAAAAAATCGGTAAAGGTATTTACACAGAACTTCCCTCTTTATTCGTGCATGGCGGTCACTAAAAAATTAATAATTATGAAATGACATTGAAAATAATAATCGGAATATTGTTATCACTATTAATACAAAGAAAACCTGATAAGTTTTGGTCACAAAAATATGCAGAGTGCTCATCCAACAGCAGAAGTTCAATACTAAATAACAGGCGCCGAATATGGAAGGCTTGCGCAAATACCTTTATAAATGTCCACCATGACAGAATTATTTCTTGGGATGACCACTCTGTACATTTTTCAATAAAAGTATAATAGGTGCTTGTGCCAAATATTATTGCCATCTCTCACACTTTTAATTCCACATTCACGTAGTGGAGTGGAAGCATAGAATTTAATTTTCTTTTTTTAATTTTCGAAAATGTTGGCAAAAAATTCTCAAAATTTTTACTTCCCTCGCATACCGAAGGGAAGTATTGTATTCGAGAAAAAATCACCCTCCGAGATTTTTTCGGATTCTGACGTTTCAGATCACGGAGATTACGAAATTATAGGTTTTCCAATTCCGTCAGTCTGTCTGCCTGTCTGTCTGCTGGTGCATTTACTAAAAAACTACTTGGCGGTGAGCAGTCAATTTGGTAGGTAGTCAGCGAAGAAATGGTAAAACTTTCACTGGAAAATATACAGGGTGGATCGTCTAAAGGGAATAAATAATGAAAAATTTTTTTTGCTCAAATTTAAAATTTCCACGTTTCATGACACGCTAAACCTATTTCAGAAAAAAAAATTGAAAATTTTTTTCACTATTTTTGAAAAAATTTTTTACCACTAAAAATTTTTTTTGTGTTTCTTCAAATTTAAAATTTCCACGTTTCATGGCATTCTAAACCTATTTCAAAAAAATTTTTTTTACTATTTTTGAAAAAATTTTACCACTAATACAGACTGAATTTTTTTTCCTTTGTTCAAATTTAAAATTTTCACGTTTTGATGGCATTCTAATCCTATTCAAACAAATTTAAAAATTATTTTGATTAAAAATATTTTTGAAAAAAAACTTTTTTGCAAAAAATTTTAATTTACTTATAGATGAAAAAAAAATTGTTTTGCTTAAATTTAAAATTTCCACGTTTCATGACATTTCAAACCTATTTCGGAAAAGAAAATTTGCAACTTTTTTTTACCATTTTTGAAAAAAATGTACCACTAGATGGAATTTTTTTTCACCAAATTTAAAATTTTCACGTTTGACATGACTGACATTCTAAACCTATTTGAGAAAAAAATAATTTTTCACCAACATTTTTGAAAAAAATTTTACCACTGAAATAGATGGAAAATTTATTTTTTTGCTCAAATTAAAAATTTTCACGTTTCATGGCATTCTAAACCAATTTCAAAAAAAATACCACTGTAGAATAGAAGGAAACTTTTCTTTTTGCTCAAATTTAAAATTTCCACGTGTCATGGCATTATAAACCTATTTCAGAAGAAACAAATTTTGAAAATTTCTTTAAAAACATTTTTGAAAAATTTGAAAAAAAAATGAAATTTTTTAACCACCACTATACTTCCACTCCACTTCGTGTATGTGGAATTGAAAATGTGACAGATGGCAATAATATTAGGCATGTGCACCTATTATACTATTATTGAAAAATGTACAGGGTGGTCATCCCAAGAAATAATTCAGTCATGGTGAACATTTATAAAGGTATTTGCCCAAGCCTTCCATATTTGGCACCTGTTATTTAGTATTGAACTTTTGCTGTTGGATGAGCACTCTGTATATTTCTTTGACCAAAACTTATCAGGTGTTCTTTGTAATAATAGTGATAACTATATTCCGATTATTATTTTCAATGTCACTTCGTAATTATTAATTTTTTAGAGTGACCGCCATGCACAAATAAAGAGGGGAGTTCTGTGTAAATACCTTTACCGATTTTTTTCTTCTGAAATAGGTTTAGAATGCCACGAAACGTGGAAATTTTAAATTTGAGCAAAAAGGAAAGTTTCCTTCTATTCTATAGTAGTGGTAATTTTGTTCATTAAATAGGTTTAGAGTGCCATGCAACGTGAACATTTTAAAGAGAAAAAAAATTTCCATCTATTTAGTGGTAAAAAATTTTTCAAAAATGTTGGTGTAAAAAATTTTCAACATTTTTTTTTCTGAAATACTTAGGTTGAGATTGTCATGAAATGTGAAAATTTTGAATTTGAGCAAATTTTTTCCATCTGTTATAGTGGTAAATTTTTTTCCAAAATGATAAAAAAATGTTGCAATTTTTTTTTTCCGAAATAGGCTTGGAATGTCATGAAACGTGGATATTTTAAATTTGAGCAAATAATTTTTTTTTTCATCTACTCTACCTATAGTAAGTAGTGATAACTTTTTCAAAAAAATTTAAACATTTTTCAAAACATTTTTTAAATTTGTTGGAATAGGTTTAGAATGCCATGGAAACGTGGAAATTTTAAATTTGAACAAAGAAAAAAAAATTCCATCTATTTTAGTCGTAAATTTTTTTAAAAAATGGTCAAAAAAATTTCTAAATTTTTTTTATTGAATGGGTTTAGAACGCTATAAAACGTGGAACTTTTAAATTTGAACTAAGAAATAATTTTTTTCCATCTGTTTTAGTGGTAAATTTTTTTTAAAAAATGCTAAAAAAAATTCAAAAATGTTTTTGTTTGAAATAGATTTAGGAAATTTTAAATTTGAACAGAAAAAAATTCTTTTGATTTTTAGTTCCTTTTAGACGGTCTAACCTGTATATTTTCCAGTGAAAGTTTAACCATTTCTTCGCTGACAGTAGCGTCAACTACCTACCAAATTTGACTGCTCTCCGTCAAGTAGTTTTTTTAGTTAATGCACCAACAGACAGACAGACAGACTAACGGAAATGAAAAACCTATATTTTCATAATCTACGTGATCTGAAACGTCAAAATCTGAAAAAATCTCGGAGGGTGATTCTTTCTCGAATACAATATTTCCCTTCGGTATGCGAGGGAAGTAAAAAGAGAGAAGAATGCGTCTCTTCAGTGCATGTATTACAGAACGGTAAAGTGTTGAAAATTCATAAAAACTTGCGTGAAATGACTGCCACCATTTTCAAAGCTGCGAACGACAGACTAAGCAGCTGTACGGCACTCTGCTGCGCTGCACAGCGTGTCTTTTAAAATCTAGAAAATAAAAAATCGAAATTTTCATGAATTTAAATTCTTAAAATTTTTATATAATTTACTTCCTATATCGCTGAATACTGCCTTTCAATAATTGGCTAAAGTCTTTGGTCAAGGATTCCCTGCTACGGGCGGCTCCAAGCCAGCGTTACAAACTAAAATTATTTTGATCTTTATTTGTTTACCAGTTTGAACGTGCAATGAATGACATCAATGTGCGTGAAATATTTGATGTTCATTTTTAAAACTTTTGAGAATCTTTTCTGAGGGTAAGGTCATTTTACTGATAGGCTACTAATTATTTTTTTGCTGTGATTCCCTGTGTACCAATTTTCAACATATTTTCGAAATTTAAAGGGCTCGCAATTCACAGATTCCACCGAACTTGGTTTGGGTTATTTTTCTTGATATAAAGTGATCCCGTTAGATTTATCTTAAATCGAATTTAACTGCAGGAGAGCGTGAGAATTTAATTGATTGCATTTCTTCAAAAAGGGGGCTTTTGAAGATTTGCTATATGACCTATAGTATCCACAGGATATTGATCCTTGGCTCAGATATAATAAAAGTTAGCCCTCTTCTAATAGGAATGTTATCCGACGAATCCCTTGACTCGAGAAACAAATACTTTAAAAAATATCGACAATACAATACCAGGTGTCCTGCGATAAAACAGGGCAAGATGTATTTAATTATTTATTTTTACTTCCCTCGCATGCCGAAGGGAAGTATTGCATTCAAGAAAAAATCACCCTCTGAGATTTTTTCGAATTTTGACGTTTCAGATCACGTAGATTACGAAAATATAGGTTTTTCAATTCCGTCTGTCTGTCTGTCTGTCTGTCTGTCTGTTGATGAATTAACTAAAAAGCTACTTGACGGAGAGCAGTCAAATTTGATAGGTAGTTGACGCTACTGTCAGCGAAGAAATGGTTAAACTTTCACTGGAAAATATACGGGGTGGGCCGTCTAAAGGTAATAAATGATAAAAAAAATATTTTCTTGCTCAAATTTAAAATTTCCACGTTTCATGACACGCTAAACCTATTTCAGAAAAAACAAATTTTGAAAAATTTTTACAACTAAAATAGATGAAATTTTTTTTTTCTTTGTTCAAATTTAAAATTTCCGCGTTTCATGATATTTTAAACCTATTTAAGAAAAAAAAATTTTGAAATTTTTCTTACCAATATTTCTGAAAAAATGTTTACCCCTAAAATAGATGAATTTTCTTTTCTTCAAATTTTAAATTTCCACGTTTCATGGCATTTTAAACCTATTTAAAACAAATTTTGTTTGAGATTTTTTTTTACCATTTTTGAAAAAAATTTTACCGCTAAAATAGACGGAATTTTTTTTGCTCAAATTCAAAATTTCCACGTTTCATGACATTCAGAACCTACTTCGGAAAAAAAAATTGTAACATTTTTTGACCATTTTGGAAAAAAAAATTACCACTAGAATAGATGAAAAAAATTGTTTTTGCTCAAATTCAAAATTTTCACGTTTCACGACATTCTAAACCTATTTCAGAAAAACAAATTTTGAAAATTTTTTTCACCAACATTTTTGAAAAATATTTTACCACTAAAATAGACGAACATTTTTTTTCTTTGTTCAAATTTAAAATTTTCACGTTTCATGGCATTCTAAACCTATTTCAGAAGAAAAAAAAATCGAATTTTTTTACCAACATTTTGGAAAACATTTTTACCACTAGAATATAGATGGAAACAAATTCGGTTTTGCCCAAATTTAAAATATCCACATTTCATGGCATTCTAAGCCTATTTGAGAAGAAACAAATTTTCGAAATTTTTTTTTCCAAAATTTTTACCACAAGAATAGATAGAAACAATTTTTTTTCTCAAATTTAAAATTTCCACGTTTCATGGCATTGTTCTTTTCTACCACTACTATAAAATTGATGGAAAATAAAATTTCTCGCTCAGATTTAAAATTTCCACGTCTCGTGGCATTCTAATCCTATTCCAAAAAACTTTGAAAATAAAAAAAAATAAAACATTTGTAAATTTTTGCCCACGACAAAATACAAAATAGGTGATGGAAATAATTTGTTTTTGTTTCCAAATTTCATGACATTTTAAACCTACTTAAAAAAAAATCTAAAAAAAAATAATAAAAAAAATTGTTGGAAATATTTTAACCACTATAGAATAGATGATGAAAATTTTTTTTACCACTGGATTACATGAAAAAATATTTTGTTTGCTCAAATTTAAAATTTCCACGATTCATAACATTCTAAACCTGTTAAAAAAATGAAATTTTTTAACAACTAGTATACTTCCACCCCACTACGTGAATGTGGAACTGAAAATGTGACAGATGGCAATAATATTTGGCATATGCAGCACCTATTATAGTTTTATTGAAAAATGTACAGGGTGGTCATCCCAAGAAATAATTCAACCATAGTGGACTTTTGTAAAGGTATTTGCGCAAGCCTTCCATATTTGACACATGTTATTTAGTATTGAACTTTTGCTGTCGGATGACCATTCTATATATTTTTAATTAATACATTTTTAGAGTGACCGCCATTCACAAATAAAGAGTGAAGTTCTGTGTAAATACTTTTACTGATTTTTTTCATCTGACCTTGCAATATCAACATTATCTAAATCCTCTTCTATCACTTCCAAAAAAAAGGAAACTCTTCATGTATTTAAATTGTTATGCGATCCAGCACCACCTAATTCGAGAACTGACTTATCTCACGATGACTCTGATCATGATTCCAACATTGAAGAACCTGATGATTATTCGACTGATTAGAAATCTAGATAGGGTTGGAATTAATAGCAGATGTTTATATTGTAAACACCGAACACTAATTGTTGGGCTGACAAGTTAAAAAGAAGTAATAATAGAACCGTTCCTATTTCAATTTGTTTTATTAGTTCCTAGATTTTAAAAAGACACACTGTGCACTCGTGTGATCTCACGGGCTGCTTGCACAATCCTTTCCTGGAGGCCAACTTCGTCGTTGACGGGCTCCGCATAAACCTTGTCCTTCATCGTACCCCCATACAATAAGTTCATAGGAGTCATGTCTGCTCATGCTATCAAAGGAGCTCATTAAGTCGTTGGTTCTAATTAATAAACGTAAAAGCGTGGGGCGCTCGATGAGTAAAATTTTCTATGCTACTGTCTACATCCACAGATAGAAACCTACTTTACATATAGTTGAATAAATCTAAGGGTCTAAATTGCCTAGAAAGGAATTGTCTTACTATAACAATTTCTTTGCTGAAACTTGTTGAAAACATTTCAAGAAGTGCAGAAAAAGTTTTGAATTAAATCCGTGTGGTGGAAAGCAAAAGAATGTTGTTTTTTCGCATTTCTTCTTAAATAGTTCTGATTGTATAACCCGTATCGCAATAAAGAAAGGGACAAATTATTCACAAAAAAATGGCGAAAAAACTAGATTTGTCCGAAACTTTTTGGGCAATATGCCAAGTCGTAAGACATACAGACATTTTAGGTAGGCCATTTTGAACTTGAAAAATAATGTACATGCTTTATCGAAACTTTAGAAGTATACACCCGTAGTGGAGCTAAACCATCAAGTCAAGTTTCAAGTTAAGATGTTTACAATAACTCCTAAAAAACAATTGCAAACCCGAAAACTCAAATTGGCGATTGTTTAGAGGCATCAAGTCATATAATTTGTATTTCAGATTATAGTCGTATTTATGTTCTTTGTGGTGGTATACTGGTATACACAAAAATAAATTAAAACCGAAATAATGTTCAAGTCATTATGTCTCCTAGCCAGAGCTGAGTACTTCAGTACAAAAATGTACTACAAATATGTACTGCTGTAGTTTAGGTACTTTAAGTACGTCACTTTAAGTACTTTTAACATTTCTGTACTGGTATTGTAACTTTCCAGTACTTGTTCGCAATATACTTGTACTGGGTACTTATTTTCTACAATTTTTTATAAAGTATTACTTAAAAAAGTAGTGTAGAATCCTAATCTACTCCAAGTACTTTACGTAAGTACTCCCAGTATTAGAAAGTAGTCCCAGTATTACAAAACACTCTCAGTGTTTAATAAAAACTGTAAAAATATAAACTACTCCAAGTACTTAAGAAAAAATGAACGAGTATCTTATTTTAACAAATCAAGTAAGTTTTGCAAAATCCTGTTGTGACATGTTTGGCCACTGCACTGGAGTAGAGGATGGTAAAATACAGTGTAATCAAATATTTTAATCAGAAAGTTTATCTTCTGAATTATCAGTGAAAATAGTAGATTCATTTATTCATTTTGACTGATATAATTCAGAAAATGAGCACGATGAACAATAATTTTGAAAATTGGTGTTACTTGTTACTGAAAAGCAATAAACATTTCTAAATTCATTATAAATGGTTATAGTCTAAGAGCTGCTGAGATGACATATTTTTCTGCCCTATTTGAATAGGCAGACTTATGAAAAATGTATTCTGCATCATAGAAAAAATAGTCTCCACCTCCTTCCTCAGGAATAAATGGGTCTAATATCTTGATTAAACTTGGGCGCATCTGTCCACCCTCTATCTTGTTAGATGTGCGTTAATTTAACGCAGCTAGCTATGAAAATGTGACGCTCATACAGTTGAACCTGACGTCGGCGTGAGATGACGCAGGGAAAGCATCTGTCTGACTTGGCCATAAATCCAAGAAAGGTAACGCAGCGAATATTGAATCTAACATCAGGTGTGAGGTACGCATGTAGTTTCGTTATGTTTCAGCATCAATGCATGTCATTTGGTGTGTTTTGGAATTACAATGGAGCAGCCAAGCAAGTTTTTGACAGCTACGATACTTGTGCTGGAGAAATGTCAGGCTTGCAAGATAAGCAATCAGTCTTCGGCGCTTTATCCCATCATTTCCTTATCTGTGTTGCTATCTGTGCCTTCTGAGTTGAAACTTGGAAGGACAAAACAAAAAAAAGGGGGTTTGGTAGTTATAGACGAATTAGGGTTGTTCAATAACAAAACTGTAAGTAGAGTTAATCCATTTTTGTTAAAATTTGTTTAAAGGTGTTTTACTGCATAGCAGTTCGCTGAAGAAACATGACAAAACTAACTAAATTTTTATCCATTTCGTTACCCAAACGAACAAATTTAAGAAAACTTTTGGTAGATGCAACGAGTAACCAGAGTGCCTACTTACGCATGCAGTTATATAAATATGTGTGGTATGCAACTGTGAAATTGGATTTTTTTTGAAGTATACAAGCTAGATACTGATTCCGTTAAAATTGTTGCACATTCTATCGACGATGTTGCCGTGCGAACATTGGCGTATGAGATCTGGTGTCTCATCAGTTATTGATTTGGTTGCATTCTTGGCAAACGGTGTGAGGACCCCAATTGCTGTTTGGTTTAATAAATGGGCATTGGTGTCCCTATGGATTGTGATAAAACTCTTTATTGTTTTTGACATAAGTGTTGCAAAAAAGCTTGATAGCCGAATTAACAGCGACCAGGACATGGTTGATCACTAGACGCCAGTGGATGACTTCTGTTCGCGTAAATTAACTATTGCCCTAATGAAATAATCAACTTATGATAAAGGATTATTATCTTTGTATGCGACAATGAAACATTTCTTTTTGTCTGCTTGGAGCTCGTGAGTTTGTTTTACTGGTCACAAACCTTTGGTTAGAGCTTTATTTACTGAGACTGACGGATCTCCACGTTAAATCCGACAATTGGAGCTATTAAAGTTTATTTTGCGAATTTAAATTTCGGTTCTCGTGTTCCACACGTTAAATACAAATAATTTGTCAGTTCTGACATTTTAACGTGCGATTTTGTTTTTGTTCGCAGTGAACGTGTTAAACCTACTTTTGTTTTTTCTTACGCGGGCCCGTCTAGGGTGTGTTGTCTCGTAAGACAAGTCAATTACTGGTTTGAAAGGGATTAAAACGTTGACTGTCAATGTTGACAGGGTCAGGCCCACCTTTGTTTTGGATGACAAGGTCACAAACCTTTGGTTAGAGCTTTATTTACTGAGACTGACGGATCTCCACGTTAAATCCGACAATTGGAGCTATTAAAGTTTATTTTGCGAATTTAAATTTCGGTTCTCGTGTCCCACACGTTAAATACAAATAATTTGTCAGTTCTGACATTTTAACGTGCGATTTTGTTTTTGTTCGCAGTGAACGTGTTAAACCTACTTTTGTTTTTTCTTACGCGGGCCCGTCTAGGGTGTGTTGTCTCGTAAGACGAGTCAATTACTGGTTTGAAAGGGATTAAAACGTTGACTGTCAATGTTGACAGGGTCAGGCCCACCTTTGTTTTGGATGACAAGTGCGTTGTCGCCCTTCCACAGAAGAGGGTTCGATTTGCCGTCGACCTCTTGTTCGATTGATGGACTCTTTTTTTGATAAAAACGCAAGTGGTGGTTGTTGAATGGTTTCCCATCGTGGTCAATAGGATTTTTATTTTATCATCGTGCAGATTTAATAGTGTTACGTAAGGGAACAATAAGATCATTACCAGGATGTCATTGTGAAAATGGGCCATTATCATAGTTATTAGCTCGTCAGGAGGGTGTCAATTTATTAATATTAGTGCATAACTAATTTTGAGTTAGTGAAATTTTGTTAATAAAATTAATTAGCACGAAGTGTGTATAGTTCAAGTTCCCCTGTGCTAGTATAACATTGGCCGCGTTCATCACAGTGAGCGATCAGGTAGCGCTGACTAATCATTTTACATTAACGGCATTTGCCCGACTGATACAGGTGATCGCTATGTTATCGGCAGCCATTTTATTTAGCAAAATTATGGGCTTGTTCGGCATTTTTTTTTATTTCATAAATCGAAAGTGCAAGTATAAAATAATGGATCTGCAAAAAATCAGAATCTTATTCGCACGTTTAGTATCTTAAAAACTATTACTAATCTCCACCTCGCGAAAATGGGGTGTGGCCAGGCGCTACGTCACTATATGCATAGACTCGGCGATCTCAACAGACTTGATGCTCCTTAGTTGTTATAATTATAAGTGTTGTCGATGTATTGTTTGTTTTGCTTACTTCTTGACAGTAGGGGAGTACAATTTGGTGAAATGTCAAAAAATTACAATTTTCTCTCGCTTCTGTCGGGAAGAATTTTCGATTTTGACCCTGCAATTTACGATTAGGGTTCATCGTCGACCTTCTCCTTTCCGTAGAGACAGAGAACGAACTTCCACTCGACGTATTTATTCAGTTAAAAGCGTTTGAAAATTCCATGTTTTTCGACCTTTCAGGTTAAATTTGAAAGGTCCCAGAAAGCCACTTTTCTTACGTCACTTGCGTATAGTGACGTCACAAATGAGCGCTCGGTTTTTGCAACTATTACTAATTTTAACTCCTTATATCTCAAGAACGGAAAATGTTAATAATACGAAATTTTAAGTGCATAATAAGAATATCGAGTACTATATGAAAAAGCATAAAAACCATATAAAAAGAATATCATGGAACAAGCCCATTGTATGATACTTGATTAGTGATAGTTGATCAATTTGAATGTAAATGAATAAAAACATAACCACAACTTTTGTTTTGTCCATCAACCTAAAAAATAATTCTGTTTGTGTTGTGCTGGACGAAACGAGGTGACAAAAATGGGCCACGAATTTATGGCATTCCAAATTGACAAGTGAGAGTGATTATCGATAGTTAGTTAACAAGTCTTCTAATATTTTACTGAGTATTTTGCAATCAAACTACACGTGACAACCTAGGTAAACTTGGCTCTAATCGATAAGCGAAAAGATATAAACATGCCATTATGAATTTGCTAAGAATCAATTCTGATGAATTAACAGATTGGCCGAACAGATTGTGAAAACTTTAATTAATTATTAACATCCCTAAGCCAAATACTACTGATATTGTCCTTCCAAGCCTGGGACAAAGGGAAAAACCTTTCTCTCTCTCCTCGTACAATTTTAGCTGGTCTATCCACTTCTGAATGAAATAAATTTCTGGTCAATTACATTGAAGTTCTGAATAATCGAAAAAACAATGCTGAAAAACTGATAGCCACTTTAAAGAACAAGATATCCAGACATACAAAATAGGTACTATTGAATAGGTACCCGAAAATTTTTATTGTAAATTCGTTGGGCCATGTTATTAAAGAATTGCTAGTAATTACTATTATTCATTTTGTTAAATTGGTGCTGTGCTAAACATTCAGAGTAACAGTTGCATCTTTGGTCTACGGATTTGTTCACTAATGTTCAGAAAAGTGCTATCATTCAATAATTGTGAGTATCTGTTCTTTTGATTAGTATGCGTTGCCGTGTTAGGTGTGTACTTGGAGAGACCCATCGCAAATATGTGCATTGTGCAGTATTTCCAACGTGTCTTTCAGTGATTTGTTGATTGTTGTTAATTATTGATGTACAAGACGTATGTACTTGGAGAGACCCATCGCAAATATGTGCATTGTGCAGTATTTACATCGTGTCTTTCAGTGTTGAAGTTTATGAGTATAAAAAGACCCATCGCAAATACGTGCATTGTGCAGTATTTACATCGTGTCTTTCAGTGTTGAAGTGTATGAGAATAAAAAGACCCATCGCAAATACGTGCGTTTTGCAGTATTTCCATCGTGTCTTTCAATAAACTGTATTTTACTATGCCGTCCCTGAACTTTTCGAGTTATACGGATTTTGCTATGCCGTCCCTGAACTTTTTGAGTTATACGGATTTTGCAAATCAGATTGTTACTTAATTGAAAAAAAAAATGTTAATTAATATTTACTAAGTCGTTGTAGCAATCGCTAATGATTCAGAGACAGATGGCGTGAAAATTTACATAAAACTGCTAACATGAGTTGTCATCATGGAGCAATTTATTTCTCCATATTTTTTAAATGCCTTGTTTTTGAGATGTTCTGAAAAATATTTAAAAATTACCTCGTATCTAAATTGCAATCATTAATACATATTAAAATTATTAAGCATTCCGAGAGTGCAATGATGTCAGTTTGGCCCTGTTAGATGTGCGTTAATTTAACGCAGCTAGCTATGAAAATGTGACGCTCATACAGTTGAACCTGACGTCGCGTCGGCGAGAGACGACGCAGGGAAAGCATCTGTCTGACTTGGTCATACATCCAAGAAAAGTAACGCAGCGAATATTGAATCTAACAATCTACAACCTAGGCATCTTTTCATATTTTTACGGCCCTCAAAATTTCAACAGTACTCTAACTGGGCAACTACAATTAATTTTTTTTTGGACAGTTAAAAAAAATATATATAGCCGCCCGAATTGAGCATTAATGAAACTTTGGGGGATGGTAGTTTTTGACCTCTCTTCTCTGTAGATGACTGTAAAATACGGATATATGCCTAATGTGAGAATAGAGGGCGCTAGGGGTGATTAACCCTTTATCCCTGGGGTGGGGGTTGTGTATCCCATAATATACAACAATTGAACAAACGTTTTTTAATTAAGCCTGATTAATGTTCACTGCTCAGATGGGCAGAATGGCAGAAAAATATATTATCAGCTCTTAGACTATTATCTATTATGCGTTATAATTTTAAGTTGCCTTAAGTTTCTATAGATTTTTTATGTATTTCCTTTGTTGTAAATTTACATATTTGAAACAAAATGAGTATTACGAATATATCTTTTGTGTACTTATTGTAATTTTCATACATCATATGTCATATATAAAACATACGATATTATATTAATAGTTATTATCATTATCAATCAATAATAATAAAAAGGGTCTCGAAACATGAATTTCTTTAATGATATTAATATGTTACTGTTGTATTACTGACTCTTGCTGGCAATCCTAAAATACTGAAAATGGTTTTAATAATACGTATCTGATATTAGTACTGTTTTTAAAAAAGTACTTACAAATATATACTGCAAGTAATTTAAAATACTGCAAATCGTTGTTTTAAAAAGTACTTGCAGTATTTGAAAGTACTGCAAATATTCATAAAATACTGTAAGTATTTAAAATACTGAAAATACATAAAGAGTACTTTACTTGTTACTGCTACTGCAAATGTTTGATTTTTAGTACATTACTGAATATTTCAAGTATTTCTGAAAAGTACTGGTACTTAATATTGCAAATAAAACAAAAATTGTTGGATACTGCTTATTGGTTACTGCCAGTACTTTCATTAAGTACTGGTCACAGATCTGCTCTTAACTTGCTTCTAGTTGGCCATAATACGAAAAAATGTCATATCCAGGGTCCTAATTGGTGTAGATAAAACTAGAAATTCATTTGTTTAAAAAAAAGAAGAAAATAGAAGAACTGAATAAAATTGGTTTTAAAATATTTAAAATTTATTTTTGTTTATACCAGCACAAAGAACATAAAAACAACTATAATTTGAAACACAAATTATTGATGTACGACATGATGCCCCTAAACAATCGACGATTCGACTTTCGATTTTGCCATTGTTTTTAAGGAGTTATTATAAAGATATTAACTTGAAATTTGGCTTGATGGTTTAACTTCTTTTAAAGTTTCGTTAGAATATACGCATTGTTGTTCAAGTTATTATCAATTGTTTCAAAATGGCCTCCCTAAAATGTATTCATGTTTTGAGACTTGGCATATTGACCAAAAAGTTTCGGATAAATCTAGTTTTCTTGGCAATTTCATTGTGAATAATTGTGTTCCTCCACACATTTAATAAAAAAAATGTTACTAAACTTCTTGAAATGTGTTCAATAGGCTCCAGCAAACACATTGATATAGCAAGACAGTTCCCTAGAAATTTTAGTTTTAGTGAATATAAAAAATTATTTGTTCCTATTTATAGGTTTACCTTTGGGTCGGGGGTTTTTAAAATTTTTAATTCAACTTTTATTACCTTAGTTAGTGATCAATTATGACTAGGTTTCATGTCGTTTTTCGAAAAACAACAATTGGCTTGGCCTTATATTTACATTATATGTTAGTGACTATTGTAGAAGGTCAACTTACATATAGAGTACAGTTTATTTAGTGTCAATTTGAAAATCATAAAACAAATTCGACAAAGGAATAGTTCATAATATCAGCGATGTCATGAGAGTCCACCGACACTTTTCAGAATAGCTTTTTAATTATTGTAATAAATGGAATATTGTTTTATTACTTTATATTAATTGGTAGGTGTGATGTATAATATCTATTTATAATAAATAATGCACGGTTCATTCATAATAAATAATGTTAATTTAATGAACAACTGCATAAATGATAATTGCTATGCTACCGGCAATATTAAGAATGAACCAAGCGCAGGTAACGGATTTGTAATGGAGAGCCAGGTAAACAATCGAGTACTTTCGTTTGAGATAAGCGCATAACTATATTCATATACGGGTATCGTTTGTAATATTCAAGCACAGTTTCGGGCGTTATTCTATCACATCAGATTTTGTAATGATTTATCCTGGCAGCAACGTTTCAGACTGAATTTCTCAAGTGAGAATAGGAATACTATACTGTTAAGTAAAGATATTACAAGGGATAAGAAAGCCATTAGCACCTCGAGCCGCGAAGATTATGACAGAGGTACTTAAATTAGTTGGTGAAGATTGACTGAGAATCCATCACATTATAACAAAAACTTAGGGGGCAGGACTCTGTCCAGATAGTCTTCTACAATCGTAGAGCCTCTATTTTCGTGCTACGGCATAAAAACGAAATATCAGATGTCGGTGTTAACTGCAGACTGCTGACATTAAAATTATAGTTCGCTACATGTATTTAAGGCACATAAAAGAGCCATAAAACCGACCCTAAATCACTGTCTCGTTAAGAAAAGGGATATCCCACAGAGCTGCACTTAAAATGTTTGTGCACAATAACCGTAGGGAAGTATTGTCTTTGGCAAATAAATATAGTTATTAGGTATACTGATAAATTAAAAGATTTTACTCTGTTTTGCTTATGTTAAGATAGGAATAACATCTTATATATTTGTGGAACATATGGAATATCGAATATCGAGATAATTGTTTTTCAATAATAACGTTCGTAGCTACCTTACGAAAGTCTGTCAAATGAAGATATAAACAGTAACATTTTTTTGTCTTCTGTCGGTATATTCAGGTATTTGTGTCCTAGTAGTGCTTCTTTTTACAATGTATGTTTACTCAGAAATTATTTGGGAAGTCAGATAATGCTGAAGTTTGGGATGAAGAATATACAATATCACTTTATTGACATGTGAACTTCTCTACATATATTTAAGGCACATAAAAACCTCAAGGCTTTGCCGCTTACGTATAGATGGGGGAGTGGGGCATGTTATATATTTGTAGAAAATGGTAAATCATAAATATAATACATAGAACAACATTGCTCTCATGTAAAGTATGTTCGGCATGATTAAAATAATAAATTAACTGAAACACACCTGTTCCAATTATAATTTCAAATTAGTTTGATATAGTTCTACTGGAATTATTTTAGTATGCAGCGGTTTACAGCAGATATATAAACCCTACCCTCGACAGAGTCGAACTTAATATTGTCAGTGTATCATGGAATATCGAATGTGTCAGATACACTGACAATATTAAGTTCGACTCTGTCGAGGGTAGGGTTTATATATCTGCCGTAAACCGCTATATCCTAAATTACTTCCAGTAGAGCTATGTCAAAATAATTTGAAATTATGATTGGAACAGGTGTGTTTCAGTTAATTTCTTATTTTAATCATGCCGAACATACTTTACATGAGAACAATGTTGTTCTATGTATTAAGTAATACATTATATTTATGATATACCATTTTCTACAAATATATAACATGTCCCACTCTCCCATCTATACGTAAGTGGCAAAGCCTTAAGGTTTTGTATGTGCCTTAAATATGTGTAGAGAGGTTCATGCGTCAATAAAGTGATATTGTATATTCTTTAACCCAAACTTCAGCATTATCTGACTTCCCAAATAATTGCTGAGCAAACATACTTTGTGAAAAGAAGCACTACTAGGATACAAATACCTGAATATACAGACAGAAGACAAAAAAATGTTACTGTTTATATCTTCATTTGACAGACTTTCGTAAGGTAGCTACGAACGTTATTATTGAAAAACAATTATTTGATCTTCACTTCAATTTGATGAAAGTCGCCAACACCAAATGTAAAGTCGGCAAGAAAGTCAGATAGGGTTATCATCTATCATCAATTCTCTTAAATATATCTAGTGAATACATTAATATTGCAATTAATTGCACTACGTGAAGATTAGATCATACCATGTTCGACACTTTTCAAACAATAAACTTAAGTGTAATGACGAAAAGATGAATTAGTGACTGTAGATAGAGTAAATTAAAAGCATGCAAATACGTTAGTATTGATGAGAGTGAGGTTGTAGACAAAATCATATATTTTTGACAATAACGAAAACTGTGAATATGAGATTTGATGGTGAGTAAAGATCGCAAGATCGACAGCATTCCAGTTGAGCAAAGTATCAGAAACGCACAGAGATCGGGCTTGCTAACACCCTAGTTTTGCATACCATTCTTATTCCTCTGAGATATAGTTCGTTAGGGTGAATGGTTAAAATTGTTGGTAGGACGATACTGTTATAGAAGCCAGGGAACGTATCTATCTATCTATACTTATAATCTATGGCTGTGGCTGCAAAGCCATTCGCACAACACCGGGGAACGTATCTAGAGACGAAAATTTAAAATATTCAGAAAATGCTTTTTTCGAAACGGCACTAAAATTTAACTTCACTTCACAATTTAACTTTGATACTTAATACAGTCTTAACGAGAAAGATGTAAGACCGCCTTTGGACACGGTCTTTCGTCGAAGATCCACAAAAAATGTGTTTTCGAAACTGTACTGAAATTTAATTTAACAGTCTACTAAAAATATTTTAAGTGAAAAAGCTAAAGTCAACAGGGTGGTTTTTACAATTGTGAAGAGCGGAATTCGTCTACAGCCAAGGGCTTTAGGGAGGAGAATACAATGCCGACTGAGTCCAACTTTCATCGTACAGTATGACCACTTTTCAATTTTTAATGTTAATTTCACTTCAAGTCCAAATTTTTTCAGAAAGGACTTCACAAATTTTATATTTATTAGATTGAATTTTGTATGAATTTTTCCATAACAAGGTCATTAAGCGTCTTGAATATATCTAAATTAATACATAAAACGTCCAAAAAATATTGAGAAATAAAATCTACGGTCATGGTATTGGCCTTCCTAAGAACCTTGATTTTACAATTTTAAATATAGATAGGTGTATTACCACCCTCTCAAGGTACGCTACTCGGAATGATTCAGTAGGATATCAATGATACTTTTCATTACTAAAAGAAATCAAGAGAATTTGTTGATAATGATTTGCAATCAGCTTTATTGCAACATTAAGAATGGGTTATATTAAGTAACTTTTCAGTTGCTTTTGGAATGAATTACTAATTTTTTCAAGATATCTTTCGTATTATCCTAAAATTGTAATAAATTTTCTATTCCAGAGATGAAAAGCTCCATGATTGAAAAGTTAGATTAAATAGTTAGTTTTTTCCTTCCTTCCGAAACAGAAAATAAGATACTTGACAAACTATAACAAGACGAACAAGAAACATTATTCTTATTTTATTGGTTATATTTAAACAAAACGAATCAACTCATGTGTCATGTGCTAAAGTTATGAAAATACGTTCTGCTATAATTACAATTTGATAGGTAAATAAACCGACATTTTTACCGATTTCACTGCAGATACTTTCTGTTTGGCATCGAGCCATTAATTCTTTTATTAGTGGAGTAGGATATACTTACGTTTGCTGCAACCTGCATATGGATTGTTGAGTTTGACTGGATATTTCTTCTCACATTCACACGTTTCGCTAACAGGATTGCAGTAGGCGTGCACGAGTTTAGGGCTGCAGGTAAACTCACACTCGGCTCCAACGTACAGGCCTTTTTCGTCTAGAAAAATGTCATATATTTTAGGCTGTTCAAAAGAATACAAAAAAAATTGAAGGTAGTGGAATATTTCAATCTTTATGGTTTAACATTAGTTGAGATTGATTAAGACCAATTGAACTGTTTCAAGAATGAATGAATGAATTATATTTTTTTAATCAGTGCCACATGAAAAAAAATTGTGTTGAATAAATACGACTTTAAACACTTATTAATTTCCAAAATGAGCTTGATCTCTGCTACATGTAACTTCAACAATATTTTTACATAATCCTCAGCTTAAAAGAAACAAATTACATATTGTTTTTTTATGGGACGCTAAATTCTGATATGCATATTGTACATGTACCTTTCAAAAACGAATAATGAATATCAGACAAATGTTAATTAAGTCGAATTGCAAAGAGACACCTTTTGCTCGATTGGTAGAGATTCATGTAAATAACTACAACAGTAAAAATAATTATACATATTGGTCAAAAAATACCACTAAACTTGTGTATCATTTTTCGGTTTTTTTGTTAGAACAAAAATTGCACGTGAATTCTTTTAAAACGTCAAGTTTAAAAAAAAATGTAATTTTACTTCCACATCCACGTAGTGGATTGGAAGTATAGTAATCGCAAAAAAATTTTCAAAAATTTTTATTCGTGAAATAGGTTTAGAATGTCATGAAACGTCGAGATTTTAAATTTGAGCGAAAAAAAAATTTCTGTCTGTCGGTCTGTCGGTCTGTCTGTCTGTCTGTCTGTCTGTAACTTTTTTTTTTGCCCGCACGTTTTCTCCGGAACGGTTTAAGATATTGACTTGAAATTTTGTACACGTATATATTGTAACGAGATCTGGAACTGGATTGTTTTTTGAGGATATCCGGTGAAGGGTTGGGGGTTAAATAGGGGTAAATAGGGGAAAATAAGTAAAGCAAGCTTGTAAGAGTACAGATACTTGAAATTCGGTGTATGCACTAGAAGTTAAGGCCTAAGATTTTTTTATAATATTTTTCAACCCCCTACCACCCCTACCCCATTAATGGGGTTGATAAAATAAAGTTGAGATTTTCATTTGAAATTTCGTACACGTATGTATTATAAGGACGTCTGAAATTAGATTATATTTCGAGATGATTCCGTTGAAGGGTTGGGGGTTAATTTGGGGTAAATAGGGGAATATAAGTAAAATAAGTTGGTAAGAGTACAGAAACTTGAAATTCGGTGTATGTACTAGAAGCCAAAGCGTCAGATTTTTTTATAATATTTTTCAACCCCCACCACCCCTATTCTAATATGAAAAGGGTTGATAAAATAAAATTGAGATATTCATTTGAAATTTGGCACACGTATGTATTATAACGACATCTGGACCTAGGTTATAATTTGAGATGATTCCGTTGAAGGGTTGGGGGTTAAATAGTGGTAAATACGGGAAAATAAGTAAAGCAAGCTGGTAAGACTACGGAAACTTGAAATTCGGTGTATGTACTAGAAGCCAAGCTCTCAGATTATTTATAATATTTTTCAACCCCCACTACTTCATTATTAAAAGGGTTGATAAAATAAAATTGAGATATTCGTTTGAAATTTGGTACACGTATGAATTATAACGACATCTGGAACTAGATTATACTTTGAGATGATTCCGTTGAAGGGTTGGGGGATATTTAGGGGTAAATAGGGGGAAATAAGTAAAACATGCTGGTATGAGTACAGAAACTTGAAATTCGGTGTATGTACTAGAAGCCAAGGCCTCAGATTTTTTAATAGTATATTTCAGCACCCCACCACCCTTACTCAATTATTCAAGGGGTTGATAAAATAAAATTGAGATATTCACATGAAATTTAGTATGCATATGTATTATAACGACATTTGGAACTAGATTATATTTTGAGATGATTCCGTTGAAGGGTTGGGGGTTAAATAGGGGTATATAAGAGAAAATAAGTAAAGCAAGCTGGTAAAAGTACAGAAATTTGAGATTTGGTGTATATACTAGAAGCGAAGGTCTCAGGTTTTTTTATTAGTATTTTCCATCCCCCCACCACCCACACTCCTTTATTAAAAGGGTTGATAAAATTAAATTTAAATTTCAGTTGAAATTTGGTACATTTATGTATTATAACTATATCTGAAACTAGATTATATTTTGACATGATTGCGTTGAAGGAGTGGGGGTAAGTAGAGGTAACTAGGGAAAAATAAGTAAAGCAAGCTAGTAAGAGTACTGCAATTTGAAATTCGGTGTATGTCCTAGAAGCGAAGGCCTCAAATTTTTTAATAATATTTTTCAACCCTTCCACTAACCTTACTACATTATTAAAGGGGTTGATAAAATAAAATTGAGATATTCACTTGTAATTTGGTAGACGTATGTATTATAACGACATCTGGAACTAGATTATATTTTGGGATGAATCCGTAGAAGGGTTGGGGTTAATAGGAGTGACTAGGGGAAAATAAGTAAACCAAGTTGATAAGAGTACAGAAATTTGGGATTCGGTGTATATACTAGAAACCAAGGCCTCAGATTTCTTTCTGATATTTTTCAAACTCCACCACCTCCGCTTCATTATTAATGGGATTGATAGCATCAAATTGAGATATTCACTTGAAAATTAGTACACGTATGTATTGTAGTGACATCTGATTGAGATCACTCCATTGAATGGGTGGGAGGTGGTAAGTTGTGAATAGTAGAAAATAAGTAGGGTGAACTAGAAACTTCATTTTTAACGCATATGGTAGAAACCAACTCCTCAAACTTTTCTATGACATCTGCCCCAAATATTATTAAAATTCTATGACCAATAATTTCCACATACTAGAGTGCAAATATAGTCAAGATGCTTCCTTTAAAGTGACTTGGATGAAGAATCTGGATGTGGAAGTAGTGATTCCTTAGGCAGCGGTTTTTATTGTAATTATTTATAATGAAAACAGTGTGATAGAAAAATGTGTCTGTATGAAACTAATGCCTCGGATTTAGTTGACAAGGGAAGAGTAGAAACATTGACAAAAATAAGAGGATTTGTAAAATCAAAAGGAATTCTGAAGGTGTTGTCTTGCGACATAAGGTTAGATTAGATGCCAGACTTTGCGAAAAAATGTAGCACTCATTTTATGAAACTTTTATACCTATCCGCTATGGTCAGGTTAGTTAGAAGTTTATTCATTTACTGTTAGTTATAGCTACTAAGAATGAATCACATTTTGACCATTGGGAGAGACAACTTTCATTGATGGGAAATTAGAGGAAGATGTTTCTACGCAACAACCTGTAAGCTCTATTGAACCTGGCCAGGACGACAAAGTATCCAAACGCAATAATACTTATATACGGTAAAGGTAATTACACAGAACTTCCCTCTTTATTTATACTCTAAAAAATTATTAATTAAGTAAGGATAAATGAGAATAATAATAATCCAAATGCAGCTATCACTATTATTATGAAAAAAACCTGATAAGTTTTGGTCAAAGAAGTATATAGAGTCGTCATCTGACAGCAATTATTAATATTAAATAAAAGGTCTCAAATATGGAAGGTTTTCGTAAATACCTTTACAAATTACAAAACTATAATAAGTGTCTCCATTGCCAATTGTGTTAACTAAATACCAAACATGAATGCCGTCTTTCATATTTTTATTTCCACGTAGTGGCATGAATGTATTATAGTAGTCGTAAACAAATTTAATTTTACTTCCCTCGCATACCAAAGGGAAGTATTATTGAAGAAAAAATCACCCTCCGGATTTTCCCGATTCAGATCATGTAGATTACGAAAATATGGGTTTTTCAATTTCGTCAGTCTGTCTGTTGGTGCATTAACTAAATAACTACTTGACGGAGAACAGTCAAATTTGATAGGTATGTCACGCTACTGCCACCGAAGAAATGGTTAGATTTTCACTAAAAAATATACAAGGTGGACCGTCTAAAGGGAAGAGATAATGAAAAAAAAAAACGTTTCGCTTGAATTTGAAATTTGCACGTTTAGTGACATTCTCAACTTATTTAAGAAACATTTTTCAAAAATATTTTTACCACTACTCTACAAATTTTTTTTTGCTCCAATTTAAAATTTTCGCGTTTGATGACATTCTAAATCCATTTAAATAAAAATTAAAAATTATTTAATCACTGTTATACTTTCATTCCACTACGTGAATATGTAACTAAAAATGTGACAGATTGCAATAGTATTTGACATGTAGTTAACACAATTGGCAACGAAGACACATATTACTGTTTCATTGAAAAATATACAGGGTGGTCATTATAAGAAATAATTCAATAATTCAACCGTGGTGGAAATTTGTAAAGGTATTTACGCAAGCCTTCCATATTTGGCACTGTTTCTTTAATATTGAATTTTTGCCATCGGATGACCGCCACCTAGTTTTTTGACGAAAAGTTCTCAGGTTTTCTTTGTAATGATAACTGCATTCCGATTATGATTCGGTTTCGTAATTAATAATTATTTAGGGTGACCGCCCTGTATAAATAAAGAGGGAAGTTCTGTGTAAATACCTTTACCGAATTTTTCTTTGTTGAAATAGGTTTATAAGCAAACAAAAATAATTCACCTTTAAACAGGTTTAGAATGTCATCATGAAATATGGAGGTATTAAATTTGAGCAACATTTTTTTCTTATCCACTCTCTTTAGACAGTCCACCCTGTATATTTTCTAATGGAAATCTATCCATTTCTTCGCTGGTTGTAGCGTCAACTACCTACCAAATTTAACTGTTCTCCATCAAGCAGTTTTTTAGTTATAGCGCTAACAGACAGACAACAAACCGATAGACAGACTGATTTAATTGAAATAACTTTATTGTAGTAATCTATATGGTCTGAAACGTAGAAATTCGAAGAAATCTCGGAAGGAGATCTTTTCATGAATACAATATGTATTTTCCTTCATTAAGTGAGGGAAACTTTAGTAAATATACTTATTAGGCATTAAGGGGTCTGGACATGAAGCTTGTGTATATTACCTAATTATCGACAAGCCAACCATAAGAATGTTGATTCTTTTTCTGATTTCAACAACAGTTGAGTAAAAATTGCGTAATTAGGGATTTGGAACAAGTCAAGTATGCACCTGGCAAGAAATTTAAATTAAATGATAATATTATGTACTGAATATTATTCGGAAAGTTATATACTAGGCATGGCATTTCCAGACGTTTTGGTACGTCGAAGGAGAGAGAAACCAGTCAGCACTCCAATAGAGGCAACTACTAAATTTACTGAGGCTCCTTATCAAGAGCTTATTGGACCAGTATTGTATCTCAGTGTGTCTAGCAGATCGGACATTGCCTTTTGGTTATTTCATTTGATATTTTCTTTCACTATGTTCAAGATAAATTAGAGTAAACATTATACTCTTCGCAGATTTATTGCACATTTTATAAAATTGTTTCACATTCTATAGTATACTATTAGCAATTTTTTATAAATAAGTTGTTTTTGAAAATTTTCAACTATGTGGGATGCTAGTGTTATAATGAGAATGGCAAATAAGAATTTTTTCTTGTTAGCATAACCAGAAGTCAGGTTATCGAAAGAATGCAAAGATTTCATTAATATTTTTATATATAGTTTTTCTTTTAGTTCTCATAGATAGTTTTTCTTTCCGCTGTTTGCAAAATCCTATAAAGAATATGTTTCATTTATAATTTCAATTTACAAAATGTTAGGGTTCTTTCCCTAGCCAACACTAATTTACTATCCAAATTTAAAAACAATCGAACTCTTCTTTCTTAAGTTATCATGCTTATAAGAAACGTGACGGACAGGCAGACGGACGGACATTTTGAAAGTTGTTCAGAATTCGATTACTAACACAACAATATGAATTTCTTTTTTCTGTAAGCGATATTTACGGTTTTAGAAATATGCCGATCAATGCAATATACTCTTCTCCTTCGTATTTGCAAAGAGAGAGAGAGAGAAAGAAGAACTGTCAAAAAAGCGGTATCTAGAATTTATGAAATTTTAGATTTGCAGTATCACTGAATTAAATTAAAATTTTAAAAATTCCCGCCACAAAAACCTGAAGAGTGTGGAAACAGCATATTCGACTTCCCCCAAACATGGCTCAGAACCGTGTCGCAAATAAAACATACTAGAATAAGATGAATTAATATAGTTTATGCAAAGAAAGATCGCAAATAAATATAATAATAAACATGTAAAATATGCGATACTCTGCTCTTACCCGTTTGGGGATATATTGGAGCCCCTTAAAAAGTGCCCAATGGGGGTTTAATTAAAAAAAAAATCGTTAGTTCAGATTCTCTGGACAATTTTAAAGAGGCTTGTGTGCTATTTCTATTTCACTATGTACATTTTCATGATCTTATCGCAAATTTACGAAAACACGCTTTTACCCATAAGAAATATGGACATTTAATGGTCTGAGAGGCACGTAATAATAACATCCGATTTTGCTCGAATTTGGAGATCACTTTTTGAAGACTTGGAACAAGGCCGGAAAGTGGGAGAAAAAAAAGACTTGATTTTTTGAGCCGCCCTAATACTTACATAAAATTTATTAGGTTGTCATTTTATTCTATGCTAAAATGAACCAATTAGTGGGTCTTAAAGTTTGGTGCCTTGGAACATTCGAAATCAATAAAATAATCGCTAACCTAGATTGAGGACGATAGTAGTTGACAGAATTCACCGTACAGGGAACAATTTTGCGTGATTGTAGTAACTTTATCAACATTGCGTGTCACGATGTTGAATGGGGAAAACATTTATGAATCACTTACTAATGTTAAACTTAAATTATTTAGGTATCTAGTTACACAATCGATGTGAAAAAATGTATAGTACTTAATTTGTTTTCTCCTATAGTCATTCAGTGTTAATGTTCTTGACAAATTGTGAAATATTTTAAAACATTAGTTACTTATTTGATAGTGATAAGTTGCTGCTTCAGCAAAAATATAATGTAGGGAAATTTGGTTCCTCAGAAGTAGTGCTCTTGGTATAGTATTTCTATTGTCAATTTGAAAATTCAGTCTAAAGCGTCGCTACCATGATAAATTGCAAAGCCCGGTGTAATAGAATAAGACCAGAGACCGTGCATGCTTGAATATTGCAAACGATATCCGTATATGAATATAGTTAACTAGATATGTTATGCGCTTACCTCAAACGAAAGTAGTCGATTGTTTACCTAGCTCGCCATTACAAGTCCTTTATAAGCTTTTGGTTCATTCTTAATATTACCGATAGCATGGGCGTAGGTTAAATGATATTTATTTACATTTATTGAATCATTTATAGAGTTGTTCATTAAACCAATATTATTTGTTATAAATACATCATTTACACTATGTCTATAGATTAATATAAAGTAATAAAACAATATTTGCAATAATTAAAAAGAGATTCTAACAATTGTCGATCGACGTTCATCGTATTATCAACTATTCCTTTGTAGGTCTTTTTCATGATTTTCAAACTCACTTTAGATGAACTATACCTTCATTTAAAATATTCTGACAGTTTTCTTTGACGCAGTACTATTTGAAACATAATGCATAATATACATAGACCAGTAAAATGAGTACTGAGGTTGTAGGCTGATTTAACCCTCTATCACATGCTGAAGTTCCCACTTAATCCGGTATGAGTAATTCCTCATCTTGAAAAAATGACGGAAATCGGGTATATAAATAAAGATCTATATCTCGTAACCCACTCGACCATTAAAACTGCCTTATTTTAATGGAAAGCTCATATACAGTGCTAAAAAATAAGTAAAAAAATTTAAGTTAAACGGTTTTATTGTAAAGAAACATAATAATGATGCAGATAATGTACCTACTAAAAGCTAAAAAATAATTAGGTATGTACCAGGTACCAGTCATCACACCACTCTCCTCATCAATCTAGAACATTGATCAGACTAAAATAAAATCGTGGGGCGAGTCGAATTTCTATTATCTACAGTCAGCCGCTCATATTATTATAGGTATGCTTTGGATGCATCTTCTCAATAGACACTTTATGCAAAATGTGTGTAAAAGTAAATCTGTCGCTATTATCGTGCGACATCGCAGAACGATCATTTACATATTTACTCGGGTTACGCTACGCTCCACGATTTTAGTTTAGTCTGATCGATGCTCTAGATTGATGAGGAGAATGTTGTGATGACTGGTACCCGGAGGCCAGGAGTGACGACGTGATACCTTCCTTCTCCTTCGCACAACCCTTCGAGGTAGTCTTCCCGAAAAGGGAAGACTGGAGACAACTCGAGGACATACTAAGGCCTGCAGATATTGTCTGGTTCACAGACGGATCGAGGCTTGAGGAAACTACCGGAGCGGGTATATTTGGGGAAAGGCCCAGGGCTGAGCTTTCTTATGCCCTGGGCAAATTCACCACGGTATTCCAGACCGAGATCTTTGCCATTTTGGTCTGCGCACAGGAGAATATCCGAAAGGAGTACTCCAATAAACACATATATATATGTAGCGATAGCCAAGCGGCCCTCAAGGCCCTTGCATCGAATCGGACCAAGTCAAAACTGGTCCAAAACTGTAAACAGGCCCTCTGCGAACTTGGCTCATCAAACTGGGTCAGGCTCCTCTGGGTGCCTGGACACAGCAACATTGAGGGTAACGAGCGAGCCGACGCTCTGGCCAGAAGGGGCTCTCGTAAACCTCTTTTCGGTTCGGAGCCGGCTCTCGGCTACCCTAGATCCCAAGCCAAGAGGTTAATAGATAACTGGACTCGCTCCGAGTTCACTGACCTCTGGGATTCCTATCCTGGACTTCGGCAAGCGAAGCTCCTAATCGCAGGACCCTTGCCGGAGAGAACAAAGCAATTTCTGCGTCTAAGTAGAAAGCGAATTAGAGCCGTAACAGGCCTCCTGACCGGACATGGCTCTTTTAAAAAACACCTACACACAATGGGGGTGGTTGACCACCCCGATTGCAGGTTCTGTGAGGACGAGGAGGAGACTTCCATCCACGTTCTCACTTCTTGCCCAGGACTGATGAACCTGAGGCACAAACACTTCGGCACTGGCTTTCCAATGCTGGAGGAAATAAGGAGTTCTCCCGTGGGAAGGATTTCAGCCTTTGGGCTGGAATCCGGTCTGTACGGGGGAGCTCCCTAATTTGTTAGCGGTAGCACAATGGGCCACAAGGCCTGAGTGCGGCGACCTCCAGGCGCCCCGCTAAAAGAAGAAGAAGAAGAGGTACCTGGTACCTACCTAAGTATTTTTTAGCTTTTAATACATTATCTGCATCATTATTATGTTTCTTTACAATAAAACCGTTTAACTTTAAAAATTTCTTTTACTTATTTCATTTTCAAGTTTTTGGTTTTTTATTTAGTTTCTTAATATTTTTCATTCTATTTATCATTTAGTACCTCATTATTACAAGGTTTCTTTCCTGTCAGTTGTCTAAACTCTACGATCCGCCATTTTGTTTCGGACGCCATTTTGGATTAGGAATTTTTTTCTAAAGTGTACTGTGCTCTATTTTTCAAGCCCTTTCATTTGATACCAATATTGAGGGGATTGAAGAAAAAAGTAATCCGCCTTTTTGTGGCGGCGGCCATCTTGGATATTGAATTTTTTTAAGGTGTGCTGTATTCTACTAGTTAAGCCATATTGAGGAGGTTGAAAAAAAAAATGTAATCCGCCATTTCGTGGCGGCGGCCATCTTGGATTTACAATGATAATGAATATACATAATTCTATTGTCATCAGAACTAAAGGAATGTACCAAATTTCAGATCAGTCGGTCAACGGGGGTAAAAGGGGGTAAAATTTCAATTACTAGATTTGACCCACGCAAGACAAAGTAATAAGCTAAATATAAAACCGTTTAATAATAAAACCGTTTAAAAAAATATATAATCCGCCATTTTGTGGCGGCCGCCATGTTGGATTTACAATGATAATGAATATACGTAATTGTATTGTCATCAGAACTAAAGGTGTGTACCACATTTCAGATCAATCGGTCAACAGGAAAGGGGGTAAAATTTCAATTACTAGATTTGACCCACACAAGGCATAAACAAAGGAAGCTAAATAAAACCGTTTAAAAACAGAGCTCCTGTGACTTATCTGTTTATACGGTTCCCACACTAAAAATATAAAATGCAACATATCGATTTCTGAAATACTGATATTATTTCAGAAGCAGTTGCAGATAATTTATTAGTTAAGAAACGCTTTAAATGTAAGAAATACAATCGCGATTATTTCTTCTACATCAAGTAGGTATATCTGATTATGCTTCTCAAAATACTGCACCGTATCTATAAAATAATTTATTTAATTCATTCTTTTTAGTTTTGTCCCAATTAGACTAATGTGATTGTTCCATGAAATTCTGTACTTATAAACGACAAAGCTTATTCGTCATCTTGAAGCTGCCATTTTGAATTTTTTAATTTATTGATTTTCAGGCAAATTAGACCATAAATTATAAAACTTACTCGCCATTTTGAATTCTTAAATTTCGACCAAATTTGCAACCTGGATAACCTTCAGATACCGATTTACAGTCAAGTCTGATGATAAGCGATAAAACTTATTCACGATGATATTGAAATTGTAATTTTGGATTTTTAGTCTCGATGACATATTTATAATCTGCGACCCCAAAAATCCCCAGACAGGGGACAGGTCAAACTGCATTGATATGTGAACCATATAGGTACACATGCAAAAAACTGTATAAAGTGTAAATCTAAAATATATGTTTCTAGGAATGCGAAGTTGTTGCGATTTACAGTATAATAATTATATTTATTTAATTCAGAAAACGATACAAAAGTACAAAGTTTAAAAAATTTGTCATTCGAGTTACAAGTCAAAAAACAGTTGACTGCAATTAAATGAATAACAAGCAGCTACTCTATAATCACAGATAAAATACGACTTAACATAATGACACAAAGTCGTCAACATATAGTATGCAGTCTCTTTCTAATAGAAATAACTTTACTGTATTCTTAAATTTTATATATAAATAAATAATTCTTTTAATTTCAAATAACACTGTATGATTTGCCCAATAAAAAGAAAGAATGATGTTTCCTTCCTTTGGAGGCAACATCAAAGAACAATCAGAGATTCTACGACAATTTAATTTGCTAAATGAAAAGTGTGTAGAGAAAGAGAAGAACCGTAACAAGGCAAACACATTGCCTGAATAGTTAACGTACTAATATTTTAATGTTATTAAGTATTGTAATGTTAATTTATTCATGGTCAATAGATGGTAAAACCCTGTATAAATGCGTGGGTTTCAAATAACTTTAACAAGGGATTAACACTTTATTTAACAATTGACTGATAATTACACAGTACTTCTAAAACAATTTTACAATGTTTATTACTTCGGATTTCTAACCTCACTTCTCTCTACCAAACTCCACTTTAATAAAACTTCTCCCTCTTCCGCCGCGAATCGCGTCGTATATACTCCAATAACGTCTCTAGAGCTATCTGGAAATCTTCTATACCCTTCTCGTCGGCGATCCAGAACAATCTTGTTTTATACATTTCTAGAACCATACTTCTACCAGTGGCGCATCAGCCTCCCTTTCCAAGGGGGCATAATGCGTAACAATATCGTATATTTTCCAGAATATAAAGGTGGACGAGATGACAATCTCCAAAAATCAACTATCTTTGAGACAGAAGTTAACAATTTTCAACTATCTCTATGAAGACACTTTTGTCTTGGCTGGCATGAGGTGAAACTGGGGACTAAAATAAATCACCAAAGATATTTGCCACGTACCAAAACTATAGCGAAATAAACACACGAATAAGGCTTAAATTTAATTAGTATACCACCAACTGAGGGCGCCTTTAATTAACTTATTTTGAGGTAAACGTGTACAGTGTATACACGATCATTATTTTGTTTCACTTTCTAGGACCTGTTATCAGATTTAAGCTTGGATTTCTAGAATGTGCAAAATGGTGGAACTAAATCATTTCCCGTCGGTATTATCCATGATCCAGCATCTAGAATTTTAACAACTAATATATTGAAAGTATGGAATGGGTATCAAAAGAAGTTAACCTAGAAATTTAAAGAAGTCCCGACGCAAGAAATAAAACTTTAAAATGGAAAAAAAAATTTATATTCACATGCTAGAAATACTATCTATTTCTTTTTCTGTAAATCCATTGTTGCATCGTGGATTAATAGTTTTCAGTTAGGTAGGTAGGTACATTATGTGTTTTACTACAGGGTAGCTATTCTGTATCGGTATGATGTGATGGGATATGCTTTCATGAGAAAGTGGGCGGAGTTCTCTTGAAAACCAAAATAGCGTATTCTGTAACTGTGGGAGTGGTCACATCACGCCAAAAATCGGGGAACTTGCTTCTCTTCGTAAATTGTGAGGGAATGAGATCATTCAGGCGTGGCAGGATGAAAGTATAACCACACTTTTAGGCAAACTGTCTTTTAATTTGGATGTTCGTTGCATGATATTTGTTACCTTGATTAAACGAGGAATTTTGTGTTATTTAAAGTGTATGAATTAAAGAGCGATAGATGTTTGCGTTGTACTAATTACCAATGATGTACTCAAAGTTCTTCAGATTGCTGAAGATGCTCAAAAAGAACATCAACTTCATTACATGACCAATTCCTTCGGCGTAGCAGATAGAGCTTTTATAATTGAGTTAATAAAGAACTCGTTTGGTAACATAAAATATATTAAACAAAGGTTATGTACAATCAAATTTTTATATTACAAATTCAATTTACTTTGCGCTATCTCCTATGATAGCAATTCAAATTCCCACGGTTTTCTTTGGCATCTTTTTGTATACTGATTTGTACTACATGTGTTGTAGTTGTCTTTCCACCCATTCGATCAAAAGGTGTTTTATGGCACCATTCATCGGGTTGGAACGAGCTTGTCATTCCCCCCACCCAACAGAAAATTATTTCGCATTTATGAGATACATATTTTGCTGACTTTGCATGTTATAGAAACTCGTATTTTGACTTTTGACAGGATGCATTTTATACCGCGTACTACCTTCGATCATGGCACTCCGGCTCTTGGTTGAAATGTGGGAGCAAGTGTTGGCAACGTTGGAAAGATCACATAACATCCCTGCGTAGTCACTGTAGTTACAGAATAGTGTTTTTGTTCCCCGTGGACCGTGATGTGAGCTTGTTAAGGTAACGTACGTGTTTTCTATTCACCACTCACCCTGTACATCAAGTCAGTTAAAAGCAGTCAAATATAAGATAGATATTCATAATGCAAAACAACCATATGATAAAAACGCTTCAGTATTCTTATACCAATGTACCTACTTAGGTACTTAATTTGCACGGAAAACGTCGGCGCTTATGGGGATTGGCGCCACAAAGTCGTCTAATAAAAAAAAACAAGGGTGGTAAAGAAGCCCACGATTTTTAAAACGACGAATTCAGAGAGGGCTAATTTGCGTCTTGTCTAAGAAAGACGTAATCATTTTTCTTGAGTCCTGAGCGTCTCATCACCGATTCCGTAGATACACCCAACCAGAAAATTTTTTTTATACTTTAAATGTTCTACGATTATTTTCTTTTATTGTTATTCTATTAATGCTTCTAAATGCAGATTGATTATATTAGAGTTCCAGAAAATAGCATTTTGTTGTCTGCAACTGAACTATTTTATAAATATATCATTAAAACGTTTCTACAGCAAAACTATAAGATATCTTATAATGGAGTTAAGAAATTATTTTATAAATATTTTCGTGACAAAGTTATAAAATATTTCAGCTTATAAAACTAAATCATTTTATAACGATTTTTTAGTAACGTTCAGCAGCATTTTTAGCACCATTATAAATATACATTCGAATTATTTTATAGTTATTTCTTATCATCTTACAAAACAGTTATATTAAAGATCTATTTGTGACAATTTTGCTTTTAAGAATAAATGTTGTTCTAGAACATGTTATATAATTATTATATAGCATTATATTTGCTGTAATATGGAAACAGCAACAAAGTAATTACAAAACAAAATTGTTTACTTGAGCATAAAAATGTAGTAGATGACAATACAATAAAACATATTTGAGAAAATGGATTTCCTGCGTTAGCTGTGTATTTATATTTAGTTATAATTAAAGTCTGTCTTTTAATGAAAATTTTTAAAAAATTTTGTAAAAAAATTATTCTCCCAAAATTTTGGTTAACAACATTGACAAGAGCGGTGCAGATCTTGGCAGATCAATAACGGCAAAACTAAAAACATCAGATTTAGGACAATGGAGAAACTTAATAAGTGGTTGTAAAAATATTAGGTACATGTATTAACTGTGTAGTGGCTTTGGCAATAAGACACAGTTTATACTGCTGTAAAATGAAACGACGCATTTCACTCGCTGCACTGTTAACGTATCAGGTCATATTCCAAAGTACTGTTGTTACACAAGAGTCTAGAGAGACCGAAATGCGAAAGCTTCGAGCATGCGCATTACCTTGTAAATGTATAATAAATTCGTGCAAGTGGAGAAATTAAAATATTTCCTGTTATTTTGTGGAAAAAAGGCGGGGGGACACCCCCCGCACCCCCATTTTTTTGTCTGCGACGCTAATACTGCCTGCGGCGCTAATAATTATTAACAATTAGATATCAAAATAAAAACCTACTAACCTAACCCAAAGAAATCACACGAAAGAATGAAATTATTATATAAAAAGAAGGAAAACCTAAAGAAATCAGAAAAGAATTTGTAAAAAAATATATTAATCGTTACAGAATTTTAAAAAAAATTGTGCGGGCATACGAATTTGAACCCGGGACCCCTCGCGCCATAAACAAAAGCGTAACCTATGTGCTAACCATCTCGCTGGAAGTAAACTCTAGAGCAAAGAAGAAATAGTCCAAACTAGTGATATCACGTGTTGGGCGTGTCTAAGCTTTCGCATTTCGGTCTCTCTAGACGCTTCTCTGTTGTTACCACTAGTAAAAGTAACTATGTGTTTTTGGCAATAAATAAACAGCCTTGTAAATAAGGTGATCTACTGCTACTAATTTCTAGGTTATATTTATGCAAATTCCGTTTCCATGGTTGCATTTATAACTCTGTCCTAACAGATTTATCATAAGGGCTACGGGCTACAAAATTATCGTAAAAGTGAGTGATCTATTTTATAAGATTCACAAAAATGCTACACTAAGGCGCATTATTTTATAGATGTTTTATAGAAATCGTCTAATAATTTAAATCTCGTGAAATGCTTGCTACTAACACAAAACTATTTTATAGAGGGAGGCCATCTTCAAAGACCAGCATTCGTGATGGTAAATATGACAAGATATGAAAATTTAAAATATCAAATGTTTATTAGAATTTATGAAGTCAGAAAAGTGTAAACTATAGAGTTATGACTACTAATACAAATTAGTGTAAGTTATATTGCAAAAAATCTCAAATTATATCGAATCGATATTTACAAAATTTCAAAAATTATTAGAAATCATCAATAAATGTGAGGCCCGTTAAAAATATATTAAGAATATGGCCATAGTTCACAGTGAAATTTTCTCCGCATCAAAAATTGCAGTTTGTAAGCCACTACAAGTTTCTTAAATAATTATTATATGTTATTAGGTACTTAGTATTAAATCACAATGCCATATGCTTTTAGTGTCAAAAATACTTCTTCAACTTTTAGGATATAGGTATTTTAGAAATCATTTTATTAGCGTGTATAAAGCAGCATTTTTTTTAAATAATGACTATTTCCGAAGAAAAGAAAGACATTTCACAACTTTGACAGTGCGTCGCTGTTATTTTTAAATCTTATCTTGTTTCGGGTTGGAAGAAGTCGCTTCGTAAAACTTTAATTGTTATTTTGAATGCATTGAATAATTAATTATCCATGGTAACTAAGGCCAGGGATTCAATTGATTTTAGTATAATTTTTTAAAATTTTTGTTTTGGGGTAAATTTAAATAATTTCAGAACCACTCCTATAAGATGAATTATTAATTTTCTTTAAAACATATTCTTGAGCGTTGAATTTACGTAGTCATCAATAATTAACCTAATCAATGATTAACTTAGGACGCTTGCCTTATTAATTTTTTTGAAAATTTTTAATTTTTATTATTTTTCTTGTAGTTGATGTTTTGGAAAATTTAAGTAATTCTAAAACCAATTACCAGCCTCCATCAGGTTTAGTTAGGAAGCCCAAGCGTCTATTCGCAGTAGTACGTTTTAGTGGCCCACTTTACCTTAGCCATTGCTGACATTTTGTTTTATTTTTATTTTTTGTTTTTTTGCCTTTTATCTTACGCTCCAATTGTTTATTTTCAGTCTGTTTGTTTTGTCTTATTGCTGACTGTTATTATCTTGCCTTGAGATTTAATTCCTAATTTATAACTTTATTTTTCATTGATTTTATTTTTAATTTTATTTTTGTATATAATCGAGGACGGGAAATAAACATAATTATAATAAAGCCGCTCTTTTACTTACTTATGCAGAGAAGTAGCTTCAAAATTTCTGAGCAGTTTGCGGGGGACGGTCCTCATTTAAAGATCACAGTGCCAATCCGTAAAGGACTCACCCTGAGAGTCGACCTGATCGCTACCGGCCAAGCATGGTGCTACTGGCGCCCATTCGAAATAAATTCGTAGCATTCACGCTAATTATATCATGCTAGTGATTGTCGCAATCAAAACACGATCGACGTCGACAAGCTCTCTCCTCTCATGACAAATGCTCACGTTCACTGAATTTACAGAGTAGCTACCCAGATATAATCATTCAAAAAAAAAAATCATAAGTACGTCGGGGACTACTACAGTCTATATCTACAGATAGAAACTTGCTTTAAGTAATATACGTACACATTTGATATTATGCATTATGTTACTTCTAGTAAGTATGAGAGCTGTTCATTTCAGCGGTCTCCGACGCACTCATGATTTTTTTCGAATAATGATGATATCTGTAGTAACACAAAAACTGTACCTACCTAACTGAAAACTATTAATCAACGGCCCAACAATACATTTACAGAAAAAGAAATGGCCAGTGTTTCTAGCCACCGAATTTGCATTATTTGTTCAATTTTTAAAGATTTATTTTTTGCGCGGAGGTTTTTAAAATTTTTAATTTAACTTTAATTTATTTATTTTAACTTAAACTTATCAAGTTCAAGACATTTTTTAAAACTGTACTAACATATATTTCAGATACACATTAATTTAGTACGTGAAATTACACCGGATCCTTCGTCATTTCTTAGAACACAACGTGCGTTACACTGAGTATTTAACAATGAAACCCGAAAATCTTGGAAATGGCATATCCAATGTCCACCAAACATGACTAAGAACCATCTCGCTAATATCAACTTTTGAAGCGCCAATATTCTTAACTAAAGACGACGGTCTCGGATGATTAGGGGTCGAGCTTGTGCTCTTTGCCCCAACCATCGCTGTAGACCTGGACCGTCCTGCTTTTTCGCCTACCCCTACCCCCACCCCCCGCAAATGCGGACGGTGTAGGCGATGTTAGCAGAACTCCCCTGGTCCTGGCTGTTGGACCCTGCCAGCTGGATCGGCTTTTGAAGCGAAAAACCCGCTTTGAAATCGGATCAGCTGTCTTGGAGCTAGGTGGCCAGCGATAGAGACACACACATACATACATACCCAGACAAAGGCCTCAAACTTATAACACCTCTTCTGTTTGCGTCAGGAGTAAAAACTATAAATGTGCCGCTAGTATGAAGTGCGCTGCACTTTGTTTCCGATGATTTTAAATTTTCTAGTTTTGTAGAGGATTGAAATTTAGAATTACAAAATTTTGTGTTAAATGTTATTTCTTCATTCTTATTGCTCATTATAAATAAACGCCTCATACAAATTTCCCAAAATTGTCGATAAAGCGAGATTTGCGATACATTTCATGAAAAAGTCATACGGTCTTTTTTTCAACGTTTTATGAACTTTCTCCCAATAATTAATCAGTTATAATGGTCAAGTGGAGCGTAAGATATAGTGTTTACACTATATCTTACGCTCCACTAGACCATAGTGTAAGATATAGTCCGTTGTACCTATTTCTGCCACTATTTAAGACGGCGAGCTACGCGTACATCGTAACTCGAGGAAGATAGAGGAAGAAAGGAGCTTTCCATAAATATAAGGCCCCTAACCTTAGTTAACATAAACTTTGAGCAGCTTTTGTCATTTGCCTGGTTTTACAGCGATCTCAGAGTTTGACCATGAGCATAAGCTAGAATTTTAATATTACTTTACTGTATGAAAATCCATAGCAACATTAAATATAATAAGACTTCTGGGTTTTACGATTTTCACAATATTTGTAAAAATCGTAAAACTACGAAGTTTTATGATATTTAATTTTAATATGTACAACATAACAGCTAATATTACAGAAAAAGAATGTTTAATAAATGTTTTTAAATATGATTTTATCGTCTCTGAAGACGTAGTTTCCACAAACACCAAATCATCATCATCATCATCATCATCATCATCATCATCATCATCATCGTCATCATTATCATCATCATCATCATCTTCTGTGATTGGTGAAACGAGCGTCGAAAGTTTCTATTCGGATTTTTCGGAAACGTCTTTAAATGCAGCGTCACACAAGATGTTCCAGCCCCAATTTTGTTATATTCGATTTAATTTTTCACACAATCCGGAAGAAACCACATGGTGCTCTATATTTGTTCATTCTATATTACCGCCAATATTTTTTATTATTCATATAAATTTATAAAGTTTCTTGTGTCATGAATTATTTATTGATTCTTGCTTAGAATTCTATATGCCATGAAACGTAAAATCACAAACAAGACGATATTCCTTAAAGCATACACACATTTCTGATATGTAGGCTTAACGATGATGTAGCCAGAAAAACGGCGTGCTAAAAATATCGATCAAAACAGATAATTATACGCCCTACCCATATCCTGTAGGATATTATGGTAGAATGGGTTTGCGTGAACAATAAAGTAGGTGTTTTGTTGTTTGGTAATAGTTAACATCCTACTGTTTGCATATGGGGTAGATACGTGTTAAAGCAAATTAGGTCATGTAATATTGCTGAATCAATGTAGGACTGCAATACGGCGGAAAATAATTTTAAACCGCAAAGGCCGACAAACACCTGGTACATTATAAACAAATTTGAAAACAAATGTATGCAAATAATAGGCACTGGTGCCTTTATGTTTCATCGCAAATAACAGATTGGAAAATAGCGACGTTCTATGATCTACTGCAGCGCGTCGATTGCGACTGGGTCTGGTGGTTTAAAATCTATACACGGTCAAATTATTTTGGCATACTTTGCACAACATTATACAGCAAGGTCTTGTTTACTTTTAATTTGCATAATTTTTCCAATCTTTTCTCCAAGATATATTATTACGATATTATTCAAAAAGTAATTGCAAATTTAGTTTTCTTGTTAATTTAAAACTGTTCTGGGGGGGGGGGGCTAAGTCCAATATTGCCTCAAAGATTAAAAACTTTCGCAATTTTTATCTAACTTTTCGCTGTAAAAGTTCGTGCTGAATGGCCCATAAGCAAGTCTTTCCTAAGCTGAACTTATTACCCAAGTAACACAGACTGGTTGCATAATGATGTATTAAACATTAGAAAAAGATTAGATAGACAGTTAACTTATAGGGTAGTAGAGAAAAATCAAGAGCAGCTTCTGATTTATACTTCGGAAGTATCCAGAAACAAAGCAGCCTAGAAGAACTTACTTTTATAAGGTTGAATCGATATCGAGAAAAGAGCCCGAACAAAATGGTGATAAGTTTATATTAAGTGAGGAGGCAGAGATAAATATGTTGGATTATGTTGAATTTAACCCAAGTGTTTCAATCAGAGAGCTTGAACGGCAAATAAGTTTAAATAAGGAAAGTAGTGGAACTATTTTAAAGAAATACAAGCACTGGTCATACAAATACAACTTACATCCGCATCTCATTAAGAATCATTATTAACGTAGAGTAAACAATTGTGATTAGATTTATGCCGAACAATATAAATAAACAATTTTAAACAGAAAATTTATTTCTCCGATGAGTCCAGAGAAATGTTAACCACAACATATTAGATACTAGGCAAAAGAAAATTCGCGACTGCTTTAATAAGTAGCATTTCAAGAACGTTTCGCAATTATCGTATGGATTGAGATATTACGATTAGAAATAATAGGATCAATATTGTTTGATACAACTTTAATATATTATTTGCCTTCCTTGGAAAGTTAAATTGAGGAAGATTATTACAAAGGGTCTAGCGGGGTTTGCATATGAAAAATGCACCGACGTCTATTATTATGCTTTTTTACCTTTTAATTATTGCTTTTTGCATTAAGTATTATTACAACTAATTTCAGGCCCCTGCATTCACATATAAGGAAGATATGGGAGTAACAACCCTTAACGACGAATTCTTGTTATAGATGTCGAATAAAACAAGAATCAATACAAAACGGAAATTTTATAATTTGCATAATTTCAATAATAAAAATCAAAATTGAATAAGAAAATGGTATAAAAAAGTTTCTTCCTAATGGCTGAAACCTGTTTTAAATTATAAAATATGGTTCAAATAATCGGAAAAAATAGTGAACGGACATTTCCTATGCTGTACAGCTGCACGAAATGCAGTGCGCTCGCATGTTGACGCGGTAGCGCGCGCTTCATAGAGATGCTGTACCCCTCCATTACCCATGGCTCCGACGTAAACATCTCTGTATTGATATCAGAATTTACCACCGCGGCACTGGTATCACAAGCAATATGGCTGCTAAGTTGTACCATTTGTTTGCAAAACACAGTGTTATTGAATGGATACTCGTGTTTTTTTTCTAAAAATGAAATACGCAAATTTATTAGTAAAATGGCTGCAAAGCTCGATAAAATTACGAGCTACTTGCGGTGCAATTCTATATCTCGAAACATAAGAGAAATACAGCGATTAATAGATTTCAATATGTTGATATCGTGTGGTGCAAGTGAGAAAAAATCAAATTGTTTTGTTTATGTCTATCTTTCTGAGCACCGTTATTGCATATACAACCGACAATCGCAGCCTAAAATGTTCAAGGTAGTATACAATTACCCGTTCCTAACGGCATTGTCAATATTTTCAGTTTTCTAACACCAGTAGAACCCAAAGAAATGATAAAAACTTCCATATCAACAGTTCCCTCCACCACCGATGGCACCCCTATCGGCAAAAAAGTCTCCTAAAACGGGATTTTTATTAATATCAAAGCGCGCATCGGTTTCTTTTTAGTTGAAAAAATAATTCCGCATTGTATACTAACATCAAAAAATCAGTTTGTACTTCGACATTAATGAAATTCTCGTTTCAGTGCTGTTTTTTACTCATAGGGGTGAGTCTGGGAGGGTGAGGGGTACTGAGACTACTGGCATTCGATTAAGCGCCCAAAAAAATATAGGGAGCAACGTTTTATACAGCTGTATCAACATATGGCACTTTGCGCTCTTGTTATTGAATTGCGACGGTAAATGATTTTTTCCAACATATCAAGTTGAAAATTATCCGTTCATATTTTTCATAAATGTTTTTTAATATAAAACATCATTTTGATTAGAGAACGGACATTAGGGAGTACCAAAATTAACCTAAAAAAGACGCAGAATTAAAATGCAAGTATTATGATATGCAACAATTAAAACGTCTGTTTTAATTTTTTTGTAGAAAAACTTCAGAAATAGATGAGAATTGTCAGATCGGACATTTAGTGATGACCCGAATTTCCACCTGTTCCCAGTTTTCAGTATTTAACCCCTTATATCTTCACGCAACACTCAAAATTTCCGTTTTCATTTTTTCCTCGAACTATGCATATTTATGAACAAAATGAAACAGTAAACGAACATTGGGTGATTACTCAGATGACTCGTTATTTTTTACATGTTGAAGGATACATTTCAACCCTTTCGCGACGCTAAAAATTTCCGTCGCTCGGAACTTCTTTTTATCCTTGTTCAAAGAAATGAGCATTGGAATTTCCCATTAGGCAATAAGTTGAAAATTTTGGTTACGGGCTGCCGTACTATAATAACTACTGGAGATACACCAACCAAATAAATCGCATTTAATAATCTGAAAGTCAACTATAATATATCAAAAATACAGAAGTGTGAATATATTACGTATATAAATATATTTATTTTCTTTTTACCAACCATGTAAGTACATAGAAAATATAAAATAAAAACTAATGCAATCACGTATATAACATTGTATTTTTACCAAACATCTAAACAGGTTTATACAAAATTATTTATGCACAGGTTGTTCCAGCTCTAGACAAAAGCATTATCTGGAAAATGGGGAGTCATAGAAATAAATTTTGAATGGGAAAGTTATTCTGTTTAAAAAGAAGCATTTAATCATTTTATTTTCAAGTGTACAATGCGCCTCAAAAAGGCGGTAGGTTATGCAACTTTACTTTTTCAAATAGAACATCCTGTATATTTTTATATTTTTGCATTATCCGTTTATTTCGGAACAAATTGTATTGACCACGTCGTCTACCTATCATTAATGGTTTACAATACCAATGGCTTAATCCTAATTCCGCCATGTTTCATTTTCTTAAGCTAATAAGGATGGCCTTGCCTTGATTACATTGCAAAAGCAGAAATTATTGCCGCCAAAAAAATGCAGAAGTTATAAGAAATTCCTGTTAACGAGAACTTTTAAGGACGTACAAGTTGTGTCAAATAGAATATGGGAGACAATTTGAGCATCTTTTGTAACAATAATAATAATTGTTATTATTACTGTTTTGTGTACTGTGTTATGCCTTATCATTACGTTAAAATTGATGTAAGGTTATTGACATTAATAAATATACTTAATGAATATTATCATTGTGGATACAAAAATTAAATAGTCATTAAATAGTAATTTTAGGTTTATATTATATTATATAACTTATATACAGTATATTTGTGATTCTAATTTATTGTATACTGATTATCTGTGCTAACTTTTATATCGTAGTTTATAACAGTATACGTAGTATATATAGTCTTGTTAGTAGAATCTGCTAATAAATGTCTATCTAATAAATGTCTATCTAATAAAAATATGTTATCCCAAAAATTTTACTGCTAATATCTCAACAATGGTTAATTGATAGGTATCGGACATGGTTAATACAATTTGTTCGGAATTAAAAGGAGAATCCAAAAATATAAAAATATACAGGGTGTTCCATTTCAAAAAGTAAAGTTGCATAACTTTTTGAGGCGCCTTGTACATTTGAAAATAAAATAATTAAATGCAATGACAAGGAATATGTATTTCCAGCAGAATTTTGCAAAATCTCACGATTCAGTTAGAGCAGATCAATATTTAAATAACAGATTTGTAGAAAATTTGATGATTGCAACGTAGTCTCATTAAATCATCAGTAAGGTCTCCGGACTTAACACCAATCGACTTTTTAAAAGTCAAGTTTCTTCGCGACCTCTTAAAACTTTACATAATTTAAAAGGCAGAGTTGATGAAGCCGTGTGTAGAATTAACAGAAATGAGTTAAGAGAAATATTGCAATGGACTGTAAATATAGGTCAAATCAAAGAAAATTGACAACATTTTGGACACTTAACTGGACATTCATAGTGTAATATTAGTAACACAACGTTGTGTAAAATCATGAAATTCTATTTATTTTTGTAGAGTTTTCGTTACAGTAGAGGTGCCAGCGTCCAATTACCTGCCACGGTTGAATCAGTTAGACTATTAATAATCCTGTTCCTTACAGCATGGCAGACAATGAAGAACATATAACAAATTTTCTTAGTGGTGGAAACTTCACTAAATAAGTCGAAATGTCTTTTACAATTCGTGCAAGTATTTGTACGAAATGAATATATTTTTTTACTTACTTTTAGTGGATACAATAATACGATTAGTTTACAGCCCAGTGAGTGGAGGTCCAATGGCAAACATTTTGAACCTGCAGCTATGTCACTGGGCATTACAGAGAAGTCGATTTTTTTGTTATCGGTTAATTACAAACACATAATCGGCATACATCCCGGTTAGTGGAAGTCCAGAGGTAAGTATACACGCTGGTTAGTGGAGGTTCAGAAGCAGACATCATGAATCTGCAAGGTATCTCCGTTTAAGCCACTAGTAAATATTAAGCCATTTTTTTGTAATTCATTTTATTTGTAAATTAAATTTCCACTTCCACTTCCATAAAAATTCTCATACCACTCTTGTCTGCCATACTCTAACGTAAAGAATTATCATGTCTCTGGCCGATGGAAATGTGTCAGATAATTGCACGTTGGCTCCTATACTATTGTGTCAATTTATTTAAATAATATTACAAAAAGTCAATTGTGACATTTCTTTTTTAATTGCAAATTTGTTTCAAAGAGAAAATTGATATTGTGCATATAATTTTTTCCCATAATTTAAATGAGTAATTAAATAATAGATTGTCCAACAGGAGCTTTATTTAAAAGAAAATTGCTTTCGTTGAAAAACAAATATCGTTGAACTTATTGAGGAGTAAATCGTGTTTAGTGTTAGCACTTGAAGAGACAATATTTTATAGGTGCTTATAGATCGATTTTTTAAATATCTTGGCCAAGTCACGGCTTTCCATGGTAAAACTAAAAATAAAAAAAAGGTTTTTTGTAAATGAAAATAATATCTGAGACTTGACCCATATGCATTTTGGTCGGCAAGATTCAAATATGCAAAAATTATACAGGATGACCTGTTTTTAAATTCGAGTTTCATGTTAATTTTATCTAAACTGACAGTGGGCCATTTTAATTCTTCTCAATAATTATTAAATCAAACGAACTTACTTACCTTAAGTGAAGTTCGATTATAATTGTATGATTCGTCTCGTCGAAATACATCACATGGTAGTAATCCCTTTCTACGCCACAGCCACCACACGTTTAAAGCAAGCTTTGCGCTTTCTCCCCGGAATTATCATCCTCAACTGTCATTGTTTCCAAAGCGTATCTATTGTTGCAACTAAAGAGGGGTTAGTTATGAAACATAAAACAAACAAGGAAATATGGGAGGGTGTGATCTATTTCGAAGAGACGATGAACTTCACTTAAGGTAAAGTCGTCTTCATAATTCTAAGGCATGTAAAAAATGCTGTAAGTACAAAGCGGGCAGGCGGCATCTTTACCTATTCAATGATACCGCCGCGCGGACTCGTTCGACCGGAATTTTTTATGTGACTTAGAGATATGAAGGCAACTTTACGTTCGTTTGATTTAATAATTGTAATTTCGTCTCGTCTTCATGATCACATAGTAGATGTTTAAAGCAAGTTACAGCACCCATTCCCTATTAGAATATGTCAATGAATTTGATTTTTTTTATTTTTAATAAACGAGACAAAACAATATAAGATAGATCTTTATAAATATATTTATTTGCCATAATGGCTTTGGCAAAATCATCCCTCTTGCCTAAACGTTTATCGTAAAATAATATACATACTGAGGACTATGTTATGATAGTACCAAGAATAACGCCATTCTTTGCTGAAGTCGAATTTAATGTATGGGTAGTATCATGCATCGAAAAAAAAAATTGCATCAAACTTATTATCCTTTTATGTGGTGTTAATTCATCTACAGACTGACTGCTTGGGGGCTACTCAATCAGGCTTCTTGAATGCAAGAAAATCTAGTTGATTTAATTTTTTCTACATTGCTTCATTTTATCTAAATAGAGAATTAATGTTTTCGCAGTATGAATTTTGAAATTTCTCCCAAATAATGGAAATATTAGTTTCCTAGCATCTATAAGGTCATGCTTTATTTGGAATTTTTATTTCTATTCCTTCTCTACCCGTCTTTATAATTCTTGTCATTAAATGAAATATCAATTGACACTTACTATAAAAATAAGTCGCATGCGGAATGCTTGTAGAAAAGAATGATAAGTCTTCGTTTCAAAATATGAGTTTTTTTTATTGCAGAATAAAAGATGCATATTTTCAGAAATGGGAAATTGGGATTGAGGAAAAAACACATTTACAAAATTTTCAATCAATATTTGTCTCAAAATCTGTAATGCTTAATCTATTTCCACATTTTATGGGGATTTTAAATAAGATGCAAAAATCCAAACATTACGTTTCCTTTCCCATTACCAAATTTCTTGCAACATATTTCAAGAGATAGCTGTAGTGTTATCAATTCGACATAAGTTGCAGCTCTGCAACTTTTCAGCAAGCAACTCGCTCTAGAGTTCGAGTTGATTTATAAGCAACTTTCTCATCGATATTATAAAAAAAACAGTCCTAGCTCCTATGTGGCCGATCAGGCGTCAGAGAAAATCTATAATTTCTAGCAATCGGTCCCAAATGGATTATCACAGGTTAAATTTATTTATTTATTTAATCATGTAAAAAATCATCTAACAAAACAAGATAAATAATCATTTATGTATCATAAATATTATGAGACCTTCCTAAAATAAAATTGGTTCCCCAAAAGGTCATATAAGTCTATCAAATTCATAAATTTGGGAAAAAACTGGTTAGGTAAATAAAAAAACTTCAACACTTGAAATATATTTTAGGTACGTTTTTTTTAGCTGAAAGTAATATTTTTGTTGATAATTAAATTCCAAGTGTTTAAAATTTCGGTTAGAAATTACGACACCTTATCTTTTTAGTAGCAATAAAAAACCCAGGTGCACGAAAATTTTGCATGCGGTATTTACATTGCTTAAACAACTTTCATATAATGGTCCATATAATCAGAAATCATCTAAATATAGCAACTTCCGCTATAATCAAATATATTTTAACTTGGCCGCTTCAGACATCGCTTCGTCTCGCGTCGGTTGAACCATGCATTGCTGACATTGAACAATGATTTTTCACCATTGCTAAAAGATAACTGGTTTCATCAATTTTGTAAAGACTATACATAGTCCCAAAAAAAACATTAATTAATATTAAAAACATGTATTTAAGGTTCATAGTGGCCATGAAAACAATATTTCTTTATAACCATACGGTCTTCGACCTAAATACAGGGTGTAATTAGTTTCATGTCATTAAAAAAAACTGGTGGTAGGGAATGACAAGACAAAGAAAAAAAAAACTATATAACATGGGGTCTAAAGCTCATAGTTACGGAGAAAAAAAATAAACAAAAATTTCGCTTCAATAAAATTTTTTGAGAACTGCTGGAATATTGAGGTAGGTTTAGATCTAGATCTCATCTGAAGAAAACTATACTCTAACTCTCCCTTGTGCAATATTTTAGTTACTGTCGGTGTTTCGTTATGTACACACGTCCAACCCGCCGTTCGTTGTTTTTGTTATTTTTGAATTTCGCGTCATTGTGTATTTATAGTTAAGATTTATTTTATTGACTTACCGTTCAAGTTGTCAAATTCTTGATTACGTACAGACACAACTTACTTATTCGTTCTTTTTTTATTCCTTTTTGGCTTTTGTACCAAGTTTTTATTTTATTTTTCTTTATTAACAACGTTAGTTGATAGTTTAGTGTTTAGTGTTGAACGAAGTGCGCATGTACTTAATTCGACGTACCGAACTGTGTATTGATACAGATGCAGAGATTTTGAATCATTTAGGTAGGTAGTAAGCTTTTAACCCAGGACACTCATTTATGTTACAAATGTTAATAAACTACATTTAAATTTTCTAAATTATAAACAATCCAATATTTTGTTCCAAATAAAAAAACACACACCATTATTTGCTTGCAATTGTGCACGAAGAGAGAACGAATTATTTACCTCAATTTATACTTGCCTTAGTTCAGTTGAGGCGGTACATCAAAGGCGGTCGATGATCCTTTGACACCGCGTGTGCCGGCCAGCACTTTTTTATGACAATTTAAAAGTTGTATAATTGGGAAGTACAAGTCCATCGACCAAGAAAAGCAGTGGTTCTCAATAGTTGTCTACCATAATATTAAATATGTTAACCTAGATCAGTGTTCTTCAAAGTGCCCCTAGAGGGAAAAGTCATAAAGGTTTTTTGTTTGTCTAGTCGGTCCCCATTACCAGTTTTTTTAATGACATGAAACTGATTACACCCTGTATATTACATAGGCGAGAGAAAAAAAACAAATCGCTGTTCGTTTCATGGCATCTTTTTATGGCAAATACTTTTAACAAGGTGGTAATCGACATTCTAATCTAGTGAAATTCATTTGGGTTTGCGAGAAAAAACTGTTGGCATAGAAATGCTACTTCTTCTGACCCTGGTATGTCGGTCTGAGGTGAGATGTTTTGATGCTACTTTTCTGCTGACTAGTTAATCTCTTCGTAAAAACGTAATTCGTGATGATTCTCACGATTGTTTTGTCACGGCATACGATCTTTAAAGTTTGAATGTACATTAGCCGTGATTAGAATTGACCATCGAAAATGGAATTTCGAATGGTGTACGTCGACAAGTATTCGCGCTGCGTTCAACGTCTCCATACGTGCTACCTCTCCCTCCCCTTTTTGAAGAGAAGTAACAACTTTTCCAATGACCACTAGGCTTTTACTCAATTAATTCCGTGAATAGATCAATTGATTATATCAGCGGAGACAAGCCCCCCTGAGTAATGGTGCCGTCAGCAAGTTTAGTTTTGGCACCTCAACTATTTTTTAATGATTTATTGGGGAATATTCCTAAATCTTTATGTATCACCTAAACCAGTGTTCTTAAATTTATCCTAATAGGATATTTTTATCCAACTTTTAATCGACAGCGAAAGATTTTATCAATCTGCAAATTTCCCTAGACTATTAATAATAATAATAATTGGCTCATCATGAACCATTAAACCATCTAAGATAAAAAACTACAGTGAAATATTTTGTTTTTTATTAGAAAATTAATACTAATTTTTATCATCTATGACACTGTCACATCTTGATTTCAGTTTTTCTTTAATGAATTGTTCAATTAATGAGAAAACAAATTATTATTATGTAATAATCTCAGACTTTCCTATTAGTAGAAAAGAAAATTATCATATCATGACACTTTTTACTGCTATACGTACCTACCATACTCTTGTACAAATAATCAGCAATTTTGAGAAATAATCATCATTCAATCATTTTTATGCTCTTCAAAAAATTATTTTGTAAAGAAGACTATCATATTATGACATTTCTTATTAGGTGCCATTATTCTTCTGAAATGATAATGATTTCGGGAGTAATTTTCATTAGATACTGTTTTACAGAATTTAAATATTGGAAAAATTTCATAAACCTCCAAACATTATTTGACATTGTTATGTCAAATAATGTTTGGAGGTTTATGAAATTTTTCCAATATTATATTATGCTATTTGTTATTAGGTACCTACCATTATTCTTCTAAGTACCAATTTGGGGGATAGTTATGATTAGATAATGTTTGGACGATTCCAAATACTATTCGGAATCAGGAAGAAAAAACCATACTATGGCAATTTCTCACAAAATTTTGCACTCACCGTGATATTCTCCATTATTCTTCTAACTTCCGATTTGGGAAATATGTATGAGATTTCAAATACTTGAAATCAGAAAGAAATCATATCTATGGCAATTTCTCACAAACTTATGCACTCACAATGATTTTCTCCATTATTCCACTAATTTCCGATTTTGGGGAATAGTTATGATTAGATTATTTTTGGGAGATTTCGAATACTTACTCGAAATCAGAAAGAAACCATATTTATGGCAATTTTTCACAAACTTATGCGCTCACATTGATTTTCTCTCTCATTCCTCATTTCAAATATCTATCTGAAACCCAGAAAATTGCCATCTGGAAATTTTCCACCAATTTTATGTACTCACGATACTCTTCTCCATTAGAACTATATTTCATTAAATAGAGCAGTAGCAGCTGACGTCACAACATGGCCGGCACAGCTGTTTGGTTGACAATAACCTAGTTTTGCATTTATGACCATATAAGATAATTTGAGTTTTTAAAGTGTTTTTTGTGCTTTTTTAAACGTTTTTCTTGTGTAAAATTTATTGTTAGTGTTCTTTATCTATTATACATTTCGTGATTGGCTAAACTGACTTTTATCTAATGCTTTATTTATATATTCGAATAGGCATGTCATCTTGTTCACATGTCAAAAGTTATTTCTGTTCCATATTGTAAGTGAATAATTTTAGTGAATTTATTATAATTTTATTTATATTCTACATTTTAGGAGTCCCCTCGTAACATTTCTAAGTTGAAATATATTAATGGAGTTAACCTATAGGATTTAAAAGTGGAAGATTCATACTGCTTCCAACTTAGTGTTGAATTAATGAACCATTGTGGCCGTTCTTGGAAATAAAAATGCTCTCTAAACTATAAGACTGTTATCATTCATACTTACCTTTATTATTATCTATAATGTGTACGATCTTAAACATCCTATTAGGTATGGTTGTTATGTTTATAAGCATCATTTTGAAGAACTTTTTATTTTACTCCCGCCAAAAGTGAGTTATTTTTTAAGTTCTGTCGCGTTCTAGGTCACTTACCTTCATTGATATTTTATTTGTAAGCATTATCAATATTTTAAACATCTGTGATTATAATTCTAAGAATGAAAACAAATACCAAACTAGGTAAGTATGCTTATACATATAAAGTATTTCGAGCATATTACGTTGCATATTTGTTTATAATTTTAATTAAATGGAAACTGAAGCGGTCTCACAGTCCTATCTTTATATTAGATTTACTATTACTCCTGCATTTCATAATACAAACCTCTCATTGTTATTAATGTGTTAAACTATTAAACTTATTAGAAACTGTTGAGCAAAATGAAAGTAAGATATAATCAATAAAAAATTGATGGGAAATGGTTTGAATTGTCTAAAAACGTTAATTTCACAAAAGATTTATAAAATCATTAATATATGATTGATATATTGGCATGAATCAATGAATGTTGTGACAACTTTTAACCTATGCTTAGTTGTAACTGAGCCTGTGTTAATTAAACATTTATTGAAATATGTCGTGATATTATATATGTACAAAAAAGTTCAAAAATCCAATATAGTCTTTATTTTCACTATATTATGGGTTCACAAAGATGTCAACGTATTTGACATCAAATTTTACACTTGGAAAAACAGCACTAATAAAGTATATGTAAAATTCTTTCTCACACTAGGCTTTTAAAAAAACATTAACAAACATCGCTACACATAGCTGATATTCAGAAATCCTCCACTTTAATTTTTATCAAGCGAAAACTGACACCTACTCTTATGTCAAATTTCGAAGTTTGTTCACCAATCACGTGACAGCTGACATAACTGTGACGTCACTGCTAGTGCTCTATTGTTGTTCCATTTTTTACAGTATTACATACTATTCTTATTGGTTGAAAATAAAAATACGTGTGATACGCGTGACACCAAAAGACACAATGACAGTTGAGGATAACAGTCCCGGAGAGAAAGCGCAAAGCTTGCTTTAAACGTGTGGTGACTGTGGCGTAGAAATGGATTACTACCATATGATCATGAACACGAGACGAGAAATACAATTGGAAATTTTGTTCCATCATTGCAAGAAATTTAAAAATAATTCATTACGGGTATTTCAAACAAACTTTCTCTAAAAGTACAGCGTATCGTAATTAATATATCGGGTGATTCAGTTTGGTATTCGACCCCCTCTATCTTTTTATTAAAAAGAAAAAGTACAATAAACCATATATATTTGTAAATCATCTGTCAAGCTCTATCAAATGACGACCTTAAGAGGGAACACCACGTAAGGCTAGTGGGGAGGGGGATAAAGCACCAAATCAGGAGATATCTCCCTTGTAATCAAATTCTGTCCCAAAATAGTCTTCAACAATACTGTAGTATTTGTTTATGTACAACTTACACATATTTTCAGTTAAATAACATCACCCAATTTGCAGAAAACAGCCTATTGTTAATCATAATTTTAATGATTAACAATAAGCTGTTTTTGTGTAGACAACAAGTTCTGCACATAAATTGATCTAAAAGTGTCACACAATAAATTATACCTAGCCCCCTCCCCAGTTTCACCCGCTCCTGAATGATTTTCGTACATAGTTGTCATTTTTTCTTAAAAAGCATAAAAACTTAAATTCCTGTGTAAATTATCATTTGTTTATCTTTAGACGTTTCGAAAATATTCATAAAAAACATCTTCAAGAGAATTACTTGAACACCCCGTACCTCGGAAACTAATCACTTTTCTTATTTTGAAAAGTTTATTACTTAGCGAAGTTTGGTCTATGCAATTCGGGACACCCTGTATTCTATTTTTCATATAAAATTCACTATTGTCTTTATATTAATCTTTAATGCCGGCAAAAATACTTAATCGATAATATACGATACGATACGATACGATATACAGGGTGGTCTCCGGTCACTCTACAAAAACATTAATTAAGAAACGACATAGGAGAATAACAATCTAACTGTGGTTGTCACTATTCCTACATGTACATGGTGGTCATCCAACAGAAAACATAAATAAATAGAACGTGCTAAATACGGTAGGTTTGCGTAATTGAATTAATTCTTAGGATTACCATCCTGTATATTTTTCATTAAAAGTACAATAGGTGTCGTCCTTGTCAAATGTTAACTACATACCAAATCTTATTGCCATCTGTCACATTTTTCTCATTGTTTATTCTCTTTAAGCTTATACATTCTGTATATTTTCCAGTGAAATTCTACCCATTTCTTCGCTGGAAGTAGCATCAACTACTCACAAAATTTCTCCGTCAAATAGTTTGTGTGATATAACTCTAACAGACAGACAACAGACCGACAGACAAACGGACAGACAGACTGACTGACGAAATTGAAAGATCTCTATTCTCATTATCCACATGGTCTGACACGTTTTTTTATTTGTTCTAGTTTATATATTGTTAGGTGTGAGACTTTTTGAAACAGTCAAGTATTCAAGAACCAACCTCTGTCCTATTCGTTTGGCGTTGAGGTTTTTTCATTGAAATTTTTAAATATTTTTCAGTGGCAAAATACCCAACAAAAAGTAAGAAAATTTGAATATGCCACAAATAAACAATTATAGACAATATCTGAAACGTGACAATTCGAAAAAATCTCGGAAGGTGATTTTTTCACGAATACAATACTTGCCTTTCTTAAGTGAGGGAAGTAAAAAATATTTATTTATTTATTTGTTTTTGAAGCACATGTGCAAGTTCAAAACTCAAATTGTACAAAAATAATTACTAACAGATAATTAATTAGAATAGGTTATACCTGCGAGAGTAATATTTCTAGGCTCTTCATCATCGACATCATCAGTGTAGTCCGCATGATCGTCTTCGTCTTCTGAATGATACTTCTTTGGGGGTACTAGTCGTTGTCCTCGCGATGGCAAAGGGGTGTATAAGATTAGCATTAAACAGAAAGTGGAGAGTTTCATCTCCAGAGGCTGTAATAATCCTCCAAGTCGGCGTCGTCATCAGCTAACATTGTATTTCTGTGGACAAGGAAACAATAATTTAAATTCCATTTACCACGAATCGACTTTAAATATGCGTGTAACAATCAATGCTACTCTCTATATGAATACGGAATGAAATTTTAATTATTAAAATATGTAAATCATGAAAAAAGTTTGAATCCTTTATGGAAAATATATCGAGTTTTATACCCATTTCTTCTAGTAGTACTATTCCTGTTCATTTCTATTTCTATATTTTTTTATACGTTCAGTTCAAAAACATAGGGTGCGTCATTTAAAACTCCCCAGATTTTAGACTTTCTTATTTTTTAAGCGACGACAATGTTGGGCACATCGAATTGTTGATATTTTTAAGTCCTTTAAACATACATATAAAGTGGTTGGAAAAGGTTTTAATTAGCATTCGATGGGCTTGTTCGGCGTTTTTTTTTATTTCACAAATCGTAAGTGCAAGTATAAAATAATGGATCTGCAAAAAATCAGAATCTTATTCGCACGTTTAGTATCTTAAAAACTATTACAAATCTCCACCTCGCGAAAATTGGGCGTGGCCAGGCGCTACGTCACTATACGCATAGACTCGGCGATCTCAGTGGACTTGATGCAACTTAGTTGTTATAATTTTATTATAAGTGTTTTCGAAGTATTGTTTGTTTTGTTTACTTCGTGACAGTAGGGGAGTACAATTTGGTGAAATGTCAAAAAATTACAATTTTCTCTCGCTCCTGTCGAGACGAATTATTGATTTTGATCCTGCAATTTACGATTAGGATTCATCGCCGACCTTCTGCTTTCCGTAGAGACATAGAACGAACTTCCACACGACGTATTTATTTAGTTACCAGCGTTTGAAAATTCCATGTTTTTCGATTTATCAGGTTAAATTTGAAAGATCCCAGAAAGCCACTTTTCTTACGTCACTTGCGTATAGTGACGTCACAAATGAGCGCTCAGTTTTTACAACTATTACTAAATTCAACTCCTTATATCTCGAGAACGGAAAAAGTTAATAATACGAAATTTTAAGTGCACAATGAGAATATCGAGTACTATATGAAAAAGTATAAAAACCATATAAAAAGAATATCATGGAACAAGCTCATTATAAGTGTTTTCGAAGTATTGTTTGTTTTGCTTACTTCTTGACAGCAGGGGAGTACAATTTGATGAAATGTCAAAAAATTACAATTTTCTCTCGCTCCTGTCGGGACGAATTTTCGATTTTGACCCTGGAATTTACGATTAGGATTCATCGCCGACCTTCTCCTTTCCGTAGAGAGATAGAACGAACTTCCAGTCGACGTATTTATTTAGTTACCAGCGTTTGAAAATTCCATGTCTTTCGACTTTTCAGGTTAAATTTGAAAGGTCCTAGAAAGCCAATTTCTTACGTCACTTTCGTATAGTGACGTCACAAATGAGCGCTCGGTTTTTGCAACTATTACTATTTTCAACTCCTTATATCTCGAGAACGGAAAAAGTTAATAATACGAAATTTTAAGTGCATAATGGGAAGAATATCGAGTACTATATGAAAAAGTATAAAAACCATATAAAAAGAATATCATGGAACAAGCCCATTATATTATTGTCATATTCTTTTTGTTGTGTACTACTTCTCTTAGATTTAATAAATCTACCATCTTCGGTAGTACATGCATTTATACATATTTTAAGTTAATTAGTTGTTTTTCAAAATATCTATTCCTTTTGTTTCTTGATGCTGTTTTGTTACTTTAATTATTGTTCATAATATGTCGTTTACAAATAAAGCATACAATTACTATTTACAATCGTTTCAAAGTTATTTTAATAGAATTCAGTTTGGAATCGGAGAGAGTGGTTTTAATTTATTTCTCTAAAACCACATTTTAGGTTAAATGACCAATTGGTTTTGTGGCATGTTTGAAGCTACCTATAGGAAACAGAAATATTTTCAGATAATTTCTACCAACTGCATCGTCTAGTACTACATTTCCTCTTCAAAATGAGTTTTCGTTTGCCCTTCTAGGATTTTGTCGGAGTTATGGCTTTTTAAAGCTGAATAAATTTATTATTTATAAGAGTTGCTAAATGAATATCAGAGGTTTTAAAGCGATGGTTCTTTGAGTTCGAACCTTAAATTCCAAGTCATAATGACTTATGGGCATAATACCCGTAAGCCCTTAAACAGTAAACCATAAACTCGTTAACATCTTGACCGAAATCCGATAACCCAGTCACCCAAATTATGTAAAACCTGTAAATTTTAAATAAAAAATCGATAACTCCTTCAACCAAATTAGTTCCATAAACCGTAAGTTTAGGGTTATTGTGAGTTATTAAGTTATCAGGTTTAGAGTTATTTGCTTCAACGTATATGGGTTTAGCATGTGTGTGTTCAGGTTATATGGGTGCACGATCCATTTAAATTTCAGTATACTGGTTTATGGTTCATGGATTAAAGTTTTATAGGTGTAATTACTTTTGTTTGGGACTGACACTCAAAGGGTCGCGTCGTCGCTTTAAAATCTTTGGCATTCATTTAGTAACTCTTATACATACTTAAATTTATTCATTTTTAAAAGGCCATAACACCAATAAGAAAAATCGTAGATAGACAATCGACTCAGTTTGAAGGAGAAAGATACTAACTACTAGACGATACAACTTGCAGAATGAGCTGAAAAAATTTGCATTCCCTGTGATTAATCTGAAACATAACCAAAAAAGAAATGTAATTTAACCTCAACTGTATGGAAATTTTGTTGTGATGGGTAAATTCTGAGGCCAGTTTCTTCCCAAAAAATTACGTGGGAAATGTTTCCAAGTTGTCAAGTAACCTTCACTACCCCCCAATTGCGTTTAAACTGTTGGTTTAAACTAGTAATTATGTAATTGTAACTTTCAAGCAACAATTATACACAGTTGTCAGTTTAACCTTCAACTATGCATAGTTGTCAATTTAAACTTGCAATTCTAGTATACTATTTTTAGTTCAAAGTGTGAATCATGTATAATTGTCAGTTTAAACTGACTGATTGTGTATATGTATTACTATAATCGGCCTAAATTTTTTTTCAACACTGACCCGAATATATAATTACTAGTATTTCAAGCTGTAATACGATAAAAGTTTCATCTGAATATAATTTCTTATAGCGCAGATGGCGATAAACAGGCAAGGGAGAATATTGATTCGTTTTTAAATTAGATGGCGGAGTAATAACTTAGTAATTGATATAAATTAACTTATAGTTAAATTTTAAATTGCAATTGCAACAGTTCGTTGAGCACCACCTAGCTAAGCGACTGTCACCGCAAAACTCGCATATTTCTGCACCCTCGATTTGAGTTCTTAAACATGTTGAAGACAGTTTATGGTATCAAATCATAGCAAGGCATTTTTTAATATATATGTTATGTATCCAAGTGGATACACAGTATTTTAAAGTGAATACAGTGTAGAACCAAAATGGATACGTTAGCGTAAAATAATACGATAGGAAATCAACCTAATCAACGTAAGTTAGGCTTAAAATTTGTTTGTATTTCTAACTTTTAAAATCCAACAAACACGAACGAGAACAAATAAAATATAAAAGAAAAAAAAACAAAATTTCGCTCCAAATACAAATCTTACATCACATTTGAGAGCACATGTCAAAATTTTTGGTAACTACTGAAATAGAGTTAGAACTGATTTTCATCTCTGAATAATTTCTTTACAAAGTTACGTCTTTGGTAGATGTCAACATCCGGTTGACTAAACCTTCTCCCTTTGGTTAGTACAAATTCTGCGACTGCTGATTGGGGATCGAAGTGAGCAGTAACTTTTTCAATTAAGGAAAAGAGGAGACGATCGATCATTCACTTGAAGACATTCTGTGATCAGGGCCGGTTTAGCAGGAAATATCATACCGGGAAATGTGTTCAGCCACCGGCCCCTCTACAAGTACTTGATGCACAAAAAATTAATGATACAGAAAATTAAATTCAAGAACATTTTTTGTGAAAAACTGTATTATACTAGGTGTTTACATAAGAAGAAACAAAATTAAATTAAGTCAAGTAACTTTGCAAGAAGGCTGCTTTGCAAGACAGTTTGTCTATATAATAATTTCTCATTTATTTATTTATTTGATACACTATTCAGCAGGTTAAAAAACCCAATTACAGAATAGAAGTAGAAATGTCCGCCAAGAGAGCTTTTTCGGTGGCCATAATCATTAGTTGATCCAAAAGATTCTGTGAGAGACTTGATCTTAATCGGTTATTTATGATTTTCAGCTTCGAAAAATTTCTTTCTCATTCTACTTGAGTCACAGATATAGTTAGTAAGTACTTGCAGACCATGTATAAGGTTTTATATGCTGACTCATACAAGTTGTTCTTTTCTAGTACGCCATTTACACATCTTATGCAATTGCGCGGTCGGCGCGATTTAGATGCAAAATATTTTTCATTCTGTCCTTCCTTATCTTCTTCTTCTTCTCATCCTTCGACTTCCTCTTCTGTGTCTGTGTGTTGTTCTTGGTGTCGTCCATGTTCAATGTGAGCTTCTCCAACATTCAGTTTTAAAACGGGCCATTTTGTTCTAAAATCTTTCAGTTTTGATATTAAGGAATCCGAAGTAATGTCATTATGATTTTTGTTTAAAACTTGGCATAATCTTATGAAATCAGAAGATATTCCCTGATCATAATTTTTTGGGTCCAGTGCAGCGATTTCTAGGTATAAATCTTCTTGTTCTTTGAACCGTTCCTGAAAAGCATTTATAACATTGTCAAATATCGCATTGTAAACATTAATTCTGTAAGAATTTTCTGCACCAGTCACAGGATCGTCAAACGCCAGTTCGTCGAACATTTTCTTTCATTTCCTTTTCCGAACTTCGGGTAATGTAATTTGAACTTGAATTTCGACTTTCAAGTTCTCTTCATCAATTTTGCCTTTGGCCCATTGAACAAAAGAATAGCCTTTATTTTTCAGGCAGTCAAATTCTCGCATAATCTTTTTTTTTAACTGAAATCATGGAATCTGCCTTAAATAGATCTAGCCCTCCTTCTTGTAAATAATTCGATAATAGTGTGGTAAATTCAAAAATACGTAGGTAGAGCAAAGCTGTCAATATTGTTTCATATTCACACAGAGATTCCTTCAAAGATCTTGCTTCAAATCTGTGTGGCATCAAATTCTGTAGAGTTTTCGATTTCAGAAAATATTGATAACAAGGCTACATACATACGCTTTTCTGGCATTTCTGTATTGAATATGGTTCTTAAAGCTTTGTCTTTTGCCCACTATCTGGTCTTGCCAATAAGATTAAATCTTTTTTTTCCAGTCTTTTGGCGCAACTAAACATCCATCCTCTTGTAAGATTCTCTCAAAAAATTAGCACATTTGTTCATAAGTCCAAACAGATTGCTTGCTGCCGGAACTAGTTCACTCACTTCACTTATGACGAGATTCAAGACATGAGCATGGCACCATACATGACATTGTTCAGGGACTTCTTGATTCAAGTGATCTCTAAATCCCTCATACTTTCCCTGCATATTTGCTGCATCATCTATGGCACTTCCAATACACCATTTTACATCTAATCCAAACTTTTGTATTTCTTGTTTAAATAACTCATACATTACCTCCCCAGTAGATTGAGTACAGGAGATCACCGATAGTAAGCTTTCTCTGATTCTAATTATTTAAATTTCAATGGAAAACAAGAAATTAAAAATTTTGACTAGCTGGCCATTGGCCTTGCGGCCTACCGGGAATTTCCCGATTTCCCGGTGGGCCAATCCGGCTCTGTCTGTGATCAGTTTTAATGTTGTTGATGTTGTTGCAGTGGAAAATGATTAAATATCTCGGTTGTCATTGAATGTGGTGTTGTAATAAAGAGAATTGATAAAAGCTTAAGAGGTACAACTCTTGTGTATACTAAAAGTTTTCTCAACTTTTTTGCATATTTGGTTCCTACACCAACCGTGTAAATTTCTTCTATTTTCGGCCAGCAGTCGCAAACGTCAATAGAAAAGTTGGTAACCTTAATCAAAAAATCGGTGAAGGTATTTACACAGAACTTCCCTCGTTATTTGTGCATGGCAGTCACTCTAAAAAATTAATAATTACGAAATGACATTGAGAATAATAATCGGAATATAGTTATTGCTATTATTACAAAGAAAACTTGATAAGTTTTGGTCAAAAGAATATACAGGTTGCTCATCCAACACCAAAAGTTCAATACTAAATAGCAGGTGCCACATATGGCAGGTTTGCGCAAATACCTTTGCAAATGTCCACCATGACTGAATTATTTCTTGTACATTTTTCAATAAAAGTATAATAGGTGCATATGCCAGATATTATTGCCATCTGTCACATTTTCAATCCAACATTCACGTAATGGAGTGGAAGTATAGTGGTGGTTAAAAAATTTCATTTTTTAAAAAAATTTTCAATTTTTTTTTTTTGAATCAGGTTTAGAATGCCATGAAACGTGGAAATTTGAAGAAATAAAAAAAAACATTTCATTTTAGTAGTAAACATTTTTTCAAAAATATTGGTGAATTTTTTTTTTTTTTAAATAGGTTAAGCTTGTCATGAAACGTAGAAATTTTAAATTTGAGCAAAAAAAAAAATGTTTCATCTTGGTAAAAATTTTTTCAAAAATGTCTACCATTTCTTCGCAGTCAGTAGCGTCAACTACCTACCAAATTTGACTGCTCTCCGTCAAGTAGTTTTTTAGTAAATGCACCAACAGACAGACAGACAGACAGACAGACAGACAGACAGACAGACCGACAGACAGACAGACAGACATACTGACGGAATTGAAAAACCTATATTTTCGGAATCTACGTGTTCTGAAACGTCAGAATCCGTAAAAATCTTGGAGGGTGATTTTTTCTCGAATACAATACTTCCCTTCGGTATGCGAGGGAAGTAAAAAATTCTCAAACAAAGGTCGCCCAGCTAGTATCAGTTCTGTTGCTGATTTCGCGCAAAAAAGCAATACTATGTTTTTTATAGTATCATCTTCTTCTACATTAAGCCTAGCGCCCAAAAATTTTTTTAAAAACGTGACAATTTCTTGTCGAGCAGAATCTTCCAGAATTTGGAACATTATGTTTGCTTCTTTCCTCTTTTTGAAGGTCATTTACACCATCTGTATCTACCAAACTATCCAATACGATGCCATTGCTGCGTGACCAATATCTCCTCAATTATTTGACATTGGAAAAAATGTTGCAAGTTAAAATTGTAAAAGATTAAAAGTGGCATATTTCAAAATTGTTTTTAAATCTACAGGGTGTTTCATATAGTGGTTAGTAAGCTATACTTGATTTTGTTAAATGGAACTCCGAACATTTTTTTAAAATATTTGTATTTCGTTTTTAATTCTCCATTCAGGAATCTATTATTATTTGACTTACACTACGGCGTTGCCACGTTATTCCATTTTTTCTGATAAAAAATGCATTTGCAAAAGTAAAATCTGTAAAAAAATGTATTTTCATAACTTTGTCGTTTTACTTTGTCACGTGTTTTCACCCCTTTTGGAAACCACAGTTCAAAATTCAGGGGTTCAAAAAAATTATAACAAGAGAGAAACACTTTATTAATTAACTTACTGAAAACTTCACAATACTTTTTAATAACAAGAATACACTTCTACTGACTAAAATAACCTTTAACAACGTTTATTACTTGGTATTCACATTTTGTATAACTTCGGATTTTCTAACCTTCAACTCATTCCAATATTTCCCTTTCCGTCTGTTGCAAACAGTTTATGTACTCTAAAAATGCCTCTAAAGTCATCTAGAACAAAATTGAGAATTACTATTAGTGTCTCAAAGATAGCGTGCATTATAGGCGATACAATTGCCTAACCATTGCAACTTAGTTTTGGCTATTTCTCATGAACGTATCAGCTTCTCGGCCCCTAAGGAGCGTAATGCATAACACTGCCCCCTCCTTAAGCCTGATTGTCTCGGTCAAGTAATTCAGAATCATCCGTGTATTTCTCCGGTCTATTCAAATGCACGATCTTCATCTTGGACTTTTTGCTTCGTTGAATCCGATAGATGACATCATTAATTCGGGCAATAACAGTATACGGTCCATTGCAAGGTGGTTGAAATTTCAGTGATCTTTTTTTTTTCGCTGTGGGTTATATGGCCAAACCAGATCTCCCGCCTTGAACCCTTCTGAACTACCCTTACAGTCATATCGAGTCTTTATTCGTCACTGGCTATGGTGATTTGGTCTCTAACCAGCTCATGGACATTTCTTAGCCGTACACTCGTACACTCACTTCATTCACATAGTTGTTCACTGGAAACCGTTCTCCGCCTGGTGTTCCAAAGATCAAATCATACGGCAGTTTGATCTCATGTCCAAATACTACACGTTTTAGTTAAAAATGTTTTTGCAATCAATTTACCTAAATGCTGATACCTTGTAGTGACTATTATTTTTCGGCAATTTTTGAAAAATTAAGGTTGATAAAAAGTAGTCAGTATGGATATCAGCGTATAGATTACTGAATGCTGAAATATTGTAAGTCAAATGATACAGGGTGTTCCATTTGAACAAAATGAGTGAGGGCAGTTTAAAAATGTAAGAATTTGAGTCATCGTGGATAACGCCCTGTAGAACTAAGTTCAACTGTGAGAGGGATGAATATTTTGGCATTTTATACATGCGTATATCACTAATATAAACCCTCATAACTTAGGAAGGTATAACAGTTTCAACTTGAAAAATATGTAACATCAATACGACGCTATGAACTTACCTTTCCCAACATGATTCAGGTTCCGGATTGAGGGCGCAAAAACAGGCGGCTATTTTGGTGGTAAATCTTTAAGGCTTCAACTACAAATTTTTATTAAGCGATATTTCATTAAAAGATCGCCTAATTCTGTAAATGGGATGAGAGAGGAGGATGTGCTGTTTAATCGCCTACGAAAAAGGAGGACGTTCTCAACTTGAGATGTGTGTGTTTTTTTTTGGTTTTGTTCATTTATTACTCCGGATTATTTTAAGCGAATTTGCATAGTATAAGGTATCGCTCGGCGGTGGTTAGGATTAATATGGAACACCGGTTGCCTCGTAACAATATGCATGGCTCGATCTCACCGTTGGAAGCTATCGCTGAGTATTCTGCCTCAGCAGCAATGTAATTTGGGCACTTTTCTGCGTATTTGTTAGTTGTGTTTTCTATATTAACCGTGCTTCTGTAGTTTAACATTCTGTAGTTTATTATTTAAATTTAAATAAGGGTTCTACCAGTTTTAGTATATTAGTTAAATATCTATTAACAACTAGTAGGTATAGTCCAGTACACTTTATCTTGGCCGGTTCAGAGGTCGCTTCATGGGCTGAACTAAATAAGCTTGTCGACACACATGAGCAATATTTTTAGGCTATTGCTTTAACTTTGTGTGCAAAAGAAAATGAAATCGTACGCCACAAAACAAGTTAAAGTTTGCTCGACTCTACTTAAATACGTCGATTGCAAATTTCAATATACTTTCGTTGTCTAGATTTGTTGGTGTCGTAATTTTACTAACGACTGCTTTTGATTTACATTATTGTTAACTAAGAACTACTATACACTTTATGTTATTGTACGCAATATTATATGATTCAAATATATAAGTTCTCGCCATCTGTAATCAAATTCTCTCTCTCTCTCTCTTCCTCGCATTCATATTATTTATTGTGATTGATTTCTCAACTAATTATATATGATATATTTGATTTTTTTCTGAACATTTTTACGTTATATAATCAATCATTCAAATATCTCCTAAACTAAGGCTTATATTTCTTATAATAACTCGGAAATGTATAATGTGAAATTACGAAAAAATCTCAGCTTACGAAAAAAATTGTGTTCTGTCGATACGTAAAACATTATTCACATATAATGTACATTTACTGAAATTTAAGGAATTGAAAGCTGGTATGGTCAAAATCTCGTTAAAAAGTGCAATATTTTTCAATATGCCTTAGCAGATACTCAAAAATATTTTAACTACAAGATTTCATAGCGCGGGGACAAAACTTACCCCTATGAGCAGCCCCCCGACGCGAGTAGATCAGGCGATCAGATGGTACAGGTTGACCATCCTAGAATGGCCGATGAGATTAGGATGCGCAGTGGTCGAAACCCGCCCACCTCTACGGAGCTCACTTGTTTATGTTCCTTGCTCGTGTAAACATCGGTGATAGTCTTGAGAAAAGTGCTTGTAGTGTATAACTTATATTTAATGCACAGGTACTTATTAGAAGTATCAATTTATACACATTCTTACGTGTACTATCACTAGCAGAATTTATTAGAAAATATCATGGCATTTGAAAGCAAAGTAAAACATAAATCTTTGTCAAGAAATTATAAGTTTTGTTTTAAAATTTATTGGAATCTACAGCTCCTATTATACCATTTTCAAAAGTATGTGTACAAATTTATTATCAGTTGTGTTATGTATAGCAAAATATATTTTATTTTAATTGCAAAAAAAAATTATATTATAAATAGTGTATAAAGACAGGGACATTTTTTGTAACCACGGCTGACCGCTGGATATCACGTGTTGAAGTGTCATCATTAGAATCATTATCATTATATTATTTCCGACTACTAATAATATAATTTAATATTGTTTGCTGGATTATTTCGGAAGTTGGATAGAGCAGAAGTAAATATAACATATGTTGTAAGCATTTATCTCAAACTTCATAATTCTAGTCTCATTACATTTAATCTAATGTGTATTTATTTTGTATATTTGCTATATCGTATTGTTTACTTGAAACTAAAACAATTAAATACTATAATTTACAAATACTTCAAATATAAAAACAAAGAACCGTTGTTTATTCGAAAATATCAATTGACCCGTGACATACCGGGATTCTCAGTGAATAGAGAGCACCTTTTACTGAAACTTCTCCGACTGTACTGCGATCATAGTTAAGAAACTTGTCTCTATCCAACAGCGACCATATTTATTCTCTCTCTGCGCGGCTATCGGCCATCCTACAATGGTTTACTTTGTAAGTACGCCCTACCTTTAAGCACGCTATCAATCTGATACTGCACTATCTTGTCATTCTAATGCACTTACACCCAGTGCCACCCGCTTGCGTTACAACGTCTTTTCCACCTTGTAACGCTCACGTTTTGAAACACACTATAATTTAATTTGTTAATCTCAATTATGTGTGCCAAAGCGATAAAGTGCGCGACTATTCTATTCATTATTTAAATTTAAATTATAAGATACTGGTCTGAGCATTATACGCGTTTAAATTTTATCTGCTAGTCATGACAAATGCTTGACCAATAACGTGGTAGCTTATACGACTAAGTTTAGCCAACAGTAAACGGAGATATTCATACGCCAACTCGGGAGAGACGCTAGAAAGATGGCGTAGAGGCGATTGGCCGTGTAGGCGTGTAGGCTGTGAGAATTAAAAAGCCGCCACATATTTTTGTAAATATCTGTATATAGTGATTAATAACTGCGAAAAAAGATCACTAAAGTAGTTATTTTAGTTTATATGTTCTGTGTTATTGTGTACCATTGCCCATAGCTACAGCAGGGCAATGTTTTCGTCGAATCAACTGTAAGCACAACAGATTTTTATATTATGTATGCCTCTCGTGATGCTAATGTTGCTGTTTGAAGCCGATTGCGACAATGCAGAATTATTGATGGCTTCAATACCTCATTCCACGTTTGGCCACTAATATTTCCTATTGTATCCAGTGTTCGATAAAGACTTCTCGTACCCTATGAGAAGTTTATAGTGTGTGAATAACCTCGTTTTGGTGGCGTAGCTATACCGTCCCATTATTTTGACATCTCTTGTGTGTTTTGGACATAAAAACATAGTGTTCAACTGCCGAACCAGTTCATGATTAATTGTCGGGCCTTTTTTTGTTATTAATTTTACGTACAGCCTATAGTATTTCCTTTTGTGTGATCTCATGTAATTTAATTGAGCCTTTTTTATGTTAACGTAAGAATTCTTTGTTTTGCCGCTCAGGCCAGATCGTGCTTAGTTTAGTTTAATTATTTACCGTATAGGGATTCTTATTGTGTACAGATTTGCTTTGTATTTTGCTATATATCAGATGGACTTTTAATGATTTGTTTACATGATTATTCTGGCGAAAATGTTTGTAAAGTTTACTCACACTCTGATGTCAATTGCTCTACTATTTATGTATTTTTCAGGAAACCATTAAAGTAAGTTAAATTTAAATGATTCGTTTTATTTCCTCTTAAGAAACTTTGACGTTTCAACCTTTTGGATTAAGTGGCGAAGTTCCGCTTATATGAAAATTGGCTCTTATATAATGGACTTTTAACGATAACATCATTCCCAATATGTCTGTCTATAAGAATTTTTCCAATCGTCTTAAGTTGAAATGACATTAGACTCCTAGGTCTTGGGGACTTAGTTTGATAATACGAATTTTGACTCGTTCTTGGATTTATACCAAGGAGTCAAAATTCAAAATGTTTTGAATGACTGTCAGATGAAATTTGGTATCAGCAAGATGAAGCTCCGCCTCATTATGGAGTTGATGTACGTCAATAAATATTTTCACAGCCATGGGTAAGTCGAAGAGGACATATTAAATGGCCACTGCGATTGCCAGACTTAATTCTTTTAGACTATTTTTTTGGGGTCACTTAAAATCTGTTGTCTATAAGACCAAACCTCAGTCGTTAGAAGACTTGGAAGATCGAATTAGGATGGCTGTTCAAGAAATATCACAGCACGCTATTCAAAACTCCTTAAGAGCCTTCGTTGATCAATTAGGACATTGTCAGGCTGCTGAAGGTCTCCAGTTTGAACATATATTATGAATATTTCCTTTTTTCCTTAATATTAAAGTGCTCAATATTTTGTAATAACAAATTAAAATTTCATTAACTAATAAATATTTATTATGAACTCTTTATTTTATTATTTTATTTATTATTTAATAAACCACAAGTCGCACACCCATCAAACCCCATACCATCATAATTGAGAAAAACGTGTCTATCTGAAAATGTGAAAATATACAAGGCCATATATTTAAAAAATTGCCGATGACGTCATACCTCGAAGAATAGGGTAGCTGTTGGAAATCAAAGTATGGCACTGAATAGAATAAAAATACTATGAAAACCTATTAAAGATACTTTTTAATCGAAGTTGTAGTATAACCACAGATCAGGTGTTTCCACGTACTTGTCCAACCCTGTATAATTGAGCATAGTTCTTCCGGGCGCTTCCTCAGGCGGTGAAAGGTAGGAGAAGGGACGAAACATTTCTACGGCTGCTACTGTAGACCCAGTTCGCGTATATTCAATCATAGTCGTGTATCCACCTGTCTTTGAAAATGAGAACCTAGCAATTTAGAATAATTGTTGTCCATTAGTGGAACATGTTTAAATTCATATTCCATCTAAAAGAAATAAGTAAAGGAATAAATTATACAGTCACTGCTGTATTGGTAGTTAAGTTGATAGTTAAGTTATTATAAAAAATTACGTAATACTGTTTTTATGGACCATTTCTCGTCGATAATTAAAGTTAAAATAAGGAAACAGCTATTTGTTTGTCTAACTCCCTCTAACTCAAAACATAAGAATTCATTTGCCTCAATTTTTACATCGTTATCATCACATGTTTCTTAATAAACTGTGTTAATATGAAGGTCAAAGATAAACGTACAAAATATAAATTTTTCTTTAGTGCCATGTCGTTAAAGTGACTGAATTTGCAGGACTAAATATAGCAACCGGGAAACATTTTACCTTCCGTGATAGATACTAAGTATCAGATATGCTGTACAGCAAAAGAAGGCAAACTGGAACAGAACAAGACGTCTGCCAGGACAGTGTAAATAAGAAAAAGAACAAGAAGAAGAAGAAGAAGAAGAAGAAGAAGAAGAAGAATAAGAAGAAGAAGAAGAAGAAGAAGAAGAAGATATTGGGAAGAAATAAAGTTCAAGGATGGAGGCTCTTTTTATTTAATTTTTTTTATATCGCTGCAGCAGTTCTTGAGAAAGTTGCATGTAAAGAAATTGGAACAACGAACAAATGTTATAAACAGCACATATTGGGTAAAATAATTTATGGGGTGTGCACTTTTGATTTTACCAACAATTTTTCACTTACATTGTGCAAATAAAGTTTGAAGGTAAATTATCTGATGCACAAATTAAAAAAGTAACATTTAATATTGTTTTATTTTAAACAATATTAAATGTTACTTTTTCTAAAATTGATTTTACTTAAATAAAATATTCATTATTTTTAATAAAGAACTCTCCCAACTCATATTATGATCACTGTATCCTCGATTATTCCGTGTTATCCGAACTATCCCTATAATTTTGTTTCATGATGTTTATCAGTAATATGCTGATTACAGTGGAAAACATACTGCATTTCTGAATAATTATTTCACTTCCGTATTAATCTATTTCCATATTCATGTTGCCTTCATATCGCGTGAAAAGGAATGGAGAAACTCCACGTTTGTGCTTGTCTTCTACAAAATAGTTGAATAACTAATACCATCTGACTCAGTCTGCTGGGCATCGTGCCAGCAGTAAGGTAATTTGTTCATTTGGTTGTTCCTCATCAGTCATCAACTTAATCTTACCTCCAAAACATGTGAAACAATAGTTCATCAAGTGTGTAGAACGTTATACCAAAAATTAAAATCATTAAAACACCTAATAGGTACAACACCACTACCACTGAATATATGGAATTTTATTTTGTTAGCATGGTTCCTACTCACATGATTATACAAATTAATAAAATTAGATCATCTTCCAAAAAAGTGTATCTGATTCTCATCTTTTCCTCCGCATTTGATTTATATTCGTGAAAAATAAATAAATATCGGACGGTGATTTTTTCACGAATACAATACTTCCCTTCGGTATGCGAGGGAAAACGATCATTAAAAATTATGAAATACTTATTCACCTTCGTTGCGGTTAATTCAACCTTATTACCCAATATCGATTTTGAGGTCGAGTTATGCAATTATGGCATCTTTTCTTTATGCATCATTTTGAATTTTTAACCTTCGATATGAGATTCAGTATCAGCTACTCGTTTACGCCATTCCAGAGAAATGGCCGAACAATAAAGTTCTTCCTCTAGCTAACACTAACTTATTGTCCAAATTTCAATGGAATCGGAATTTTTGTTCTTAAGTTATCGTTCTTAAAAGTAACGTGACGGACGCGCAGACAGACGGACAGACGGACGGATATTTTGAAAGTTGTTCAGAATTGGATCACCAACACAGTAATACGAAATTTTTACTTCCCTCGCATACCGAAGGGAAGTATTGTATTCGAGAAAAAACCACCCTCCAAGATTTTTTCCGTCACCCATTTTATAAAAAATGTTCACAATTTTTTTTTAATAATTTTTTTTTTAATATGTTTAGAATGTCATGTAACGTGAAAATTTTAAATTTGAGCAAAACAGTTTTTTTCCATCATCCATTTTATACAAAATTTCAAAATTTCAATTTTTTAAAAAAAATGGGTTTAGAATGTCACGAAACGTAAAAATTTTAAATTTAAGCAAAAAAATAATTTTCCCATCCCCCATTTTATAAAAAATTTAGAATTTGAACGAAATTTTTTTTCCATTATCTATTATTCCCTTTAAACGGTCCACCCTGTATATTTTCCACTGAAAGTCTAACCATATCTTCGGTGGCAGTGGCGTTAGCTACCTACCAAATTTGACTGTCTTCCGTCAAGTAGTTTTTTAGTCAATGCACCAACAGACAGACAGACGGAATTGAAAAACCTATATTTTCGTAATCTACATGATCTGAAACGTGAAAATCCGAAAAAATCTCTGAGGGTGATTTTTTCTAGAATACAATACTTCCCATTGGTATGCGAGGGAAGTAAAAGGAAGCTGACAATTTAATGAATAACTGATCAACACAACTATTTTACCATAAATAACGATAAAACAAAAACGGTATGCGAGGGAACTAAAACATTTTTTTTTTGAAAATTTAAAATAGAAAATTTTTTTGAAATTTGTGAAAATATTGTATAAAATGGATGATGGCAACATTTTTTGTTTGCTCAAATATAAAATATCCACGTTTCATGACATTCTAAACATATTTAAGAAAAATATATATTTTTTTGAAAATCAAAAAGAAAAAATTTTCAATTTTTTTTTATAGTGGATGGAAAAAAATGTTTTTCTTCAAATTTAAAATTTTCACGTTTCAAGACATTCTAAACATATTTCAAAAAAAAATTCGTTTTGAAAATTAAAAAAAATAAATTTTTTCCCACTAAGCACATGGAATTTTTTCTCAATTTTAAAATTTCCACGTTTCGTTACATTCTAAACCTATTACAACAAAAAAATGTTTTGAAAATAACTAAATATATATTGAAAATTTTTTAAGACAAGAATAAATCCATTTTAGGCCTTTGTTCTTATTTTTAACTGAATCTTCATACCGTAGGGGGTCATGGAGATGTAGTTTAATCTCCATGGCCGTAGGGGACTGTGTGGATGCTAGTGTTATAATGAGAATGCCAAATAAGAAATTGGACAAATTTATTTTAGAATTTCAATTTGCTAGCATAACCAGAAGTCAGGTTATTTAAAGAATGCAATCCATTAATACATCTTGCATATAGTTTTTCTTTTAGTTCTCATAGATAGTTTGTTTCCGCTGTTTGCAAAATCCTATAAAAATATGTTTCATCACTATGAGAGTAGATGATGGAAAAAGTATATCAGGTTTTCTCTGTAATAATAGAGCTAACTACATTGCGATTATAATTCTTATACAGGATGTAATCAGTTTCATGTCATTAAAAAAAAACTGGTGATGGGGACCGACTAGACAAACAAAAAACCTTTATGACTTTTCCCTCTAGGGGCACTTTGAAAAAAAAAAAAAAAAAAACTGACCTAGGTCAACCTTTTTAATATATTTTTTTAAATATTAATGTAGAAAATAATTGAGAACCACTGCTTTTCTTGGTCAATGAACTTGTAGTTCCCAATTATACAACTTTTAAATTGTCATAAAAAAGTGCAAAGACCTTGGATCATCGACCGCCTTTGATGGACCGCCTCAATCGAACTGAGGCAATTATAAAGAGGTAAATAATTCGTTATCTTTTCCTGCACAACTGCAAGCAAATAATTGCCGTAGAAGTTTAAACAGAGCATTTCTTTACATGTGTGTCTTTTAATTTGGAACAAAATATTGGATTAATGTTTATAATTTAGAATATTTAAATGTGATTTACTAACGCTTGTAACATAAATGAGTGTCCTGGGTTAAAAGCTTACCTAAGTAAATTGTTCGAAATCTGCATCTGCATCAATACACAGTTCGGTACGTCGAATTAAGGACATACGTATTCCGTTCAACACTAAACAATAAACTATCAACTGACGTTGTCAAAAAAGAAAAATAAAAGAAAAACTTGGTCCAAAATCCAAAACGGAATACAAAAAGAACGAACAAGTAAGTTGTGTCTGTACGTAATCAAGAATTTAACGACTTGAACGGTAAAGTCAATAAAATAAAACTTCACTATAAATACACAGCGACCCGAAATTCAAAAATAACAAAAACAGCGAACGGCGGGTTGGACGTGTGTACATAACGAAACACCCACAGAAACTAAAATGTTGCACAAGGGAGAGTCAGAGTATAGTTTTCTTTAGATCAGATCTACTAAACACTCAGAAAACGTCAACGTCTTTCATCTTATTTACCGCACGGCTAAAGACCGCCGACATTTTATAGCTATCAACACAAATATTGAGTATCATAGGCAAAGACACGCGCGACGGTCTAAACCTACCTCAATATTCCAGCAGTTCTCAAAAGATTTTATTGAAAATTTGCGAAATGTTTGTTTATTTTTTTTCTCCAAAACTATGAGCTTTAGACCCCATGTTATACAAGGTTTTTTTGTTTGTCTTGTCGTTCCCTACCACCAGTTTTTTTTAATGACAGGAAACTAATTACACCCTGTATGTCATTGCTTAATTAACAGTTTAGTGACCGCTCTATATAAATAAAGAGGGAAGTTCTGTGTAAATACCTTTACCGATTTTTTTTTTCTTTACGAGTGATATTACCGGTTTTAGAAATGTACCGGTCAAAGGCAATATACTCTTCGTGTTGTACTTGCTGAGAGTATAATAGCAATCGATCTAATCGTTGATAATCGTGTTACATTATTTGAAAATTATTTCTAAATAATCTGTTAAAAAACAGTGAAACCTTCCAATATCAAATCTCTCATTATTCGATTTTTGCCCAAGATTGAATCTCTAACTTTACTTTCAAATATTGAAATTTCTTTCTTGATGCATGTATGAAAATCTCATGAAATATTATATTATTGAGGAGAACGCAGAGGAATATTGAGATATGCAAGGAATTTCCAGGTCGTGCTCAGTTAGACCCAAAATATAAATTAGCTATTTCGGGAATACAGATAATGAAATTGTGAGAAAGTTCAAGTTCAAATTGTATGAATTACTCCGAACTAAGAAACAAACTGGAGTAACAAAATTAGAACTTCGATTTTGTTTAGAAATGAACTAATAATTGCACTGACAGAAATGAAAGAAGTTTAAATATTATCTAACTTCCTCTGCGTCATTAGTATATCGATTTAAAACTTAAAAAATGTTGATTCTTTCGAGGATTTCTTACTCGTTTTGATAAGGAGCATATAATTCCTATTCAAAACGAGTAAAAGTGCAAAAAATTCGTACTAACAACCGAAAGTAATAACATCAAATTCATTTAAAATATTAACACCTAAGAATTATTCATGCAAAAATTGGATTATAATCATGATAGGGACATTAATTATGAAGTTTCCCTCAGATTACCGACCTTGTGGCGAATCTTGAACGCCAAATTTGATTCTTACAGCTATAACAAAAGGTGTTGCGTACATTTTGCCTCTAATTGGCCTCCGTGAAAAATGAAATTTTGAAATACACTGTTGTTCATAAAATAGATAAAGAGTGACCCCAAGAACAAACTAAAAATTACCCGTTCTAATCCCGACTTTTTGTACGAAACAATAGTTTATGATGAGATATTAATCCTCTGAAACTCTCAAATTGAGTACCTTTCATTGCACCACACAAAGAATTTGGAATGACAACAAATATCATGCCTATTATTATAAGCGTGTGCAAAATCTTATGCCGCAAGTTTACCAGCCTGTATCGATTTCTGTAATTTGATTTTAAAACAGGAACAGGTGGATCCAACATTCTACTCCCACATCCACGAAGTGGAGTTGGAGTATAGTAATCGTAAAAAAAAATTCAAAACTTTTCATTTTTGTTTGCTTATAATTGTAATGAAACATATTTTTTATAGGATTTTGCAAACAGCAGAGAAAACTATCTATGAGAACTAAAGACAAAAACCATCTGAAAAAATTATCATTCTGTTTCTTGGATTTTTATTTTTTTCAACCCCACCAGCACCACCCACTCCATTATTAAAGAGGCTGATAACACTAAATTAAGACATTCACTTGAAATTTGGTAAACGTATGTATCATAACGACATATATGGAACTAGATAGTATTTTGAGATGATTCCATTGAAGGGGCTGTGGTATGTAGAAGTAAATAGAGGAGAATAAGTAAAACATGCTGGTGTGAGTACAGAAACTAAGATTTGGTGTTTATACTAAAAGCCAAGGCCTCAGATTTTTATAATATTTTCCATGTTCCCCACCACCCCCACTTCGTTGTTAAAATGATTGATGTACTGAACTCATTAGAAGATATGTCATCATCACAACGTCGGAACATGTGGTTTCAATTTGAGGGTACTCCACCACATTATGCATTGTACATAAGAACAATACAGAACGTATCCAAATAAGTGGATAGGAAGGGACGACCCTATAAACTGTCCTGCCCCATTGCCCGACTTAGGCCAATTGCACTATTTACTTTGGGGTTATTTAAAACAATATGTTTACAGTTGGGACGTTATTCACACGTGGGCCGACCTAAATTACAACATTACCGAAGCATTAGTAACAGTTGCGCCGGAAATGGTGTAAAGAGCCGGGGGCTGGTTTTAAGCCGACGCGACGAGTCATTGTTTGCAACTAAATGGGACAAGCGTCTAGTGCGACCGAAAGCTTCGAGCATGCGCATTACCTTGTAAATGTGTAATAAATTCGTGCAAGTAGAGAAATTCAAATATTTCCTGTTATTTTGTGGAAAAAAGGCGGGGGGACACCCCCGCACCCCAATTTTTTTGTCTGCGACGCTAATACTGTCTGCGCTAATGACAATTAACAATTAGATATCAAAATAAAAACCTACTAACCTAACCTAAAGAAATCACACGAAAGAATGAAATTATTATGTAAAAAGAAGGAAAACCTAAAGAAATCAGAAAAGAATTTGTAAAAAAATATGTTAATCGTTACAGAATTTAAAAGAAGTTCTGCGGACATATGAATTTGAACCCGGGACCCTTCGCGCCATAAGCTAAAGCAATCAATCAATCAAAACAAATTTATTTTAAATTAATAATACATAATTTTCCTCCCGAAGCACTCGTCCGGAGCCAGCCAAACATCCACAGCACTAATTGCCGTGGTAATTGAAGGGATGGACAGAGCGAGGCTAGGTTGGATTAAAAGTAAACTTAAATAATAATCACTATCTCCTTTCGCGGGATCGGCGAATTAAAAAGTGTATAAGATAGAAAATGTAAAAAAAAAATTGTAACTTAAAACAATTGATATATCCAATGCAAAAGACGCTGGTGTAGATAAAATATCACAGATATATATGATAGTTCGGCACGGGAAAATTACTATCCAAAAAACCCGTTCCAAGCAATGCAGCAAGAGCGAGCGGCTATATCAGACCGCATAATTTATAATTTAAAATGTTTGCTTTCTAAAGAATTTAATAATAATAATAATAAAGGAATAAATATTGTTTGGAAGAAATAATTTAGAGCGACAAAATAAACAAAAAATACAAAAAGGAAACGAAGAGAAAAGGTAAATATCGGAAATTGTGTTTGAGAATTTTTATAATTGAATAGAGAAAGTGGGTGTGGCCAGATATGTTGCCGAAAGATGGGCAACGCCTGGTATGGTAATTTGTGTTTGATGCGAAAAGGTGCATTATGCTCTCTAATTCGCTTGATGTCATAAGCTAAAGCGTAACCTATGCGCTAACCATCTCGCTGAAAATAAACGCTAGAGCAAAGAAGAAATAGTCAAACTAATGATATCACGTGTTGGGCGTGTCGAAGCTTTCGCATTTCGGTCTCTCTAGACGCTTATCTAAATGGTGACTATTTTGAACATTTAACTCATTATTCAAAACTATGTTGGTTATGTTCAAAATGTCATGTTGTCACTATTACTTTTCTTTACAGCACAGCGTCTACCTACAAAGATAATAAATCGTTAGCACACACAGGAATCTTTCTGTGTGAAACTTTAATACTGTCAACACGTATATATTATAATGTAACCTAGAACTGGATTATATTTTGAGATGATTCAGTTGAAGGGTTGGGGTTAAATAGGGATAAATATTGGAAAATAAGTAAAGGAAGCTGGTAAGTGTACAGAAACTTGGAATTTGGTGTATATACGGAAGCCAAGGCCTCAGATTTTTTTATATTTTTCAACTCCCCCCACCACCCCCACTCCATTATTAAAGGCGTTGATAAAATAAAATTCAGGTTTTCACTTGAAATTTGTTACACGTATATATTATAACGACATATGAAACTAGATTATATTTTGAGATGATTCCGTTGAAGGGTTGGGGGGTAAGTAGAAGTAAATAGGGGGAAATGAGTAAAGCAAGCTGGTAAAAATACAGAAATTTCAGATGTGGTGTATATACTAGAAGTCAAGATCTCAAATTTTTTATAATATTTTTTCATCCCCCAACTACCCTACCCAATTATTAAAGTGGTTGATAAAATAAAATTGAGATATTCACTTGAAATTTGATATACGTATATACTATACGTTATCAGTACCAGGTACTAGATTATATTTTTTTATGACATCTGCCTCAAGTATTGTTAAAATTCTATGGTCGATTATTTCTACATACTAGAGTGCAAATATAGTCAAGATGTTTTCATTTAAAGAGACTTGAATGGAAAATATGGATGTGGAAGTAGTCCTTAGGCAGATTCCTTATTATGGTTTTTGTCTCAGAATATAATGATGGAAATGAAAGGCGTGCTCAATTTGAAGCTTTCAGAGGATTAATGTCTCATCCTAAACTATCATTTAGCACCAAATTCAAGTCCGAATTCGAGAGAGTCGATACAGGCTGTTCTTGGGGTCACTCTTTGAATGGGAAATTAAACAGGGAATAAACTATTTTGCACGCATTTCGAAAAACGTCTATATTGCATCCTAGGAACATACTGTTTAAAATTAAAAAAAAAAATAATTTCACCCTTCTAAATCAAAAAGCGAGTGTTACCACCTGTTGATCGTAAGCTCAGAATATAAGACGGCGGTCTACACTGGGTGTAACAGGACCATGGTATACCCCCCTTTTCCCCTTTAGTTTTGAAGATAATTAATTGAAATTTAGGATATACTACATAAATAATAAGCGACACTTTGCGACATACAATTGATTTTTTTTCACTTCCGATTTCTCCGGAAGTGACACTAACTTTCGATTTTTAAATGGAACATCCTATATATTATTGCATTTTTGAATTCCGCATAATTTTCTGAATCCAACGATGCCAAGTGACATTTCAAATATCAATTTTTTTTTATAATGTAATTTTTAGTTTTCCATTTAAGCGTGCCATGACGGTTCCGATTTATTCTAAATTACCCGTGTAATGCTACAACAATCGAAATCCCGTTAAAAACATTAAATTACGTGACTTATGAGCAAATAAAATTCACCAAAATTATTTTTGGAGCAAAACTCAATTTTTTCAAATGGAACTATATCCGTACCGTGGTACTATTTATTAGTACTTCTAATAAGGAATTTATTCTTATGTCGTATTAAAATGTGCGATAAATACAAACAAAATTACAGCTAAAAGAAAATAAGAAAATACAATACTGTTCTAATTAAATGTTAAGAAGTAACTAAGGTGGCTTTGAAAACAATGAAATATTTAGCGTGTCAAACATTTGTTGGTTTAACAGTGCTTCTATCGTGTCTCTAAAAATTGTTTAAAATTCTTGTCAATTGTGTTCAAAATGCCGCAAATTTATACAGGAGATGAAAGTGGACATGTTAATTATTTATGGGGAAAGTAAAAAAAATGCAGTTGCAGTTCTGGACCTTTATGGCCGACGATATCCTGATAGACAATGTCCAGCGAAAAATTATTTTAAACGTGTTGAAAACCAATGCCGAAGAGAGCCCAACAATGATCCTGAAGAAAACTTCATTATCGACGAAGGAACGGAAATTAATGTTGGCTCGAATAGAAGTTGATAAGACTGTTTCTTTAAGGGAAGTTGGGTTTGAATTGAACATCAGTCACCAAACAGTAAGCCGAATTTTGCACAAATACCACTATAAATCTTTTAAATGCCAATTGCAGCAGCATTTGTACGAAAGTGATACGAACGTAGGATGAAATATTGCAACTACATTTTGTATAATAACGTGCAGCCAAACAATGATTTTTTGGGACAGATTTTATTTTCGGACGAGTCAAGGTTTACAAATTTGGAATTATTTAACCTACAAAATACAAAATATTGGTCACAAGAAAATTAAAATTTATTACGGACGGGTAACTTTCAAGTGCGGTTCGGTTTCAATATTTGGCTTGGAATAATCGGTAGTAGAATCATTGGTCCAATAATATTTGAAGGACCTCTGACTGGTGCCAGATACTTGAGATTCCTGGAAATTGAGATTGAGGACATTTTAGATGAGTTACCTTTAGATTTAGGACAGGGAATGTATTTCCAACAAGATATACATAATTCAAAGATTAGTAATGGATTACCTTCAACGGAGATTCGGATAAAACGTAATTTCGACGAATGCTGCTGTGAGGTGGCCTCCAATGACATCTGATTTAATGCCCCTTGATTTCTTTCTTTGGGATCATTTAAAAAATATTGTCTATGCAACCGCCGTTACAACCCGTGAAGACCTGGAGCTACGAGTAAGACGAACAATTAACAGCATAACGGCCCAGCAATTGGCGAACGTTCTTCGAGAAACAGCTAAGCGAGTTCAGAAGTGCATTGACGTTAATGAACAGCATTTTGAATAATCGTTGTAATGGTTTGTGTTAATTTTTTGTATTCCAAAACCGCCTTATGTGTAACAAGGTAATTCGAATAAAATTGTATTGTCTTATTCTCTTTTAGCTGTAATTTTGTTTGTATTTGTCTCCCATCTTAATACGACATATGAATAAATTCCTTATTAATAGTACTAATAAATGGTACCACGGTACTGATATGGCTCCATTTGAAAAAATTGAGTTTTGTCCCAAAAACAATTTTGGTGAATTTTGTTTGCTCATAAATCACGTAATTTAGTGTTTTTAACGGGATTTCGATTTTTGTAGCATTACACGGGTCAATTAGATCCGGCGAAACCGGAAGTGAAAAAAAAATCAATTGTATGTCAAAAAGTGCCGCTTATTATGTATGTAGTATATCCTGAATCTCAATCAATTATCTTCAAAACTAAAGGAGAAAGCGGGGGGGGGGGGGGTATACCATGATCCTGTTACACCCGGTATGTATAATAGCGAACATCGCTCAATTTTCTGTTAATATTTATGATGACACTGCTTTGGAATAAGAGTATTTAAGCGGGTTTATCTATGTCGAGAAACGCAATTAAATACTTTTCTAGTTGTCGGAAACCAATGGAAAATTAAGTCGAAGTTGCTAGGCAATGACTACTTTGCGAGATTTATATTCGTCGCGAAATGCAACATTTTACCTGTAAGACAAATTCTTGCGCACGATAAAGTCGCGTGATAGTGTAAAATACTGCACAATTTTTCATATCTGCTGTCGGCCGCCACGCCGCCGCCGGGAGCACAATGTCTCTGCCAGCAATAACGTGCTTGTTTTAATTTGCCTTGGCGGCTGTCTCCTGTCGTCGTTTTCCTGAGACATGCTTTAAAACCAGTGATATCTCATTTTCATTTAACAGTGAATCGTGAGTCGCATACTTTATTTATCTTTAGCGCTCTTTATTGGAACATTATCTCTTTGTTTCTGTTGGTGTTGACCTATTTCATCTTAGACGGAGTGGAGATGTTAGAGGTGGTGGTGGGGGTGGTAAATGGCTGTTATATACACCAAATTACAACTTTCTGGACTTATGCTAGCTTGATTTGCTTATTTACCCCTCCCTATTTAACCCCCAATACTTCAACGGAAAAAGCTCAAAATGTAATCTAGTTTCAGATCTGGCTATAGGTGAGTCACGAATTGCGCTCGCCCCGATATTTCCTAAAATATTTGGAATAGAAAATTGAAATTTGGAGGCCTTATTACACGACTAAAATGCCATCTTTTCATCCGGTTTGAGCGGAAATGCCCACAACTTTCGATTTTTAAATGGAACACCCTCTATATTTTTACATTTTTGGAATCTAGAGGAAATTTTGAATACAATACATCCATTTTGGTCACTTTTTGATAAACATTAAAAATTTTATTAAAAAATCTATTTCTGAATCCAGAGTGCTGTGATGCCCAAAATATATTTTAGTTTGTGTGCTACGTTACCATAAAAATAAAAAGAGCAATATGATTGCATTACTTAATTCTCTAGAGGCGTTTAAAATTTTTAAATGTGATTTTTACCCACTAACTCGGTTTTTTTAAATGGGAATTTAATCGTTCACCAACATTTTTAAATACCTCATTTTCATACGAATCTAATGATACCAAAATTTTGAAAATCTGCTCAGAAATATTTGAGATTTCAGCCAAAATACAATGCAACCAAGCTTTTAGAAATATGCAGCTAATAGATAATAGATTAGTGGGCTTTGGAAACTAAAATGGCACATTTCTGTGTAAATCTGGTAACCTAATAACATTGGAAAAATCATAGTAGCCATTGAATGTAATAAAACAATATCAGCTGTCAGACAGACTCGTGTAGTTATAGGCAATCTTGAGCTATCAAACATTTAATAATTGTGAGCGCAAAGAACGTTACAATTAAGTTTAGCATAGATATGTGGAGGTAAACACAATTACATCCACAAGGACATTTGCAATAGAATGCGACATCAGTTCGGTTTTCAGAGTTTTATTTAAATGAACATAAATATCGGGCCTATAAATAAATAAAAATCAAATCCGTTTGAACAATTAAACTTAAACTAGGTAACAGTAGGTATCTTTAAAATAATTAATATAATTAAACCATAAATTGACATTTATAGATATTGTTCAAAATGTCCACCATTTTTTTCTATACACAATTCGGCTCTGCGTACAGTTGCTTGAATGACTCTATGCAATTCAGTCGACGCTATTTCATTAAGAGCCCGTACAACTTTATTTTCCAGCTCTTCACGGGTATTTGAAGAAGTTTTATAAACTTTATTTTTGAGAGTGCCCCATACATAATAGTCGAGGGGTGTTAAGTCAGGTGACCTAGGAGGCCACCTGATATGACCTTGATTTGCGATAAGGCGTTCACCATGCAAGCTGTTTAAATATTCCATCACTCTTCTGGAATTATGTGGGGGAGCACCATCTTGTTGGAAAAACAGATTTTGTAAATAGGCAAGAGGAAGTAGGTAAGTCAAGAAATTCTGCTCTCTGGTTTTATAAAAAGAATAAGTATCGTTCGCCAGTAAGTGTTCCATCAAAAAAAAATCGGTAAAGGTATTTACACAGAACTTCCCTCGTTCATGGCAGTCTCTCTAAAAAAATAATAATTACGAAATGACATTGAGAATAATAATCGGAGTAGAGTTATTGCTATTATTACAAAGAAAACTTGATAAGTTTTGGTCAAAAAAATATACAGATTGCTCATCCAACAGCAAAAGTTCAATACTAAATAGCAGGTGCCACATATGGCAGGCTTGCGCAAATACCTTTACAAATGTCCACCATGACTGAATTATTTCTTGGGATGACCACCCTGTACATTTTTCAATAAAAGTATAATAGGTGCATATGCCAGATGTTATTGCCATCTGTCACATTTTCAATTCAACATTCACGTAATGGAGTGGAAGTATAGTGGTGGTTAAAAAATTTAATTTTTTTAAAATTTTTAAAAGATGGTAAAATAATTTTCAATTTTTTTTCTTCTGAAATAGGTTTAAAATGTCAAAGGTAGAAATTTTAAATTAGAGCAAAAAGGAAAGTTTCCTTCTGTTCTATAGTAGTGCTAAAAAAAGTTTAAAAATTAAAAATGATGTATTTTTAAAATAGGTTTAGAATGCTATGAAACGTGAAAATTTTAAATTTGAGCAAATAAAAAAAAATTCGATCTATTTTAGTGGTAAAAACTTTTTGAAAAATGTTGGTGAAAAAAATTTTCAAATTTTTTTTTCTGAAATACCTAGGTTTAGAATGTCATTTAAATTTGAGCATTCTGGTGTTAAATTTTTTTCCAAACTGGTAACAAAATGTTGCAAATTTTTTTCTCCGAAATTGGTTTGGAATATCATGAAACGAGGAAATTTTAAATTTGAGCAAAAAAAAATTTTTCGTCTGTTCTATAGTAGTGATACATAAATGGATTAAAAATGTTTTCAAATTTTTTAAAAAATTCTTCAAAAACATTTTTAAATTTGTTTGAATAGTTTTAGAATGTCATGGAAACGTGGATAGTTAAAATCTGAACAAAGAAAGAAAAACTCTATCTTAGTGATAAAATTTCAAAAAACTTTTTTTTTTAATCAGGCTTAGAATGCCATGAAACGTGAAAATTTTAAATTTGAAGAAGGAAAAAAAAAATTCATTTTAGTAGTAAAAATTTTTTCAAAAATATTGGTGAAAAAAATTTTCAAAATTTTTTTTCCTGAAATAGGTTAAGCGTGTCATGAAACGTAGAAATTTTAAATTTGAGCAAAAACAATTTTTTTTCATCTTGGTAAAAATTTTTTCAAAAATGTTTGAAAAAAATTTTCAAAATTTTTTTTTTTCTGAAATAGGTTTAGCGCGTCATGAAACGTGGAAATTTTAAATTTAAGCAAAAAAAAATTTTTTTCAACTTGGTAAAAATTTTTTCAAAAATGTTTGAAAAAAATTTTCAACGATTTTTTTTTCCTGAAATAGGTTTAGCGCGTCATGAAACGTGGAAATTTTAAATTTGAGCAAAAAAAAATTTTTTTCATCTTGGTAAAAATTTTTTCAAAAAAATGTTTGAAAAAAATTTTCAAAAATTTTTTTTTCCTGAAACACGTTTAGCGCGTCATGAAACGTGGAAATTTTAAATTTGAGCAAAAAAAAATTTTTTTCACTATTTATTCCGTTTAGACGGTCCACCCTGTATATTTTTCAGTGAAAATTCTACCAGTTCTTCGCTGACAGTAGGGTTAACTACCTACCAAATTTGACTGCTCTCCGTCAAGTAGTTTTTTAGTAAATGCACCAACAGACAGACAGACAGACAAACAGACAGACAGACAGACAGACAGACAGACAGACCGACAGACAGACAGACAGACAGACAGACTGACGGAATTGAAAAACCTATATTTTCGGAATCTACGTGTTCTGAAACGTCAGAATCCGAAAAAATCTCGGAGGGTGATTTTTACTTCCCTCGCATACCGAAGGGAAGTATTGTATTCGAGAAAAAATCACCCTCCGAGATTTTTACGGATTCTGACGTTTCAGATCACGGAGATTACGAAAATATAGGTTTTTCAATTCCGTCAGTCTGTCTGTCTGTCTGTCTGTCGGTCTGTCTGTCTGTCTGTCTGTCTGTTGGTGCATTTACTAAAAAACTACTTGACGGAGAGCAGTCAAATTTGGCAGGTAGTTGACGCTACTGTCAGCGCAGAAATGGTAGAAATTTCACTGGAAAATATACAGGGTGGACCGTCTAAACGGAATAAATAGTGAAAAAATTTTTTTTTCGCTCAAATTTAAAATTTCCACGTTTCATGACGCGCTAATCCTATTTCGGGAAAAAAAATTTTTGAAAATTTTTTTCACTAACATTTTTGAAATATTTTTTACCAAGATAAAAAAAAAATTTTTTTGTTCAAATTTAAATTATATTATATATATATATATATATATATATATATATATATATATATATATATATATATATATATATATATATATATATACAGTGTGTTTCACTTCTCGTGAAGACACCCCTGTATCTTCTTTATTTGTGGCCCAATTAATTTCAAATTTTTATGAGGTATACAACTCTGTAAGGCGACTTTAATCAACACATAAATGTCGTTTAGATATAAAACCTCGGCTTACTGCGATAAAAAGAAAATCGAGATTTTCGAGAAATCATAGTAGGCTTAGATATAGACGAAAATTTTATTAATAAAAGTTGTTCAGAATCACTAGATATGCCCCCCTATAAAATTTGGTGAAAATCGGAATACTTTGAAAAAAAAATTTTTGTTTCACTTCTCGTGAAGACACCCCTGTATCTTCTTTATTTGTGGCCGAATTAATTTCAAATTTTTATGAGGTATACAACTCTGTAAGGCGACTTTAATCAACACATAAATGTCGTTTAGATATAAAACCTCGGCTTACTGCGATAAAAAGAAAATCGAGATTTTCGAGAAATCATAGTAGGCTTAGATATAGACGAAAATTTTATTAATAAAAGTTGTTCAGAATCACTAGATATGCCCCCCTATAAAATTTGGTGAAAATCGGAATACTTTGAAAAAAAAATTTTTGTTTCACTTCTCGTGAAGACACCCCTGTATCTTCTTTATTTGTGGCCGAATTAATTTCAAATTTTTATGAGGTATACAACTCTGTAAGGCGACTTTAATCAACACATAAATGTCGTTTAGATATAAAACCTCGGCTTACTGCGATAAAAAGAAAATCGAGATTTTCGAGAAATCATAGTAGGCTTAGATATAGACGAAAATTTTATTAATAATAGTTGTTCAGAATCACTAGATATGCCCCCCTATAAAATTTGGTGAAAATCGGAATACTTTGAAAAAAAAATTTTTGTTTCACTTCTCGTGAAGACACCCCTGTATCTTCTTTATTTGTGGCCGAATTAATTTCAAATTTTTATGAGGTATACAACTCTGTAAGGCGACTTTAATCAACACATGAATGTCGTTTAGATATAAAACCTCGACTTACTGCGATAAAAAGAAAATCGCAATTTTCGAGAAATCATAGTAGGCTTAGATATAGACGAAAATTTTGTTAATAATAGTTGTTCAGAATCACTAGATATGCCCCCCTATAAAATTTGGTGAAAATCGGAAAACTTTGAAAAAAAATTTTTTTTTCATCTCGTGAAGACACCCCATCTTTTTTTTATTTGTGATCGAATTTTAAGACTAATTTATTTTAAAAAATGTATCAATTATACAACTCTATAAAATGACTTTATCCAACCCACAGAGAGAACTTTTTCCAACAAACGAAAGTCGTGAACAAAAATCATGATTCAATAAAACGCTAAAAGGGCCACTTTTTATTACATATCAAGTTGTAACACTGTTCCTTTTTTTTTGTTTTTTTCGTTGTCAATGTTCTTGAGGAGTAACTTTCCATCATATCCTTCTTATCGACTCAGAATTTTAGGAACATTAGGGGTTTTTTGATTTTTTGTTTTAAATGTTAAGAGTGCCGTGAAATTAACTGTCAATAACTATTTTGTTTATTTCTCCATTCTTACTTTTATGACAGAAGTGATTATTGTTATTTATTGTTCAGTTCGTAAGTTTAATTATTTAATTTTTTTAATCATAATGGTTAGAATTCTTTTAACCACTGATGAAAAAGTAGAAATAATAAAGATAGTCGGTGAAAATGTACGGTCTTCAAGAGAAGCTGCAGAAGAATTTAATTTAAGACATCCTCTAAGACGACCAATACACCATGGTACCGTTGCAAGAATATGTCACTTGTTCAATACAACTGGTAATGTGCTTAAACCGAGAGTACATCTCAGTCGAAGACATGGAGAGGATGACGTTATATTAGCGGCGTTTAACGCCAATCCCACTACCAGCCTTAGAAATATGGCTCGTGACCTCAATTTGTCGGCGTCAAAAATTTGGAGATGTTTAAAACGCCATAAGTTACAACCGTTTAAACCAAAATTTGTACATACCTTGGAGGAAGGTGATGAAGAGAGAAGACTAGAATATTGTTTATGGATCCAAGGTAATTATTTAAATAATAGAGACTTCTTGAAGAAAGTAATTTTCACGGACGAAGCAACTTTCTCCACCAACGGGGTAGTATCATCACAAAATTCTAGATACTGGGCAGTAGAAAATCCTGATTGGATAATAAATTGTAAAAGGCAATATTCCCAGAAGGTAAATGTGTGGTGTGGAATTTTTAATGAAACAATAATAGGGCCGTTCTTCTTTTTTCAAAATATAAATGCGTTACATATGCTACAATTTTTAAATAATGATCTGTGGAATGCAATAGTCGATTTTCCTTTGGAACAATTGTATTTCCAACTCGACGGAGCATCTATCCATAATTCCGTAGTAGTAAGAGCATGGATGAACGAACATTTTCCCCAAAGATGGATAGGACGAAATAGCCCTCTAATACATTGGCCACCCAGATCTCCTGATCTCACTCCCATGGATTTTTATTTTTGGGGTCATATTAAAAATAAAGTTTATAAGACCAGACCTCAAAATGTGGAGCAGCTTTGTGTGAGGATAAGGCACGCGTGTTTAGAAGTTACGGCTCAAGAACTGCGAAGAGTTGTAATAAATAACAGAAAGCGGATTGAGAAGTGTATTACACTTGAGGGTGGGTTAGTAGAAAGGGGCCGAATATAATAGTATAATAAGTGGCATTTTAGTCATTCACTGTAAATACTGTTTCATTACGTTTTATTTAATAAATAATTTTAATAATAATTGTGCACGACTCATTTGTTGGAAAAAGTTCTCTCCGTATGTTTGGACAATATCGCTGTGTAACTGATAATTTTTTTAAAATAAATTAGTCTTGAAATTCTGTAACAAATAAAAAAGATACGTGTTTTCACGAGAAGTGAAACAAAAATTTTTTTTTCAACATATTCCAATTTTCACCAAATTTTATAGGGTGGCATATCTAGTGATTCTGAACAACTATTATTAACAAAATTTTCATCTATATCTAAGCCTACTATGATTTCTGGAAAATTGCGATTTTCTTTTTATCGCAGTAAGCCGAGGTTTTATATCTAAACGACATTTATGTGTTGATTAAAGTGGCATTATAGAGTTGTATACCTCATAAAAATTTGAAATTAATTCGGCTATAAATAAAGAAGATACAGGGGTGTCTTCACGAGAAGTGAAACAAAAAAATTTTTTTTCAACGTATTCCAATTTTCACCAAATTTTATAGGGTGGCATATCTAGTGATTCTGGACAACTTTTATTAACAAAATTTTCGTCTATATCTAAGCCTACTATGATTTCTCGAAAATTGCGATTTTCTTTTTATCGCAGTAAGCCGAGGTTTTATATCTAAACGACATTTATGTGTTGATTAAAGTCGCCTTACAGAGTTGTATACCTCATAAAATTTTGAAATTAATTCGGCCACAAATAAAGAAGATACAGGGGTGTCTTCACGAGAAGTGAAACAAAAATTTTTTTTTCAAAGTATTCCGATTTTCACCAAATTTTATAGGGGGGCATATCTAGTGATTCTGAACAACTTTTATTAATAAAATTTTCGTCTATATCTAAGCCTACTATGATTTCTCGAAAATCTCGATTTTCTTTTTATCGCAGTAAGCCGAGGTTTTATATCTAAACGACATTTATGTGTTGATTAAAGTCGCCTTACAGAGTTGTATACCTCATAAAAATTTGAAATTAATTGGGCCACAAATAAAGAAGATACAGGGGTGTCTTCACGAGAAGTGAAACACACTGTATATATATATATATATATATATACATATATATATATATATATATATATATATATATATATATATATATATATATATATATATATATATATATATATACACGTTCAACCGACGTTACCAAGCCACCTATATCTTACAGGCCACCACAGACCATCGTGATATCTTTATTTTTCCAGTGTATATATAGCCATTTATTGTTTATATTAACAAAATAAACTGCAACAGTACTAGAGGGGTAGAAGAATATGAAAAATTATATTTTTATATATTTCACTGTTGTTATCGAGCCACTTATAAAGAACCGCCTATTTGTGCCAGGTGTATATATTTTTGTTATTTTACTAACGTACACATTCCTTACGATGTTGCCGAATTTATTAGTTCAGCCAATAAAGCAACAACGAATATTTACCATTTTTCAAAAGTAGTTCGTATGTGTAGCATTGAGAACATGCCAACTCGAGGTAAAAAAATATTGAATCTACTAGAAAAAACAAAGGAATGAATGCTAACTAGGAGTAAAAAAATAGTGTAGTTAGAGGAACGATCAAAAACACGTTTTTGAATGTGAAAAACTGTTGAAAACTCGGAAAATATGCACGTTACTAAAAAATTACAAGTAACACCCATTTTAAAGAATATATTAACCGATACGTCTGAATTTTTCCAAATTTTTAAATTTCATAGTTTACGAGTTTTTCCATTTTCCGATGAGGGTCTTTTATGCGTGCTTTTCCGGAAAAACTTGGACAAAGTACACTTTTGGAAAAAGTCGTAAAGGAAAAAAAAGTCTTCTATTTTAATTATACATTCACCATAATTTTTTTGGATTATTTATATTTACTTTTTGTTACCCTTCCACCCCTTTTTAGAAGAACTCGAACAGCTATATCTCGAATAATACTCGAAAATTTTACAAGAGTGAAAAATTGTGAAGAATCTGTAGAGAAGTCAAAAACTCAACGACCAGACTGATTTTATAATTTTGAAGCTAGACCTGCGGATTCTTCTGCCAATACTGCAGAAGCTGGCTTTAGTAAAAAAAATAAAAAATGTATCTAATGGTTCATAGGACAAAGGGAACTCGGCTAAGAAGACAGGTCGTATGAGGTGGTTACCAAAGCAGAAGAAACTTGCAACTACATTTTTTTTAAATAATATTGAAAACAGCCTTGCATCAAAGAAAAATAAATGTTTAAACTTCATACAAAAATATTCGGATCTTTTTGAAGAAAGCGATTGGGTTCGGATTGAAACTTTAGTGTTCAACAACTATCCCCACACCGCACATGACATCCCTAGGATATCCTCATTTGGTCCCGTATATCCCAATCGAGGACAACATTCCTCAGGATATCCTTGGGATATCCCAATAAAGTATATATAACCTGAGAATATCCCAAATGGGGATATCCTAGACAAATCCTGGCAGGATGTCCTACTAATATCCTGCAGAGATATTAAAAGCCTAAGAAAATATCCACTGTGGGAATATTCTGAGCAAGCCCTAGAGTCGTATAGGTATTATTATTTAGGAGATTTTAACAACAAAAATAATGAAAAGTATATATATTATTTTGAGGCTATTTATTTATAGTGTCTCTTATTTGTTTGTAAAATTAGCTTCTAAAAACTTATTTGTTTGTTCTGCTTGATAGTCCCCTCCAGTACAAATAATTCGTTAAAAATATATTAAAAATGTATATCTTATTTAAATAGCAGTTATTTATAATTTGGTTTTAATACATTTACTGTGTTTTGAATTAGCCGCCTTTTTGTGACAAGTCGCGAGTTCTAAGAAATCCGCCTGGCGTCGATGTCTTTTCCACGTTCATTTTAAAGTTCTTTCGACAAATAAGATTACGTTAATTTTTTCATAAATATAATGCTGCTATGTTATATCTTTGTATTTATTATAATATCTAAAATGCGAAAATGTGATTGGTTATTGTCCATAGATGTTATTGTCAAATACGTACCTTTATATTTTTCTGACTGAATAGATTTTTTTTATTCATTATAACTTTTCAGCACGTTATGATTTTTTAAAGTTGTACATATCATCCCTTATAACTTCTAATCACACTAAACTCAGTTGATTTTAATAATACAAAAAACGGGCAAGAGATCATTTTTATGTAATATTTCATGCTTTTACAATTTTTATTTGAAACTTTTTTACTATCTTTTACACATTTTGAGTAATTTTAAAAAAACGCTTCGTTATATTTTTTTTCACCCCTTCTCAGAGTTTAAAAAAAATTCTTTCATTAATCGTGTTCAAATACTTCAAGGTAACATATCAAAAATTCAAGTATTTACTTTAAAATTTTAATTTGTCGACCTATTTCATTGGACTATATAATATAACCTCTATTAGTTTGGTAGATTTACTTTTAAAGCGATATGAGCCAATTGATAGATACAAATACGTGTATGGAGTTGAACATATACCTATGTATCACATTTTTATTAGTCATTTTACCTCTGCCATTATATAAACTTGTATTCCTTTGTCTTAGCTTATTGGCTCAGTTTAAAAGTAATGATCTTATAAAATAAGTTATTTTTTGTTGTCTTTAGAAATATCCAATAAACCCTAAAAGAACTGGGGATGTCCTATATAAAGTGCAATCAATGTCCTCAGGTTGTTCATAGTAAAGCCCAGGCATAACCCATATAAGAGCTGATGATGTCCTGTACACACCCGTACTGATGTCCTGAGGACGTCATCAGCAAAGCCCGAACTGTCTCATTTGGATATCCTATGGACATCCTAAGGTGATAATGGAATCTTCCCAGGATATCCCATATGTCCTGAAAAGTTGTCCCCAGTATGTTCTGAGGATGTCCTTGTGCTGTATGGGTCGCAATAAGTGAAATATTATTTGTTCTTTTACTTTTGTTTTAATAATGCAAATTTATTTTTAAACAAAGTCTTCACTAACTAAAATAAATAAGTTCCTACAAAAATAAAAAAAATAAAAGTTCTTTCTGTGCTATACAGTATATCTCACTATTCATGACTGCCATATCACAGCATTCTTATTAATAATGCGATTTTTTTAAAATTTGGGTGGAAGGTGCTTACCCATCAGGAGATTGTGTCACGGTAATATATTTAAAAATTCACCAGTGGCGTCCGTCCTTATGAAGAAAAATATAACTAATTTTCCAAAAAAAGATATTAGGCAAAATTTTATCTGTAAAGCAACCTCATAATTTTATTCATTGTTATCGAGAACTCACTATAACCGTATTTCAATAAGATAGTGTACTTGGTGATCACGTAATAGAAAAATAAAACTTCTGTTTTTAGGGTACCAACTATTACAGTCATGACTTTATTTTCGGACTTAGGAGTTAATTAAGCTGGAGGAAAACAGATTTTCCATTTAGAATTAATCACGTGACGTCAGTCAGTTTACTTAACAGTCAAAGTCAAAGAATCATTTACTTGGAAATTTAAAAAAATCAATTTTAGACAAATTTCATTCATGAACGATTTCAATATATAATAAAATTTACATAGATAATTAAATCACAGTGTGTTCAACATATGACATGATTAATTCTAAATGGAACGACTCTCTTCTGCTTAATTACGTCCGAAGATAAAGTTACGCCTAATAATTGGTACTTTAAAGAAGAACATTTTATTTTTTTATTGAAATTCGTTAATGTTAATGATTTTTTAATAACAACGAATAAGGTTTTGAGATTGTTTTACAGTTAAAACATTGCCATCTTTCTTTGAAATATTAGGTACATTTTTCTTCATAACGACGGACGCCGCTGGTGATTTTTTAAATATTTTACCGTTACACAATCTCCTGATGGGTAAGTATCTTCCACCCAAATTTTAAAAAAATCACATTGCTAATACCCATACAGCACAAGGACATCCTCAGAACATACTGGGGACAACTTTTCAGGACATATGGGATATCCTGGGATAATCCCATTATCACCTAAGGATGTCCGTGTAGGATATCCAAATGGGACAGTTCGGGCTTCGCTGATGACGTCCTCAGGACATCAGTACCGGTGTGTACAGGACATCATCAGCTCTTATATGGGTTATGCCTGGGTTTTACTATGAACAACCTGAGGACATTGATAGGACTTTATATAGGACATCTATAGTTCTTTTAGGGTTTATTGAATGACAGCAAAAAATACATATTATTTTATAAGATCATTACTTTTAAACTGCGCCAATAAGCGAAGACAAAGGAATACAAGTTTATATAATGGCAAAGGTAAAATGACTAATAAAAATGTGATACATATATGTACAACTCCATATACATATTTGTATCTATCAATTGGCTTATATCGCTTTAAAAGTAAATCTACCAAACTAGTAGAGGTTATATATAGTCTAATGAAATAGGTCGACATATCAAAATTTTGATATGTTACTTTGAAGTATTTGAACACGATTAATGAAAGAAATTCTTTCTTTCAACCCCGAGAAGGGGTGAAAAAGAATATAACAAAGTGTTTTTTCAAAATTACTCAAAATGTGTAAAAGTTAGTAAAAAAGTTTCAAATAAAAATTGTAAAAGCATGAAATATTACACAAAAATGATCTCTTGCCGTTTTTTGGTATTATTAAAAATCAACAGAGTTTAGGGCGGTTAGAAGTTATAAGGAATGATATATACAACTTTAAAAAATCATAGCGTGCTGAAAAGTTTGTAATGAATTTAAAAAAAAATTATTCAGAAAAATATAAAGGATTGTCCGCAGATGTTATTGTTAGATACGTAATCTAACAATAACATCTGCGGACAATAACCAATCACATTTTCCCCTTTTAGATAATATAATAAATAAAAAGATATAACATAGCAGCATTATATTTATGAAATATTTAACGTAATCTTATTTGTCGAAAGAACTTTAAAATGAACGAGGAAAAGACATCGACGCCATTCGACGCCCGGCGGATTTCTTAGAACTTTCGACTTGCCAGAAAATGGCGGCCAATTCAAAACACAGTAAATGTATTAAAACCAAATTATAAATAACTACTATTTAAATAAGATATACATTTTTAATGAATTATTTGTACTGGAGGGGATTATCAAATAGAACAAACAAATAAGTTTTTGAAGCAAATTTTACAAACCAATAAAAGACAGTATAAACAAATAGCCTTAAAATAATATATATACTTTTCATTATTTTTGTTGTTGAAATCTCCTAAATAATAATACCTATAATAGGACGACTCCAGGACTTGCCCAGGATATTCCCACAAGGAATATTTTGTTAGGCTTTTAATATCTTTGCAGGATATTACTAGGACATCCTGCCAGGATTTGTCTAGGATATCCCCATCTGGGATATTCTCAGGTTGTATATATTTTATTGGGATATCCTAAGGATATCCTGAGGAATGTTGTCCTCGATTGGGATATACGGGACCAAATGAGGATATCCTAGGGATGTCGTGCTGTGTGGGTAAAGGAGCTGTGATATGGGGGGTCACGAAAAATGAGACATACTGTATACTAAACTGATAATATTTCATTTGGCTATTTTAGGTAATATCTCATTTTCAAATTAAATCTCTCTAGACCCCTTAGAAATAATAATAATAATAATAATAATAATAATAATAATACTAATAATAATAATAATAATAATAATACTAATAATAATAATAATAATAAATTATTAGTGTTGATGTATAGGAGTACTTACGCAAGTCAACAGGTCAGGTAAACTTACATTGTACAAATTATAAAAAAATATGAACAAAAAATTAAACATAGGTAAACGAATGTAAAAACACAGTATACCTATAACAGATTTTTACAAACGAATACTGATACTAAGTACATTCAATATCTAAAAAATCGTAGTAAAAAAAACATGTAGTGATAGAATGCCTTGAGAAATTTTTAATTATCATTCGAATTTTTTTTAGGTTATCAATGTTTTTATGTTGGATGGTAGTTTATTAAACATTTGAATTGCTAAATAATTTGGTCCATTCTGTGACTTCTTTAATCTATAATATGGAGTAATGATATTATTTTTAGTTCTGGTATTATAACCGTGTTGGTTCACATAGGTAGGGTAGCCATTTGAATTTGATTTAATATATGTTAAACATTCCAAACCATACAGAGAAGGTAATGTTACTATACCAAATTTAATAAAAGCATGTTTGCAATCTTCAGTATATCCTAAGCATGCTATAATTCTAATTAATTTTCTCTGTATAGCAAACACTTGATTAAAATCTGCAGCATCTCCCCACACTATTATAGCATAACACATTATTGAATGACGATGCAAAATAAGCTGATCTCAACGTATCTGTAGACACGGTACCCGAAAGGTTACGAATAACGAAAGCTCTACTACTCAATTTTCGACAAATGTTGTCAATGTGTATATTCCACCTCAAATGTAGATCCAAATAAACACCTAAAATTTGTACAGTAGATATTACATCAGTAAAAATGTCGAAATTGCGTAACGTGAACATCATATCTTGTGATATTGTTTTATTACAAATTAGATTATTAGATGCAAACCATTGTTCAACTTTTGACTGAATTTCGCTTTATTCACTTCAACATTATTTAAATTATCTGATTTAATGGAGATTGTAGTGTCATCTGCGTACAGAATATACGTGAGACATTTTTTTGCCAAGGACATCATTAATGTAAATCAAAAACAGTAAGGGTCCTAATATGGAGTCCTGAGGTGCACCGGTCTTTAATATTTCTTTACTTGATGTTATGTTGTTAAATTTAACGCTCTGACTACTATAATATAAATAAGATTCCAATATTTTTATACTATTAACGTAAATGTTATATTTTTGTCATTTTTCAATTAAAATGTCATGTGAAACACAGTCAAAACCCTTACCAAGGTCTAAGAAAATTGCATCATTGAATTCATGATTTTCATATGCGTCGAGGACATTATTAAGGCCAATATTGCGCTAGTAGTGTTGCGGTTCTTTCGGTAGCCATGTGGACATTCAAGAAAGAGATTATTTGATTAAAAATATGTAATTAATCGAGTGTACAAGCATTTTTTCAATATTTTTGAGAATACCGGAAGAATTGATATTGGCCGATAGTTATTGGTAAGGCCATCCATATCGCCATTCTTAAAAATGGGTGTAACTATTGCCACTTTTAATATGTTTGGGAATGTGCCCTCCAAGAGACATTTATTTATCAATTTTGTAAGGGGATATATTATTAGATTTTTTATACCTTTTATGGTTTTCACAGTCAAACGATATACATCTGTATTAGATTTACTTTTAAGATTCATAATAAATACAGGAACCTCTTTTTTATTTTAGTGAAAACTAGTGAGAAGCTTTACATGTATGCTATATATTATTTTTGTTAATACCTCTACTTTCAAAAAAATAAAAATGTATAAATAAACTCTAAGATTCTACACCGCATTTGATTTCACTTCTAAGTTTTAAATATCTATTTACAAACATAATATTTGGAGGTTGCCACATCTATGGTCTGGGAAGATCAGTAAAACATAATGGTCATATGAACGATTATACAATATACAGAAATGAGACGCGAGCGCCAAAGCTTAGAAATCCTGAACTAAATTCATATATAATTATATATTTTACTGTCTAACCAGACCCACTTCAAATTTCGTCCTCTGCACCCTCCAGTCACCTATTTATGAAAAATATGGTCAAACGATTTCAAGCCAAGAAACTGGTCTGACTTCGTCACTTTTGGTCTGTGTACGTAAGTGAAATATCCAAAATTGGTCTGTATAAACGGTTAAACAAATGTATATATATATATATATATTGTTCTATATTCTGATATCTATTTTATTTTTTATACGTTCGAAATTACTTTTTGAAAGTAAATTGAAATGATTTTATTGAGCGCCAAACAGTTTCTTAAAAGCTGTTAATATTATAGACTATAGAACACCATTAGCATGACCATCTACAATCTATAGAATGACTCTTACTCAGGGTCCAACGAAGTCGGTTCAATAAATGCTCATCGATCAAGATAACAATCTAAATAAATCAAACTCAGTATTGAACGAACAAAGTATTAATTTATTAACAAATTTGAACTTGGAATGTAATTAACAAATTTAAATAACAAAATCTAACTTAACTAAAATGATAAATATGGCCTTTATTTAAAATAAATATGTACCATGGATTTCTGATATAGTAAAGCTTTACCTTGTCTTTCTTTCGACTCGAGTAATGTTATATTATAACCTCTAACTGGTTATTATGATCCTTGAAATATTATGTCACTTGACTGACTTTTTAACCTCTCAAGGCTTCTTCTTCTTCTTCTTTACTGGATTGACGTTTGTTTCTAACCTCCAATTTATTTTCAAGATTTTCTTGAAGTATTTCTATCACTTGCTTGACGTTTGAAATTTCTTCACCATATAAATTTGCTAACTGGATTAACAAATACTTCCCTCTTCTAAATCTGCTTTCCGGATAATCTACTTCGTAATACTTTCAAAGTATACTCACTTCTTATATTTAATCAACTTTTACAATTTATTCTTGATATCAATATATCTGGATTGTAATATCCTAACCTTCAACTTATTCACCACTTTTATTTTCAATTTATTATTTATTCTTGGATGAATATATTTCGCAGCTCGCTGTTCAGCGGTGTGTGATCAACTGATTTGTTATTTTTAGTCGTTTCAATGGGTTAATTTCCAATATTTCAATTGTTTTTTTCTATTTTGATCTAATATTTCAAAATTTAATTTTAATTTAAAATTTAAACTATTCAGTTTTGTTTGTTCTTTACCTTAAGTGAATACTGTTTTTAATTCTTTATTTTTCCTGATAAGTTTCTTATTCTACTTTTCAGGATTAAGTGAATAATTATAATTACTCGAAATATATTGACATATTACATACACTTTCTTAAAATCTACTTATAACTACAATTAACAATTCCAATCTCAAATAAATACTAATTCATACATTTAGATGAATAGCAATGATAAACACAAAATGCTAGTAGTTAAAAACGTACTGCAGTTTCCATACTGACAGAATACTTATATTATAAACTAAAACAAGAAATTGATACGCCAACAAACATTTTACATCATACTATTAGTCCTTTCTTTCTGCATGATGTGAAATATCATTTACAAAACACCTTTCTGCAATGATATTTGAAAATATCTGAAAACTTAAAATGTCATTCAGTGTTTTGTAATATATGGACTTACTATTTCTAAAATAATTACGCTGCACTGCAACTACTGTTGATAGTCTTTCATTCAATATTCATTTTGTGTAGATTTACAGTGTTTCTACACAAAATATGATTTTCAGCCCTAAGTTTTGACATGCATGTCAGATTTTATAAAATTTACTTTTTGTTTTCCAATTTCATTCTAAATCATTTTAAATGAGATTGTGATTCTCTATCAGTTCATGTTTTATTATATACTATTTAGAATAACCTTGTTAAACTAAAATAACTTCATTTTATGTTTATTTAAATATTTTGTTCGTATTCAATATCAAGTTTAATTCTCTGCTCGCTGAGAATAAGTGAACTTGAATCAATTAAATAAACCACAGATATTCCTGCTTCTGTATAATCCGTTAAATTAAAACTGTTATGATTATTTCCTAAAATACATACAATTTGTGAATTTTATTTATGATTTCAAACACGATACTTAGGTAGTGTTCCACAGTGTGGATACACAGCATAAAACCCCCTAAACTAATAGAATTTTGACATGTGAAAATTTTGTTAGTTTTAACAACATGATGTGACATTCACACTGTCAAAGTTTATTTACAATTTAAAAGTGATCTACTCAGGATCATTTGGATAAAACTTAAGAGTAATCTATCCTGGATCATATGGATAATTTATCCCCATGTGACAACTTCCCGGTAATGATTCTTCCTTATTATGATTTAAAACATTTTCGTTTTCATTTAAAATATTACCTACTTCAAGTTGTTGCGCATAACCCTTTGCTATTGTAGGTTCATAATCTATTGAATTTTTGTATTTTTGAGACAAATTTTTAAAAATTCTATCATATTTGGAGTAACGACTTATCAGAAAGGTTTCAGGCTTCTTATCATTATTTATTTGAACACATGTGGTTCCCACTATATGCTCACCGCAAAATTCATTATCATTATTGGACTCTATGCCATTTGATACATTAATTATTTCGGCATCATTGCCATTCAATTCATTAACTATTTCGGCACCTTTGCCATTCAATTCATTAACTATTTCGGCACCTTTGCCATTCAATTCATTAACACTACAGAAAGGTATTCTTTCACCTTCTACTTTTAGGATTCTTTCTCCTAATACAATATTTGCCTTTTTTTCTGATAAGATGTCGTCTCCCAATATAACATCATTTTCTATACAGTCGCCTATATTTTTACAATTATTACCTACATTTAAAACAAGTTTATCTAAAAATCCTGATTTCTATTTCTATCATTTACTTGTGCTGTTTCTATTTTATTTATATTAGAGTGCGTGTTTTCATCTACTCTATTTCCCCTTTGAATATTGATATTAGCCACTTGTGCATATGACTCATTATTTTTAACATAACCCCCTCTCTCTCTGCAATCATTATCATCCTGACATTTCTCAAAACCCTGCTTTTCATTCCTATTATTGTCATATTTATATTGACCATAACCTCCTCGTTCCTTTCTATCATTGTCATATTGACGTTTCTCATAACCCTGCTTTTCATTCCTATCATTGTCATATTGACGTTTCTCATAATCCTGCTTTTCATACCTATCATTGTCATATTGACGTTTCTCATAACCCCCTCGTTCCTTTCTATCATTGTCATATTGACGACCATAACCCTGCTTTTCCTTCCTATCATATTGACCATAACCTTGTCTTTCTCTTCTATCACCTTCATTCTTATTCTGATCATAACCCCACTTGTTATAATATCTACTATTATTTTCCCTATTCTGACTAGCCTTCCTATCAAAACTCTGATGATAATCATCTAATTCTCTTAAATAATCAATTAAATCATCTAACTTTGCAACTCTTTGCGTAATAATAACATTCTGGATATCCCCTGAAAAATGTCTAGCTAAATATCTGACCATTTCACTTTCTGTGAATTTTGGTTCTAGATGTCTAATATTGTATACTTTTCTAAGTACATAATTTTCCCTAGAAATACCTTTATTTTCTACATAGTTACCATTAAATAGGTCTTGTCTTATTTTCAACTGAGTGTAATCACTCCAATATTGTTTTAAGACTAGAGCTTCAAATTCCTCTATAGTCTCAAACCTGTCCATTATAACTGAGTACCAGATTTCCGCTTCTCCCTTTAACATGTCTTGTATGTTTGCTTTTAGGTTTGCATTTACGTGTTGTGTTTCCATGTGTTGTTTCAAACGTGAAATGAAAATTTTAGGGTGTATGCGGTTATCTCCGTAAAAATAAAATGGTGTTTTGTTGCATGTGTAAGTATGTGTGGGTAATTGTGTTAATTGTGTACGTGTGGTATCCTTCAACAACTTCGTGTTCTGTTCTATCTTGCTATCCTGTTCTTTTATTTTGCTATCGTATTTATCCTCCTGTTTCTTCATTCTGCTATTTACTGCAGTCATTCCATCTTCAAACATAGTTACTACTTCCTCTCTTATTTCTTTTACTGCCTCATTCACCTTAACACTTATTTCTTCGTTAACTGTCTCTCCCATTCGCTCCCATTTACTCTCTAGATTTTCAATCTTATTTCTTACTTCTGTATTGCTTTCTTCCAGCTTTTGCATACTTTGACCCATTTGTACATTTATGTTGCCAATTTGTGTATTTATGTTGCCAATGTTTTCTTCTAGTCGCTGGTTATTTTGATTCATGTTTGCTTCCAAAGTTTGGTTATTTTGTACCATTTGTGTATTTATGTTGCCAATTTTTTCTTCTAGTCGCTGGTTATTTTGACTAATGTCTTCTTTTAAAGTTTGGTTATTTTGATTCATGTTTGCTTTCAAAGTTTGGTTATTTTGTACCATTTGTTCCTTCATTCCACCCATCATTTCCATGAGTTTCTGGAACATGTTTGTGTCTGGTTGTGTGTTTGTGTCACCAACTTGTGTTTGTGGAACTGTGGATGTACCTGGTGTAGTTTCTTCCTGATTCATTGTTGTCTTACCTGACTTTAACCTCATATAAATTATATTTGTATTTAATTTGACAATGCCTTGTTGTCAAAACTATCAAAATGTTATTTGATCTATTATCTTTCAAATGTATGCTTGAAATGATAAACTATTCTCAAGTTGTATTTATTTAATCGCTTTCCTGATCGCTCCACGTTAACAAGCCATAAATGTTCTATATTCTGATATCTATTTTATTTTTTATACGTTCGAAATTACTTTTTGAAAGTAAATTGAAATGATTTTATTGAGCGCCAAACAGTTTCTTAAAAGCTGTTAATATTATAGACTATAGAACACCATTAGCATGACCATCTACAATCTATAGAATGACTCTTACTCAGGGTCCAACGAAGTCGGTTCAATAAATGCTCATCGATCAAGATAACAATCTAAATAAATCAAACTCAGTATTGAACGAACAAAGTATTAATTTATTAACAAATTTGAACTTGGAATGTAATTAACAAATTTAAATAACAAAATCTAACTTAACTAAAATGATAAATATGGCCTTTATTTAAAATAAATATGTACCATGGATTTCTGATATAGTAAAGCTTTACCTTGTCTTTCTTTCGACTCGAGTAATGTTATATTATAACCTCTAACTGGTTATTATGATCCTTGAAATATTATGTCACTTGACTGACTTTTTAACCTCTCAAGGCTTCTTCTTCTTCTTCTTTACTGGATTGACGTTTGTTTCTAACCTCCAATTTATTTTCAAGATTTTCTTGAAGTATTTCTATCACTTGCTTGACGTTTGAAATTTCTTCACCATATAAATTTGCTAACTGGATTAACAAATACTTCCCTCTTCTAAATCTGCTTTCCGGATAATCTACTTCGTAATACTTTCAAAGTATACTCACTTCTTATATTTAATCAACTTTTACAATTTATTCTTGATATCAATATATCTGGATTGTAATATCCTAACCTTCAACTTATTCACCACTTTTATTTTCAATTTATTATTTATTCTTGGATGAATATATTTCGCAGCTCGCTGTTCAGCGGTGTGTGATCAACTGATTTGTTATTTTTAGTCGTTTCAATGGGTTAATTTCCAATATTTCAATTGTTTTTTTCTATTTTGATCTAATATTTCAAAATTTAATTTTAATTTAAAATTTAAACTATTCAGTTTTGTTTGTTCTTTACCTTAAGTGAATACTGTTTTTAATTCTTTATTTTTCCTGATAAGTTTCTTATTCTACTTTTCAGGATTAAGTGAATAATTATAATTACTCGAAATATATTGACATATTACATACACTTTCTTAAAATCTACTTATAACTACAATTAACAATTCCAATCTCAAATAAATACTAATTCATACATTTAGATGAATAGCAATGATAAACACAAAATGCTAGTAGTTAAAAACGTACTGCAGTTTCCATACTGACAGAATACTTATATTATAAACTAAAACAAGAAATTGATACGCCAACAAACATTTTACATCATACTATTAGTCCTTTCTTTCTGCATGATGTGAAATATCATTTACAAAACACCTTTCTGCAATGATATTTGAAAATATCTGAAAACTTAAAATGTCATTCAGTGTTTTGTAATATATGGACTTACTATTTCTAAAATAATTACGCTGCACTGCAACTACTGTTGATAGTCTTTCATTCAATATTCATTTTGTGTAGATTTACAGTGTTTCTACACAAAATATGATTTTCAGCCCTAAGTTTTGACATGCATGTCAGATTTTATAAAATTTACTTTTTGTTTTCCAATTTCATTCTAAATCATTTTAAATGAGATTGTGATTCTCTATCAGTTCATGTTTTATTATATACTATTTAGAATAACCTTGTTAAACTAAAATAACTTCATTTTATGTTTATTTAAATATTTTGTTCGTATTCAATATCAAGTTTAATTCTCTGCTCGCTGAGAATAAGTGAACTTGAATCAATTAAATAAACCACAGATATTCCTGCTTCTGTATAATCCGTTAAATTAAAACTGTTATGATTATTTCCTAAAATACATACAATTTGTGAATTTTATTTATGATTTCAAACACGATACTTAGGTAGTGTTCCACAGTGTGGATACACAGCAATATATATATATATATATATGTATTTCCACGTTTCATGACACGCTAAACCTATTCCTGAAAAAAAAAAATTTTGAAAATTTTTTTCACCATTTTTGAAAATTTTTTTACCAAGATGAAAAAATTTTTTTTTGCTCAAATTTAAAATTTCTACGTTTCATGGTATTCTAAAACTATTAAAAAAAAAATTTAATTTTTTTTACCAACATTTTTGAAATTTTTTTTACCACTAAAATAGATGGATTTTTTTTTATTTCTTCAAATTTAAAATTTCCACGTTTCATTGCGTTCTAAATCTATTTAAAAGAAAAATTGGAAATTTTGTTTACTATTTTTAAAAAAATTTACCACTAAGACAGAATTTTTTTTCTTTGTTCAGATTTAAACTATCCACGTTTCCATGGCATTCTAAAACTATTCAAACAAATTTAAAAATGTTTTTGAAAAATTTTTAAAAAAATTTGAAAACATTTTTAATCTATTTATCACTACTATAGAATAGACGAAAAATTTGGTTTGCTCAAATTTAAAATTTTCACGTTTCATGACATTCCAAACCAATTTCGGAAAAAAAATGTTTGCAACATTTTGTTACCAGATTGGAAAAAAAATTAACACTAGAATAGATGGAAACTTTTTTTACTCAAATTTAAAAGTTTCACGTTTCATGACATTCTAAACCTATTTAAAAAAAACGTATTTTTAAATCTTAAACTTCTTTTACCACTAGTATAGAATAGACGGAAACTTTTCTTTTTGCTCAAATTTAAAATTTTTATGTTTGACATTTTAGAAGAAAAAATTTTAATTTTTTTTTACATTTTTGAAAAATTAAAATAAAAATGAAATTTTTTAACCACCACTATACTTCCACTCCATTACGCGAATGTTGGATTGATGTGACGGATGGCAATAATATCTGACATATACACCTATTATACTTTTATTGAAAAATGTACAGGGTGGTCATCCCAAGAAATAATTCAGTCATGGTGGACATTTGTAAAGGTATTTGCGCAAGCCTGCCGTATGTGGCACCTGTTAATTATTATTGAGCTTTTGCTGTTGGATGAGCAATCTGTATATTTTTTTGACCAAAACTTATCAAGTTTTCTTTGTAATAATAGCAATAACTATATTCCGATTATTATTCCCAATGTCATTTCGTAATTATTAATTTTTTAGAGTGACCGCCATGCACAAATAACGAGGGAAGTTCTGTGTAAAGACCTTTACCGATTTTTTTTCGAATACAATACTTCCCTTCGGTATGCGAGGGAAGTAAAAATCATTTTAGTAGTAAAAAATTTTTCAAAAATATTGGTGAAAAAAATTTTGAAATTTTTTTTTCCTGAAATAGGTTAAGCGTGACATGAAACGTAGAAATTTTAAATTTGAGCAAAAACAAATTTTTTTCATCTTGGTAAAAATTTTTTCTAAAATGTTGGAAAAAAATTTTGAATTTTTTTTTTCCTGAAATAGGTTTAGCGCGTCATGAAACGTGGAAATTTTAAATTTGAGCAAAAAAAAAAATTTTCAACTTGGTAAAAATTTTTTCAAAAATGTTTGAAAAAAATTTTCAAAAATTTTTTTTTTCTGAAATAGGTTTAGCGGGTCATGAAACGTGGAAATTTTAAATTTGAGCAAAAAAAAAATTTTTTCAACTTGGTAAAAATTTTTTCAAAAATGTTTGAAAAAAATTTTCAAAAAATTTTTTTTCCTGAAACAGGTTTAGCGCGTCATGAAACGTGGAAATTTTAAATTTGAGCAAAAAAAAATTTTTTTCACTATTTATTCCGTTTAGACGGTCCACCCTGTATATTTTTCAGTGAAAATTCTACCAGTTCTTCGCTGACAGTAGGGTTAACTACCTACCAAATTTGACGGCTCTCCGTCAAGTAGTTTTTTAGTAAATACACCAACAGACAGACAGACAGACAGACAGACAGACAGACAGACAGACAGACAGACAGACAGACAGACAGACCGACAGACAGACAGACAGACAGACAGACTGACGGAATTGAAAAACCTATATTTTCGGAATCTACGTGTTCTGAAACGTCAGAATCCGAAAAAATCTCGGAGGGTGATTTTTTCTCGAATACAATACTTCCCTTCGGTATGCGAGGGAAGTAATATGGGTCCAATTATTCGATCTCCAAGTACTCCAAGCCAACAGTTAAACCCAAATCTTTCCTGAATATTCCCCCGCCCTACCAACCTCGAATTTTCTTGAGCCTAGTACCTAGTATTATATCTGTTAAACATACCTTGGTTCGTAAATCTACTTTCATCTGAATATAAAATATGAAAAGGAAAACCTGGGTTTTGTTGTACTGCATTTAAGAACCAGTTGCAATATACTAGCCTCCTGTCGTTATCATCTCCATAAAGACGTTGGTGTATTTGGTATTTATAAGACCGAAACTTATGTTTCTTTAAAATTCTGCAAACCGAAGACTGACTAATGTCGCATTCCATTGACAATTCCCTTGTTGATGTTGTTGGGTGTACCATCACAAATCCTAATACAGCAATTTCTTTGTCCTCACTTACAATAAATGTTTGATGGTCATCTTGTTGATTGGGTTCGTTTCTTAATTCTTGTTCCACTCTGGCAAACAAGTGTCTGCTTGGATGACGTCTGTTGGGATATCGTTGCTAATACAGTTCTGCAGCTGCAGTTGAATTTTTGAGACGCTCTCCATATATCAGTAACATATCGACCTTTTCATTTCTACTAAAATTATTCATTTTCTTTAATTTTTACTCAAAGAGATTTCCGCGACGCTTTATTTTGTATCTGTCTGACAGCTGATATTGTTTTATTACATTCAATGGCTACTATGATTTTTCCAATGTTATTAGGTTACCAGATTTACACAGAAATGTGCAATTTTAGTTTCCAAAGCCCACTAATCTATTATCTATTAGCCGCATGTTTCTAAAAGCTTGGTTGCATTGTATTTTGGCTGAAATCTCAAATATTTCTGAGCGGATTTTCAAAATTTTGGTATCATTAGATTCGTATGAAAATGAGGTATTTAAAAATGTTGGTGAACAATTAAATTCCCATTTAAAAAAAACGAGTTAGTGGGTAAAAATCACATTTAAAAATTTTAAACGCCTTTAGAGAATTAAGTAATGCAATCATATTGCTCTTTTTATTTTTATGGTAACGTAGCACACAAACTAAAATATATTTTGGGCACCACAGCACTCTGGATTCAGAAATAGATTTTTTAATAACATTTTTAATGTTTATCAAAAAGTGACCAAAATGGATGTATTGTATTCAAAATTTCCTCTAGATTCCAAAAATGTAAAAATATATAGGGTGTTCCATTTAAAAATCGAAAGTTGTGGGCATTTCCGGTCAAACCGGATGTGCACCAAACTTGATTTTTTCTTGAAAATATGGCATTTTAGTCGTGTAATAAGGCCTCCAAATTTCAATTTTCTATTCCAAATATTTTAGGAAATATCGGGGCGAGCGCAATTCGTGACTCACCCAGTATGTGTACCAAATTTAAAGCCATTGTCTTAATTTTCTTTTAATAATAATAATAATTGGTGGTGGTGGCGGTGGCAGTTGTCACAAAAAAATTAAGACGTTGACTCTAGTAGGTATACACACCAAATTCTAAGTTTCTGGATTCTTACTACCTAGTTTGCTTTACTTTTTTACTTTTCTCTATTTAGCCCTATATATTCTAGTTAAAGATGTCATAATACATACGTGTACCAAAAGTCAAGTCAATATCTTAAGCCTTTCCAGACAGACCGACAGACAGCCGGACAGACAGCCCGGCAGACAGCTCGACAGACAGACCGACAGATAATTTTTTTTCTTCGATCAAATTTAAAATCTTGACATTTCAGGACATTCTAAACTTATTTCAAGAAATGAAAAAAATGAAAATATTCTTACAACTACTATACTTCCACTACACGTGGTTTTGGAAGTAATACATCACACGTTTTTAAAGGTTGATAAGATAATATTGAATAATTGGGTCTGAGTTTATATCTGTAATTCTTAATCATTTAATGGTTGTCGAAAAAAAAATTATATTTCAGGATTTTTTGGACCCTGAGTATAGGTATATACATAATATACAATTATATAAAATGTTACTGAAGTTTTGTCAGCAAAACATTGACTTAGATATTTGAAAGGCAATTATTCAGAAAATAATAGAAAATATGTTCCTATGTTTTAAAGTAAGATGAAGTCTGAAAAGTAAAAGAGTATTTACAAATTTTATTGTCTTGCATTTATTATACTCATCGCAAATACAAAACGAAGAGTATATTGCATTCGATAGGCACCTTTCTGAAACCGGTAATATGCTCGTAGAGAAAAAAAAATTCATATCATTGTGTTGGTGATAGAATTCGGAACAACTTTTAAAATGTCCGTCCGCCCGTCACGTTTCTTGTAAGCACGATAACTTAAGAACGAAAAGTCCGATTGTATTGAAATGTCGACAGTAAGTTAGTGTTATATAGAGGAAGAATAAAATCGATCAATAAATAAAACGTTATTAATTTTTTAAATTTGAAAAAGAAAATATTTGCATGTTTTGTAATGTCTAAAACTAATATTATTTACAAAAAAAAAAAAACTGCGAATAGTATTTTATAGAATGTGCAACAATTATATATCTAGTTATTACTTAATTTTTAGTTTGTTGTTAGTTTGTTCTGGGTCAAATCTTGCAAGCTGAATTTCGGCTAGATCTAATTAAGCTAGAGCTTTGAAATTTGGCACACGTGTCAAAGTCCGGTGACAATGCAATATGGTATAGCCATTATGAGTCTAAATAAAAAATGGCGGACGTCTCAAGATGGCGGATCGCCTTTTTCTTCACGATCCCCTTGACATGGGTATCAAATGAAACGGTTTGACGAGTAAAATACGATAAACTATGTGATGTCATTACAAATTCAATATGGCGGACGTCCTAAGATGGCGGTTCGCCTCTTTCTTCACAACCCCTTTGATATGGGTATCAAATGAAAGAATTTGACGAGTAAAGTACGATAAACTATGTGACGTCATTATAAATTCAATATGGCGGACGTACCAAAATGGCGGCTTGCCTCTGTTTTCACAATCCCCTGGATATGGGTATCAAATGATAGGACGAGTAAAATACGATAAACTATGTAACGTTATTCTAAATCAAATATGGCGGAAATTATCTTGTTCTTCGCGACTTCCTTGCTATGGGTATCAAATGGAAGGGTTTTGTCTGTCTGTTTGTCTGTAAAAAGTAAAAAAATAAAATTATATAAAAAGATGTTTTTAAGAAAAAGCTTTTATTTGAAAAAACTGTACTAAAAAGTAAAAATAAGTTTTAAAATTCATACACCTGGAAACCAGAAGCTTTGGGGGGTGAATTGAGCAAAGTAACTACATGCAATAGTGCTATATGACCGCCCTCAAAGCTTTTGGTCTCCAGGTATATGAATTAAAAAAAAAAATTACTTTTTAGTAGTTCTCTCAAATAAAAGCTTTTTCTTAAAAATGCATTTTTTTATTAATAAGCATATGATAACCTCGCGTCAATACGATTGCACTCACTTGACCTGATCAGTTAGTTGTTCATACGTAATCGATTTTTGTCCTCAAGTTTATAACGGGGTGTTGCCAATTGACTACTTAGTACTTCCACATCCACGTAGTGGAGTAGAAAGTAATCGTAAAAAAAAATCAATTCCTTTTTTTATCGAATGTCATAAAACGTTGAGATTTAAAATTTGAGCATCTGTCGGTCGCTCTGTAACTTTCTTGTGCACACGTTTTCTCAGAAACGGTTTAAGATAATGACTTGAAACTTGGTACACATATGTATCATGATAAGATCTGGAACAAGATTATATTTTGCGCTAATTCCGGTGTTGAATAGGGGTAAATAAGGGAAAAATAAGTAAAGCAACCTGATAAGAGTACAGGAACTTGAGATTTGCTATATGTACTAGAAGCTAGGGTATAAGATTTTTTCACAATATTTTACACCCCCGCACTGCCGTCACTCTATTATTAAAGGGGGTTGATAAAATAAAATTGAGGTATTCACTTGACATTTAGTACACGTGTGCATTATAACGACATCTGGAGCTAGATTATACTTTGAGATGATTTCGTTGAAGGGTTGGGATAAAATAGAGGTAAGTAGGGGAAAATAAGTAAATCAGCTGGTAAAAGTACAGGAACTCAGATTTTTATACTCTTCGAAAAACAAAACGAAGAGTATATTGCATTCGAGCTGTAAAACCGGTAATATTGCTCGTAGAGAAACATTTTTCGTATCACTGTATTGGTGATCGTATTCTGAACAACTTTCATAATGTCCGTCCTTCTGTCTGTCTGTCCATCTGTCTGTCTGTCCGTCCGTCACATTTCTTGTAAGCACGATAACTTAAGAAAGGTCTGATTGTATTGAAATTTGGACAGTAAGTTAGTGTAAGCTAGAGGAAGAACCCTATTGTCTTTGAGAGAAATCGACCGATAAACAGAAAAGTTATAAATTTTTTTAAATAAAAAAACATTTTTACATCATTTTTTTAATGTTTTGTAATTAAACTAAAAATGTCTAAAACTAATATTATTTACAAAAAAACTGCGAAGAGTATCCTATAGAATGTGCAACAATTATATAAAAAGTGCAGTAAATCGGCGAAGAGTAAACGGTTAGCTCGTTTTATAATATTTTCAGCCCCTCCACCACCCCCAGTTCATTATTAAAGGACCTTATAAAACGAAATTGAGATATTCACTTGAAATTTGGTACGCGTAGGTATTATAACGACATTTGGAACTTGATTCCTTTTTGACATGATTCCGTTGAAGGGGGAGGGGGAGGGGTAAGTAGGGATAAATAGGAGAAAATAAATGACGAATGCTGGTCAGAGTACACTTGGGATTTGGTGTAGGTATATACTAGAAGCCAAGGCCTCAGATTTTTTCATAACATTTTCCAACCCTTCCACCACTCTATTATTAAAGGGGTTAATAAAATATAATTGAGATATTCACTTGAAAGATCCATTTATGTATTGTAATGGCATCTGATTGAGATCATTCCGTTGAAGGGGTGGGGGTGGTGGTAAATAGGAGAAAATCAGAAAAATAAGCTAATGTGAGTCCAGAAACTTCATTATTAGCGTATATGCTAACGCTTCAATTTTTTTATGCCATCTGACTCAAATACATTAAAATCTATGACAATTATTATCATTTCCACATAATAGAGTGCAAAATAAAGATAATCAAGAGACTTGAATGGGAAATCTGGATGTGGAACTAGTGATGCCCTAGGCAGCGGCATTCTTTTACCTAATTAGGTACTCGGTACAAGATGATAAAAATATATTGAGATTCTCTTTAACCCTTAGTCCGATTTGAAATAATAACCATCATATCACTGACACCTGTACATTATAGATATATTTAAAAATACCTTAAGGTGGCCATTCCCTAGAAAGAGACATCCGATAGGGAAATATTTATTATTTTTGGCCATAACTTTTTTTTCTTGGTACGTTTATTTAAAAAAACTATCAGAACCATAACAAGACTATTACTGTAAATTTTCACTTAATAATTTCAGTGGTTTGCACAATAGCTCGATTTAATTTAAAAAAATATGTTAATCTTCCTATTTCGTAGTTTTAAATCGAGCTATTTTGCAAACCACTGAAATTATTAAGTAAAAATTCTTAGTAATAGTCTTATTATGATTCTACTTAGGTACTCTTATAGTTTTTTTAAATATACGTGCTAAGAAAAAAAAGTTATGGCCAAAAATAATAAATATTTCCCTATCGGATGTCTCTTTCTAGGGAATGGCCACCTTAAGAGAGTGTTTTAGTGTTATGCAAAAAGTTTTGTATTTGATTTCTCGTACTAGGTGTTTTTAATTGGTATACTCACATTGGCTGAGTATTGAATGAACGTTAGGTTTTAATTTATTCACTTTCGTATAGTACGTTGTGTCACAACATCCTTGCCTTTTTCAATGGTTTTCTTTAGCTCGAAATATTGTATGTGGGCATGTGTGTAGGTATGTTCAACGGACCCCGCACCAAATACATGGGAAAATGGATTTCGGTGAAATTCTTTCTAACTGGGGGGAATCAATCCGTTATTTGATGCTAAAAAAAGTTCCCAATATAACTTGGGTCTGAAAATCCCGGTGTCAAAAGTTACAGCTTATGAAAATCGGCTATTTTCTGCCAATTAACAAGCAAAGTGCAATGTATACCTGCACTCCCGAAAAAAATCAATAATATAAAAATACAAAAAAGTTTTTATCCCATAAAAATAAGTCCATTCTCTCTTCTTACAACCCGGCGATATATACATCGAAAACACCTTGGTACCGCCGGCATTAGCATTACCCAATGTGCACCACGAGGAGGTTGCGCGGTCGGATTTCGCACATCATGTGGCCGTGAAAAGGGCGGTTTAAGGGTTGATAATCCACTCCTTCCTATTATATATACATATATATACATACATACATACATATCAAACACATCTCCAGGGATTCATGCATATTGCACTTTGCTTGTTAATTGGCAGAAAATAGCCGACTTTCATAAGCTGTAACTTTTGACACCGGGATTTTCAGACCAAGTTGTATTGGGAACTTTTTTCAGCATCAAATAACGGATTGATTCCCCCCAGTTAGAAAGAATTTCACCGAAATCCATTTTCCCATGTATTTGGTGCGGGGTCCTTTGGTGATCGAATTTTTGACCACTTCCCGATATCCTATCGTGCTGAAATTTTGCACGCAACTTTGGTTCTGATAACAGTACAAAATAGTAATATCAATATTATGGTAGATCCAATATGGCGGCCACCACAAAATGGCGGATTACTTTTTTCTTGACAACCCCCTTAACATGGGTATCAAATATAAAGTAGAATACAATAAGCTGTAAGGCATTATTCTAATTCCAATATGGCGGCCGGTACAAAATTATGGATCACCTTTTTTCTGACAACCCCCCCGGCATGGGTATCAAATGAAAGTAGAATACGATGAGCTGGGTGACGTCATTCTAAATCCAATATAGCGGCCGACACAAAATGACGGATTACCTATTTCTTTACAACCCCTTTGATATGGGTATCAAATTAAAGAATTTTACAAGAGTAAACGAAATGATGGCGTTTGAATAAAAAATGAGGCAGACGGGAAACTAAAAAGTAAAAAATAAATTAATAATTTTTTTTTTAAACAACGGATTTCTTTTAAAACAGAATTGCACTATAAAGTAGAAAATAGTTTTTATTCAGTGATTAAATCACAAAATGATGAAAAGAAAATCATTGGACGCTCATAAAATATTACCTTTATCAACAATCAGCATTGTGATAAAACGTTATGAATAGTATGTTGTAATATAACAGTAACAGCAATACTTTATGAGCGCCCAGTGGTGTTCTTTTCATCATCATTTTGTAATTTAATCACTGAATAAAAATTATTTTCTACTTTTTAGTGCAATTCAGTTTTAAAAGAATGCCATTGTTTAATTTTTTTAAATTTATTTTTATCTTCTCTAAAAGTTGGTAAATATATCTAGTATTATTTTTTTTATTCTGTATTCATTTTCACCATACACCAAATCATATCATAAACATATTTCTAACTAATGCGTTCTAATATAAATGAAACAATGATTAATAATATTTATAATGAAACACTATAATGTACGTAATGTAGTACGAAAAATGTTAATAGCGATTTTAAGATGAAAGCATTTAGGCAGCATTTCTCAAAACAAGATTGAATGAAAAATCAACATTTTCTTGTACAAGTCAATAAGTCACGCTTTAATGCACAGGTGATTGATGATTTAATACACACACCATTTGATTGCGTTTGAAAGATCAGTAGAGCAAAACGAAAAATATATTTGTATTTGTTGTCAGAGAGTAATCCATTATATAACTCTATGTCGCTGTCCAACAAATTTTGACCTAGTTTTGTTTGATTAAAAATAAATAACCTTATCAAGGGGTAATTTACTTGTGATATTCTTCAAAATATGCTTAAGTCAACAAACGGAAATTATTTAAAATACTGCGGATATATACGTGATAATAAGCTGGAACACATGACCTTCCAGAAAATATGTTATGAAGAAGTGTATAGTTAGATATTTTAAAAAATCATGATAAAAGGAATTGATTCATTTATATGCATGTAAAAACATAATTAATAGTGTACTAACTCTACTACCAAAAACTGTCCCCTATGGATAATTGTGAATATACGGTGGAAATGATGATTGAATTAGAATCAGCGGAGGAGGGTAGTGTAACTTTAGTAGCAATAGAGAGTCTTTAAAAGGCTTTTGGCTGCCAAGGTAGAAGTAGCTTTTTGTCGTAATTTGCAAAATATTGAATCTTTGATCTTCTGATCTTCTTAATAATCAAAATATTAAAGTCTGGTGTCACTAAATAAAATGTTTTCATCATTACATCTATTACGTTAGATTCTATACAGGGTGTCTCACCGGGAACTGAATCGATCGCTATTGGGAAAAGTATAAACATAAACATAAAACACCACACATAGTTGACAACCCCTCAAATCCAAAGCCTCTCATATGCTCTCCGAAAGGGGGTTACACATTTGAAAAAACGCAGATAACATCCATTACCCACCAACATTGCCAGGGCTGGTGCTGGGGATCGAACCCAGTACACGTTAAGCAGTCTAACCAAGCGCGCTCGCCACTAAGACGCTTAGCCGACTGAGCTACCGCGCCGATTTGTATGTATGTAATAAAACATTTTGAAAGTTTTGGGAGTTACTAAAGTCACTGTGGCCAATCCAACTAAAATAATTACAATCATGTGGTACTTTCGGTTATACCGGAAGTCCACACCAACTTGCTTATTATAAATGGGGTACCCCATGTATTTTCAACTTTTAGAAATCACTACGAAATTCTGTCGAAGCATGTAGACACCCTAGTTCTAAACCCAGTAGTTTCGGAGATATTTGATATTTTATCAAAAATATGGCAGGTGCAACGGTTTGCAATAACCGTGATCACATTATTCATGTAGGAGATCCTCATTTGCTCCTTGGCTTGTAGAAAGAACACAAGTTGAACTACATCCTGCATTGAAAATAATAGTATACTAAGTGTTCCATCGTACATTTTGTCAAATTTAAAACTAAATAACTTTTTATTTGATATAATGCAACACCCTGTATTTTTTCACATCAAATTATATAAAATTAAATCGCCCTTTTTTCTGGTATGACATTGTAGGGGTTAAGTTACAACTTCTTGAAATATTGGTGATTATCTGAAATGATCAAGAATATTTAATAAAAATTGCTATTAACTTAGCCATCATTAGAAACAATCATTAATGTCAATCATTCTCTTATATCAAAAAATGCCAGCACGTTTATATTACACCCACGAAGACGTTTTAGATTTGTTTATTATTTATGGAGAATGTGAGTGGTGGCATTACAATTTATTGAGAGAAATTTAAATAAATTAAAAAATTTTCTTCTTCAGCTAATATGTCTAAGGCTTCCTCCTTAGAATCCCTACCTTGACAGAGCCAAATATTCTAAATTTATCCAATATGCGATTTACAGTGTATGGTGATGGTTTCTGTTCTTGTGGCAAATGTGTTACGTATTCTTAATATTACTTTATCACATTCTCCATAAACAAGCTAACCATTATATTCTTCGTCGATTTACTGCACTGTTTATATAATTGTTGCACATTCTATAGGATACTCATCGCAGCTTTATTCCTAATAATATTATTTTTGGACAATTTTTATTTAACTACAAAGTATACAAAATATTTCTTTCTTTAAATTCAAATAGTTAATAAGTTTTTTATTTATTGATCGATATTGTTCAAAAAGTAATAGGGTTCTTCCTCTAGCTAACACTGACTTACTGCCCAAATTACAACACAATCGGTCTCGTAAGGGGTGGGCCTGCTTTTTCGCCTATCCCCCCCCGCAAATGCGGATGGTATTGGCGATGTTAGCAAACCTCCCCTGGTCCTGACTGTTGGACCCTGCCAGCTGGGTAGTTTCTTCTGGCGCTCTTCTGCCTTGGTCGTATCGTGCTTGCAAGAAACATGACGGACGGACAGACAGGCGGACGGACAGACAGACAGATGGACAGACGGACGGACATTTTGAAAGTTGTTCAGAATTCGATCACCAACACAGTGATATGAATTTTTTTTTCTCTACGAGCAATATTACCGGTTTTAGCAATGTGCCGATCAAATGCAATATACTCTTCGTTTTGTATTTGCGAAGAGTATAATGATAAACAAATCTAAAAAGTCTTCGTGAGTGTAATTTAAACGTGCTGGCATTTTTTGACATAAGAGAATGACTGACATAAATGATTGTTTCTAATCATGGCTAAGTTGTTGGCAATTACTTCCACATTCACTTAGTGGAGTGGAAGTATAGTAATCGTAAAAAAAATCAATTTATTTTATTGACAGTGGTAGAATGTCATAAAATGTCGAGATTTTAAATTTGAGCAAAAAAAATGCTGTCGGTCGGTCTACTTTTTTTGTGTTCACGATTTCTCAGCAACCGTTTAAGATATTAACGTGAGCTACACACATATTATGTAACATGACGAGATCTGGAACTAGATATTTTGCGCCAATTCCGGTGAAGAGTTCAGGGGTTAAATAGGGGTAAATAGGGGAAAATAAGTAAAGTAAGCTGGTAATAGTACAGTAACTTGGGATTTGGTGTATATATCAGAAGCTAAGACCTCAGATTTTTTTTGTAATAATTAATATTCATACACCTGGAAACCACAAGCTGTGGGGACGGGTCATATATCTCTCTTGCATAGTTACTTTGCTCATTTCACCGCCCCCAAAGCTTTTGGTTTCCAGGTGTATGAATTAAAAAAAAAATGTTTTACTTTTTAGTACAGGTTTTTTAAATAAAAGCTTTTTCTTAAAAATATGTTTTTTTATACCTATATATATTGTTCTATATTCTGATATCTATTTTATTTTTTTATACGTTCGAAATTACTTTTTGAAAGTAAATTGAAATGATTTTATTGAGCGCCAAACAGTTTCTTAAAAGCTGTTAATATTATAGACTATAGAACACCATTAGCATGACCATCTACAATCTATAGAATGACTCTTACTCAGGGTCCAACGAAGTCGGTTCAATAAATGCTCATCGATCAAGATAACAATCTAAATAAATCAAACTCAGTATTGAACGAACAAAGTATTAATTTATTAACAAATTTGAACTTGGAATGTAATTAACAAATTTAAATAACAAAATCTAACTTAACTAAAATGATAAATATGGCCTTTATTTAAAATAAATATGTACCATGGATTTCTGATATTGTAAAGCTTTACCTTGTCTTTCTTTCGACTCGAGTAATGTTATATTGTAACCTCTAACTGGTTATTATGATCCTTGAAATATAATATCACTTGACTGACTTTTTAAACCTCTCAAGGCTTCTTCTTCTTCTTTTCTGGATTGACGTTTGTTTATAACCTCCAATTTATTTTCAACTGATTTCCTTGAAATATTTCTATCACTTGATTGACGTTTGAAATTTCTTCACCATATAAATTTGTTAACTGGATTAACAAATACTTCTAAATCTGCTTTCCGGATAATCTACTTCTTAATACTTTTAAAGTTTACTCACTTTTATATTTAATATACCTTACAAATTTTTCTTGATATCAATATATCTGGATTGTAACCTTCAAATTATTCACCACTTTTCTTCTCTTTTCAATTTAATATTTATTCTTGGATGAATATATTTCGCAGCTCGCTGTTCAGCGGTGTGTGATCAACTGATTTGTTATTTTTAGTCGTTTCAATGGGTTAATTTCCAATATTTCAATTGTTTTTTTCTATTTTGATCTAATATTTCAAAATTTAATTTTAATTTAAAATTTAAACTATTCAGTTTTGTTTGTTCTTTACCTTAATTGAATACTGTTTTTAATTCTTTAATTTTCCTGATAAGTTTCTTATTCTACTTTTCAGGATTAAGTGAATAATTGTAATTAATCGAAATATATTGACATATTACATACACTTTCTTAAAATCTACTTATAACTACAATTAACAATTCCAATCTCAAATAAATACTAATTCATACATTTAGATGAATAGCAATGATAAACACAAAATGCTAGTAGTTAAAAACGTACTGCAGTTTCCATACTGACAGAATACTTATATTATAAACTAAAACAAGAAATTGATACGCCAACAAACATTTAACATCATACTATTAGTCCTTTCTTTCTGCATGATGTGAAATATCATTTACAAAACACCTTTCTGCAATGATATTTGAAAATATCTGAAAACTTAAAATGTCATTCAGTGTTTTGTAATATATGGACTTACTATTTCTAAAATAATTACGCTGCACTGCAACTACTGTTGATAGTCTTTCATTCAATATTCATTTTGTGTAGATTTACAGTGTTTCTACACAAAATATGATTTTCAGCCCTAAAGTTTGACACGCATGTCAGATTTTATAAAATTTACTTTTTTGTTTTCCAATTTCATTCTAAATCATTTTATATGAGATTGTGATTCTCTATAAGTTCATGTTTTATCATATACTATTTAGAATAACCTTGTTAAACTAAATTAACTTCATTTTATGTTTATTCAAATATTTTGTTCTAATTCAATATCAAGTTTCATTCTTTGCATTCTACTCGCTGAGAATAAGTGAACTTGAATCAATTAAATAAACCACAGATATTCCTGCTTCTGTATGATCCGTTAAAGTAAAACTGTTATGATTATTTTCTAAAATATATACAAATTTGTGAATTTTATTTATGATTTCAAACACGATACTTGGGTAGTGTTCCACAGTGTGGATATACAGCATAAAACCCCCCAAACTAATAGAATTTTGACATGTGAAAATTTTGTTAGTTTTAACAACATGATGTGACATTCACACTGTCAAAGTTTATTTACAATTTAAAAGTGATCTACTCAGGATCATTTGGATAACTTAAGAGTAATCTATCCTGGATCATATGGATAATTTATCCCCATGTGACAACTTCCCGGTAATGATTCTTCCTTATTATAATTTAAAACGTTTTCGTTTTCATTTATAATATTACCTACTTCAAGTTGCTGCGCATAGCCCTTTGCTATTGTAGGTTCATAATCAATTGAATTTTTATATTTTTGAGACAAATTTTTAAAAATTCTATCATATTTGGAGTAACGACTTATCAGAAAGGTTTCAGGCTTCTTATCATTATTTATTTGAACACATGTGGTTCCCACTATATGCTCACCGCAAAACTCATTATCATTATTGGACTCTATGCCATTTGATACATTAATTATTTCGGCATCATTGCCATTCAATTCATTAACTATTTCGGCACATTTGCCATTTAATTCATTAACTATTTTGGCACCTTTGCCAGTCAATTCATTAACTATTTCGGCACATTTGCCATTTATTTCATTAACACTACAGAAAGGTATTCTTTCACCTTCTATTTTTAGGATTCTTTCTCCTAATACAATAGTTGCCTTTTTTTCTGATAAGATGTCGTCTCCCAATATAACATCATTTTCTATATATTCGTCTATTTTTTTACTATTATTACCTACGTTTAAAACAACTTTATCTAAAAATCCTGATTTCTATTTCTATCATTTACTTGTGCTGTTGTTTCTATTTTATTTATATTAGAGTGCGTGTTTTCATCTACTCTATTTCCCCTTTGAATATTGATATTAGCCACTTGTGCATATGACTCATTATTTTTAACATAACCCCCTCTCTCTCTGCAATCATTATCATAATGACCTTTCTCAAAACCCTGCTTTTCATTCCTATAATTGTCATATTTATATTGACCATAACCTCCTCGTTCCTTTCTATCATTGTCATATTGACGTTTCTCATAACCCTGCTTTTCATACCTATCATTGTCATATTGACGTTTCTCATAACCCCCTCGTTCCTTTCTATCATTGTCATATTGACGACCATAACCCTGCTTTTCCTTCCTATCACTTTCATTCTTATTCTGATCATAACCCCATTTGTTATAATATCTACTATTATTTTCCCTATTCTGACTAGCCTTTCTATCAAAACTCTGATGATAATCATCTAATTCTCTTAAATAATCAATCAAATCATCTAACTTTGCAATTCTTTGCGTAATAATAACATTCTGGATATCCCCTGAAAAATGCCTAGCTAAATATCTGACCATTTCACTTTCTGTGAATTTTGGTTCTAGATGTCTAATATTGTATACTTTTCTAAGTACATAATTTTCCCTAGAAATACCTTTATTTTCTACATAGTTACCATTAAATAGGTCTTGTCTTATTTTCAACTGAGTGTAATCACTCCAATATTGTTTTAAGACTAGAGCTTCAAATTCCTCTATAGTCTCAAACCTGTCCATTATAACTGAATACCAGATTTCCGCTTCTCCCTTTAACATGTCTTGTATGTTTGCTTTTAGGTTTGCATTTACGTGTTGTGTTTCCATGTGTTGTTTCAAACGTGAAATGAAAATTTTAGGGTGTATGCGGTTATCTCCGTTAAAATAAAATGGTGTTTTGTTGCACGTGTAAGTATGTGTGGGTAATTGTGTACGTGTGGTATCCTTCAACAACTTCGTGTTCTGTTCTATCTTGCTATCCTGTTCTTTTATTTTGCTATCGTATTTATCCTCCTGTTTCTTCATTCTGCTATCTACTGCAGTCATTCCATCTTCAAACATAGTTACTACTTCCTCTCTTATTTCTTTTGCTGCCTCGTTTACTTTAATACCAATTTCTTCGTTGACTGTCTCTCCCATTCTCTCCCATTTACTCTCCAAATTTTCAATCTTATTTCTTACTTCTGTATTGCTTTCTTCCATTTTCTGTATATTATCATCTATTTTTTTACCCATGTTTTCTTCCAGCTTTTGCATATTTTTGTTAATATTTTCTTCTAGTCGCTGGTTATTTTGATCCATTTTTGTATTTATGTTGCCCATTTTTTCTTCCAGTCGCTGGTTATTTTGACTAATGTCTTCTTTTAAAGTTTGGTTATTTTGATTCATCTGTACCTTCATTCCACCCATCATTTCCATGAGTTTCTGGAACATGTTTGTGTCTGGTTGTGTGTTTGTGTCACCAACTTGTGTTTGTGGAACTGTGGATGTACCTGGTGTAGTTTCTTCTTGATTCATTGTTGTCTTACCTGACTTTAACCTCATATAAATTATATTTGTTTTTAATTTGACAATGCCTTGTTGTCAAAACTATCAAAATAAGTTATTTGATCTATTATCTTTCTAATGTATGCTTGAAATGATAAACTATTCTCAAGTTGTATTTATTTAATCGCTTTCCTGATCGCTCCACGTTAACAAGCCATAAATGTTCTATATTCTGATATCTATTTTATTTTTTTATACGTTCGAAATTACTTTTTGAAAGTAAATTGAAATGATTTTATTGAGCGCCAAACAGTTTCTTAAAAGCTGTTAATATTATAGACTATAGAACACCATTAGCATGACCATCTACAATCTATAGAATGACTCTTACTCAGGGTCCAACGAAGTCGGTTCAATAAATGCTCATCGATCAAGATAACAATCTAAATAAATCAAACTCAGTATTGAACGAACAAAGTATTAATTTATTAACAAATTTGAACTTGGAATGTAATTAACAAATTTAAATAACAAAATCTAACTTAACTAAAATGATAAATATGGCCTTTATTTAAAATAAATATGTACCATGGATTTCTGATATTGTAAAGCTTTACCTTGTCTTTCTTTCGACTCGAGTAATGTTATATTGTAACCTCTAACTGGTTATTATGATCCTTGAAATATAATATCACTTGACTGACTTTTTAAACCTCTCAAGGCTTCTTCTTCTTCTTTTCTGGATTGACGTTTGTTTATAACCTCCAATTTATTTTCAACTGATTTCCTTGAAATATTTCTATCACTTGATTGACGTTTGAAATTTCTTCACCATATAAATTTGTTAACTGGATTAACAAATACTTCTAAATCTGCTTTCCGGATAATCTACTTCTTAATACTTTTAAAGTTTACTCACTTTTATATTTAATATACCTTACAAATTTTTCTTGATATCAATATATCTGGATTGTAACCTTCAAATTATTCACCACTTTTCTTCTCTTTTCAATTTAATATTTATTCTTGGATGAATATATTTCGCAGCTCGCTGTTCAGCGGTGTGTGATCAACTGATTTGTTATTTTTAGTCGTTTCAATGGGTTAATTTCCAATATTTCAATTGTTTTTTTCTATTTTGATCTAATATTTCAAAATTTAATTTTAATTTAAAATTTAAACTATTCAGTTTTGTTTGTTCTTTACCTTAATTGAATACTGTTTTTAATTCTTTAATTTTCCTGATAAGTTTCTTATTCTACTTTTCAGGATTAAGTGAATAATTGTAATTAATCGAAATATATTGACATATTACATACACTTTCTTAAAATCTACTTATAACTACAATTAACAATTCCAATCTCAAATAAATACTAATTCATACATTTAGATGAATAGCAATGATAAACACAAAATGCTAGTAGTTAAAAACGTACTGCAGTTTCCATACTGACAGAATACTTATATTATAAACTAAAACAAGAAATTGATACGCCAACAAACATTTAACATCATACTATTAGTCCTTTCTTTCTGCATGATGTGAAATATCATTTACAAAACACCTTTCTGCAATGATATTTGAAAATATCTGAAAACTTAAAATGTCATTCAGTGTTTTGTAATATATGGACTTACTATTTCTAAAATAATTACGCTGCACTGCAACTACTGTTGATAGTCTTTCATTCAATATTCATTTTGTGTAGATTTACAGTGTTTCTACACAAAATATGATTTTCAGCCCTAAAGTTTGACACGCATGTCAGATTTTATAAAATTTACTTTTTTGTTTTCCAATTTCATTCTAAATCATTTTATATGAGATTGTGATTCTCTATAAGTTCATGTTTTATCATATACTATTTAGAATAACCTTGTTAAACTAAATTAACTTCATTTTATGTTTATTCAAATATTTTGTTCTAATTCAATATCAAGTTTCATTCTTTGCATTCTACTCGCTGAGAATAAGTGAACTTGAATCAATTAAATAAACCACAGATATTCCTGCTTCTGTATGATCCGTTAAAGTAAAACTGTTATGATTATTTTCTAAAATATATACAAATTTGTGAATTTTATTTATGATTTCAAACACGATACTTGGGTAGTGTTCCACAGTGTGGATATACAGCAATATATATATATATTTTCGACATAAGCGCACTTTAGTCTTGAACGATTTTCATATTTTTTGCCCTACCCTGTATACTATTTAACTTGAAGCCATTCTAAGTGCACCTGAAATGGTTATTGGACATGCAATAATTTTTGGCGGTATTTAAACTTTGGTTGTGCCACTTAAAACAAAATGTTTATTTGTTGCAACTTCATCGACCATCCTGGGTGAAGAATCAGGTCATGCCTATCATAAAAATGTATTGTCATCGAAACTGAATCAACGTGTAAAATTTCAACTTACATTAATTACGTCACACTTTGAAGGTGGAGGAGGGGGTCGATAAAGTGTGACAGAGTGAAAGGGGAGGAGGGGGTGAAACTTTTGTAACATCACATTATTTACATTTACGTACACCGTTGTTTAAATTGAATAAAATTCAAAAAATATAAAAATAAAGAAATTCTATCTCAAAATTTAATACTGTAAAATATGTGAAGTTACAACGGGGAAGGAGGGGTTGACTTGAATGTGACAACCTGTGACATAGGGGGAGGGAGGGGTAGAAAAAGGATGAAATTTGCGTGACGTAATTAATGGATGGTCCCATAAGGGGAAGTGGTTCTAATTCAGCTTGCAAGATTTGATCTAAACAAACTAACACGCTAACATTGCAAGTTAAATAAATGCTTTTAAAAAGAAAGTTCGACATTTGAAGAAATAATTTATAGTATTCTAGATCTTGTAACCTCAGTTCTGCTAACAATTGAGAATATGCTTCTAACTCGTTTCACTTTGCAATCCACTCTTTAACTCAGCAAGTGCGGGGTTTTCTTCCTTTTTTCGTCTTTTTCACAATACAATGAATAATCACTGCATCTTCTTTTTGACATAATCAAAATGATATACGTAAGTGTCTATACTGCAAAATAAATATCGTGTGGATACAACAGTAGAGAAATCTAACAACTCTAGCCTACTGAGATGCTCTCTCTAGACATCTCTCCAAATTAGACTGACAATGTGAACACACTGTAGAGTAATCTAGACACAACTCTCGACTTTTAAGTGTCTATGTGTATCTGTACCTTTAGATATTTAAATTTATATAAAACAAATCTTAGGTTCATAATTATATTTTTATATGTTTGTCCCACCTCATATATTTCTAGACCTCCTAAATATTTCATTCAGGTTGTTGATTTTATTTCTATCAAATTGTTACTGTTATTGGGGGTTAAATAGCGGCCCATTGGGGAAAATAAATAAAGCAAGCTGGTAAGAGTACAGAAATTTGGGATCTGGTGTAATACTAGAAGCGATGGCGATTTTTTTGTAATATTTTCCATCCCCCTACCACCCCAACTCTATTATTGAAGAGGTTGATAAAGTAAAACTGAGATATTCACTTGAAATTTGGTACACGTATGTATTATAATGATATCTGGAACTTATAATTGAAGATAATTTCGTTGAAGAGTTGGGGGTTAAATAGAATCTTACTACCCTAGTAGCAGCAATATTGCACCAATATATAATCCATATAGGACCAATATGTGAATATAGGACCAATATATGAATATTGGTCCTATATAGGACCAATATTCATATATTGGTCCTATATGGATTACATGTTGGTCCAATATGTTGTGCTAGTAGGGTAGTTGCATACGTGTACTAAATTTCAAGAGAATATATCAATTCTATGTTATTAACCCTTTTAATAATTAAATGGGGGTGATGGTGGGGGTAGCAGTTGAGACCTTTACTTTTCGATATATGCATATTTATTTCACCAGCGACTAAATATAGTACTATATATTGTTCATAGCAGAAAATATGTTCGGCTTATTCCCGATAGTTTCTCATTTATTTTTTGTTGCGTACATCTGGCAACTTTAAGTAATTTTATTAAATTCTGTTAAACAAAATGAATTTTTGAGAAATATGTACAGGTATTTGTCATACTCTAGTAACTAAAACACCAGACATTAAATTATCGTAGGTAATCTGTTTAAATTTAGGAGTGTACACATTTATTATATTTTCATATTTCAACCATTTAACTCTTTTTGTATTCCAGTTTTTGCTAACAGCTCTCGTAGAACACAGAGGCTTCGATCGAATAGTAAATATATTATCTATATTTCACAGCACCTGTTTCTTAATTATTGGTTAAACCAAATATACTAGTCAAGTCCAGTTTAGTCCAGTCAATCCAAACCAACAGCAAAACCCTAGCGTTACACAGGTTAGCACGACGTCAAACCACGTCGAGGAGCCGTCTGTGTTCGGAGAGGCTGTTAGGAAAAGCTACCAGAACTCACCAGGAGCCCTCATCCACTACCTATCCATCGTCAGGAGGATTGGTGAGATTCTGAGAGTTTCATTGATATTTTTTGTTGTGTAATATTTACTGTATAACTTTCATTGCACAAGATATTTCTTTTCTTTTAATGATAAATTAATTAAGCTATAAATATTTTCCTTTGAAAAATGTGATAATATTACTTAGTATTTCTATTTGATAATTGATAATATTATTTTATATTTTTATTGATTAAATTCGTTGATTTGTTCTTATATTGATGATTTTTCTGAAGTTATTAATAAATATGTCTCTTTTATCATAAAATTCAATTTTTCATTTTTTCTGTTTGTCTGTCCGCCATAAGATCAAATCTTTCCACGGCGGTTGGTTTCACCATTACAGGGGTAGCAGTAACTCTTAAATTTTCCGTGGATGGCGCTCATAATATTTACATCATTTTAAGCTACCTCTGAGTGTTGGAACAAATTAGCTAGGTAAAATATCACAAAAATATTCGTTCAACCTCTGGCTGATTTAAAAAAATATATATTAATTGAACCCACGAAATCCCAGCCACGCACCAGATCAGCCAGTCGTTCGCCGTCACTACTTGTGTGTTGGTTGAATTGCCTTTGGTTATCACCTTAACCGATGATACCATTCTTAATTTTTCTAAGGTCAAGTAATGATGTAACATTTTATTAGTTTTTATTGCTTCCACATCCACGTAGTGGATTGAAAGTATATAGTAATCGTAAAAAAATTTCAAAAAATTTGAAGGGTTGGGGGTAAATAGGGGTTAATAGGGGTAAATATGTAAAGCCAGCTGGTAAAAGTACAGAAACTTGAAATTTGATGTATGTACTACAAGTCATGCCCTGAAAATTTTTTGTGATATTTTTCATCCCCCCCCCCACCACCACCACCACCACCCCCACTCCATTATTAAAGGGGTTGATAAAATAAAATTGAGATATACACTTGAAATTTCGTACAGGCGTATATTATAATGAAATCAGGACCAGATTATATTTTGGAATTATTCTTACGAAGGGTTGGGGGTTAAATAGGGGTAAATAGGGGAAATAAGTAAAGCAAGCTGGTAAGAGTACGGAATCTTGAAATTTGCTGTATGTACTAGAAGCCAAGGTCTCAAATTATTTATAATAATTTTCAACCCCCCACCACCTCTACTCCATTAATAAAGGGATTGATGAAATAAAATTGAGATATTCGCTTTGAATTTGGTACACGTATCTATTATACCGACGTCTGGAACTAGATTTTATTTTGAGATGATTCCGTTGAGGGATTGGTGGTTAAATAGGGGTAAATAGTACAAAATAAGTAAAGCAAGCTGGTAAGAGTACAGAAACTTAAAATTCGGTGTATGTACTAGAAGCCAACGTCTCAGATTACTTATAATATTTTACAACCCTCCACCACCCACTATTAAAGGGGTTGATATAATAAAATTGAGATATTCACTTGAAATTTGGTAGGCATATGTATTAGAATAACATCTGGAACTAGATTATATTTTGAGAAGATTCCGTTGAAGGGTTGGGGGTTAAATAGGAGTAAATAGGGGAAAATAAGTAAATCAAGCTGGTAAGAGTACTGAAATTTGGGACTTGGTGCATATACTAGAAACCAAGGCCTCAGGTTTCTTTCTAATATTTTTCAAACCCCACCACCTCTGCTTCATTATTAATGGGATTGATAAAATAAAATTAAGAAATTCACTTGAAAGTTAGTACACGTATGTATTGTAATGACATCTGATTGAGATGATTCCATTGAAGTGGTGGGAGGTGGTAGTTTGTGAATAGAGGAAACAAGTAGGGTAAACTATAAACTTCATTTTTAACGTATATGGTAGAAACCAACGACTCAAACTTTTTTATGACATCTGCCCCAAATATTATTAAAATTCTATGACCAATAATTTCCACATACTAGAGCGCAAATCTAATCAAGATGTTTCCTTTAAAGTGACTTGGATGAAAAATCTGGATGTGGAAGTAGTGATTTCTTAGGCAGCGGTTTTTAATTTGCAACGTTCAGGTTACAAATTGGACTCGAATTATATTATTCGATTGAGCTGAAATTCGGTACAGTTACATAACTCTGGTGACAGCAGATGTTTCCAGTGTTGGATATAAATAATTATTAAAGATGGCGATTTTGCGATTTTATTACGATCAATAAAGTATTTTACAAGCAATCAGCAAAAAACCTTTTCGAAATTTAACCTTAAAAGTGAATAGCACCAAAAGAGGGCGCCCTAGGAAAATATTCTACAGGTACTGTTAATGTTATTTTGATCCATACCATATGTTTTCGAAGAATAGACCCATTTTCTTAGGACATTCTGTATATTATATATATTTTTCAAATATTATCTTCTTTTAAACTGTAGATAGCACAAAGTTCCGTAAGTATGCTAATTTTCATGAACATGTACTTTTTGTAAACGATTGCATAGCCCATATCTTCGTGGATTTCTATAGTAAAGGAATATGACAGGTCTGAACTTAAACTTAATCGAATAAATTTCCAACTTTATGTAGAGTATTTTAATTGTAGGATGCTTGTCATTTGGGTAAATTGCGAAAATAAGGTGTAAAAATTTCATATATTGAAAAAGATGACAAAAGGGCATAAATTCAAATCTATCATGCTTAAATTTTATTGAAAATCAACGTATTTTGCTTTAAAGCTACTGTAATTTCATTAAATTTTAAGAAACGTTTAGAAATCCTCTGTAAAAGCCATTTTTCGTTAAAGCGCTTATTTTTCAGGACATTTGCAAAAAAATACGTGTTCACACTCTTCCCAGGCTTCTAAATAAGTTGCACTCAATTCTAAGGTAAATAATTTTTTTATGCGATATTCTATTTTTTATCGATTTTCAATAAACTAAAATATTATGTAAACGATGTTCCCAAAAATGATCTATTTTTGAACCCCTCTCTTTGTACACTTTGTAACATTTATGAGGACCCTTCTTATGTCAACGTTTGTTTGCAAAATTCTCCCTTTATATTAAAAAATACAAAATTACTCTTTTAAAAAAATATACTCTGTTTAATTTTTGAGAACGTTCACTTTTTGTGAACCCCCCTCCCTGTTCATCGTTAAATTTGTCATATTTTCGGTGACCCCCTCTCCCTTAAAAGCGAACGTATTTTTTGAATGACCGTGAAAAACTCATGTCACACTTAAGATTCTATGAAAAGGGCAATTTTATATTCTTCCCTTTGAAAATATGAATAAACTAAAGACAGATTTCTTATGTCAGTAAGATTAATACAACAAAAAATGTTTTTACTTCTTTCATAATGACGTCGTCTTATAGAAATAAACTAGTTATTTGTTAACGAAATTACGTTAAACCCAATTAGTTTGTCAAGGAATGGTTATGCGAAAATATAGTTTATTAAAAGCACCAGCCGCTGCCGATTCTTTGAATTATTTTGTTGGTAATCTAGGTAACCTACATTATTGAACTTAGAGCTATCTCAAAGTCTAAATGTGAAAAGAAATTAGTAATAAGTTCTTAATTACAAAACTTGAGATAACCCAAATGCTGTATTTAATTTAAGCGTAATATAAGCACCACTATAATGTTTATGTTAATAAATACATTTATAAAGCTTCGTGTATATATGACATGTATGAACTTCATAAAGCTATGATTATAAAATTGTTTCTTGTTTTGAGGATGATGTGGTGGAAGTATTTACCTAAGTTTCATCAGTCCCAAATTAACTTATTAAACCACAACGAAATAATTTTTTAATTACAAAAATACTTTAGCAAATAAATCCTGTTGTACCAGCATTATATATTCATAAAAAATATTGCTTTTAAATCGAGATATTCAATAAGATTGTTGTACATTATGATAATACTACGGTCTTATTCTCGAGCAACGATCGATATAACTCCGAGTCAAAATACGTAAATTACACTAACTACTCTGTCTTCACTGGTTCATTCAGTGTTTAGGCTGAGATTAACAAATGAGATTAAATACTTACTTTACTTTTATGAGTAGTAAATTGATATTAATAACACGATATCACTAACACAAACACATATAAACACGAAGGCGACGTATATTACACGGCGTCGCGACGACTTAGTTTGCGTGGCGCCGCCGTTGGACGGCCTCAGCTTCATCGGGTCATCACGCAATCGCCTACAGCTGAAGAGAGAACGAGCAGGGTACCAAATTATTATACGGTTGGTTTTACTAAGCGGTGTTTATTCTTTAAACAAAGATCATCCATAATTTATTAATTCAAATGTGTGTTTTCGATGTGTATTTGCTATTGCTTCGCGTAAACAGATTACAATTATAATATAATTAACGATATTTTAATTCAGTAGGTTTGTTAAGGAATTTTTCTTCCCCAATGACAAATTAGAATCTAAACTTATAAAGATAAATTCAGTACATCAATGACAACATAAAAAATCGCTGCTTAAGGAATCACTACTTTCACATCCAAATTTTTTATCAACTCTCTTTAAACGAAAATATCTTGATACTATATTTACTCTTTTACTCCAATAACTGGAAATAATTACTCATAGATTTTAATTTTTTTTACAATACTGACTGGCATTGGATCACTTCTTTAGCCAAGAGACTCTAACAAATTATTCGATGTACGTATATTTGTAAATTCAATCCCAAACAAGAACGGAAACGTTTCGTAACCATTTAATTTCCTCCTAAAGAACGAATAGGGATCTACACAGTAGTGGATACTCATTTCACATCAAGGGGTCCGTATTGATGACTTTATGCAATGTACGAACATGAAATGGACCACGGATATAAAGGTTTAAACAACAGAGGTTTATAAAAAGGATTATACAGGAAACGATTTCCCTAACCGACTAATAACGCAAGTTTTATTTATTGTTGATTATATTTGAATATCACATTTTTTTATAAATTCCATTATAATGAAATATATCGCTCGTTTTATGGCTTAAAATTTAATTCATACTAAAGGACATGGCCATATTTTCCTTCAATAACCTTTGTATTAACCTGTTAATTTCTTGTTTATATCTAGGGCAAGCTAGGAAAATATGATTGATGTCGCCTGGACTTCCCATTCGCAAAGATTATTTTCTTTAACACCAATCTTACATAGATGAGAAGGGAATCTACCACGATTTAACTGTAGGCGGGCAATTGTCGTATTAGTCTTTCTTTTTACCTCTTCTTTGTCATACCAACGCTTCGATATAATATGTGGGTTTAATAAGAAATAATTTGTAGGGTGTTCAGTATATACCTTCTTATAGTATGTAATGGAAGTGGTCGAAAAATATTTTGAGGAACTTTTGTTCTCATGCACACATTAAAATACAATTTTATTTTGATAACCCCTCTAGATTGTTTTTACACAGATTGTGATTTTCCTAGATGCTACTTTCCCTGTCTTCAGGCGTTAAATCCACCTTTTTTAGGTACTTTAGCTTAGTGCGGACTTGCATTCGCAAAGAATATGTTCCGCAGCTTTTATTGCAGCATCACAGTATCTGTACATATCATTGTCTCCTTTGTCCATATTCTTAAGGTGATATCTCAAAGGGCAATGGCCTGTTATCAGTCTTAAGTCGGACTTTTCGAGTTAGTTCGAGAAGGACGAGTAGCTTTGTGGCATTCTTTGGCCTGGTGTATTCCTCCAGAAGGACTATTTCGGTTTCTCTTCCCATTTTATGATCTCCTCTATTATGTGTCCTTTGAATAAGTCACAAAACCATTCGGCCCCAAAAAGTGGGGCTTCAGCACCTTTTACTTTCCTCGCATACCGAAGGGAAGTATTGTATTTTTGCAAGGACGTCGGCTAATTCATTTGCTTCTATTCCCTTATGCCCTGGCACCCACATCAAGGAACATTGTTGTTTTTTGCCAGTTGCTTCATGGATTGTCTGCATTCCCAGGCAATGTTAGGTTAGACCCAAAGGTATAGGACATGAGAGCTTTTGACGCTGCCTGGATATCTGAAAGTATATCTATAAATCTTTGCCCCACGAATGCCTTCATTTATGCATTCCTGGGTACACAGATCTATAGCATAGACTTCTGCCTGTAATATGGTTAGGGTCTTGCATAGGGCTCTAGATAGCCTGCAGTTAGGTCCCGCTATGCCCACGCCAATTGGCCATATTTGATCCTACTCTGTACCAAATTTACCAATTTATAGCTCGATACATATGGATTGTGATTATGCAATAATAAAAACTTTAGAATAATCAAGATTCATATTTATTTTCTTGTAATTCAGATAATTATATAATTTCATACATTAACAATTTTTATTTCTTCTCTTCCAAAATTTATATATCTCGTTATTATTTCTTTTTTATATATCCATAGTTACATTTTGGAACTTAATTTAAAAGCAAGTGAGCTGCCACAGACCCCTTCTCCAACTGCTCGTCTGACGGCTGTCAATTAGCACATCAAACGGACAGTCAAAATCCCATTTAACTAGCCTTGAGTCAATGGGTTTGGTAGTGGATTCCAATTGAATTAACCCAAGAATCCTTAAGTGACCAACCAGATCGCCTGGTTTGAAAGAAAGTACCTGCTGTAACCTTAGGGCATTGAGTGCTGCCTCCTTCCTTACATGCAGATGTAGAGGAAGTAGGTTTTGCATTGCCTCCATATATAGCTGCTGTGGGACTGGAGCATGTTGCTCCTGTAATCCCTAAGCAGGCAAGGCATTGTAATTACTGCAACTTTCCTTGTGCTAATTTTACTTCAGTTTTTGGTCACCGTACACATGATGCACAGGTTACCACGAGTCTAACAACCGAAAGATAAGACCAGCAGCTCATTTTCGGTTCTGGACCCCAAGTCTTACCAAATAGTCTGCTGCACGTCCAAATAGACGCAGTGGCTTTGGTAAGTGTATTTTCTAAATGTGAGTTCCAGGTACATTTTTGATCCAGAAATATTCCTAGATGTTTAACTTTACTGGAAAAGTTCAGCACTGTTCCATTTAACATAGGAGCTCTTAATCTTAGTCTTCTCCTTTTGCTTGGATTGACACTGAGGCTCTCTAACGAGCACCATTTGGATATTATGTTTAAGGCCATTTGCATGAGGTTTGAGATCAGAACCTCATGCCTACCTCTCACAGTAATAACCATTTCATCAGCATAACTCTGAACGTTGAAACCAGAATTACACAGCTTATGGAGGAGGTCATCCACCACCATTAACCACAGCAAGGGTGATAGAACGCCACCTTGTGGACAACCTTTGACCGCAATCACAGCGACGGATTCGTTCTCCACATTTGTAGTAAATATTTGTCTTCTTACCATGGATTGTATCCATTTGACAGTTGGGGAGTGTATTCCTGTTTTCTCTGCGGCTCTATGTATGGATTCATACGAGGCGTTATCAAATGCATGCTCTATATCTATGAATGCACACATAGCACATAACCCCTCTAACAATGGAGTGAGGATGTTGAAGGTAGTGGTGAGGGTGTTAGATGTCAAAAAGAAGATGAGACTTTGATTTCTAGTACATACACCAAATCCCAGTTTTTTTGGAGTCTTACTAGCTTGCTTTACTTATTAACTCCTATTTACCTCTCAACACTTCAACGGCAGGGCTGCGCCAAAAAACTTAGCCACGCTTGTGCAGAGATCTCATTGGCACCTTGTGAAATAAAACAAAAATAATTCAAGAAACATTTCTTTAATTGCGTAAAAAACAAGAACTCTGAACTGATTTAGAAAAACCTAATAACATGGATTATAATAGTAATCAGTATCAAGTATACATATTTTTACAAAAAATATTTTTTTCTTGCTTTATTCTCGGCAAATTCACATACAGTTTCTTCATTGTTAAGACTATCTAATATTTCACTTTCTATGGCAATTATGGTTAAGCCATTTAATCTATATTATAATATCGTAAATATAGTACAGGCAATGAAGGCAAAATGTTGTAAATACCTCACAAAAATTAATAAAAGAATCATCTCTGGGACATAAGTAGTTAATAACCTGTAGAATGGAATGATGCATTCTTTGCATTTCCAAGTTCCGGGAAAATTCAAAAAAATTTGGAAACACTTTTTGATTTTCGGTTTTTTTGCTCTAACGGCTCAAATAATGAAAATACAGAAAAAAGTTTTCAACAAAATTTGTAGCTCGTCTCTTTCTCTACAAAATAGGTCTCTACAAATTTTTGTCTTACTTAAGCCGTTTAGGAGATAAATCAACAAAATTTGTAGCTCGTCTCTTTCTCTACAAAATAGGTCTCTACAAATTTTTGTCTTACTTAAGCCGTTTAGGAGATAAATCCAGTTTTCCACTTACAGTTTTGAGCCGCTCCGAAATGCGCGGAAAATGAGAATTCTCTGCGAGTTTCGTACGACCGGACACATCGATCGATAATTATTACTGTTCAGAGCCGCTAAAAACAACGAAAACAACGTAAAATGTAGAGAAAAGTCTCAACTTTAATGTGGAACTAATCACAAAATTCATACAAATTTTTATCATAGAGAAAAAATTATTAGAAGATGGCTTAGTAAACTTTATACAGTTGATTTATTCACATCTTTGAGTTTTGCGCATTCTGCCTATTTCTCCCGTAACAATGGGAGCTTTTTCACTACATGGATTCGATTCCACGCACTTTAATATATATTTCGTGAATATTTCATTGAGGAATGTTAAGAAACAAATAGGTTGTATATGTTTTACGGTATAATTGTGCATGTTCTGAACGTGTATGAATAACGTAGACAAATTCAAAAAGTACTGCGCGCATTTAAAAAACTCTAAAGTCACTCGAAAGAATATGTTTTATTGTACTTATAATCCAAAAATTAAGACTGTGCTATTAATATTACTTAAGATATAGCGAATTGAACTCCAAAATTTGGAGGTGATTGATCGATGAGAAATATACCCTCTACTTTGATCGCAAGGCATATTTTTCCGACAAAGGTAATTGCAATAAAATGTTAATTGGATCAATATATCATTATATAAGAATATACGAGCAAAATGAAATACCATTCTAACGACTCCCGGAAAAGATCTGAATTAATCTGTGGATCAACTATACAAATTCACTAAGCCATCTTCTGACACTTTCTCTCTTTGATAATTTTTACTTCCCTCGCATACCGAAGGGAAGTATTGTATTCGAGAAAAAATCACCCTCCGAGATTTTTTCGGATTCTGACGTTTCAGAACACGTAGATTCCGAAAATATAGGTTTTTCAATTCCGTCAGTCTGTCCGTCTGTCTGTCCGTCCGTCCGTCCGTCCGTCGGTCCGTCCGTCCGTCCGTCCGTCCGTCCGTCCGTCCGTCCGTCCGTCCGTCCGCCCGTCCGTCCGTCCATCCGTCCGTCCGTCCGTCCGTCCGCCTGTCTGTCGGTCTGTCTGTCTGTTGGTGCATTTACTAAAAAAATACTTGACGGAGAGCAGTCAAATTTGGTAGGTAGTTGACGCTACTTCAGTGAAGAAATGGTAAAAATTTCACTGGAAAATATACAGGGTGGACCGTCTAACGGGAATAAATAATGAAAAAAATGTTTTTTTGCTCAAATTTAAAATTTCCACGTTTCATGACACCCTTAACCTATTTCAGAAAAAAAAATTTTGAAAATTTTTTTCACCATTTTTGAAAATTTTTTTATCAAGATGAAGAAATTTTTTTTTGCTCAAATTTCAAATTTCTACGTTTCATGGCATCCTAAGCCTAATTAAAAAAAAAATAATTTAAATTTTTTTACCATTTTTGAAAAATTGTTTTTCTACTAAAATGAAAAAAAAAAAATTCTTTCTTCAAATTTAAAATTTCCACGTTTCATGACATTCTAAGCCTGATTAAAAAAAAAAAAATTCGAAAATTTTTTGAAATTTTTTTTTACCAACATTTTTGAAATTTTTTTTACCACTAAAATAGACAAACTTTTTTTTTATTTCTTCAAATTTAAAATTTCCGCGTTTCATAGCGTTCTAAATCTATTTAAAAGAAAAATTAGAAATTTTGTTTACTATTTTAAAAAAATTTTACCACCAATATAGAATTTTTTTTCCTTTGTTCAGATTTAAACTATCCACGTTTCCATGGCATTCTAAAACTATTCAAACAAATTTTAAAATGTTTTTGAAAAATTTTTAAAAAAATTTGAAAACATTTTTAATCTTTTTTTTTCCCCAAAGAATTGAAGGAGAAAAAAAAATTAAGATAATGCCACAAATAACATTTAGACAACATTTTTAATCTATTTATCACTTCTATAGAATAGACGAAAAATTTGGTTTGCTCAAATTTAAAATTTCCACGTTTCATGACATTCCAAACCAATTTTGGAAAAAAAAAATTTGCAACATTTTGTTACTAGTTTGGAAAAAAAATTAACACTAGAATAGATGAAAACTTTTTTTGCTCAAATTTGAAAGTTTCACGTTTCATGATATTCTAAACCTATTTAAAAAAAACACATAATTTTTAAATCTTAAACTTTTTTTACCACTAGTATAGAATAGAATAGACGAAGCCTGCCTTATGTGGCACCTGCTTTAGTATTGAACTTTTGCTGTTGGATGAGCAATCTGTATATTTTTTTTGACCAAAACTTATCAAGTTTTCTTTGTAATAATAGCAATAACTACAGTCCGATTATTATTCTCAATGTCATTTCGTAATTATTAATTTTTTAAAGTGACCGCCATGCACAAATAACGAGGGAAGTTCTGTGTAAATACCTTTACCGATTTTTTTTATGAATTTTGTGATTAATTCCACATTAAAGCTGAGACTTTTCTCTACATTTTATGTTATTTTCATTTTTTTTAGGGGCTCTGAATAGTGAGAATTATAGATCGATGAGCCCGGTCGTACGAAACTCCTGGAAAATTCTCATTTTTCGCAAATTTCGAAGGGGCTTAAAACTATAAGTGGAAAACTCGATTTATCTTCTAAACGGCTTAAGTAAGACAAAAATTTGTAAAGACCTTTTTTGTAGAGAAAAAGACGAACTACAACTTCTGTTGGGAACTTCTTTCTCTATTTTCATTATTTTGGCCGCTAGAGCAAAAACTCAAAGAGTTTTTCCAATTTTTTTGAATTTTCCCGGAACTTGGAAGTGCAAAGGATGCATCATCTCATTCTCCAGGTTATTACCTACTTAAATTCCAGAGATGGTCCTTTTATTAATTTTTGTTACCCTAAATTGTTAATTTGCTTGTACTAATAATTCTTTATAATTTTTAATTTAGAAAAAAGTTTTCACTCCAGAAGCAACAGGTAATGTTAATAAATATTCTGAATGCTATAGAAATATTTGGAGCGAAGTTGGTTTTCAAATATGTACTGTAAAACTGTTTGCGGATTAGATAATGACTCTGGTTTTAAATGCAATTTTAACGCCTGGATCATCACATAAATCTATGGCATTAATATCTTACTCTTCACGCGATACATCTTCACGTTTTAAATGCAGGTCTTTACAGTTTTTCAAAATTTCTTCATCTGATAGTTCATAAATATTATATAAAAACCAAAACATGTTATTATATTCTAGCCCCTCGAACTGTTCACGTAGAGTACAATTCAAGTATGTTTAAAAAAATCTATTTTAAATTTGATTTTTGGATCTAAAAAAGATTGATTCGCGTGGTCATAATCGAATTTTATCGACTTTTATTCTTCTTGGGCTTGGGCTTGCACTTTGTGTATCAAGAATTATTAGTTTTACACATTTTTTGCTTAATTACAAAACATAAAAAAAATATTTAAAAAATTAATAACTTTTTTATTTATTGATCGATTTTGTTCAAAAAGAGCTTCCTCTGTCTAACACTAACTTACTGTCTAAAGGGTACCTCTGGATAAGACAGGTGAAAAGCCCCTTGACACGGATTTTAGAATAAACTTGATAGGATCGCTCCTTGGACCTAAAAAATAAGATCAACAGGGTCCGTATGTCAAAATTGCCCCTCCGCCCCCCCGCTGCCCAAGAGAGGACACTTCAGTTTTTATTTTTTTGTAGAAAAACGAAATCAATTTAAAATTCTGAAAAACTTGTCGTAATCCCAAAGATCCATAGCGTCCATTTTTTTGGGCTCTATTGGGCCCCACTAAGGACTTTAAAAATATTTTAACATTTTTTAAAGTCTAATATTTTTATTATGTTAAAGAGGTGTGGAAAATTTTATTTCATCTTATTATTTGTGACCAAATAACGCAATTTTTAAGGTAGTTTACAAATTTTCCAAAATTCAATTTTTTAACTTTTTTTAACGAAAACTTACCTTAATTAGATAGAAGGAATAGCTTTTACAGCTTGGGTAATGAATCAACCCCTGAGGCAAAGGACAGGATATAACCAAACATGCTTTACTAAGTTGTTGCTGTGGAGAAAGATACAGGGTGTCAGAAAATGCATAGAAGTAGATTCAGGCCATATCGAAAATTTACTCTAAGTTGCAACAAATAGTTCATAAGAAAGTCAGTGAGTTTGCGTAGTTGTCACTCTTTAGTTTTTGCTTACGTTGTGTATTATTTTCAATAAATGCAATTTGTCCTTTCCAAGTTGAATTCGTTTTCAAAGAATTATTGAAATTTTTACTGCAGTTTTCTCGAAAACTTTTGGAATTATCAAGTTCTATCAAGTGTACCTTTTTACGTGGAAATGATTTCTGCATGAGATTTTCTAATCAAAAGTACCATACCGTTTCGTAAAAAAAAGAGAAAATTTCATCATCAGGCATAGCTCATGAGACGTCCTCCACGGGCTAGCATGATGTGACACATAAATTATTGTTTCTTAGCTTAAGAAATGTTTTCTTACCAAATTTGGAGAAGATGGGTTAATAGGTAGTTGAGGCATTGCAATAGAAACAAAAATAATTTAATTTTGACACCCTGTATCTTTTTCCAATTCACTAAAGCATGTTTGGTTATATGCTCATATTTTGGTCCAAAGAATGTAACCTCCAATTATGGCTTATTATTAATGGTCCACCCTGTATACAGTTTTATTGTAAAACGGGTTGGGCCATTGACATATGTCATGGTTTATTTCGTGAAATATTTTCAGCAAATACCACTTGTGCGTTTAAATTTTGTCCCTAAAACGAAGAGTATACTGCATTTAACTGACACATTTCTAAAACCGGCAATATCGCTCGTAGAGAAAAAAATGTCATAACAGTGTGCTGTTGATCAAGTTCTGAACAATTTTTAAAATGTCCAGCTGTCTATCCGCCTGTTCGCGCGTCACATTTTTTGTAAGCACGGTAACTTAAGAACTAAAACTCTGATTTTATAAAATTTAGACAGTAAATTACTGTTGGCTAGAGGAAGAGCCCTATTGTTTTTAAATAAAATCGGTCAGTAAATAAAAAGACTATTATTTTAAATTTTTAAATCTGTAGGCATATACGTCAAAAGTAAAGTTTCTGGACTCTGGACAATACATACGTGTACCAAATCTCAAGTAAAAATTTAATTTAATTTTATCAGTCCCTTTATGGAGTGGGGATGGTGGAGGGGCTGAAAAATGTTATAAAAAAATCTGAGGCCTTGGCTTCTAGTATATACAACAAATTTCAAGTTTCTGTACTCTTACTAGCTTGCTTTACTCATTTAAACCTATTTACCTCTACTTGCCTCCCGACCCCTTCAACTGAATCATCTCAAAATATAATTTAATTTCAGATGTCATAATGCATACGTGTACCAAATTTCAATCGAATATCTCAATTTAATTTTAGTAGCCCCTTCAATAATGACGGGGGTGGTGGAGGGGTTGAAAAATGTTTAAAAAATCTGAGGCCGTGGCTTATCGTATATACACCAAATCCCAAGTTTCTGTCCTCTTAACAGCTTGCTTTATTTATTTTCCCATATTTATCAATATTCTACCTCCAACCCTTCAACGGAATCATCTGAAGATACAACCTAATTATACATGTCGTTAAGTACTACATACAGGTACCAAATTGCAAGTGAAAAATCTTAATTTTATTTTATCAACCCTTTTAACATTGAAGTGGGGGTAGAGGGTTTGAAAAATGTTGTAAAAAAATCTGAGACCTTGACTTTTGGATACACATCAAATCCCAAGTTTCTATACTCTTACCAGCTCGCTTTACTTATTTTCCCCCTTTACCCCTATTTAACCCCAACTCTTTAACGGAATCATCTCGAAATATAATCTAATTACAGATGTTGGTTTAATAGATACAGGTACGAAATTTCAAGTGAAAATTTCAATTTTGTTTTATCAACCCATTTAATAATGGAGTGAGGGTGGTGCATGGGTGGAAAATATTATTAAAAAATCTGAGACTTTGATTTCTAGTACCAAATCCCTAATTTGTGTACTCTTACCAGCTTGCTATACTTATTTTTCCCTATTTACCCCTCAATCCTTCACCGGATGGGTTTAAAAAATAATTCAATTCCAGATCTCGTTATAATACATACGTGTATAAAATTTCAAGTCAATATCTTAAACCGTTCCAGAGAAGACGTGTGCACAAGAAAAGTTACAGACAGAAATGTTTCTTTCGCTCAAATTTAAAATTTCGACGTTTCATTACATTTGAATAGTATCTCAACAAAAAAAAAAATTAATATTTCTTTTACGATTAGGTACTATACTTCCACTCCACTACGTGGATATGGAAGTAAAAGTTCAATAAATCAGCGAATAGTATGTTTAGCTTGGTTCAACATATTGAAGTGTAAGTGTAACCTTAATTAGTTTCAAGTAATCAGAATATGTACTTTTCTTGATATAATTGATTCATGAGTTTTGTTAGTAGTGAAATTAATATGTGTTACTATTTTTATCAGGTTGATGTTTAGGTTAAGTAATAGGCCCATACAGAAGTTGCAAGAAACGCAAAAGGAATACAAATGTATTGCGAATGCACTGCAAGGCATCTCCGCCCCCCGTCACCCTCCCCCCCGGTTTCGAGGGTGGACAATACGACGGGTGATAATATTTCTTTTCCTACCGTTCTCGAACTATCCTTAAATCTAAAAAACCACCCATGTTCTCCATTTTTCCGCACTAGGCTTGCGAGGGCTTGACACATCGGTTTTTTTTCAGGTAATATGGATAAATTGAGTAATCCTTACCAGAAGAAGCTCAATCAATCCCCTCTTTAAATTGTAACATCCCAAAAATAGTGCAAATGATCTGAAAATTGTTTTCTCCCTTTTCGAAAGCGGGGAAAATGATGATGACAAATATTTGAATCCCTACCCTTCTCTTGTGAAAGCGTACCGGATCGGTTTTCTTGCCATGAATGTGGGTAAAATGACTTACCTTTGACTCAACCAACCCCGGGGAATGACTCAACACTTTCGCGGTGTGGTTTTTTGAAAATTTCAACTCATAGCGAATTAATTGGGACGAGTTATTCCTTGAAAAAACCCGATTCGGCTAGTCTTCGCAAGCTTAGTACGGAAAAATCGAAGAATGGGAAGGTTTTGTCAATGGACTAATACACTTAAGATTTTTTAAATAATTTAATTATATGAACCCATTGGTAAGGTCTGAATAATACCCAAATAATTATTATCCCAATTTTTACTTCCCTCGCATACCGAAGGGAAGTATTGTATTCGAGAAAAAATCACCCTCCGAGATTTTTTCGGATTCTGACGTTTCAGAACACGTAGATTCCGAAAATATGGGTTTTTCAATTCCGTCAGTCTGTCTGTCTGTCTGTCTGTCTGTCTGTCTGTCTGTCTGTCTGTCTGTCTGTTGGTGTATTTACTAAAAAACTACTTGACGGAGAGCAGTCAAATTTGGTAGGTAGTTAACCCTACTGTCAGCGAAGAACTGGTAGAATTTTCACTGAAAAATATACAGGGTGGACCGTCTAAACGGAATAAATAGTGAAAAAAAATTTTTTTTGCTCAAATTTAAAATTTCCGCGTTTCATGACGCGCTAAACCTGTTTCAGGAAAAAAAAATTTTTGAAAATTTTTTTCAAACATTTTTGAAAAATTTTTTACCAAGATGAAAAAAATTTTTTTTTGCTCAAATTTAAAATTTCCACGTTTCATGACGCGCTAAACCTATTTTAGGAAAAAAAAAATTTTGAAAATTTTTTTCAAACATTTTTGAAAAAATTTTGACCAAGTTGAAAAAAAATTTTTTTTGCTCAAATTTAAAATTTCCACGTTTCATGACGCGCTAAACTTATTTCAGAAAAAAAAAATTTTGAAATTTTTTTTCACATTTTTGAAAAAATTTTTACCAAGATGAAAAAAATTTGTTTTTGCTCAAATTTAAAATTTCTACGTTTCATGACACGCTTAACCTATTTCAGGAAAAAAAAATTTAAAAATTTTTTTCACCAATATTTTTGAAAAAATTTTTACTACTAAAATAAAAATTTTTTTTCTTTCTTCAAATTTAAAATTTTCACGTTTCATGGCATTCTAAGCCTGATTAAAAAAAAAAGTTTTTTGAAATTTTATCACTAAGATCGAATTTTTCTTTCTTTGTTCAGATTTTAACTATCCACGTTTCCATGACATTCTAAAACTATTCAAACAAATTTAAAAATGTTTTTGAAGAATTTTTTAAAAAATTTGGAAACATTTTTAATCCATTTATGTATCACTACTATAGAACAGACGAAAAAATTTTTTTTGCTCAAATTTAAAATTTCCACGTTTCATGATATTCCAAACCAATTTCGGAAAAAAAAATTTGCAACATTTTGTTACCAGTTTGGAAAAAAATTTAACACCAGAATGCTCAATAAATGACATTCTAAACCTAGGTATTTCAGAAAAAAAAATTTGAAAATTTTTTTCACCAACATTTTTCAAAAAGTTTTTACCACTAAAATAGATCGAATTTTTAAATTTTCACGTTTCATAGCATTCTAAACCTATTTTAAAAATACATCATTTTTAATTTTTAAACTTTTTTTAGCACTACTATAGAACAGAAGGAAACTTTCCTTTTTGCTCTAATTTAAAATTTCTACCTTTGACATTTTAAACCTATTTCAGAAGAAAAAAAATTGAAAATTACTTTACCATCTTTTGAAAAATTTTTAAAAAATGAAATTTTTTAACCACCACTATACTTCCACTCCATTACGTGAATGTTGGATTGAAAATGTGACAGATGGCAATAACATCTGGCATATGCACCTATTATACTTATATTGAAAAATGTACAGGGTGGTCACCCCAAGAAATAATTCAGTCATGGTGGACATTTGTAAAGGTATTTGCGCAAGCCTGCCATATGTGGCACCTGCTATTTAGTATTGAACTTTTGCTGTTGGATGAGCAATCTGTATATTTTTTTGACCAAAACTTATCAAGTTTTCTTTGTAATAATAGCAATAACTCTACTCCGATTATTATTCTCAATGTCATTTCGTAATTATTATTTTTTTAGAGAGACTGCCGTGAACGAGGGAAGTTCTGTGTAAATACCTTTACCGATTTTTTAATACCTGGATTAGATAAAAATTAAATAAATTGGTGTTCGTGTCGTCACTATCCCCAGTAATTCTACCTGCATTAAATTGCCGTTTAATTACAATTATCCAATTATAAACATAATCTCTATGAAGTGTTTATGCATTTACTTTCTATTGATATCAAAATAATTTACAAAAAAGGCAAATAATTGGGTTTTAAATTATTAATTTTTTATCAATTACAAGAATTGACAACATCGCAATAGATTCTGTGACACTGAACTATTTGAACTACTTTAATATAACCTTACATTTTAATATTTAGTTTTGTCTTTCCAGTTTTTGCGTAAAAGACTGGCACATGGCACAAAACATGATTTTGTTTCCATATTTTGAAATTTGAATTGAATTAATACAGGCCCAAAGTTAGTGTATTTTAACACGAAAACAGTCGAAAAATATTACTGACTATCATAACCTCGTTATCACTGACAGCTGTCAACTGACATTGAATTGAACTCTGAGAGACTCATATACCTATTAACTATATACTGGTAATACGCTATAAGCCACTATGTACGGAATTGAGGCTGGAGAAGGAGATAGTTTTCTATCTCTATAGAGAACTTGGGTCCCAACACGCACGCTCTGACGACACAAGCGCGCTCTTGTAATTGGTCAGTGGCCATGTAGCTAATTTCTCCGAATAGATTGTGACCATTTACCTTCTATATTCAGTAGAGCGGTCACAATCTCGCGTTACTAAGGCATGCGCACCATGCCCAGAGTACTCTTAAAGGATAGAGAGACAGGCTTTCTTTGGCGTCAAGTTACGAACGAAACTCATAGTATATAGTTAATATGTATATGGAGAGACTTATTATAAATCTCTGATTGAACTACTGAAATATTAAATTAAAATACAAATTTAGGCATCAGGACAATGCACTGTTGCCGGCTTAATATCGTGACGTCACGGCAAATTGACGTCAGAGTGGAAAGTTTTTCAGCTTTATTATTTTTACGCTAAACGCTAAAGAAAAAAAAATTGAAAAAAATTCCATAAATCTCTTTTATCAAATACTATCTGATAACGTAGTTAATGGAAATTGGTGTATTAGTCCATTTAGGGGTAGTTCAAGAATAATATTAAGAGGAATATTATCACTATCGTGCCCCACAAAAAAATAGACCAGGGAACAAGACCCATATATCCCTATATACTTTCGGTCTCCGAGTCCGAGGTGAAAAATAACCGTACACTCCCAAAATCATTAGCTAGAGCCAAAAAAAACCCTGGAATGGGGTGAAAAGTTGATTAAGCTGCGAGAATAGTTGTTACATCTTAATAAATCAAATTATACAAATTAAGGTTAAACAGCAGTGTACATACAATACATATGAAACACATCCCCAGGGAGGGGCTAAAACTACCCCCCCCCCCCACCTCCTATATAAAAGAATCGATCCAAAACAGCAATGACTGCTGAAAAGCTCTCGAAATGTCTGGGTTTGTTAAAGTGATAAGAAACTGCATTAGGTTCGACGTAATCTTCAAACTGCCCCTACAGGGTTGAGAACATCCACCCCTAAGTTTAAAGGACATGAGAAAAACAAGACAAAATGTAAAATCCAACAGGATTTCTATTTTCATGGACGTTATGATTTGCTGAAATTGCGTAGTACTCTAAAATAGAACTAGAAACTTACGTACTATCAACGTCCTACAGTGTCAACCCTCCGTGGGTGTGAAAACTACCCCCTATGTGAGAAGCAACTAAACTACGACCTGCTTGAAAACCACCCCCACGAAGTTACGAGATGCCGCCCCTGTATCCGTAGGATGCTGGAAAAACAGAGAGAGAAATTAACCGGATTAACATTTCTATGTGTGTGACAGTTTCTAGACCTTTCTAAAGCTTTCGACTGTGTTTCACATCATATTTTAATTGATAAACTAGCTTATTATAATTTTAATAGTAACAGTATCAACGTAATCCAGTCATATCTGACGAATAGATACCAATTTGTTACATATCAAAATACAAATTCTAATTTGCTATCTATGGAATATGGAGTGCCACAAATTTCCGTTTTGGGACCAATATTGTTCTTAATTTATATTAACGATTTGACGGACATAACTTCATCTCAATTTGTCCTATTTGCAGATGATACCACCGTCATTCACTCACATCAAAATATTGATACTTTACGAACAAACATGAGGGAAACATTGTCGGCAGCTCAGGAATGGTTTACAGCCAACCAACTTAGCTTAAATAAGTCTAAAACTGAGACTATGGTTTTTAGTCTGAGAAATGTTACTGGAGAAAACCACACAAATAGCATTAAGTTTCTCGGGATACACCTAGATAAGAAATTGTCGTGGGAACAACATGTACACTTTGTCTGTAATAAAATTTCAGTAAACATTTACCTATTACGAAACCTTGTAAATGAAATTTCTCAAGAAACATTGATTACTGCCTATCATGGTCTTATTCATTCTCAATTATCCTTCGCCAACCTGATTTGGGGACATTCCACGTGTAGCGCCAATGTTTTCGGCTTACAAAGAAAAGCAGTACGGATTTTGTGCGGCCTAAAATACAGAGAGGACTGTAGACAAGCTTTCAAATATTCAAAAATACTAACGTTGCTTAGCGTGTATATTTTGCATTGTCTGTTGTACATTAAGGTACACATATCCAATTATACTTCTCATAACGAAGTGCACAGGTATTCCACGAGAAACAATAATAACCTGTCTTCTAACTTTATAAGACTTTTGAGATCTCGTAACGGAACAAATTATTATGCCATACGATTTTTTAATCATCTGCCTTTAGAAATCAAAGAACTTGAATACAATTTATTTAAAAATACTGTAAAAGCTTGCTTTTTACAATTTTGAGGAGTATTTTTCTTCAAATTTTAATATGTGTGGATAATCACTTTTATCTATATATTGTATTGTTGTATATAGTAACTGTTTTATGTTTTTAATTTTATGTGCAAACACCATTGTGTTATGTAATTTTTATATATATTTTTCCTTTTTTTCTATATATACTTAAATATGTTTTAAATTTATGTTTTAACTTACATGTATTGCTTTTCTGACTTGTGTAAATACTTTTGTATGATAACACCAATAAGTTATTATTTTTATTATTATTATTATTATTATTATTATTATTATTTTTTGTTAAAAACCAGTCACCCTTCTCTGTGGCTCCGATTCTCACCGAGGGGAGCTGGTAGTACCGGCAGCCACTCCCCACACCGTGGGGTAAGTGACTACTGGGTCCGGGAGTCGTGTGCCCTGAGTAGACGTAGCGAACCGAGGATGACGGCCTTCTGCATCCTACCGGCTAAGATCTCTGCCGAGTTTCGGCATGCCGGTATGATCTTTAGTTCTGAAAGCAGTGTGTGCCTCATTCCACCTAGAGCTCCTATGATCAGTACCACCAACTTAACATTATGGTCCGGATATAGTCTGCGGAGTTCGAAGAGCAAGTCTCGATATTTTGTCCGTTTTTCCTCCTCCTTCAAGACAATGTTGTTTTCCGCGGGAGCCGAGAACTCCACGACAAACATTATCTTGAGTTGGTGATCGAGGAGTACTACGTCAGGCTTGTTGGCTTGTATTTGCCTGACGGTGGGAAACGAGTAGTTCCAATAAATTAGACACTTCTCATTCCCCACAACGGACTCGATATCCCCCGGAGCATAAGGCAGCACTGGTGTCTTTATTATTATTATTATTATTATTATTATTATTATTATTATTATTATTATTATGGATGCTATGATTGGCAAAAATCCTGTTGTACACTTAGAGTTTGAAACTCATGTCCTATCAATATTATTAAGTAACACCCCCAGAAAGGATGTAAACTACCGTCATTCAAGATGCAACTAATAAGATGTTGCAGTGACTACTGAAAAAACTGTTGCTTATTCGTTTCATTTCCATAGTTTTCCTCGCCACTGGTAAGTAGCAATGACAGTTGCACACACTACCGAGTAGCTTCCGGGAATGTTTAAATAACTGAGGATTTCAACCGATGAAGCAACTCTCTGAGCTCACCTTTAAGAGAAGGATACTTCCTTTTACGAATCGACGAGCTTATTATCAATCTTATTCACCCATAAAAATTAAAGCACTTTTAGGTCAATATTTTTCTCATGTTCTTTCTGTCAAGGGGTGATTTTTGGCACCGCAGTTGAGCTAGTTTTCAATAATTGAGCCGAAACTACTGCAGACTCTTCTCATCTTTACAAGCCTCCGGAGTTTCGAGCTTCTTCGAGGGTCACTGTATTTTTTTTTCAAGTTGAATCTTGAATGGGGGTAGTTTTTATACCCTCTGAGGGTTGACACTGTAGGACGTGGATGGTACGTAAGTTTTATTTTAGAATACTACGCAATTTCCGCCTATCATAGTATCCATGAAAATATAAATCCTATTGAATCTAACGTTTTTATTGTTTTTCTCGTGTCCCTTAAACTTGGTGTTGTTGTTCTCAACCCTATAGGAGTAGATTATTAAGATTACGTTGGACCTGATGCAGTTTCTTATCACTTTAACAAAACTTAGACATTTCGAGATATTTCAGCAGTCACTGCAGTTTTGAATCGATTTTTTACATGGGGGTAGTTTTCACCCCTCCCTAGGGGTGTGCTGCATATCATTTGTATGTACGCTGCTACCTAACCTTAATTTATATAATTCTATAATTCTATGAATTAAGATGTAACAACTCTTTCTTTTACCCCATTCAAAAGGTGTTTTTTGGCTATAGCTAATGATTTTGGGATGTACGATTTTTCGACCTCGGATTCGGATTCAGCGACCGAAAATACATAGAGATACAGGGGTTTGGTTCGCTGGTCTGATTTGTGTTATTAATACTAAATATAAAAAATCGGCAGCTACTGGAAGCGGCTGGAACCTCCCCACCCGGTTGAAATTAAACAGCCGTCTGCTACTTTATAACTGTAATTTGATTCGTAGCAGTAGCAAATGCTACGAGCTCTGATAGTCAATTTAAATCAGCCGTCATGACTTGCCTTTATACTATTGTAATATGACCCACCTATATTGATCTAATTTACGACGTCGTATGTGTTCACCGCCAAAATAGCAATAGAATTATTTATATTTCATTTAAAACTAGTGACCAATCCTCAAACTCTGAATAATTACAAACACCTAATATATGATCATATTTGATCATGTAACATTTTCCGCAATTATTAATAAAATTAATAATGAAAAAAGAAAGAAAAAAACCGCACTGTGTTGGGATCGAACCGTCGATCTCTTGATTTGTAAGTCATCATCATCATCATCATCATAACAAATTTATTTAGTTCTTTTAATACAAGAAATTGCCTCCTCGGATCGAGACCCGGAGCCAACCGTATGACAACGTCGCGTAGGGCCGTGGTGTTAGTGCGGTTGGGCGGATCGCGACCGGTTTAGTTCAATAAAACTTATATTTAAAAGTTAAAACTCCTGACGCCTGTGGCGGCTTAAAATTAACGTTAACATTGTTTTTGCCTACACAGTAAGCTTAAAATTAAAATATTTCGCTTAAAGCGTTTGGTCGCGCACTGTTTCACATTTTAGAATTTGGATTGCTGAGACGGGAAAAAAACTCAATGAAAAAACCCGTTCGAGGCAATTAATTGTGCCCCAACAGTCTGCTCGCCGTTGGGAAGTTGTGGTTGTGGAAAGGAAATTTAAATTTTTAAGAAGTTGTAATTTTTATAAGTTTCTCGGTCAAGAAGGAATTTTTAACAAAAACTGACAAAATAACAAAAATTACAAAAATACAAACAGTTAGAGATAGAATAGGGATAGGTACAGAATAAAATTATGGTGGTGAAAGTGTGTGATAGCGAGAAGTTTTGGTAGAAAAGAATTTGGCTAAAGAGGTTGCCGAAAGATAGGCAACGCCTGGTATGGTAATGGGTGTTTGATTTGGAAAGTGGCATTATGCATTCTGATTTGGGTAATGTTGCGTGTAAGTGGACTTTCGCCCAGTCGATAGGCGTAGAATTTCTGCGATGTTTCCCAGACGAAGTCCGCTAGTGGTGTGATATCATTGCATCGGTCATATAATTCTCTAAGTGAGGTGTACCTACCCGAGTCTGAAATGAGGCGCATAAATTTATGTTCCAAACCTTGAAGTTTTCGTATTGTCGTGGCTGGTATGCTGCACCGTACCGGCACCGCGTATGTGATGGCCGGTCTTATCACCATCGTGTACAACAGTTTTTTTGTCCTGTTTAGTCCACTACCCCTTGCCAGGAGCGGATACAGACTCCTGGATGCGGAGTAGACTTTTCTTACTGTCTCGTTGATGTGGGTATTGAAGGTAAGTCTTTTGTCTAGATGTACCTCCAGATACTTTACACAATTTTGATCGAGATTGGTGTTAAAATGCGGTTTTCTGTAAACCTGCGTGTGAGAAGTATCGCTTCGGATTTCCCGACGTTGACCCGAATCTTCCACTTGTCGTAATTCTCCATGGCACGAGCCATGTGTGCCTTCAGCAGCATATTCGCTGCTTGAGCGTTGCGCGAATGCACGTACATGGCCGTGTCACCGGCGTACTTGGCAAGTTTGGTATTCCAGAACTCCGCGAAATCCGATATGTATAGGTTGTACAGTTTTGGTGACAGATACTATCCCTGGGGGACGCCCGCGCGAATGTCCCGCCGTGTTGATAGCTTATTGTTCACTCTGACCTGCAGCGATTTGTCTGTCAGGAAAGACTGAATCAGTTTGGTATGTATATTAGAAAGTCTAGTTGGTTAAGTTTGTGTATAAGTCCCGATATCCAGACGGTATCAAATGCTTTCTCAACATCTAGGAGCACCATGGCATGGCGGTGCTCTTCCTGAGGTTGTATTACACCTTGACGTCATTCACGATCCTGACGATTGGTGCATAGTGCTCCTGCCTTTTCTGTCAGTTACGCTTTAGCCCAGTAGACCACTGAAAACTTACGACATAGTTTTACATATGTTGATAATATAGAAACATTGAATTCGGTTTGTTCTCTACAATAATTTGTATAAAAAAATGTAGGTATATAAAAAAAGGTGTAAGTGGGATATACCGTTGACATCGGAATTTTAACTGCTTTCCAATGGTTAGATTACAAATTGTAAGTAATAATAAAATAAACAAGTTGTTGTGCCAAAATGGCACTAAACGTAATCGGATCTCAACCAAAGCCTTTTCAGATCTTCTAGAGCACTAAAGAAACCCTCGTGCAAAGTAGTTTCGCCGCTATCGTGCTAACACACATACGCACACATACATATATATACACACACAGACATTTTTCAAAAACCACTTTTTTGGATTCTTGGGACCTCAAAACGCAAAGATTTGATGTTATCTCAATTTTCGATTTTGGACCAATTTTAGTAACCTCCCACAATTTTATTGTGGGGAGGTTAAAAATGCGTAGCTCAGTAAAATCATTACCTTCAGTTTGTACTTTCTTTATTATGATTATTATTTGCGTAATAAATATGTATGTATATTTGTTTAAATCGAGAAGCAAGCAACCAAAGAAAATATAATTAAAAAAATGTTAATTATAATTTACATTAGGATATCTCTAATGTCTCTTCTGGGAATTAATTCCAAAACTTATATGAAAATCTGCGCTCTTCGCTGTTCTTATACATGTATTACTTCCTTTGATAATTTTAAAATATCCTGGATTGCAAATGCAAAAGTTTGGAGCAGCGCAAACTCCATTTGGACAACCTGATGAACAAAAAGCAACACATTTGTTGTTATTTCCGAATGAAGCTGGAACGTAACCTAGAAATTAAAAAACGATTTAATTTAATTTGCATACATTTTAATTGTAATCTGTGCAATATTAAGAAAATGATTAGGGAATCAGTGAAACTGTATAAATGCTCATTTTAGGGTTCGTACGTCAAATGGACAAACAGAACCCTTATGGAATCACTTATTTGCCCGTTCGTATATCTGTCACTGCAGTTTTTTTGGACTAAATAGAGGTATCAAGCTGAAATTTGGTATTGTTATAAAGCTTACTATAGTCTGTTTTTAAAGCAGGAGGAGTAAACATGGAAGTCCCATTCACATCATAAAAGTAACCAGAAAATACACTACAGCCTTTTTGTCGTTTTGGGCAACCAACAATACATGGCTACAGTGAAATTGTCTGTATTTTATTACATTATACGATGCATCGACCTCTATTTGACCTCTAAGTACTTTATACAGCATCCATACTATTTACGCGCAATATAAATGACGCCAAGTAATTAGCCACTTTACCTTCAGATGTATATAAAAGGGATTAAAAACTGATATAATGTGCAGACGATAAAACAGAAATTATAACCAAATAATAATTTATGACATGAAATTAAAATTTTTACAATATATGTGTCAAAATTTACGACTATAGCCTTGTGTAAAACTGGCGAAGGCGTATCCAATCACAGATGTATAATTTAGTGCGTTAAATTTAAAACGCTCCTCCTGGTTTAAAAACAGACTATAATCCGCATATATTCGAATATAGAGAACCTACAAAATATTTCCAGTTGGGACGCGGGGCAAAGTTTGACACACCAAAAAAACGTTGTATTAGGTGATATGGGATAATTTGAAAAGGATTTTCATATGGATATCAAAACTATATTTCAAAGAAATTAATTTTATTCTCCCAAAAACGCATTTCAAAACTAATTCTTTCCCTCTATTTCTAAAATTGATAAAGCTAACATTTCAAAAATAAGAACAGTAGTGGCAAAGGTATATGTATACTTTATAGGAGAATAATTGTAATGCTTCCAGTAGCTAGTTTCAAATAAATTAATAATGAGCGATGACAAACAAACTTAACAATTATTATTATGCGGTTGGCAAAATTACTTCTAAAATGATTTTTCAAAAAGTCAAGGATTCTTTTTCTTTTTACTTCCCTCGCATACCGAAGGAAAGTATTGTATTCGAGAAAAATTCACTCTCCGAGATTTTTTCGGATGTTCACGTTTCAGATCATGTAGGTTACGAAAATATAGGTTTTTCAATTTTGTCTGTCTGTCGGTCTGTTGGTGCATTAACTAAAAACAACTTGAGGGAAGACAGTCAAATTTGGTAGGTAGCTAACACCACTGCAACCTAAGAAATGGTTATACTTTGACTGGAAAATATACAGGGTGAACCGTCTAAAGGGAATAAATAGATAATGGAAAAAACATTTTTTCGTTCAAATTTTAAATTTCCACGTTTCATGACATTCTAAACCTATCTCAAGAAAATTTTTTTTTTTGAAAATTTTAGAAAACATTTTGAAGTTTCGAAAATTTCGAAAATTTTTTTATAAAATGGATGATGGAAAAATTTCTTTTTGATCAAATTTAAAATTTTCACGTTTCGTGACATTCTAAACCTATTTATTTATTTTTCATGAAAATTTAAAATAGAAAAAAAAATCGGTAAATGTATTTGCACAGAACTTCCCTCTTTATTTGTGCATGGCGGTCACTTTAAAAAATTATTATTTACGAAATGACATTGAGAATAATAATCGGAATATAGTCATCATTATTATTACAAAGAAAACCTAACTTTTGGTCAAAAAAATATACAGAGTGGTCATCCGACAGCAAAAATTCAATACTAAATAACAGGTGCCAAATATGGAAACTTGCGCAAATATCATTTACAAATGTCCACCATGGTTGAATTATTTCTTGGGATGACCACTCTGTACATTTTTCAATAAAACTATAATAGGTGCATATGCCAAATATTATTGCCATGTGTCATATTTTCGTTCCACATTCATGTAGTGGAGTGGTTAAAACATTTCATTTTTTTAAAGGTTGAGAATGTCATGAGATGTGAAAATCTTAAATCCGAGCAAAAACAATTTTTTCCTGTCATCTATATTATATTTTGTGGTGGTGAAAAATTTTCAAATTTTTTATTTTAAAAATTTTTGGAATAGGCTTAGAATGTCACGATACGTGAAAATTTTAAATTTCAGCGAGAAAAAAAATCAATCAAGTCTATGGTAGTGTAAAAAAAAGATTAGATTTAAAAAAAAAAAATGTTTTTAAATAGGTCTAGAATGCCATGAAATGTGGCAGTTTTAAATTTGAGCAAAAAAATTTCTTCTCCATCTATTCCAATTGCAAAAATTTTTTCAAAATTATTTCAGAAAATTTCAACATTCTTTCTTCCTGTTGTAGGCTTAGAATGTCATGAAACCTGAAAATGTTAAATTTGAGCAATAGAAAAATTTTTCATCTATTCTGTAAATAGTGGCAATTTTTTTTTTTTATTTTCAATTTTTTTAAATCGGTCTAGCATGCCCTGAAACATGGAAATTTTAAATTAGAGCAAAAGAAAAAATATTTCATGTATTCTATACCAGTAAAAAAAAGATTTTTTTTTTTTGAAATAGGTGTAGAATGCCAAGAAACGTGGACATTTTAAATCTGAGCAAAAAGAAATTTTTTTCCATTTATTCATGGAAAAAAAAATTCAAAAAAGGATACAAAAATTTAACGTTTTCTTTTTTAATAGTTTAGAATGCCATGAAACGTGGAAATTTTAAATTTGAACAAAGAAAAAATTTTTTTTCTATCTATTCGTGGAAAAATTTTTTTCAAAGACGTTGATAAAAAAAATTTCATGACTCCGTCAAGTAGTTTCCTACTTAATGCATCAACAGACAGACAGACTGACGGAATTGAAGAACTTATATTTTTGTAATCTACGTAATCTGAAACGCCAAAATCCTAAGAAATCTCGGAGGGTGATTTTTTCTCGAATACAATACATCCCTTCGGTATGCGAGGGAAGCAATATTTGAAATTTTGAAAATTTTATATAAAATGGATGATAGTAAAACACTGTTTTGCAAACATTTCCACGTTTCATGACATTCTAAACATTTTTTTCGAGAATTAAAAAAATCAGTTACACAGAACTTCCCTCTTTATTTGTGCATGGCGGTCACTCTAAAAAAATAATAATTCCAATATGTCATTGAAACTAATAATCAGAATATAGTTATCACTATTATTACAAAGAAAACCTGATAAGTTTTGGTCAAAAAAATATACAGAGTGCTCATCCAACAGCAAAAGTTCAATACTAAATAACAGGTGCCACATATGGAAGGCTTGCGCAAATACCTTTACAAATGTCCACTATGACTGAATTATTTCTTGGGATGACCACTCTGTACATTTTTCAATAAAAGTATAATAAGTGCATATGCCAAATATTATTGCCATCTGTCACATTTTCAATTCCACATTCACGTAGTGAAGTGGAAGTATAGTGGTGGTTAAATAATTTCGTGCTAAAAAAATTTTTCCATGTATTTTAGTGGTAAAAAATTTTTGAAAAATGGTGAAAAAAATTTTCAATTTTTTTTTCTGAAATAGGTTTAGAATGTCATGAAACGTAAAAATTTTAAATTTGGGCAAAAAAAATGTTTCCATATATTCTAGTGGTAAATTTTTTTTCCAAAACGGTAAAAAAATGTTGCAAATTGTTTTTTTCGAAATAGGTTTGGAAAATTTTAAATTTGAGCAAAAGAAAAAAAGTTTTCATCTATTTTATAGTAAGTATGTAGTGATAAATAGATAAAAAAAAAATTTAAAATTTTTAAATATTTCAAGAAAAAATTTAAATTTGTTTGAATAGCTTTAGCCATGGAAACGTGGAAATTTTAAATTTGAACAAAGAAAAAAAATTTCCATCTGTTTTAGTGGTAAATTTTTTTCAAAAATGGTAAAATAAATTTCAAATTTTTTTTAATAGGTTTAGAACGCTATGAAACGTGGACATTTTAAATTTGAGCAAAAAAAAATTTTTCATTATATATTCCCTTTAGACACTCCACCCTGTATATTCTCCAGAGAAAGTTTAACCATTTCTTCACTGACAAATTTGACTGCTCTCCGTCAAGTAGTTTTTAGTTAATGCACCAACAGACAGGCAGACAGACACACAGACAGACTGACGGAATTGAAAAACCTCTATTTTCGTAATCCACGTGATCTGAAACGTCAAAATCTGGAAAAATCTCGTAGGGTGATTTTTTTTCGAATACAATACTTCCCTTCGGTATGCGGGGAAGTAAGAAACTGCAATAGAATAGATGATGGAAAATTTTTTTTTCTTCAATTCTGAAATTTTCACATTTCATTATATTCTTAACCTATTTCAACAAAAAAGCGTTTTGACAATTAAAAAAAATCCCACCACTTACTATACAGTAGATAATGGAAAAAGTTATCAGGTTTTCTCTGTAATAATAGGGCTAACTACATGGCGATTATAATTCTCATATGTCATCTCTTAATTAAGAATTTCTTAGAGTGACCGTCTTGTATGAAGAGGGAAGTTGTGTAAATACCTTTACCGATTTTTTTTTTGTGTATGTCAAGAACTAGGAATAGATCAATTTTTTTTATACATTTAAATTGCAGGTATAATTAAATAATTATAATTGCTTTTACAATTACACTTATTATTGTAGATTTTAGGAACAATTCCTGAAATGAGGTATCCATATATTTTTCTTCTATTAATATGAGGCCGTTAATACATTAATGTACTACTACAGGAAATGTTATCTGACAATGTTTTTCTTACAATTTCCAGGTTTAATGTGGCGTCATAAACTCGCTTTTCAGCTATCAACCAAATCTGGATCAAATTTAAATGAATGTACATACGATAGTTATGCTTTTGTTGTTTGAAGTTTCTGCGGTTATTAATTTAAAGACCGATAATATCGTTGATGGTACGGGAACCTCTGCGTCAATGTAACTTTCATTTGTTTAGATTTGGTACTTACTCAGGAATAGATAGTTTACTATCTTAGGATCGCAAGAATTTTTTTAGAGTAACGAGAAGCACGTGATTTAATGTGTTCTTTACAAATGTCTCGAAAAAAATCGTTTGGTCAAAAGATGCTAAGAAATCTTTTTTAAAGACAACGAAATCTCCATTAAGATGATACGTGTTATATCGATTTTTGATGAAAATGAACCAGATAATTCCAGAACCAAAGGATTTGGCGTGGTTTGACCATGCCAAAGAAATGTGTGAAATGTTTTATTATGCATCCCTACAAGTGGGTCTGAAAATAAATAATTCAAAAACTCAAGTGATGATCAACCTGGTACTGAGTGAAAACATCTCAGTAGCTGGAATGCATATTGAACAGACAATATCATACAAGTACTTGGGCCATGAAATTCGCCTAAACAAAGATAACACAGCCACACACAAAAAAACAAAATTTCGCTTCCACCAACGAAACCTAGTACAACCTAGGTCGCGTTAAGGTCATTTCAAATCAGGTCAAATTATTAAATTTCGATAGAAAAATTTGAAAAAAATTTGTATATAGTTTTTTGACGTCGCTGAATCCAAATCCGAGGTCGGCTTGTCGTTATCGGGTCGCGTTAAGGTCATTTCAAGGCCAAATCATTAGATTTCGATAGAAAAATTTGAGAAAATGTGTATATAGGTTTTTGAGGTCGCTGAATCCAAATCCGAGGTCGGCTTGTCGGTATCAGGTCGCGTTAAGGTCATTTCAAGGTCGAATAGTGGAAAACCTGACAAAAATATTCACCTATTATTTTGCGATTTTTCCAACTCTCTTACTAGATCGTTAAGTTACTCTCACGTTGTGAACTTGGTCTATTTTTTAAATCAAACACATTTAATTTTACGAGCTATGCACATTGTAGAGCGTGTCCATATCTTGTAATCGAGGGTGTTGTAGTCCTAATGTCCACTTTATTCTTATATGCTACAAAAAAATGGATTCCTTTGCCTGCCTGAACTATTTTGCTTTTCTAGACATTTGGTCGAAAATTACTTATTTGGAGAACAAAGTGACCGATTTCAATATACAGCTATTCTTGTAGCTTCAGCAATACCTTTTATGAGATCGCTTTCAAGATAAAAATATATTTACGGCAGATCTAGTCCTATTTATGACTTCGTTATTTTGTAAACGTTTTAAAGTGCATTTTGATTTCATTAAGCATTTTTTAAAATGTTTAAGTCATTCCTTATGCATCTTTAAATTTTATAAATGAACCATGTAATAAATAAGAATAAATCTACTGTAAAGCATTTTTTCGGCAAATTAGTCTTTACCTGCTGCCTCGTCAAGTGCGATGTTGGTGACAACTGCCCCGAAAGGGAATGTGTAGAATGGAGCCGCTCATTAGCTTGTCGAGGTGCAAATCAATATTTATATATCGCAAATCTAGCTTTTTATGCAATCGTATACTTGTTATACATCTTATACATCCTCTGCTTATGCGTGAAATAACAGGTGAATATTTTTGTCAGTTTCTCCTCCACTCGACCTTGAAATAACCTTAATGCGATCTGATACCGACAAACCGACTTCGGATTTGGATTCAGCGACCTCAAAAACCTATGCACAAATTTATTCAAATGTTTCTGTCGAAATCTAATGATGTGACCTTGAAATGACCTTAACACGACCTGATACCGACAAACCAACGCCGGATTTGGATTCAGCGACCTCAAAAACCTATATACAATTTTTTCAAATTTATTGTCGAAACCTAATGATTTGACCTTGAAATGACCTTAACGCGACCTGATACAGACAAACTGACCTCGGAAACTTAGGGTGTACTAGGTGGAAGCGAACATTTTTTTGTGTGACTGTGTAATCAGACCTATGAACTTGGGCGTAGAATAGGGCTGACTTATGCCGCATTTGGAAAACTGAGATATATTCTCAAATTAAACATTCCCATTTGCCTCAAGAGAAAGGTGTTCGACCAATGTGTTTTGCCAGTTCTGACTTACTGGGTGGAGACTCTAACACTTACCACAAAGCGACAGTGAATAAGATCCGGGTAACCCAACGGGCAATGGAACGCAAACTGCTGGGATTGTCTTTGGGAGACCGGATACCAAATATAGAACTACGTGTTAGATCTGGGCGTAACCGATGCGATTGATAGAATAGCAAATTTGAAGTGGAACTGGGCTTGACACGTCACAAGAGTAGGGGATGACAGATAGACGAAGCGCATATTAGAGTGGAGACCGAGATAAGACGCTCTTCGGAACAATGGACTACCAACAACCAGATGGACAGATGACCTGAAACGAATTCATAAAACTTGGATGCATATAGCACAGGACAAACATTCGTGGAAACAGTTACGGGAGGCCTATGCCAGCAGTGGACGCATATTGGCTGATGAAGAGGAAGAAGAACCAGATACAGAGTTTTGAATTTGTGGTCTTTAGGGGTAAAAATATAAATTTATACTTATTTACTTAAGAACAATATACCATATTTCAAAAAATTGTTCCCACTTGCTATACTTGTTCCCATTGTTCCCACTTGCTATACTTGCTTCCTCTGGTTTCTCTTGCAAATTCTCATATTTTATCGACATAACCTTCATCAAAAAATCATATTTTCTATACTTACTAAAGTTTTACCTAAATATTAACATATTTTGTTAACGAATATGTACTGATAACACAGTAGAAATTTAAGATCGAGTGCGGCAGAATGGTCAGTGAAAATAATTATTATAATAATTAAACTACTCGATAGATCATTATGAAATTCCATAGTATTCTATTGTGATAAATAGACGACAAAAAGAAATCAAGAGGATCCATTAAGGATTGCGACATGTAGAGTGATTCTGTTGGTACATTTCAAATCTATGTGGACTAATGGTATAATTTTTAGGGTAAAATCATTCCTTTTCGTCGCCGGGACGATTTTATTAAAAGTTTTCAAAAAGTGCTCATAAAATTTTGTTCCGGAACAATTAAATAGCGTAGTGGGTTAAAGCGCGTTGTGTGGCTAGCAGAGTTGATCACACTATTTATAGTCTAGTGCACTATTAATACCTTGCTTCAACACTGGCAATGTCGGTGGGTATAGTTCACTCCATATTTGTACGCCATATACAAAACTCAAAGCTGCCGACAGAGCTAATATACAGGGTCCGCCACTTAAAACTCCCCAGACTCGCAACTTCCCTATTGTTTAAGCTACGACCATGTTCGGCACATCAAATTGTAGATATTTTTAAGGCCTTTAAATATGCATACAGAGTGATTAAAAAATATATATTTTTAAGATTATTACGAAATGAAATTTAATTTCCTTGAATATTCTTTCCCGCGCCCTGTACATGAACAGTGGTATATTTATTATAAAGGTTTTAATTAGCTTCAATTTATGTTATTACGTCATATTCGATATTCTCTTGCATTTGAGAGAGACATTAAAAACTCTCTTCTTGACGCCAAACTGAATTCTCTTAAAATAAATTTGAAAAGAATGTAAATAATAATTTTAAGTTTTATTTGTAAAAGACATATCATAAACAATATTTAAAGTAACAAAACAGCAATAACAAATAAAGGGAAACATTTTTTTCTCTTTTGTGATATCACTTGATGAACCCATTGCTAATAAGTGCATGTTTTCAAGTAATACACATATTTTTTACTAATAAAACTTGGTTGCTCTTCTAGTGGCTCTACAGATATTTAAATAAAAATTTTATAGTCATGATTCAGTTTCATGAACTTCCTTACTTTTATTCATTTTGTTTTATTCTTTTGACTTTTAAGGTGTTCAGATTTAAGGACAAGATCGAAATGTCAAAAACTCGTAAGCTAGTACGTATGTTAATCCTAGATGGCACGGTGTGTATCGTATCTTATTTTATTGGCAAGTTTCAATATTTGTCGGAATGTTGTCCGCATTGCCACATGTACAAAAATTTATTTAGTATCAGATATAATAAATGTTACAAATTATAATTATAAATAATACCCAATTACATAAATAGTCGTAAAATAGCTAGTATCTGGTTAGGTAAATTCTAAAATGTAGGTGTGCATAATTCATGCCATGTACAACTAATATCATATAGGGATATTGTTTAAATTTTAAAATGAAATAGTTAACAACATTATTAATTTCGAATTAAGCAGCAAGAACTTTTATCCAAATTATGGGGACATGTCAAAGTTTTAATTATTGAAAATGGCAAAGACAATATGTATTTAAATTTGGCAACTGTTCATCATCTAATTTTTATTCTACCTAACAGTTGTAAATATGTCCTTGAACGTAGTGTGTGTGAGAAGCGTCTAGGTACACCAAAAGTCCGAAGCTTCGACCTTGCGCAAAACGTGATATCATTTATCTGACTATTTAATATTTATTCCTTGTTCTAGCGTTCACCGTCAGCCGAGTGGCTAGCGCGTAGATAAAACCATGGAAGGTCCCGGGTTCAAACTCCTACGTCCGCTGATTTTTTTTTCTTTAATTTTGTAATGATTAATATATTTTTTCACTAATTCTTTTCTATGATTTCTTTAGGTTAGGTTAGAGGTTTTTATTCTGCTTAAATAATTTCATTATTTCGTGTGATTTCTTTAGGTTAGATTAGTAGGTTTTTATTCTGATATCTAATTGTTATAATAATTATTAGCGCCGCAGGCAGTATAATCGTCGCTGATAAAGAAATGGGTAGTGCGGGGGTGTCCCCCCACTTTTTTTCACAAAATAACACGAAATACTTCAATTTCGACAATTTCTCGACTTGTAGAATTTATTACATATTTACAAGGTAATGCGCATGCTCAAAGCTCCGGACTTTCGGCAAAGATTAGGGAATTAACAAGATAGGACAGCCAGCGGAAAACCTTGTATCTTTTAGCAATGGCGCCATTGACGTCGACATTTAAATGGAGTTTTCGCGCCATAATGAAAATTGGCCAACACTGTCTCCTGATAGAACGACCGAACTCAGCTGACTGTCAGTAGCCAAGGTCACTAAAGTACAGGTTGCTTAGTAATATATGTCACACGAAGTATTTCTATGTTTATATGTAAGGTATCTATTTGGTTAGGATAGAATTGTACATTGAAAGAATAATTTTGAACTTTTTCTATAAAATGAGGAAAAAAACAGCCACACGCAGCTGTCATCGAGGTCTATACGTGACGTAGCACTTGTCGATTTTGATGAGCCAACCTATCTTTTAGTAAGCTTGGTCAAATTCGTTTAATGCATAACCGACAAATCCCGAAACCGCTTCCGCTGGATGTCGTGTCCCTTTAAATTGGAGTACACAACTGTCTTCGTCTATTTCGTCTTCTCCGTCTGACTGTCCTATCTTGTTAGGTCTCTAATCTTTGCCTGACCTCTAGATATAGTGTATCATTATCCTATTTTCCAAAAAAATTAACATACTGTTGCACATATCTAAGAAAAGAACATAACCAATATCGAGTAAGTATATTGGGTTAATCATTCTTACACAATAAAAAATTGCCAAAACTGGCTGATTGAACCCGTAACAGCTCTACTAATGTATAGGACAATGACAGGTCTATCATCGACTACGGGTGTATTTTCTACGGATCTGCAAGTGACAGCCTACTAAAGCGAGTAGATATCTTACAAAATAAAGCCTACGTATCTGTTCTGGCGTCATGAAGTCTACGCCGATAGAAGCTCTCAGAGTTGAAACAGGGGAACCCCCTTTACGTCTTAGAAGAGAATATTTAAGCAAAAAATTATAATGAAGTTAAAGACGGCGCAACAAGATCAATTTTTGGGTAATATCAATAACCTAACAAGACATGATCTCATAAACAAGTACTGGGGGAAAAGGAATTCCCTCCATTATCTACCGCATTACCGATACTGCCAAATTCGACCATAGAATTATAAAGGCACCAGTAACCCTTGGTTGTTTAGACTGGGAAAGTTTATTTGTTCGGGTAGCGGTAATCTTTCCAAGTTTGCGGACAATAATAGCACCATCAATAAATTTATTTTACTGGAACAAATGAGCAATTTTGAAGATTTTACCAAAATATACACCGAAGGCTCAAAAGTAATTTAGGTACTGGATGTGCATTTTTAATTCCCTTATTAGAAATCAAACAAAGAATTAATCTACCCAAAGAAGCGTCTATTTTCTCAGCTGAGGCGTATGCTATTCTGGATGCATTACTATTTGTTTCAGAAAATAATATTAAGAAATGTCTAATTCTATCCGATTCCATGTCGGTACTTAAAAGCCTAGAAAAAATTAATACAATTACCTCGCCCATAATAATGAATATAATTAAAACATATCACGATTTACATAGAAGGGGGTATATAATACATTTCATGTGGATAAAGGCACACACAGGACTAGCTTATAACGAGCAGGTCGATCTACTTGCGAAGAGAGCCTGTACTGATTATGATAAGGAGTTAAACGAAATTCCGGTGACAGATTTACTTCCAATATTTAAAAAGGAAATAATGTCAAGCTGGGCTAGGATTTACAACAATGCTTACAAAGAAAGGCCAACCAATTACTTCCTTATACACCCGGGTATATTGCAACACAAATGGTATCATGATGTAGCAGTACCAAGAAAAATGTATACCATAATAGCTCGACTAAAATTTAATCATGGTCGTTTTCCGTATCATCTGAATAAAATAAAAATTATAAATAATGACTTATGTTCGTGTGGAAGAGTGGGGGATATAAATCATATTTTTTTTGAATGTAATGTACATTCAAAAAAAATATGATAAGTACTCAGCAGCACGAGCCCAACTTATGGATAAGCTCCTTACGTTGGAGCTCCAATTGCCAATGAACATGAATTATATCCTGTGCTCGGAAAATTTGCCAGCATATCAAGCATTGTTCGAATTTGTAAACTCTACTGGAGTAGTAATATGATAGTGTAATTTCTTTGTTAAATCTGTAATATATAAAAAAAAAGAAAGAAAAAAAGAGGAAATAAAAAAGGAAAAAAAAAAGAAAAAAAAAAAAGAAAAAAAAAGAAAGAAAGAAAAGAGAAAAAGAAAAAAAAGAAAGAAAAGGAAGAAAAAGGTAAAAAAGAAAAAAGGAAAAAAAAAAAAAGAAAAAAAGGAAAAAAAAAAGAAAAAAATAATAAAAAATTTTAAAAAAATGATATAATATGTATAGAGGAAAAAAAAAGAAATATGTAATATCGAACTAAGAACTTGTTATGGTTATTAGCGTTAAATGTTTGTTTTAGTAAAGCCAAGTATGTAAATATTTGACCGGGAATGCTACGGTTACAGCAGAGTAGTAGTTGTATTTGCCTTAATTCGGTGACATTGGCTGAAGGAAAAACCAAGGCCACAAAAAAAAAAAACCGTAACTTCAGGGCTTAGGTCACACGTTGTTTCTTCTCGATGAAGCATTGAAGCAGTCACACAGTGAAATATAAGATACTCTTTTCTGTGGAAGCATAAACGAGATAAAGTTATGGACAGTTGATTAAAACACCAATGCCATGAACCATATTCAGGGTTCGAACCTAATTTATATATTTACATTCATTGAAAATTCACCTAATTTTTGACAAAAATGAACAGAATTTATTGTATATATTGTATACTTGGAATATAGTGCCATTTTAGTGCTTGAATACAGTTGCAAACTGTTGACCATTTAATAATACTTTCATTGTTTAGTTTATTTAACAAATTTAAATTTGTCACTTTTCATTTCCTTCATAAATCAAAACCATTACCCCTTTTCATTTATAAGGCTATTGGCGCCATCTTCTAGTTACATGATCAACTTATTCTAAATATTATTTACAATTATTCTGATGACTCATCGATTTGTGTTGAAAATCAATTTCATACATTACAATGTACAAAAGCAATTTTATGCAATATTTTACACAGATAAGAGATAATGACTGTAATACACATCAAAACGACCTAATTAAATGTACTTAAATAACTCTGATTATCTAATATAGCTACAAATGTATCGTCTGATAGGTAATTAGGTAATTTTAATTTATTCCGAATTTATTGTGCACTTAAAAAAGAAACAAACAGGTCAGTTGTATTTGGCCGACTTCTGTTATAATACTGCCCACTTTAAAACTTCGTTTGAATTACTTATACAAAAGTTATTTATGAAATACCAATTGTCGATTTGACGGAATTTTAATGATTATTAGGCAACCACATATACATTTTTTGACATTTCGATCCTGATCTTAATAAATCAACCATAGCTTTGCTATTAGTAATATTTCACATTTTCTAAGTTAGCCATGAAAGTTTTAATAAAAATACTTAAAAAAAATACGCTGGTGGACCTATTTTTATAAAAAATTAAAAATATTGTCCAACATTATTTAAAAAAAAAACGAACAAAATAATTCTTAATTATGTTAACAAGAAAACTAAAAATAGCAATGTTGATTTTGCAATAAACATTAATGTTTTCTTTAAAAAAATGTTATCAGCTAAAGAGACAATTAAAAGTTTTTTACAAATATTGTTCAAAATTTAGCCCATTAACGTGAATGCAGTAGTTAAATCTTTTTATTAATTCACCATTCACTGTACGTAATAAGGTATTCCGTCGAATAGAATTACATCCAATTCAATTTTTTAAATCCTCAATGTTCTGCGGTTGGGTGTTATACAAAAATCCCTTAAGGTAACCCCACAAAAAGAAATCCAGCCGATTTAAATTTGGTGATTTAGCTGGCCATCGCACAGGTCCGGTATTGCCTATCTACTGGTTTCCAAAAATCGTGTTTAAATAATTAGAAACAATACGGGCATTATGTGGAGGAGCACCATCTTGATGAAAACAGATACTTCTTCTAACTTACAGGGGAATTCCTTCTAAATCGTTAGGTAAGTCATTTCGTAAAACAATCAAGGTAAATTTCGCTATTTAAATTATTTTCAAAAAAATGTGGCCCTGCCACCAAGTATACCTATCCACACATTGACTTTATATTTTACCTGAAAATTTCTTTTTCGCGTCCATCTAGGGTTCCTATCACTCCAATTGTGTATATTGTGCCTGTTTCCATTACCGCTTTCATTGAATGTCGCCTCGTCGCTCCAAACAATGCTATGAAGGAAATTCTATCTTTCATTCAGTACGGATACTCGTGCCAAAAAATGAAGTCGTCGTTCATAATCTACTTGGTGAAGTTGTATTAAAATCATTTTATAAGCATGATAACTTTTGTCTTTGAGGATTCTTTTGACCGTAGTCGAAGAAATATTTGTCCTAGTACTGATTGCTGATATTGAGGTTTGTGGATTTTCATTAACGGCAGCGACAACTTCATTTATATTAATATCATTCCTCACCGGTTTACTTCTATTTCTCTTTAGTTTGGTAAACGAACCATATCTTTTAAGATTATCAACTAATAATTTTATGGATTTATGGTCAGGACAGCGTCTACCAGGAAACCGTTGAGAATAGAATGTGGAAGCTTTTCTAGCATTACGTTTATATTCTCTACAAATCAATAAATACTCTGTTTTTCAAAGTTGAATATTGAACCATGTCGAATTGTTAATAGACTGACGAGCGAATTAATGTTCAGAAAATAACTAGTCTGATTTATTTTAATTTGGCATATTAAAACTTCCATGGCGAACGTAGAGAATGTGAAATATTGCTAATAACAAAGCTATGGTTGATTTATTAAATTTGAACAACTTAAAAGGCGAAAGAATAAAATAAAATGAATAAAAGTAAGGAAGTTCATGAAACTGAATCATGATTTTAAATTTTTTTATTTAAATGTCTGTAGCCACAAGAAGAACAACCAAATTTTATTAGTAAGAAATGTGTATTACATTAAATCACAAAAGAGAATAAAAAGTGTTTCCTTTTATTTGTTGTTCCTGTTTTGTTACTTTAAATATTGTTTATGATATGGCGTTTACAAATAAAACTTAAAATTATTATTTACGTTCTTCTCTAATTTTTTTAAGAGAATTCGGTTTGAAGTCAAAAAGAGAGTTTTTAATTCTTTTCTCTAAAACGAAAGAGAATATCGAATATGACGTAATAACATACATTAAAGCTAATTAAAACCTTTTATAAGAAAACAATAACACAGTTCATGTACAGGGCGAGGGAAAAATATCCTCAAGGAAATTAAGTTTCATTTCGTAATAATTTTTTATTTTTTTTTTAATTACTATGTGTGCATATTTAAAATATATATTTAAAAAATATCTACAATTTGATGTGCCGAACATGGTCGTAACTTATAAAATAAGGAAGTTAGGAGTCTGTGGAGTTTTAAGTGGTGGACCTTGTATAGGGAGAACGGGGCATACTGAATTTTTTTGGACAATATTAAATAATATACATAATGCATTACTTAATAGATATAGCATCATTACTCGCATGTAAAATATGTTCTGGCATGATTAAGATAAGAAATACGCGAAAATATGCCTTATTTAATTAAGATTTCTAACTCTTGTAATATATTTAAAAATGAATTATTATTTGTTTGCTTATAATTGTATTGAAACATTCTTTATAGGATTTTGCAAACAGCAGAAAAAATAACTATCTATAACTAAAAGAAAAACTTTGTGTAGAAATATTAATGAAATCTTTGCATTCTTTCGATAACCTGAATTCTGGTTATGCTAGCAAATTAAAATCCTAAAATGAATTTGTCTAATTTCTTAACGTTTCAAAGGCTAAGCATTTCCAGGAAACAGAATGATAGATTTCATGAAAATGTAATCCATTGGAATGAACAATTTTTTAAGACAAGGTAGATAAATAAATTCATTTTAGGTCTTTGTTCTCATTTTTAACTGAATCTTCATAATCGTAGGGGGTTATGTGGATACTAGTTTAATCTGCATGGCCGTAGGGGACTGTGTGGATGCTAGTGTTAGAATGAGAATTGTCAAATAAGAAATTAGACAAATTCATTTTAGGATTTTAATTTGCTAGCATAACCAGAATTCAGGTTATCGAAAGAATGCAAAGATTTCATTAATATTTCTACACAAAGTTTTTCTTTTAGTTATAGATAGTTATTTTTTCTGCTGTTTGCAAAATCCTATAAAGAATGTTTCTTGTAATATAGTTACGTGAATTACCCCTAACTAAAACATCATACCTAAAGAACAGATAAACAGTGACGTACTTTGAATTTATCTGTCAATGTTGCCAAGGACGGGCAATGCGCCCACCAATGCAGCAGATATTTCTATCTTGATACAAATTAGAGAAAGATTTTTTAACTCCCAGAAACGTCAATAAGTCTCTACCGTAAAAACGATTTTTAAATCTCTAGTATTATTTTGTTCATTCTAATACGTAAAATTTGAAATACGACTCTGTAGTACCTTGTCGGCATGTAATAGCGCTGTCTTTGATATTTGGATGGCTAGTTTTTATTGCCTTTGTTATGTGTCTTAAACAAATGGTGACAACTATAATGGTTATGCGTCTGCGATTTTTCAAATATGTATATGTATTGTGTAATATATTAGGTTAAATAATAGGTATTTTTTTATGATTCGTCGTTCACAACCATATTTAAATAATTGATATGTCTAAGATCTTCATTTCGCAATAAAGTTTAATAAATAATCTCTCAAATGCAGCATCTAAGATTTTAAAGTATAAAGAATGTGAAATTTTTGTGTAACTCCAACTTCTACAAAACCTTGCGTACAAATAAAGAAAACTAAAATAAAAGTTTTTAAAAATGTGTGCACCCAACCTGCCTCTACACCTACATGCATTACAACTTTATTACATGAAAATAATAACAAATATTAAATATTCTAGTGGACTTTTTAAAGGACTCTAACATTAATTTGTAATTATAGATTAATCTTCATAATCGTAAATAATGTAATATAATTATTTACATTTAATATTCGTTCATTCTTTTACTGAGATTATTAATTTTTTCTTTTAAGGAGAGTTTCGTTTATCTTTGTTATTTATCCTATTGTTATTTTATTCTTCAAACCGTGGTCCAACCCAATTCTGTAAAAACAAAGCCCTGATAGAACCCTGAGCAAGAAGAATGTGTAATAACCCCTCTCCCTCCCTTCTTACGTATTAATTCTGTAGTAGGTTAGTTTCGTAGTAGGTTAATAACATAAGGTATTTGCCATTACAACAATTTGTGGTGTATGAGTTATCATGAACTCAAAGTCAAACAAATGGGAAAAAAATAAACGTAATTTTACCGGTTCTCTCTTGGCATTTTACTCTAAAATAAGTATTTTAGGAAATATTCGCAATAACGAAAAAATATGTCGTTTTCTCCTGAAAACTGGCACAACAGGCTAATTTGAAACACGCATATTTTGAAGTATAAATGGGTACAAAAGTCTCTTCCAGTTCGAGTAGCTGAGACATTGTAGTTCAGGGTAGAATTTCAAGTAGATTAAAAACTGCATTAATTTTTGTTGCGGAATTGTAAAATTTTGTAGACTTTGCTTCAAATGGATATTTCTTTATTAAACTGTAGTGTGCAATGAACATTTTGGATATTTAATTTACTTTAGTGTATTTTTTATGGCAAATTATGAAAAAAGGAACTATTTGGCATGAAATAACATTGTATTTGGAAAAGAAATATTTTTTCAAAAACTACGTACCTCACAAAATAATTCATAGAAGAAGCATTCAAAAAGATTCCGCTTTCTTTATTCAGCTCGTTACAAACGAGTTATTTAAAACCTTGAATTTTCATGAACATGCAGTATTTGGAAATTTCTATAATAATTTTTTCTATAATAAGGTAGAGTCGAATTAAAGTTACTTGAATGAACAAGTCCTGACGTAAATTGCAGAAACAGTTTTGAAACATTTGATTTCTTCAAAGGGACGAAAAAAAGAATTTGAAAAAGGTGTATCTCAGTTAATTTGTACCGAAAATTATAGGTCTTATATTAGTAGAAATTTCATAGACTATAAAATGATAATTGTAAGAAACACATATTTACCCATCCCATGATACTGATCCGGACCGGTTTCTCAAAACAAAAATAAATATTTACACTACACTGTTTCCCTAATTGTTGCACTTATATTTCTTATTTACCTGTTTTACAAGCACAGGTTTCTGGACCAACACAGTTGCCATTTAAACATTGGGAACAGTGAGGTGTACAAACCGTTCCATTTACCTTATTAAGCTTCCAACCACTTTTACAAGTACATCTGCAAAGATAAAAATTGTAATTAATAACTTAGCCAACATTAGCAACGCAAAATTAGAAAATATGTTCACATTTGATAAAAACTTCGTTATATTTGACATGAATTGATTTTTGCTTTGGTTCTAAAATATTTATCATTGGGAACTTACACGATACAAAATTTAAAAAAAAACTGTAGTATAATATATAATATTTTTGGTGAAGCGATGATGACCAAACATATCTATATGAAAAATGCTATGGTTTTTTATAATGTCGACTATGTGTTTCTTTCAAAATCTTAATTTTACATCATTTATGTAATAGTTAGAAGAAATTGGTGCAATTTTACTACCAATCAGCAGAGAAAATAAATTATGGTTTCTAAGGAAGATGATAACTTCCTTTAAAAATTGCTGAAAACTCAATTTTCAATTAGTTCGGTCACTGATCCGAAATAAACTTTCAACAAAAAAAACTTGAAAGTTTCAGTTGACTCTTAAAAAAATACATATACAGGCAAACATGGTAATGGTAATTAAGGAGTTGAGTTTTGAGGTCTTATAAAAATTTGAAAAATAATCCATTAGGCGTTATAAATATTCTGAAAACTTTATTTTATCCTCTTTATGTGGTATTATCATGCATACCATCAAGGTTTACCAGTTACTAAGAAGGGGTAAAAGAATATCAAATAATTTTTCATTTATTTGAAACTAAAATATTTGAGGTTTTTTAAAACAAGGCTGTCAAATAAAGCTCTTGATTGATTGATTGATTTGATTGATTTGCCAGCGTAAGGTGGGCATTGCTGCCGATTCCGGTGCATGGAGATTTGTTCCACCACGCAGCCCGACCGACCAACGGATCATCCCACCGTGTGCCGGAACAAACCCCCGGTGCTTTTATATACCGCCGGACCGGCTGCACACGCTGGATTGGACATTGGACATGCTTGTTGTCAGCAGCGAGAGCCGCATGACGCATGGGGTAGGAGTATAGGATGGAGCGTGTAGGTGTTTGTGAGATGTTTCTTCTTGTTTTCCTTCTGTCTTCATCGGATGGAAAGTGTAGGCGTTTGTGAGATGCTTCTTTTAGGTTTTCGTGCTTTTTTTTACTTTCAGGTTTTTGTGATATGCCTCTTCTTAGTTTCTGTCTGTGGTCATCTTCTCTCCTATTCTACTTCTGAGTTTTCTGTTTTTTCTGTTTCGGAGTCTGGCAGTGTGTATATCCTTGATATTTCTTTATTGTATTCCATTTTTTGTTGTGCCAATTTTTCCCAGTGTGTATAATCCTTCCTAGCTTATTCATAATCCTCTCGATTGTTGTTATCCATGTGTAGCATGGCCTCCCTATTTTCAGTTTGTTGCTGTTCAGTCGCAGCGCTTTCTATAGTAGGTGTGTCGTGTCTCGTCTTTGGACGGGTCCCCAGTATTTCATTGCGTATGATTCTATTCTTTTGATTATTGTTCTTCCCTCTAGTAATGTTGACGTTTTCTGTCGTGTTTGTGGTTTTCCTGTTTTTGCTAGCAATTGGATAATGTCCCTTTCAGCTCTTCCCAGGTTTCTTCTGTTGGCCTTTGTCGTTGCTGCGTCTTTGACTCCATATATCATCGTAGACATTATGATGGTCGTGTATATCTTTTTGGTTAGGCACCATGGTGGTTTGTTGTCCTCAATGAAGGGTAGTAGAGCTCTTGTGACCCTGTAGGCTGTTTTGATTCTTTCCCTTCCTGTTTCCGTCCTTTTTAGTTGATTCGTTAGGTACCTATGTTCCTAGGTATTTCATTCTATTCGTGGTTCTCAGGGTGTAGTCTCCTATTTTGTATTCTTCCCCACTTGTTGGATTTGTTTCAATGGGTATCGGACCATTATTAGGCTCTTCTTGAATTTTATTCTCACTCCAAAGGAATCCAGATGTGGTGTCATGTTTCTAAGAAATTTAAGGATGTCTTGTTCTTCCTCGGTGATGATGAGTATATCGTCTGCGTATGCAAGTGCGATGGGGGGTTTTATCGTTCCAGCGTTTCCATTGAAATTCTGATTCTCTTTTATTGTGCCTTCTAGACTTGGTCCAGGACTGTGGTGAATAGTCGGAGGGATAGGGGACATCCTTGTTTGACTCCTGTATTCTTCATTTTTGATTCCGTCGTCTGTTCAAACCATTGTATTGCAGTGTTTTCGTGTAGGCATGCTTTTAATATTCTGTTTATTAGGTAGTGAGGTACTGTCAAATAAAGCTCTTGAGGGTTTATTTCAGAAGCCACGAAATTATGTTTTTTGTGTTCGAACTGAAATTCATTACTTCTAATGACTTCGCTTGTCTTCTTATTTTAACCATAGTGGCCTTTTGCCTTATTTCTCTTAATGTTGGTCTGTTCTTTCATCTTACCCCACGCATAAAAATCCATTGGTTTTAAATATGAAGATCTCGGGGGCCACCTAATAGGTTCACTATTGCTGATCTAGCGATTGGGACGCGTTCGATCTAAGAACTGACGGAATTCGTTGTATTGGAAAACGATATTGTTGCAAAGGTCCAATGGCAGATTTTGTAACTGAGAAGGATCATTCTGCAAAAACTCGAAGTAAGTGTCTCCATTAACGCTAAACTGATGTTGAAAGGAATAAGTATTGCTGAATACATGCGAATGTGGAATTCTTCTGTGTGGATGAAATCGTTCTCGGTACAATCACTGAGTAAACTTTTTCATTTGCCTCGCTACAGTAAAATGTAAGCATAATGTTGGTTAGTATAAGTCATTGAACTTATCTTTTATTCGATATTCTATTCGATATTTTATTCGAACACAGCACAAAAAATGTGCAATACCTTTGTTACCAACACAAAGAAATCGAAAACGTATGCGCTGACGGCTCGTCAATGACAGATTAAGGTCTAAAAAAAAGTTTTTGAAATGATAGCTTTGTTTCTGTTGAAAACCCTCACATATTTAAGTTTTGATTAAATGAAAAACTATTACCAATTGATACTCTTTTCTCTCAACTGAAAAATTTTGATAGTATGTATGATAATACAACATAGACAGGATAAAATAGATATTTCCAAAATAATAGTAATAACTGTATAACACCTAGATGACTTTTCTAAATGTTTGTCTGACTTTCGACGTTTTAAATTACCATTACAATTTTCTGCTATAAATGTATTTTTCTTCTAGTAAATAGACATTTCCAATTTTCTTTTTTTGAATATTTATTTATATCGGATACCGAAAAGGAATGTTTCAGAATATTGACAGTTTAAGTACGTGTTATATAAATGATGAACACTGTAGATTTCAAAAGTACAAAATCGACGTTATAAAGAAATGTAGCATTTTTCCAGTAGGTATGTATAGTCATATAGGTATCAAATGACTTTCTCTAGCTAATTGTTGAGAAGTTGCATCGCCTCACCAAACACACATGAACTTTCTACTTATGTACAGAAATACTAATAATATTTATTAACATTACCTATTAGGTGCGGTACATGTTCCGTTCTTGCAACCCTTGGGACAATGTGCTACACATTTATTGCCAAGCACTTTATACCCTTTTTTACAAGTACAATGATTGGGTCCAGTACAGGTGCCTCCACTACAGCCATTTTTGCAGTAGTAGCCACATTTCTTTGTATTTCGGTTCAGGACGAAACTGAAAGATAATTTTTACATTTGTTAAATTCAAATTAAATTGCTAGGTAGTTATATCCTATAATAATGAATCCCACCTTTGAGCAGCATTAAGCAAACTACTCAAAAATTAAGCCTTAAAATAAGGACAATCTCAAAGATTTCTATTACTACAAATCTGCATTGATTTTAGTAGTGTAGTGGAAGTATGGAATTCGTAAAAGAAATCTCAAATTTTTCTTTGTTGAAATAGATTTAGAATGTCATGAAACGTCAAGATTTTAAATTAGAACAAAACAAGAATGTTTGTCTGTTGATCTGTAACTTGTCTCTCTAAATTGGGGCAATTAGGGGAAATAGGTAAAACAAGCTAGAAAGTGTCCAGCTACATGTGATTTGGTGTATATTGTATAAACCAAGGCTCAAATTTCTTTATGAGATAGTAAACAAGACGGTTTACCTTGGAGTCATTGTGGACAACACTGGAAACTGTGAGTTGAGCATAATTTGGAGTGGCAGGATATGTTTCTGAGACATGGACTGTCAGGGAGGCAGACAGACGGCGTATTGATATTATTTAAATGTAGGTCTGGAAGAAACGTTTACTGTGAATTTCCTGGATAGCCCATCGCACCAACTACTCGATTCTTCAATAAATACGCCACCCATAGTGATTCTCCAGAGTGGAATTTGTCTCGAATCCTTTAATTTTTTGACAATATCAACCAGAGAGAGGATAGTAGAACGTTTGAGGGAAAACCAGATGACAATGGGTGAAAAGGAAGACAACCAAAACGTTGGGTTGAGCTAATGCCACCAAGGAGCTAATGGGAAAGAGCTTTGGTGTGGCATTGTGCCTAATAGGCAGCCACGATAAGCGACGTGAGGCTGTATGACATGCTATACAGCAAAGGGAGGACTAGAACATTACATGAATCACATAAGGTCTAAGAAGACGTTGTGAATAAGTAGAAGAATATGGTCCAAATGTTGTCATTTTGAACGACTTTGCAATAGAGAAAGATTAATTATAGCGACAACGTATAATTTAATTAAAGGCTAGTAGTACCACTGGTCTTATTAAAAAATTTGGTCAAAATTCAGAGTTTAATGCTTCGGTGAAATATTTTCTAAATGTGGAAAACCTATAGGTAATATTACCTATACTTCTATTCTAACAATGTAGAGTATATATAAATACAGATTGTTGAGGAGTAGAAGATGTGAACACTGCATTCAAACATATCAGAAAGTTGAATTCCAGTGAAAATCTTGTGTTGCCAATTTTCATTTGAATACCCTGAACGATTCAAATAGCTGAGTAAAATGAAACTATATATTTAGAGTTTAATATTTGAGGAAAACAGAAATCGTAAATGTCTTATAATATTGCCAGATTAGACAAAAAAGTAGACACTTTGTAATAATTCCCATAGAGGTGAAAATTGGTACAGACCTTGAATACACTATTACGAATGAAATGTTAAAAGTCCTCACCGATCCCATATCGGCTAAAAATTTTATTCAAGGTCAAAAGTCACAAATATCAGTTTATCGCATATTTCTCGTAAAGGATAAGTGTTATCGTAAAAATAGGTCAAATCTTGTAGTCCATGCAATTATCTACAAAACCTGTTTCAATACTTTTTTTCTACGAATTATCATTCATGAGATATCGCAATTTTAAACATTGAAAATGTTAATATGTACTTATACGCGCAATTTCTTGGTAATACTCAAAATAAGTCTATTTCAATACTGTGTCAAAAATTTACAGCTGCTGACATTTTCGTGAAACAAGCTGACAATGAAGCTGATGTCCTCATAATTAGAATAGCAATAGAATAGTTCAATACATATAAAACTATCGTTGTTGGTGAAGATGTTGATTTGTTAATACTACTGATTGCACAAACTCCAATTACTTATTATTTACTTTTTAAAACTTGGGAAAGCTCAAATACAAACAAAAATGTATTCATCACAAAGTTTTACTTCATATACAAAATGTCAAGCTCATATTTTATTTTTACATGCAATAACTCGCTGCGATACTGCATCAACATTTTTCAAAAGGGTAAAAAAAACAATAGGTATTTAAATTGTTTGAAGAAAGTCATGATTTAATTGATTGCAAAGATTGACTCTTCTCCATACGTCATCGTCTGGAACTCACTATCTTTTTCTTATGTATGGACCTCCAAAAAAAATTGATTCTATAGGCAAATATAGATATTTAAATTTTGTAAAGAATACATGGAATAATAAAAGAGTGCGGTTATCCTGTCTTCCCCCAACATCTGCTGCTGCTTATCAACATTTATATTGTGTCTACTATTAAATTCAAGTTTGGCTATGCGACGAACTGGACTCAGAAGAGTGGGGATGGAAATTAATAGACAATAGTTTGGAGCCAATTGAAACTCTTCTTCCGCTTGCTCCAGAAAAACAATTTAATACTATTTTTTGTAATTATAAGAAGGGTTGTAGTAATAACTGTGGCTGTAAAAAAGTTGGATTATTTTGTTCACTAGTATGTACCAATTACCAAGGCCAGTTTTGCTTCACTGTTGAACCAAATACAACAGATAAGAATACTTAAGATATCAATGAGGACTATGAGGAGGTACCTGATTCACCTTTTTTCTTACAACAAGTTACAGAAATCCAGCAAGGAAAGGAAGAAGAAGGCGAAAAAGAAGAAATCGAAGAAGAAAAAGACGTGACTGTTGAAGTGGAATTCGAAGATTATTAATCATACAACGATTCTTAAAAGTCAATAATAATCCGTTCCACTTTGACAATTACCAACCGTACATTTTTTTTATCCCATAGGAAACTGTCTCGTTAGACTTGCTCAATCATAACCGATCGCGGATTATGCCTACTGGGGAACCACGTTAAACAATATGCGCCAAGTACACTACCTCATAGGTGGTGCGGAAATTTATTTTATTTTTTTTATTTAATCGTCTTATTGTCTTATAAATGTGTGAATATTATGCAAAATATGATGTTTTCGATTTCTGATATCGCGATATCTCATGAATTATGATCCGTAGGAAAGAAGTATTGAAACAGTTTTTGTAGATAATTGCATGATCTATTGTATGACCTATTTTTATGATAACACTTATCGTTAACATTTGTAATAGCGTATTCAATGTCTGTACGAATTTTCAGTTCCATGCGAATTATTACGAAGTTGAATGTCTATTTTGACTGAAGTAAAGGCCATATAACAAAAAAGAAGCATATGTACCTTCAAGAAGTTTATTGACAGATAAAGCATTCCAAAACTTAAAAAAAAATTATTAAAATTATTGAATTATCTGAGAAAGGATTATCGACCAATATTATCCACTTGTTACGAAAACACATCTTAATAGGTTACTGTAATGCACGGAAGCGCTGAAGGGCCAAGTTAAACCTCTTTTTTTTTAAGTTGCTTGTTAGTCGCGTTTAATTCGACTAACAGTAACATTATTGTTAGGCGAGTTTTATTGTAACTAACAGATGCGCGATTCCTAGTTGCGTTAATCTCGGCTATTAGACGTATTTAATTCGACTAACAGGTGCGCAACTCTTAAGGCAACTTTATCTCGACTATTAGGCGTGTTCATTGTTCTGCGCCACTCCATACTCGAATCTATCTTCACAATAAATCTAAGGCCTGTGTAGTAAAGACGGATGTGCTACTGGTAGTGGGTATATTAGTACAATTATTAAATATTAATATAAATTCAGTGTTACAAAATTGAAAAGATGGAGGGTGTGGATGAACGTTTGGATACACTAATTCGTTATTACCTTCACCAAGGTTTGCAACGGAAAGAAATTCATTTATACTTATTAGCATATGGAGAAAATATTAGTCTAAGAACATTGAAGAGGTGCCTCAAGGTAATGTGTCTATACTGTCATAAAATGTACCCACCCATAAAAACAGTACGAAATTTTCTTATGGAACAATTACTTGGTTCTGGTCAAATGCGGGAATATAAATGGATGTATCGTAGATGTATCCAGAATCTAATGACAGTGAAGCAGTCAGTTGTTCGATATGTAATGCGTACACAGGACCCTGAAGGAATATCGATACGCCGAAGAAGATAAAGGCCCCAATTACCGATGGCACATAGATGGATATGATAAATTGAAACCTTACGGAATTTGTATTAATGGATGCATTGATGGTTTCTCTCGAAAAATGTTATGGCTAAAAGCTGCTTATAGCAATAATGATCCTTAAATTATATGTGGTTATTTTCTTGAAACCGTAAGTAAATTGAAAGGTTACCCATAAAGCATTAGAACCGACATGGGTGCTGAAAATACACTTATTGAGAGTGTTCAAGAATATTTCCATGAAACAATGGGCAGTGGTGGAAACCATAGTGAGCTACTGTTATTGAACCTAGTATAACGATCCCTTTGAAAAATATCAAATTTACTAAGACATTAAGTTCAGACCAAAAATCAAATGAAAAAATCAGCTTTGAAACATTAAAAAGAATTATAACCAGCTTTGGCAACATATTTCATCGAAATCTGCGTAAAAAATTATTTCACTAAAAATGACCAAAACATTTTTCATCTCAAGGACGACGGTCGATCGCACGGGGCGGAAGACCGTTCCGACCGACAAACTTTTCGAAAGTACCACAAATTTCATTTTCATTTCGAAAGTACCATAAAGAGAATTGCACAGGGCCGAAAATTTTTCGAAAGTACAACGAATTTAATTTTCCGAAAGTACCTCGAATAGAAGTGCACAAGGCCGAAAACTGCTCCGTCCGACAAATTTTTCGAAAGTACAACGAATTTAATTTTTGAAAGTACCCAAAATTCAGTTTTTCAAACGTACAATAAAGAGACTTGAAACAGGGAAAAACCGCTCCTCGAGACAAATTTTTCGAAAGCACCACGAATTTGGTGGGTCACAGGGCGAAATCTCCAGTCAGGATATAGCGAGTAGCTATTTTAAACGTCAAAATTCAGGGCAAAATCAATGGGATGGTTTTTCCAATAAAAACCAAAATCACTTAATTATCCCCAAAGTAGGAGGGCATTATCGTTGTCCAAACCACTAGAACGGACATAAAATTAGTCAAAAATTTAAATTCAAAGTCGGAGAGTCGATTCTGACGAACCCAAAATATATTTAATCACGGCTCAGGCGGACATCGCCATAGTAGTCGCTCGAAGGCGAGCCGACGGAACAAAGTTATATTTGGGTTCGATGCCGTTAGTACGTTTTTCTACTTCCATCTTTAAAATGGCGTTTATCGTATACGTTTCCATGACGCTAAATAATCCTTTAAACACGCTTTCGACAAACCGTGACTTCGTGCATTTTAGTCACAGGCTGAACTTAGCAACGAGATATTAGTCACGGCTGAGGTTAATTCTAGATATTTTAATGGCAAAAATCAAGTTAGTTTTCCGTAAATGACGTTTATAAAACTTTTTACATAATATACTATTATAAAAGCAGGAAAACTATCGGACTCGTATGGATAGCTTCTTTAAGCATCTTAACAAGGATTTCAAGCATTTCGATAATTTCAGTGGAAAATTAAAAGTGAATAATTTCAAAAAAGTTCCGCATACATTTTACAATCATTACTGACTGGGAGTCTGAATCTTTTTGTACAGTCAATTGTCATAGTTCTCTCGACGCTGGATGAGTTACACTCCTACGGGAGGTAACGGCTTGCCGCGTGGTGGTGCTCGTTGAAGTTTGCCTTATATACATTAGCTAAGTATTGAATATTTATATTTTTTATATTTAATGAATTATTTCAATAAATGGAAATATATTTTGAATTAGATTTCTAATTGATCCACTAGTTATAAGATTTGTGAGCGACGTGCGATTCTGTGGCGTGAGTCGGGCAACTACTAACTGCGGGTCACCTACCTTTGATCCCCCCATGTTTGTGTACTTGTCCGAGTACTCATAGAATCCATCGACGGTCTTAATTTTTAAGAAGTGTTCCTAAGAAAGTACTAATTATAAGATACATTCCTTAAAAGTACACTGCCCGACATAAGATCTCGACGGAGAGAGCAGACTGTAGCAATCACAGTAAGTATAATTTTGTTTATTTTCGTCTTGGGGAGTCTGAAAAGTAACTCGAATCCCCCTTGTGAGTAGAGTTTATAGATATCATGGCGGCGACACAGCTCCGGCCTAAATTAAATAAAATTGTTGTCGTGTCACTCAGCCCCACGATACTAAGTTCATCTATATGGCACTAGTCGTGCAAATCAAAGGATTGGTGGGCTATCCTTAGAAGACAAAATAGTCAATATTGGATGAATCGTTTCCAACAACTCAAAAATGATGAAATGTTTAATGGCAGAATAGTTGATAAATCATTACTGCAATATTGTTTCATGGACTTAATGCAGGTATGTACTTTTATTATTGAACAAAAAATTTAATAAAAAATTGAACTGCCTTTCAAAAAGAGAATGTTTCTTATCTGTAATTTTAAATAAGTGCATTTTATTGCTGTCGTTCATTAATACATTGAGCTTCTTTATCACAATCACTCTCGGTTTCCATGGTAACACACACGATGACACAGTAACACGATGGCTTCTTATAGCAGTAGCAGCACATCCGGTCTTTACTACACAGACCTTATGTTTATTGTGAAGATGGATCCGAGTATGAGCTTTGTGTTGGTTCTAACAAGAACCGTTCTAGAACAGTTCACATCATGCGCAGTAAAGAAACAGTCATGCGTAGTACACTAAAATTCATCATTTCTTAAACTTCGCAAGACGGGAACGGTTCTAGAACTCTGAAAATTTAGAACCAAAACAAGCCTTTGGAGTGGCGCAGAACAATGAACACGCCTAATAGTCGAGATAAACGCGCCTAAGAATCGTGCACCTGTTAGTCGATATTAAACTCGCCTAACAGTAACGCATCTGTTAGTCGAATTAAACACGTCTAATAGCCGAGGTAAACGCAACTAAGAATCGTACGTCTGTTAGTTACAATAAAACTCGCCTAACAATAATGTTACTGTTAGTCGAATTAAACGAGACTAACAAGCAACTTAAAAAAGAGCTTTATCTTGGCGCTTCAGCGCTTCCGTAGTAATGTACTTTTAAATAATAAATATCACTAATTTCTTCAGAATATGTGACCAGTATTTTCCTATATGCTACAGCCTTAGCATTCGTCTGGTGTGACATGTTCATCATTCTAAAGTTCCACAAAAACCGATAATATGCTGTAATATATATCTTTACTAAATGCAATTTTTGTGTATTTTTGTAATTGTCGAATTCGCCAATATTCTTGACTAATGATGACGGTCTCGGATGATTAGGGGTCGAGCTTGAGCTCTTTGCCCCAACTTGTCGAATTACGGATATTATAAATCACTTTTGTGACATTCCTTTAAAATTGGATATACAATCCGTTCTTGCGAATTTATAATTTGGTTCGTTTTAATTTTTTTTCTCATTCATTATATGACGTATGACTGATGACTTGAAGAGTATTATTTCCAAATATCTATCTACTTACCCCTTAGCGCATGTACAAGTTCCAGGTGCAGTACAGTCTCCTCCAACACCACATCCACCAGTGCAATGGGGAATACAGTATTTGCCATCTTTACTTAAAACGTAGCCAGTCTTACAATAACAGAATCCAGTGACTGTGCAAACTCCGTTAAGACAGCCAAGTGGACACGTAGGTATGCAGATGTTATTTCCGTGTTTAGTAAAACCCTGCTCACATTGGCAAACATTTGGGGCCGTACAGTTGCCTGGTAATTATAACAGTATAAGTAAAATATCGTTTTTTAATAAGATGGTTAAATGTGTCATCACCTTCATTACAATTTTGGCTCGTGGTGCTCATAGTATTGAAAGGTGGTATAATGAACTTTTAATGCACTAATATCTAGATTCTGAACTATCTGGTATAGTTATGAAATAGATATTTAATGGATTAAGTACCTCGGTTAATAGTACGTATCCAAATCTTGGACCTCGACCGCCATTAGTTTTTACCTGTTACAAACAAGTAGAACAAAATGATTTTCAGTAAAATTAGAGAAAAGGGAATAGTGTCGTATGCTTCAAAAACCGACTATTGTAGCTGTAGTCATTGATGTGTAAGAAAAGTCCCTTCTCAGTGTAGAAAAATGTAAAGAGTATGTCAAAAATGTAGTCCAACTAAATATTTTGTAGTGTTCTGTGCTCTAAAACCATGTCTATTATTTTTTACTTTCATCGTTTGTCGAAGGAAAGTATTGTAATCGTGAAAAAATCATTATCAATGAAGGTTTTCCATTCCATCAGTCTGTCTGTCTGTCACGAAGAAATAGACAAGGCGAAAACCTCACCTTCGTATGAAAGAAATGTCCCATACGATTTTTTTGAATATTTACGTTCGGGACATGCCCCTGAAAAAGGATCAAGATTTTTTTAGGTTTTCTGGTCTTAAAAAAAAACATTTTTTGTTGAGTTGTCCGTTTCCGACTAATAAACAATTTAATGTTTGAAGAAACGCAAGAACAGCCATTTTCAAAGCTGAAATACAATAGTAAAAAATGAATTTTTTGAGTTCACCAAAAACTTCTTATACAATCTTTGAACATCCATTAACAAAATCCTGAAGAGTAAGTGTAGATTTATCGATCTAATGCTTAAATTCTTAACTGTTAAATATACGTATTTAAACGGGCGCGCGCTCTTTCAATTGTTTAGAAGTCGGAAATGGTCAACTTTACGAAAAATTACAACAGACCTTTTTAGTTTAAAATGACCAAGAAAACCTAAGAAAAGGTCAAAAAAGCCATTTTTGTAATTTGTTAAAAAAAAAAAAAACTTTAAGGCTGTGTTACCGAGGTCAAATGCAGCGTTTACAGTAGTCCAGCTTTCAAAATATTATACTTGAAATCTAACCAACAGAATTCAGATTTGATTTAATTATTAAAACTAGTTAACTTAAATCTATTCTGTATCATATTTTATATTTGAATATTGAAATTAAGTTTCCAAAGTGTTCTCATTTGGATTATTTTATTTTTATTTTTTGTTTTATTTTATTCACCATTTAACACTAAAAGACCATTTACAAGATGGGATACAACACACACATCATACAAAAAAACCGCTGCCTAAGGAATCATTACTTCCACATTCAGATTTTTCGTGCAAATCACTTTAAAGGAAACATCTTGACTATATTTGCACTCTAGTATGTGGACATTATCGGTCATAGAATTTTAATAATATTTGGGGCAGATATCATAGAAAAATTTGAGGCGTTGGTTTCTACCATATACGTTAAAAATGAAGTTTCTAGCTTGGTCTACTTATTTTGCGCTATTCACAACCTGTCACCTCCAACCCCTTCAACGGAATCATCTCGATCAGATGTCATTTCTATACATACGTGTACTAAGTTTCGAATGAATAACTCAATTTTATGTTATCAATCCCGTTAATAATGGAGTGGAGGTGGTGGAGGTGTGTGGGTTGAAAAATATTAGACAGAAATCTGAGGCCTCGGTTTCTGATTTATACACCAAATCCCAAGTTTATGTACTCCTACCAGCTTGCTTTACCTATTTTTCCCTATTTACCTCTACTTTTTTCCCACTCCTTCAACGGAATCATGTCAAAATATAATCTAGTTTCAGATATCGTTATAATACATATGTGTACCAAATTTCAAGTGAAGATCTCAATATAATTCTATCAACTCTCTTAATAAGGGAGTGGGGGTGGTGGGGGATGGAAAACATTATAAAAAAAACCTGAGGCCTTCGCTTCTAGTATATGCAATAAATCCCAAATTTCTGTACTCTTACCAACTTGCTTTACTTATTTTCCCCTATTTAACCCCAACCCTTCAACAGAACCATTTCAAAATATAATCCAGTTCCAGATGTCGTTATAATGTATACGTGTATCAAATTTCAAATCAATATCTCAATTTTATTATATCAACCCCTTTAATAATTGAGTGGGGGTTGAAAAATATTATTAAAAAATCTGAGGTCTTGGCTTCTACACAGAGTTTCAAGTTTCTGTACTCTTACCAGCTTGCTTTACTTATTTTCCCATATTTACCTCTATTTATCCCCCAACCCTTCAACGGAATAATCCCAAAATACAATATGGCTCCATATGTCATTCTAATATATAGGTACGTATACCAAATTTCAAGTGAATATCTAATTTTATTTTATCAATCCCTTCAATAATTGAGTGGGGGGATGGAAAATATTATAAAAAAATTTGGCGCCTCGGCTTCTAGGACATACACAAAATGTCAAGTTTATGTATTCTTACTAGCTTGCTTTATTTATTTTCCCCTATTTACTCTTAATTTGACCCCAACCCTTCAAAAGAATAGTTCTCAAAGAATTATCTAGTTTCTGATGTCAATATAATATATATATGTAAACCAAATTTCAAGCGAATATCTCAATTTTTTTATCAACCCCTTTAATAATGGAGTGGGGGGTGGTGGGGAGATGGAAAATATTATCAGAAATTTTGAGGCCTTGGCTTCTAGTACATACACCAAATTTCAAGTTTCTGTACTCTTAGCTTGCTTTGCTTATTTCCCCCTATTTACCCTCCAACCCTTCACCGAATATGTTCAAAAAACAATCCAGTATCAGATCTCGTTGTAATATATACGTGTACAAAAATTCAAGTCAAAACCTTAAACGGACAAAAAAGCTACAGATAGACCGACAGACAGACCGACAGTAACGTTTTTTCGCGGCGTTTTACGACATTCTAAACCTATTTCAAGAAAAAAAAATTGAAATTTTTTTTGCGATTACTATATTTCCATTCCACTACGTGGATGTGGAAGTAAAATGACTTAAATTTACTAACATACACTTCAATAAAGATTAAGCACAAAACAATATAAATATTAGAGAGAACAGATAGTTACTTACAACAAAGAGCGAAAAATACCTACATATGTGATTTTAGACAAAATCTCCTATTTATGAAAGATGTCGAGATCACGCTGACTGTGGTTATAGCTAGAGCACATGCTGTAGATTGGTGAAATTTTTAAACTATTAGTCCGGCTATAGTAAGGTAAAAGTTTGGTTTTGTCTTGAATTTATTCGCGGAATATGGAAAATAAGTCTCTGGAGTATCTCACTACAGTCAATATCATAATGAATCATCTTTTTTAAGAAATTCATGGCAAGGTAGTTGCCTCTTTCAGATAGGTTACTTATAGAAAACATTTGAAGTAGATCACTTTGTGGAAAACCAATTGGTGGATATATACCATGAGATTTTAGATATAGAAATTTAAGAAAATGGCGTTGCACATTTTCTACTTTAAGACTATGAATGTTATAGCAGGGTTGCCAAACAAGAGACGCATACTCTAGTTTAAGTCTCAAAAAAGAAAAATATAATAGTTTTAACGTTTAGATATTTGAGAAATCACACCCATTGCGTGTAATAAAACCAAGAGTTCTATTTACATCGCAAATTAACGTGTCTATATGATTGACAAAGCTGAGTTTTCTATAAAAAAATTACTCCAAGGTCTATAAACGAAGACGGTCGAGTTAAAGATTCAGAGTAGTTAAATATATAATTAATATCCTTCCTGGGAAATGGTATTACGTTACATTTTTGTACGTTTCATGAGAGACTGTTCTTAACACACCAAGCGCTGAGTTTAGATACATTATTTTGTAATTTAATGCAGTCACTTATGTTAGAGGTTCTATGTGGTAGTTTGATGTCATCTGCATACATTAAAAAACGAACGTCTAGCTCATATGCTAAAAAGGTCCTCTTGATCCTTATTCAGCGGCATGTCCGGAACGTGAATATGCAAAAAATTACAAAAAAGGATCAAGAGTTTGCCGGACGAGAATCTGTTCCCAACTTGTTTAAACTATTTTTTTAAACAAATTACAAAAATCGCTTATTCTGACCTGATTTTTTTTTTTTGTCATTTTAAACAAGAAAGGTCTCGTCTCATTTTTTCGTAAAGTTAACCGTTCCCGACTTATATTCAATTTTAAGAGCGCGCCCCAGGCTAAAAACGTCTATTTAATAATTAACAATTTAAGGTTTAGAATGAAAAAATCCGCACTTATTCCTCAGGATGTTGTTAATGGATGTTCAAAGCCGGAAACGGCCACCTTTACGAAAAAATGACAAGAGACCTTTTTTGTTTAAAATTACCAAAGAAACCTAAAAAAATTCATTCGGGTCATAAAAAGCAATTTTTGCTAGTTGCTTAAAAAAACTAGTTTAAACAAATTGAGTCCAGATTATCGTCCGGCAAATTCTTGATCCTTTTCAGGAGCATGTTCCAAACGTCAATATGCAAAAAAATCGTATGGGATCTCACCATACGAAGGTCAGGTTTTCACCTTGTCTAAAATAGGATATACTTTTAGTGAAAAATATACTTATATGACACATAAGAATAATAGTTAGCGTATAATTCACACAATATTTTTTACCTCGTAATATTTTTATAACTGCTGATTTAAATTAAAAAATGATTGTATTATATTGTGTCTTCAATTTTAGTAACAATGTGTCAACCTAGATAACGCAAATATAATAACGTGATAATTTAATAACATTACCATTTAGACATCCATTTTCGCATACGGGTTCACATACGAGACGACTGTGTGATGTTTGAGCCCATCCAGAGCAGCATACGTCTATTTTACTGTAACCAAATTTAGTCTAGAAAAAAGTAAATATTTTTAGTGGAATAATATACACTATGGCTTAACTGTGAAAAAGATGTTTATTATTGATTTTTAACTTTGGAAATATTTATATTGGGTTCTAAGAGAAAATATAAAAAATAAATAACATTAAGAATACAGTTTTCTGAAAAATCAATAGGCAGAGAAGATCGTTTCCCACAGTAATGTTTTTTGACTATACTAATATCAAATACCTGTAAATAAGTAATTTCAAAATACAACCTGCAATTCTATTACAGGTATAACTGCAGTATACACTATAATATAATATATTCGTTTTGAGGAAATGAGATTTAAAGATGCCAAATTCTGTAACATGGTACATCAAATGAAGTTAGTGACATTAATTATGTTATTTTTAGTTTCAACATTCCCCCAACTTACATAATATTGAATGGAGGAGAAAAATATACCGTATTCTTCAATAGTTTTTAAAGTAACATAAATAATACCACAGTCTCCTAGGTAGGATATTTTGAATTTTTAATAGTGGCAAGTAGAGAAGGGAAAGGGAATGCAAGAATATATATGCTCATAAGAGCCACGCTGATGTTCTAAGATGACTACATCTACTTGAATATCTTGGACAAGCATATTGGTGAACATTTTTGGAATGCTATGCTCGCCAGTCGGTTTAACGAATGCGAGCGGAGCACTCAATACGTCGCGTCCAATTCATAACTCCATAGATCCTTTTAGATGTGAAAATGTCACCGAACTCAGGAAACGTTCCGAATTTTGAAAGTATAGTGAAATGGTACTTAGGAAATATATTCATTCTTTTTTAACAATTGAATGAAATTGAGCGAAACTACCGTAAAATCTGACTACAAAAAAATGGTGAGGCAGAGGGTACCCTAAAATAAGTATTTTTTGCATAAGAAATCGTAAAAGCTAATAGGACAGTTTTGACATTCACGAATTACAATTAGATCTAAAATCGATGAATAGAGAAAATAAATTATAATCTCTTACAGTTTGGAGATTATAAGTTCAAAGTGGTCAGCTTTTAGAAGCTAAAGAGTTCCCTCCGGAAGTCGTCGCTGTTCCCTTAAAAACTACCCCTAACTAGTGATGCCGCTGAGATGAGATAATTCTCGATCTCGTCTCGTCTCAACTTAATTCCCGATTTCTTTTTGAAATTCTCGATCTCGAAAATATATGAAGAATTTTTAAATCAGAGCAGAATGGTTATAGGTTAAAGCGTTTTAATATCATAAAAAATACATTAAGGATCTGTAATGGACAAAAACATAGCCACCTACATTTTAGTTATATTAAATGTTTTTTTTTTTATAAATTCGCATGACTGCCAAGAGTTCAAACACAACAGTGACTTAGCAGAATTATGATCAGGTCTGTTGTGGTGTTGTGCGATATTTAAGGATGTCATCATACCGGTCAGACTTCGGGATCCTGATTTTGAAACGTCCTTGTTAGGAAATAATTTGCCATATTCCTAAGTGTTGCATTAAACCAGTCGTATTAGATTGCTTCATTTTTATTTTTGAATGTCCTAGGGTACAGATCGCAATTTTGTCACTGTTTTATGCTGTAAGCCACTGTCTGCGGTATCTGCTAATTATTGGATGTCGAAATATTTCTTGAAATGAGCACGGTCACTTGATTTACTCGATTTTCATTTACTTGTTTTTTTTTTTGTTCACGTGATTTCGATACTGGTCCTGTCACGTAACAAAACTCTTCCACAGTTAAACTATCATATTCTTCTCTTTTAAAGCGCTTAGTTTTTATTAGTTTATAAGTTTTAGTTCTACTGCTAGACGTTGATGTTGATGGTACCGGTTCATCGTCATCACTACCATCTTCCATTCCACTATGCTCATAATCAACTACATCATCTTCTATTGCATTTGTATCGATTTTCATTGAAATATTCCCAGCAGTTTTGTTCTGTATTGCGATGGCATTTCATCTTAATGACGAATCTACGAATCATGACAACGAAACGATAACACTTATATTATAGTTCGTAACAGAAACGTGTAACGATTCGTCTGATATACAGAGCACGGAATATATGCTTGGCCACTGTACCATCGCTATAGACAACATTTCGTATGCACGTACTTAAAACTCGAGACATGAGAATCTCGAACTCGAGATCGAGAATGAATTTCGGGATTTACTGAGATCGAGAATCTTCTTTTGAAAATTTTCGAGATCGAGATCGAAAATGGACAAAATCTCGTCTCGTCCCGTCCCGTCTCGTCTCCTCTCGTCTCGTCTCCCGGCAACACTACCCCTAACATGCCGTGCTGAGGTGGTCCAACAGAATATTTCATACTAACTGATAAAATTCTATATAAAATTTACCACAATAAGGTCCTATGCATATTGCTGATAGACGCAATGACTTTTGAAGCAATGATCGATCAAGCATGGGGTTGGTCCTCGATCGACACATGCTTCGCGTTCCATGACGTTAGGAAAGATAAGGGAACAATTACAATGTTTTTCCATTTGGAAATCATTCGCGTAAAATGGTTAGTTTTCAGAAACTAAAGAGCTCTCAACACACAAGAGGTAGCTTCACCATTAAAAATCACCTCTAATAAGCTTCGCTGCACGGTTTTACGGTTTTTAGCATTTTTTGATATTTCTTCGCGGAATAATTGGTCACCCAGAACATGTTTTACTTGCTGAAAATATTCTATATAAAATTTACCACAAGATTCTATGCATATTGCTTATAAGCACAACAGTTTTCAAGCAATGAGATATGAAACTAGAGGGCAAAGGCGTAAAACTGTCTCTCTTTCATCTTTAACCTCTTTGCGAGTTGTAAAGAATCTGCCCTGACAGTGAAGAATATCGCTGGAGAAGTCACATCTGCAGCCCTCCTTAATAAAATTTGTCGTGTCCGTCAGACGCGAAGTGGTAAATTACTTTACAAGGACACATGAACGAAAACAGTTACAGTGGCACCTAGCGTTAATGAAAAATATCGAAAGTGTGTTACCGGCCGTGTCTTTTAAAAGAGTTCTATGACAAAGCATATTGCGCCATCGAAGTACATTTTTCTCCTCCGGAAGTAGCTAATTTCAGTTTCTTACAGGATTGCATAAACTCACTTACAATCACTCACAATCGCCATCGTATCTTTGACATTTCAACCTTCGAGTGTATAAGGGGCTCTAAGATCAGCTCTTGTTCAGCGATAGGTGTATAGGTGCTCTGCTTGCACCTAGGGAGTAAGATTTCAATATTATCTTGATTGGCACTTCAGTATGATTCTCATTGACTTATCTTCTCCATATCAACTTACAACAGCAGATTTAATTATGTGAATATATCCTAAAGAACTGATGAGATGTAATTTAAGATAAAATCGGATCCCTACTGGCTCTAAGTTAAATAATCCTTAAATGTGTTTAAATTATACATATACATATAATAATCAATAAATAAAAACTTACTCCATTTCCTGCGGAAATTACTCCACGTCTGGATTCCGACAACAAAAGATCGATGGTCCTAAAATAGATCTACTATTTAATAAAATTAATACTAATAATTTAATATAACAATTTATTTTAAGAAAGCAAACATATTATTTTCTGGTCGTAGAAAAATCTAGACAAGACGGAACTCCTAATAACTCGATATAAGTACAAGATGAGACAAAATTTGATATTACTGTATAAATAATGAAAATTATTAAATCGTTCTACCATACATTACGAAACTTTTACAAGGGGCCAGTGCGACAAAAATTTACAAAATCGTCTAGCACAAAGATATCTGCAACGTTCCTTAAACATTATTAAAATGTATATTTTTTTATATTTATTACTTTCATGTATATCAAGTATGTAGGGGAAGCTTTATTGTCATCGTTCAAAAATCATGATATTGAGGATTTACATGTTTTTGAATTCCCTGAATCCAAAGTAATAGATGTTAAATTTTGTATGTATGTACGATCATACTTTAAGTTGAAATCGCAATTTAGTTCCAGCTCAAATATAGCACCATAAAACTGGTAAAAAAGTGGATAATAATGATAAAAATGGATACTATGTTGAGAGATGAGAAAGAGAAAGTCTATGTGCGCTGAGCGCTCTTCCGATCTGCATTTGAATTTCAGCTCATGTACTTTCCAATATTACCCAATTCGTTAGTTTCGGCGCTATTGTGTTGACTATTCTAGAAACCACCAATACTTAACTGCGATTTAAAGTTACAATTATTATACTAATTATTATCAATTTAAAGTGGCAGCTACCCATAATTGAAAGCTTAAACATGAAATTATAAATTATACTTTAAATTGACAATTATGTATAATGGCAAGTTTAAACTGACTATAATTGTAGGTTTAAACTTACAGTTGCGTATAATTGTAGGTTTTAAACTGACAATTATTATACATGGCTGTTACTTTAAACTAACAATTATGTATAATGGCAAGTATAAAGTTACAGTTTTGTAATTGTCAGTTTAAATTGACAATTATGAAATTATTTGATGCAATGTCCTTTCTACATTTTCACAATGTTTAACATTATGATGTTATCTATGAAAGTTAAATTACAATTTTTTTAAATCATTGACACAAAAAATAAACCTTTAAAAAGAAACAAATAACACAGGCACACAAAAAAAGTGATCTGTTACTTAGACCCGACATAGTAATCCCTATGTATTTCGACGTGCTGAATACGAATCCAAAGTCCTTTTAGCTCCATCACCCACCAATTTTTTGTAAATAGCGAAAATAACCTAAATAACTCAAGTTTTCTGTTATTTTCGCGATTTACTAAAAAACCGCTGCCTAAGGAATCACTATTTCCACATCCAGATTTTTCATATAAGTCACTTTAAAGGAAACGTCTTGACTAGATTTGCACTCTAGTATATGGATATTATTGGTCATAGAATTTTAATAATATTTGGGTCAGATGTCATAGAAAAGTTTGAGGCGTTATTTTCTACCATATACGTTAAAAATGAAATATCTAGTTTACCCTATTTATTTTCCCCTATTCACAACCTATCACCTCCCACCCCTTCAATGAAATCATCTCAATCATATGTCATTACAGTACACACGTGTACTAACTTTTAAGTGAATATCTCAATTTTGTGTCATCAACCCCATTAATAATTGAGCGGAGGTAGCGGGGTTTGGAAAATACTAGAAACAAATCTGAGGCCTTGGTTTCTAGTATATACACCAAATCCCAAATTTCTGTACTCTTATCAGCTTGATTTACTTATTATCCCATATTTACCTCTACTTAATCCCCAGCCCTTCAACAGAACCGCCTCAAAATAGAATCTAGTTCCAGATGTCGTTAAAATACGTACGTCTATCAAATTTCAAGTGAATATCTCAATTTAATTTTATCAACCCCTTTAATAATGGAGTAAGGGTGGTGGGGGATTAAAAAATATTATTAGAAAATCTAAGGCCTTGGCTTCTAGGACATACACCGAATTTCAAGTTTCTGTACCTTTACCAGCTGCTTTACTTATTTTTCACTATTTACCTCTATTTACTCCTTCAAAGCATTCATGTCAAAATATAATCTAGTTTCAGATATCGTTATAATACATACGAGTACCAAATTTCAAGTGAAAATCTAAATTTAATTTTATCAATTCTTTTAATAAGAGAGTAGGGGTGGTGGGTGGATGGAAAATATTTTAAAAAAACCTGAAGCCTTCGCATCCAGCATATACTACAAATCCCAAGTTTCTGTACCATTATCAGCTTGCTTTACTTATTTTCCACTATTTACCCCTATTTAACCCTCAATTCTTCACCAGAATTATCTTAAAATATAATCTAGTTCCAGATATCGTTATAACACACACGCGTACCAAGTTTCAAGTGAATATCTCAATTTTATTTTATCAACCCCTTTAATAATTAGGTAAGGGTATTGGGGGGATGAAAAACATAAAAAAATCTTAGGCCCTGGTTTCTAGTACATACACCGAATTTGAAGTTTCTGTACTCTTACCAGCCTGCTCTACTTATTTTCCCCTATTTACCCCTATTTAACCTCCAACCCTTCAACGGAATCATCTAAAAGTATAATCTAGCTCCAGATGTCGTTATGATACATGCGTGTACCAAATTTCAAGTGAATGCCTCAATGAATATATCAACCACTTTAATAATGGAGTGTGGGGGTGGTGATGGAGGGACGAAAAATATTATAAAAAATATTGTGGCCTTGGCTTGTAGTACATACATCAAATTTCAAGTTTCTGTACGCATACCATCTTGCTTTCTCATTTTACCCTATTTAACCCCCAACCCTTCAACGGAATCATCTCAAAACATAATCTAGTTCCAGATGTTGTTATAATTCATACGTGTACCAAATTTCAAGTTCTTACTTTTATTTTATCAACCCCTTTAATAATAGAGTAGGGGTGGTGGGGGGTTGAAAAATGTTATAAATAGTCTGAGACCTTGGCTTCTCGTACATACACCGAATTTCAAGTTTCTGTACTCTTACCAGCTTACTTTACTTATTTTGCCCTATTTACCCCTATTTAACCACCAACCCTTCAACGGAATCATCTCAAAATATAATGTAGTTCCAGATGTTGTTATAATACATAAGTGTACCAAATTTCAAATGAATGTCTCAATTTTATTTTATCAACCCCTTTAATAATGGAGGTGGGGGGTTGAAAAAATGTATAAACAAATCTGAGACTTTGGCTTCTTGTACATACACCGAATTTCAAATTCCTGTACTCTTACCAACTTGCTTTACTTCTATTCCCCTATTTACCTCTAAATAACCCCCAACCCTTCAACGGAATCATCTCAAAATATAATCTAGTTCCAGATGTCGTTATAATACATACGTCTACCAAATTTCAAGTGGATATCTCAAGTTTATTTTACCAACCTCTTCAATAGTGGAGTAGGGGTGGTGGGGGGTTACAAAATATTATAAAAAAATCTGAGGACTTGGTTTCTAGTACATACATCGAATTTCAAGTTCCTGTACTCTTACCAGCTATCTTTATTAATTTTCCTGTATTTACCCCCTATTTAACCACCAACCCCTCATCAGAATAAACCCAAAATATAATCTAATTCCTCATGTCCTTATAATATATACGTGTACCAAATTTCAGGCGAATATCTCAATTTTATTTTATCAACCCCTTTAATAATGTGTGTGGGTGGTGGTGGGGGATGAAAAATATTATAAAACATTTTGTGGCCTTCGCTTGTATACATACATCCAACTTCAAGTTTATGTAGTCTTACCAGCTGGCTCTACATATTTCCCCCTATTTACCCCCAACCCTTCACCGGATATCTTCAAAAAACAATCCAGTTCCAGATCTCGTTATAATATATACTTGTACAATTTTTCAAGTCAATATCTTTAACCGTTCCGGAGAAAACGTGCGGATAAAAAAAAAGTTACAGACAGACCGACAGACCGACAGACAGAGAGACAGGCCGACAGACAGACTGACAGAAAAATTTGATTTTTTTTTTACCATTACTATACTTCCAATCAACTACGTGGATGTGGAAGTAATTGGAACTTGGAAAAACTGAAATGTAGTATCATTTTTAAACGTAATTTTTCCTAACATTGGATCTCGCTGTGGTGTAGATATTAACCATCTAAAAATATACTATTGCGTATAATGTTTTAAATTATTAATCAGTACTTTATAATTCTATATATATATAATTAGCATTAAAATACGTAATATAATTATATTATCTTTTCTCAGATATGGCCGGAGGGCGTACAATATTAACACATGTCTTGAATAATTAATGAGTTTATGTACAGAATAAGTTTTGGAAAATAAAAATAATCTTAATGCTTTAGTTGGGAAGATAAAAACGTTCCTTGAATAACCTAAGAAATTATTTCGATACAAATAATTACACAGCACCACCAAGAAAAAAACGTTACCTACGGAATCACTACTTTCACATCCAGAGTTTTCATCCAAGTCTCTTTAAGGGAAACATCTTGACTGTATTTGAACTCTAGTATGTGGAAATTAGTGACCATAGAATTTTAATAATATTTGGGGCAGATGTCATAGAAAAATTTGATGCGTTGCTTTCTACCATATACGTTAAAAATGAAGTTTCTAGCTTGTTGTAATTATTTTCCCCTATTCACAACCTACCACCTTGAAAAATATTAGAAAGAAATCTGAGGCCTTGGTTTCCAGTATATACAGTCATACACCAAATCCCAAGTTTCCGCACTCTTACAGCTTGCTTTACTTATTTTTCCATACGTGTACCAAATTTCAAGTCAAAATCTCAATTTAATTTTATCAACTTTTTTAATAAGGGAGTGGGGGAGGCGGGGGGATGGAACATATTATATAAAAACCTGAGGCCTTCGCTTCTAGTGTATACACGAATCCAGCAGTTAATAAGAAATTGTTGTACACGAGAACTTTTAAGGAGAATATGGGCGGCAATATGAGCAATTGTAATAATAATAATAAACAATAATAGTTTTGTGACCTGTATTATGATTACGTTAAAATTGTTGTAAAATTATTAAAAGTATTAAATATACCTAATGAATATTATCATTGTGGATACAAAAATAAAATAGTCATTAGATAGTAATTTTAGGTTAATATTATATTATATAACGTTTATACAGTATATTCATGATTCTTATTTATTGTCTACTGATTATCAAAGCTAAGGATTATATTGTAGTATACAACATAGTACATGTAGTATAGTCTTTTTGTAGGTCTATTTATCTAATAAAAAGTTGTCATCCCAAAAATTTAACTGCTAATATCTCAACAAAGGTTAATAATATTGGACATGGTCAATAAAATTTGTTCGGAAATAAAATGAGAATCGAAAAATATAAAAATATACAGGGTATTCCATTTCAAAAAGTAAAGTTGCATAGCTTACCGCCTTCTTGAAGGGTCTTGTAGGTTTGAAAATAAAATGATTAAATGCATCTTTTTAAAGAAAATAACTTTCCCATTTAACATTTCTTTCTATATCTCCCCGTTTTCCAGATAATGCTTGTCTAGAGTTGGGACACCCTGTATATGAATAATTTTGTATACACCTGTTTCGATAAACAATAGATGTGTGGTAAAATTACATCCGTTATATCCGTGGTTACATTAGTTTTTATTTTATACTTTTTATGTACCTACTTAAATGGTTGGTAAAAAGAAAATAAATATATTATGTAGGTACGTAATATATTAGATATTATTTCTATGTTTCACCAAATTAACACTTCTGTATTTTTTATATATTACAGTTGACTTTCAGATGACTATATATATATTATATTAAAAAAAACTGTGCGTTTTGCACCCCTATAAATTGACCTTAAAATATGAAAAAAATATATGGCATAGAGCTAATTGATATCTATTTTTTGGCGTTGGATTCATTCGAATATCTATTATAGTTCCGGAGAAAAACAAAGTTGTCGTTAAGGGTTGTTACCCCCATATCTTCCTTATAGATGAAAGCAGAGGCTGGAAATTAATTGCAGGAATACTTCGATCAAAAAGAAATAATTGAAAGGTTAAAGCATGACAATAGACGCCAGTGCATTTATCATATGCTAAACCGGCTAGACCCGTTCAAGTGAATACCTCAATTTTATTTTATCAACCCCTTTAATAATGGGGGGTTGAAAAATATTATAAAAAATTCTGAGGCCTTGGCTTCTAGACCACACACCGCATTTCAAGTTTCTGTTCTTTTACCAGCTTGATTTACTTATTTCCCCCATTTACCCCTATTTAACCCCCAGCCGTTTAACGGAATAATCCCAAAATATATACGTACACCAAATTTCAAGTTTCTGTACTCTGACCAGCTTGCTTTACTTATTTCCCTCTATTTACCCCTCAACCTTTCACCGGATATGTTAAAAAAACAATCCAGTTCCAGATCTCGTTATAATCTCGCTGGATCGTACACCGAAGCAAATTGAATACTACAAGGCCATAAAGAAACAACTTGACGAACGTATTTATAAAGGAGAAACCAACCTTAGAATTAAACACGTTAACGGCATACCTAAAATAACATCTTTAAACTAAATACGCCCAACATATCAAATTTATCCGATTTGCTGTTATATTTTCAAAATGTACGGGGACTGAGGACGAAGGTTGACGAGTTTTACGCTGCAATCAGTGAAAATGAGTATCCGTTCGTTTGCCTGACCGAAACGTGGCTATCCAGTGACGTGCTAAGCTCTGAATATTTTGGAAATAACTATAACGTGCTACGATGCGATCGAAAATTTCAGACTATAGGATCTTCACGTGGAGGGGGTGTACTCATAGCCCATAAAAGTGACTTTAATGTTGAAAGGTTAGATTTATCTTACATAGAAAATAATTCTCCAACAATAGATTTAGTCGGATGTAAACTTCATCTTAATACTGGTTCAACTTTTATTTATACATTATATATACCACCTAGCACATCTGTAGTAAACTTTGAAAATTTCTTGGATATGTTTGAACATATTATATTAAATCAGGATAATGTAATTATTTTAGGTGACTTAAATGTCCCGAACTTTAATAATCAACTAGTGCATGATGCAAAATCTCAAAAGATGTTGAATTTTCTTAATTTAAGCAATCTAAGGCAATTTAATAGTGTTTGCAACCGTAGTGGCAAGTTATTGGATCTAGCCATCAGCAATATAGATTGTGAAGTACGTCGAGACTTTACTCCGCTTATTAATGAAGATCTTCATCATCCTTCTTTACGTATCAGCACACTGACTACTGACAACCATCGTGTTAACTTCTCCGGTATTATAATAATATTAAAAAATTTAATTTCCGTAAAGCTGACTATCCTAACTTATACGCTGAACTTTTAACACACGATTGGTGCTTTCTAAATTCGTGTACTGACGTTAACTTAGCATGTGAAATATTTTATGACAGACTGACAAACATATTTGACAAGCATGTGCCAACTTTTATTAGCTATAAACGTAAATATCCATCCTGGTATACCCCTGCAATAATCAACAATATCAAATTAAAAAATTACTACCGTAAAAAACACAAACAAACGAAACTAGATATACATTTCGAGAAGTTTAAACAGCTAAGATCGTTAGTTAAATCAGACATCCAAGCAGCATATAAATTATACCTCAATAGAGTTGAAAGTAATGTTAAAAATGATTCTAAGTATTTCTGGAATTATATTCACACAAAAAAACAACAATCTAGAATACCAGGTAAAGTAGTTAATGACGATGTAGTTTTTGATGGTCCTCAACCTGTTGTTGATGGATTCAGCGATTACTTTAGTAGCGTTTACTCAACATCAACCAGCCCTAATAACTTTGCTGAATTAAATTGTTTTAATAATATAGATGTCTTTAATATACGTGAATTTACCGAAAAGGACTTACTGAATTCCACCAATAAATTGAAAAATAAAATGACGTCAGGTCACGATCAAATCCCTAGTTTTTTAGTGAAAGACTGTAGATATGCCTTTATAACTCCCTTACTCTTTATTTTCAATCTCATTTTAAAAACCTCCGTTTTTCCTGATATTTGGAAAACTGCGAGAGTATGTCCGATACTTAAATCTGGCGATCCCTCCAAATTAACTAAGCTTTTCATTAATGATCTTGTACAGATCATTGATTGTGAAAAGGTGCTATTTGCTGACGATCTAAAAATCTACCATAGCATAGAGAATGATGATGACTGCTTATTTATTCAGAACCAGTTGAGAAAGATTGAAGTTTGGTGTGACGAAAATAATCTTCACTTAAACACCCAAGAATGTAAAAGCTTAACTTTTACACTAAAAAAACAGTACCCTGAATTTACTTATCAGCTAAAGTCCCCAAACTTAAGCCGATGTGAATCCATAAAAGATCTTGGTATAGTGTTTGACCCAAAACTGTCATTTACTGACCATATTAACCAGACTACAACCTCCGCATTAAGAATGTTAGGTTTTATAATACGAAACTGTCGCAATTTTCATGATCCCACTGCGTTAAAAGTACTTTATTTTGCTTATGTCAGATCAAAGTTAGAATACGGTTCCTTAATCTGGCACCCGTTTTATAATGTACATGAACTGGCCGTTGAAAATGTTCAGAGGAAGTTTCTCAAATTCTTTCAATATAAAATCACAGGAGTATACCCCGAAAGGGGCTACTATCAGCATCTGTTGTTAAATTCATTGAGTTTTCAATCGCTTCATCTAAGAAGAGTGTTATTTGCAGTAGGATTTATTTACAAACTTTTACATAATAAAATTGATTGCGTAGGCCTTGTTAATGAAATAATATTTCGAGTTCCGCGATTATCCTCAAGAGTCTCGACTACTTTTCACTTATCTATCGCTAGGACTAATATATTGTCACGATCACCTGTATATACAATGTGCAATAGTGTTAATGGCGTTGCTATGTACTGTGATATATATCATAATAACTTAAGCGAGCTAACGAAAATTATCACGGACCATATCAATCTCATTTGACATTCATTTACATTTATATTCTTACCTAGATTAAGTTAGCGTACTTTGATCCACTTTTTGTTATTTTATTATTTTTGTCATGCTTTTTATTCGCTTACATATATACATATATATTTGTATTATCTCTCTCGTCTCTTCTTTTCATTCTCTTCATCTTTCTCGATTCTAAATAATTCGTCTTAATATATTAATTAACTTAATTTAAATAACTTTAACTTAGTTTAGTTTAGTTTAGTTTACACAAACTTAGTTTATACAACTTAAATTTTGTCCTGTAATTGGATTACTTTGTATTCTGTTGGGCAATAAAGTATTTATTATTATTATATAAGTATTTATTATAAGTAATATATATGTGGACAAAATTTCAAGTCAATATCTTAAACCGTTCCGGAGAAAACGTGCGGACAAAGAAAATTACAGAGAGACAGATCGACAGAATTTTTTTTTGCTCAAATTTAAAATCTCGACGTTTCATGACATTCTAAACCTATTTCAAGAAAAGAAAAAACCGCTGCCTAAGGAATCACTACTTCCACATCCAGATTTTTCATCTAAGTCACTTTAAAGGAAACATTTTTGCACTTTAGTATGTGGAAATTATTGGTCATAGAATTTTAATAGTATTTGGAGTAGATGTCATGGAAAAGTTTGAGGCATTGGTTTCTACCATATACGTTAAAAATTAAGTTTTTAGTTTACCCTACTTATTTTCCGCTATTCACAACCTACCAAGTCTCACCCCTTCAATGGAATCATCTCAATCATATGTCATTACAATACATACGTGTAGTAACTTTCAAGTAAATATCTCAATTTTATGTTATCAAACCCATTAATAATGGAGCGGAGATGGTGGTGTTTGAAAAATATTAGAAAGAAATCTGAGGCCTTGGTTTCTAGTATATACACCAAATCCCACATTTCTGTACTCTTACCAGCTTGATTTACTTATTTTCCCCTAGTTACTCCCATTTAACCCTCAACCCATCAACAGAATCACCTCAAAATATAATTTAGTTCCAGATGTCATTATAATACATACGTGTCCCAAATTTCAAGTGAATATCTCAATTTCATTTTATCAACTCCTTTAATAATGGATTAAGGGTGGCGGGGGGTGAAAAACATTACAAACACTCTGAGGCCTTGGCTTCTAGGACATGTACTGAATTTCAAGTTTCTGAGCTCTTATCAGATTTTTCACTATTTACCAATTACCCCCACTCGTTCAACGCAATCATGTCAAAATATAATCTAAGATACGTGTAACAAATTTCAAATGAAAATCTAAATTTAATTTTATCAATTCTTTTAATAAGGAAGTGTGGGTGGTGGGGGGATGGAAAATGTTATAAAAGAACCTGAGGCCATCACTTCTAGTATATACATCAAATCCCAAATTTCTATACTCTTACCAGCTTGCTTTACTTATTTTCCCCTATCTACCGCTATTTAACCCCCAACCCTTCAACGGAATCATCTCAAAATATAATCTATTTCCAGATGTCGTTATAATACATACGTGTACTAAATTTCAAGTGAATATTTCAATTTTATTGTATCAACCCCTTTAATAATGGAGTAGGTGAGGTGGGGTGTTGAAAAATATTATAAAAAAATCTGAGGCCTTAGCTTCTAGTACATGCACCGAATTTCAAGTTTCTATATTCATACCAGCTTGCTTTACTTATTTCCCCCTATTTAACTCCCAACCCTTCAACGGAAGCTTTCAAAATATAATCTAGTTCCAGATGTCGTTATAATACACACGTGTACCAAATTTCAAATGAATATCTCAATTCTCTTTTATCAACCCCTTTAATAATGGAGTAGGGGTGGTGGGGCCTTGAAAAATATTATAAAAAAGTTTGAGTCTTTAGCTTCTAGTACACCGAATTTCTAGTTTCTGTACTCTTACCAACTTACTTTACTTATATTCCTCTATTTACCCCTATGTAACCCCAAACCCTTCAACGGAATCATCTCAAAATATAATCTAGTTCCAGATGTCATTATAGTACATACGTGTATCAAATTTCAAATCAATATCTCAATTTCATTTTATCGTCCCCTTTAATAATGGAGTAGGGGTGGTGGGGGGTTGAAAAATATTATAAAAAAATTTGAGGCGTTGGCTTCTAGTGTATACACCGAATTTGAAGTTTCTGTATTCGTACCAGCTTGCTTTAATTATTTTCCCCTATTAACCCCTATTTAACCCCCAACCTTTCAGCGGAATAATCTCAAAATATAATCCAGTTAGAGATGCCGTTATAATACATACGTGTACCAAATTTCAAATGAGTATCCCAATTTTATTTTATCAACCCCTTTAATAATGGACTAGGGGTAGTGGAGGGTTGAATAATATTATAAAAAAATCTGAGGCCTTAGCTTGTAGTACATACATCAAATTTCAAGTTTCTGTACTCTTACCAGCTTGCTTTACATATTTCCCCATATTTACCCCTATTTACTCCCCAACCCTTCCCCGGATATCTTCAAAAAACAATCCAGTTCCAAATCTCGTAATAATATATACGTGTACAAAATTTCAAGTCAATATCTTAAACCGTTCCGGAGAAAGCGTGCGGACAAAAAAAGTTAGACAGACCGACAGACAGACAGGAAATTTTTTTTCGCTCAAATTTAAAATCTCGACGTTTCATGACATTCTAAACCTATTTCAAGAATAAAAATTTTTGAATTTTTTTTACGATTACTATACTTCCAATCCACTACGTGGATGTGGAAGCGAATTACTATACTTCCAATCCACTACGTGGATGAGGAAGTAATTACTTGTTCCTTGAACTAGAGTAGTGAAATCATATGTATTCCGAAAACATTTTTCATAAAACGTGTTTTTGTGATCCTGTGCACAGTACCATAAAAAATGTACTTGTTCTTTGAACTGGAGTAGAATAAACCTATATATTTTGATGTGCTTGACTACACTACTTATTCCTCCTCTTTACATAAATTATGTGCAGGCTCCTTTGCACGAAATATGTGAATTCATTATTATTATTAATTTAAAGTCACAGCCGGTATTATTTCTCGGAAAAACAAATATAAGGGGTGGCTCCAAAATAATGTATAAAAGTTAGAGAATTTTCTTTCGAGGATAAACGTTTTGACATAGTTGGAAAGGTCCTTTTGAGTAGAGTAAATATTTATTCTCTAATTTACAATTCGAAATATAGGCACGTAATGAAGACAAATCCGTGAAATTCAGCTGTTTCCCTTCAATATTCCAAAGCACATCACCCAAAAAATTTGAAGAACATAATAATAGAACTTTTTCAGCATTAGAACGACAAATGAATTTGTTTCGGAAATTTCAAACGATTTATGAGATCACATTTGCTATATATTTTTATTTGGATCATTGTATAGTGCTTAACTACGTCGTGCTTGACTGAGATTTTTGTAAAATACTAATTGTAGTCTAACTGAATATTTTTGGAAGATGTAAAGGTTTTTTAAATGTAGGTAACTACATTTAAAACAAAGACATAATTAACCATTTTATTCACGTGAATTTTAGTAAACGTTTAAAATAATATTTTTAGGTACTATGTAATTATTTCTATTGTAAACAAGAATACTTACGGTACTTCCAGGCTACAAATTCCCCGTCGCGTATTATTTCCGTATCGATTTGCAGATGCTTCTAGAAACACTGCAGAAATACATAAAATAATACCAAGAACAAAATCTCTACTTCTACACATTGTTGAATGTCGTTAGTGGTAGAAAATTGATTAAATATATATATATAACACAGAAACGGAGTGATTTAACATAGGTGGGGCCAACGAGTTGATAATATTTGCTTATTAATTATTTTATGGAAGATCTACGCAGCCGTCAACGAATAATTCTTAAAAAAACTATTTTGAGTAAAGAAATTCGAATTAAATTGAACTAAACAAGATTACTAAAATTAAGAGAAATATATGATACACATACATGACGAAATTTAAACGTAAATGTGATTCGGGCGGAATATAGAATATAGAATAAAATAGAATAGAATTTATATTAAATATTATGTACATTTGGCACGTCAATAAATAAATAATCATTTAAGTAATTCATACGTAATAAATACGAAAATACGTGTATAGAAAGAGTTAGAGACTTAAAATATCTAGGAGTAATTGTGGATGATCATCTAAAGTGGCATAAACATTCGGAACATATAACCAAACGAATTAGGCGGATAATACCAAAATTCTGTATGCTACGTGACATATTAACCAAGCAAACCCTATTGGTCGCATATAACTCTCTAGTTGAGTCTATCTTAAGATACTCAATAAGTTGTTGGGGCGGAACGTACAGTAATGCTTACACAACTATTCAAAGCTCGCAAATTTTTTTATTAAAAGTCATATTAAAGAAAGATATACTATATAGTACAGAGCAATTATACAAACAAAATAAAATCTTAAATATAAAAGGTCTTTATATATTATCAGCAATAATATTCACACATAAAAAATCCAAAGAACCCTCAACAAATAACAGAAACACGCACCATCAGACACGATCACAAAGCAAAGAATTATTGAAAGTACCAAAATACAAAAAAAATGTTTGTCAAAAGTCCGTAAATTTTTCTGGGCCAAAACTATATAACTTATTACCCACGACACTTAGAAAATATTATAACATTAAAAAATGTAATAAAACCGTAAAGAATTATATGATAGATAATATACCTAGATATATTTAATGCAGTTCTCAATCATTGAATCATTGAAACAATACAGAAATGGTTAAATTGTTAATCTATTATACATACAACAATAAAATATTCTTACTTACAATTAGTACAAACAACAAAGTTTAAGACAGTTCTACTGTTATTAGTACTGCTAGTTACATAAGAATAGAAATAGTTTTTAGTTTATAGTTTATAGATAAATAGGTTAAGAAAATGTAATCACATTCAAAGCGCAAAACAAGTCCCCGTGACTTAGACGCCAGGTAATTGTAGTTGTAAGTTATGCTAATTGTAAATATAATTGTAAGCATATAAAAAAAATGAATTGTAACTTACAATGCAATAAATAAAATTAAAAAAAAATTAAATAAATACAAATTAAAAACATAATTAAATTATGTTTCGTTATAGTAATAAAAAGTTAAAATAAGGCACACAGAAACACATAAACTTATAAAACACATAAATACACAAAAATGTACATTAATAAAAGAATGTATAATATGTACATGTATAATACGTATGAAAACAAACCTGATATAAAAACTCTTTTAATGTAAAAATATAGCAGAATAGACGGGAAATTTATTTTGCAAATTTCTTTTGCAAATGAAGATAAGTTTAATTGTCTCAACGATTTAGGAACGCTGGTAAATAAAATAATACAATTATAGTGTAGCGAACTTTGAAATGTTGTTTTATGCACGTGTTCCGAGAAGAAACAATACAAAATTTTAAATCCTCTACACCGTAGTAATAAAACTAGGTAAATAATGTAAATAGCTTAGGTATTCTCTTGTGTTCATTCATTTACTTAAGTCGCTTTGAAGCTGATACGTGAAGTATCGAAACTGTATTAGCGTTAAGTTACAATAAAATACAGTGGTATACACAAAGCAAGTGTTTTAATAAATCATTATGATCAACTATCACAAAGTAACGGCTAAATCCACCAATTTTTTTTTATCATAAATAAACTTGAGACCTGTGCTTCTAGTATATACACCAAATCTCAAATTTCTGAACTTTTACTAGCTTGCTTTACTTATTTCACCCCCAATCCTTCAACGAAATAAGCTCAAAATATAAGCTAGTTCTCGATCTCGTCACAATACATATGTGTACCTTTCAAGTAAATGTCTTTATTTTATATTGTTAACGTTTAATTGAGTAGAGGGGGGGGGGGCAAATGTTATAAACAAATTTGAGGCTTTGGTTTCTTGTATACATACTATATTTCAAGTTTCTGGACTCTTCTCAGCTTTATTTCCTAAATAGGGGTACTATTTACCCCCAACCCTTCACCGGAGTAACTTCAAAATATAATCTAGTTCCAGATCTTGTTATGATACATATATATTAGGGTGGAACTTAAAAATTGAAATTTATTTTTTTAATTCTAATAGCGTGAAAAAGTGCCTTATAATGTCCTTATTAAAAAATGTTAATATCTTTTTAACGCAAAATATTATCTTCAGCTGCCCCAGTGGCCTCAAAGTTTTTGTCTTATGTTATTTTTACTATACAAATATCATGTGTTTATAATTCGCTTTCATATAATATTATACACATTTTGGAATAATTTCAAAACAAAATGCTGCTCAAGTTATCGATAGAATGAAAATTAGACGTCAAAGGGAAAAGCAGCCCAAGAAGTCACAAGTTGATTTATTAAAGGAGTATGTACCTATACGAGGGCTCTATTTTGATGGACGCAAAGATAAAACGGTCGTTCAAGAAATTAAAGGAGAAAAGCGATACCGAAAAACTATTATTGAGGAACACATATCTTTAGTTCAGGAGCCTGGATCCAATTACATCGGCCATATTACACCTGCTTCCGGAAGTGCCACTGCTGTGAAAGACAGCATATTAAATTTTTTTAAAGAAAATCTCGCAGATGGTTCACATCTTGTAGCTGTCGGATGTGATGGTACTGTTCTCAATACAGGTACGAAAGGAGGTGTTATAAGACGTCTAGAACAACATTTTGGAAAACCCTTGCAATGGTTAGTGTGCCTCTTACATTTGAATGAACTTCCATTACGGCATTTGTTACATCATTTAGACGGGAATACAACTGGACCTGCAGGATTGTCATTACCAATTGGTAAACAACTGCAAAATTGTGAGAACCTTCCGGTAGTTAGATTTAACAAAATTGACTGCGAATTGACTAATATTGATAAAAAAGATTTAAGTACTGATCAAAGGTATTTATTGAGTATGTGCCAAGCTATATCTAATGGAAATTGCTCGTCAGATTTGTCGAGGAAGAATCCTGGAAAGTTATCACATGCAAGATGGCTTACAACTGCCAACCGTATCTTACGATTATATGTTAGTACTAAAAGCCCATCAACCAATCTTCGAGTACTGACAGAATATATAATTAAAGTATATTGTCCAAAATGGTTTAGAATTAAATCAAAACACTCATGCACAGATGGCGCTAAACACTTATTTTCCATAATTAAGCTTTCTCGGTATTTAACAGAGGAATTAAAGGCAATCATTGACCCTGTTATTCAGAGGAATGGTTATTTTGGCCATCCTGAGAATATTCTTCTAAGTATGATAACAGACGAAAGAAGGGAAATAAGGGAACTTGGTATAAGGAGAATTATTAAAGCAAGAAAAGTTCAAAAAGAAATTCGTGTTTTTTATGTGAAACCCCTAAATTTCAGTGCTTCAGACTACATTGATATAATCAATTGGGCTGAATGTGAAGTAACCGAACCACCAATAATACGAAACATAAGTAATCAAGACTTGAAAATATTACTGAGTGATATAACAACTCCCAAGTTAGAATTTCCTAGCTTTCCATGCCACAGTCAAGCTGTGGAAAGGTGCGTGAACGTGGTAACAGAAGCCTCGACTTCTGTATGTGGTGCTGCAGCTAGAGACGGATTTATAAGTGTAAGATTGAAATCGCGCAATTTAATGCCTAGCTTTCATACAAAGGCTGAATATAAAGCAGGAACATCCAAAGACAATTAAAAACAATAATTATTAAGGATTTGTAGGTAGTGTGGTTGGGAAGGGCATGGATGGAAATCAATTAGAAGACACCTCCACATGGTGAGTTCTATTTTGTTTTGATATAAAATAAGCAAATGTACTACAATATAATGTCAAATATAATTTTTTTTTTTTATTTCAAACCAGCTGGGCAGCTGAAGATATATTTTTTTTAAATCGAAATTTTTTGTGTGTGTTCAAGAGGGTAAAAGGCAACTTTCGCCCGCTATTAGAATATAGAATTAAGATAAAAAAAATTTTGGCCAGTTTAAGTTCCACCCTAATATATATGTACCTTTTTACTCAATATCTTAAATCATTCCAGAGAAAACGTGTGCATAAAAAAAAGTTACAGATCAACCGATCGACAGACAGACAGAACTTCTTTCCACAAATTTATAATCTCGACGTTTCATGACATTCTAAACACGTGAATGTGGAAGTAAAAAGTAAAAATGAAATAGAAATATCGAATACCCAGTGATTTCTGCGTCTGTTCGCTTCTGAGAATAGTAGTGGAGTAAAAAAAGGACATCGAAATGCATAGTTTTGTAACAGCAAAATTATAATTTCATGCCTTCTGGAGTATCACCAGGAGTATATATCTGAATATTGAACTTCCAAAGCCAACTGCATCTTTTTTTATAAACAATTTAGTCTTTTGAACAGCGTCTTTTTAGGTAAGAAGGTGAATACATCCGGTTCGAGAGGTCCCCGCCCTCTACGTCGACATACGGATAGTTCAACACAAGTGAATAGTCCTCGGTTTTATTAACTGACACATTGTTTATAGCAGGTTTCTATTTTGTCTTTTTCTGCATATTTTATTAAGAAGTGTGTTTTATTATGCTTTATTTAAACAGGTGTGATAATAAAAATCCCCAGCCATACCATCGGCGTTTTATTGCTTTTATCAACAAAATCAATAAAATTGTCAACATTGCACACAATGATGTATTAGCTTAAGAATCTGATATGTATATAGTTAAAGAAAATATTCATGAATTGAATTATTTCTTAGCTATGTTGGCACTACTGATTCTACCTGAAGTTTCTTTCAATTGGTTTAATTCAAATTGCGCACGTGTTTTAGTGGACAGTTTATCTAATTTAACCTCAAAATTCATTGCGTGGTCTAGCGTGTTTGATGTTCTGTTCTTAATTTTGGGCGTTTGTATATCAGCAATAATAGCAATAGAGAGTGTAAAAAGGAAAAAAAGCTGCTAACTACATTTTAACTGATTAGAGAAACAAAACTATTCCTGCAACTTCCTCTATCATCTCAACGATATGTAAAACAGTTTCTTTACGCAGCCGAAATCTTATTAAAAAATCATTATCATCATAATTCTCAAAATTATTTTCTCGTTCCCCTTATGGTATAGGGTCTCCTTTCATACTTTATAAATTGTATAATATCATCGTCATCATCACTCATATCCAGAATATTATTATTATTATTCATTATTGGAAATAATATATTTAATATAAATCACAAATAAAAACGAACATATCAATCACTCACATTGGTTTTTAGGTTAGAATGTTGTAGAATTGTCAGAAATTGAATCAAATGCGCATGTGCAAATCCACTAACAGTAGAATAAATCCTTAACTGGCACTTTCAGCTCTCTGCTAAATTTACTTTCAGATAGTGAGTTTAACCCTCCGGTAAATTTTACCTGCACATTGAAAAACAGTATATCTGGCAGATAAATTTTATCTGACAGTTAGGCTATTTAACTGGACATTGAAAAACCGGCCCTAAGACGTTTTTGGTACGTCCTCAGAGCACGAGGACGTACATGTAATAAGTGCAGCTCAACAGCTGCACTTATCACAGTGTACTCGACATTTATACATACATCTGATGATTACTGGGAGGGTGGATTAGCTATAGGTGGTAGTAATATTTATGTCTTGAGATTCACAGGTAATACTACCTTAGTTGCTCTAAATGAAAATGACCTCATAAACCTGCACGACCATTTTGGAGTAACAAACTATACTTACGGTTTAAAACCCATTAACGCCCAAGAACATTTTTTTCTGAATTTTGCAAAAATATTCGGTATGTATGTTCAAAATGCTTCCAAATGATCGTAAAAAATTACAAAAAAAATTCATCATGTGGTTTATCAATAAACTGGTGATCTATAAATAGATCACTGGGCAGATGTAATATATATCTTAATGTATAATAATTATTTTACTTTACTTATATATGTAATAATATCACCATTAGAACCTCAGTAAACTATCATTAAATTATAATAATAATGGCAAAATTTAACAGCTATATTTGGTGGTAAGGTAGGAAACAATTGGCACAAAAAGTAACATTTGATGCAATAGGTTTTAGGTCTACTCTTGCAATCTTTTCTTTGGCATCTCTGACCATCACGATATTGCATAAAATGATTTAGGCCATCGAATCGAAAGTCTTCAGAGGCCACTGCAGCTTTGGTTTCCCCTTTAGCAGAGGATGTGAGTTTCATATATAATATGAAAATGCAACTGCTCTACGGAATTCTAGACGCTGGCAGCCTCATGACCATGCATGGTGCGATATAGAATCCAGGCATTTGTTAGTGCCACATCCAGAATAAGAATGAACATTGGCCAGGATAATTTTTTTCCACGAATCTAGATTCCATATTTACTAATGATCCAATCAAAGTTTCTTCCTTTATATGATCTATATCATCTGAAAGAAATATCTCAAAAATCTTCAACGGGGTAAGGGCTCCATGACCTCTTATCAGTGCCTCTATTTTCTCTTTTTCAATAGTAGCAAAGTCTGTATCGGTAAAGGTATACTTGGGATCGCACTTTTTCCATTTCGGTAGAAAATTAGAAAGTATCTGCTTTTTCGAACCTTTTTGCTCAAAGATGACACTGGTACTCTGGCCTTCAACAATGTCTTCTGTATCTACCTCGAACTAACCAGGAACATATTGTACCTCCGCTATGCCCAATTCGTCTTCATCCACTTCGTCTTCATCTGTCACATAATCTGGTCCTGGAGGTAAAACAACAATGTCTAGGGTAGCACTATCATCGTCAATATAAAAATTGCAATAATTTCTTCTATCTTCTATCATAGATAAGCTCCCTTTTTGGAATCCATGTCCTCTAAAAGTAAATTATTATTATTATTATTCAAACCATCACCATGTTTTAATTATTTATATTATAATTTTATCATATCTAATTTCCACTGTACATGTATCAACGCAAAAGAAAACAAGCTTTACTTACCAATTATATTTTTCACCAATACCACGGAAACAGGTGATATTTTAGTGAAAATTGCACTGAAAGATTTTATCTCACACTGACTAAGATTGACCGATAATAACAACAATGACAATAATAACAATGACCTAACACATCTGATGCGGATAAACTCTCAATGTTCCAGTTAGATATTATATGTGCCCAGTGGTATAAATATAGATCAGCTAAATAAAGTTGTTTACAATTATGCTGATAATGAAAATATTGTAAAATGAGTTATGGAATAATAAACTTTTATATTTCAGGGACTCATTATGACATATATCATAATTTCATATTCTTTAGATTTTTGTTTATAAATAAATAAATTTGTTAGTGTAAACGACAGTTTTTTTCAAGATTTTAAAGAATTTTTAAAAAATACTTCCAATTTGATAAATTATTAGAAAATGGTCTTCTACTGTTGTAGTAATTATAGATATTAATTTAAATCAGTTTTTACGAAATTAAATATGCTATTGTCATGTTAAAAAAAATGTCTCTTGTGATCTATAAAGAGATCACTGGGCGCTAATGGGTTTTAAGAACGAATTACAAAAAAATGAAAATAATAGTAGGTACATTCAGCAAATAAAAACAATCTAAATACATAAAGGATATATGAGAGTGAGATAGTTAGTAGGATGATATACATTATTGGAACATTTGTTGTCTTGTTGTCAATATCGGCAACTGCAAATGAGATCCAACCAGAATACAGATCAACTTGCGATTTTAGCAAAATTTGGCATGACTGAAATATTATGGGAACGTACAAAGATTAGATTTACAAACGCCTTAGCACATATAAATCCCATATGCGACACTCCTTTGATCTACCAGAAATGCCGGCGATGACCTCGGACTTTTACTGGGGATTTGACACGTCAAGATTAAATACGCTCGGGATGATTCGGATAATCCGAATCGGAATATTAGTACCTGACTGAAGTAGGTAATAGAGGATTTTAATCGTATAATTATAATTATACGATTAAAATCTGCATCATACAATACATTTACCTACATCACATAATTGCTTACATCACCTATTTGTATCATTTGTAACGCTTATTTTAAAATAATAGTGAAATTTTTATCCTATGTGTAAAAGTTTGTTGAAATACAGTTTACTAAGAATCTTGCAAAAATACCCTAATTAAAGGTAGTTTTTGCAAATTTAAGGGTGCTGGCAATACTCGAGACCCGTAAATTTGTATTCAGCAACCCAAAAAACGTAATCTGAGACCTCAAATACATAAATTTGTTAGTAACCCCCTAAAAAGGGGTGTATTTTGCAAATTAAGGGAGAACGGACAGAGTCCAGCCCTCGGGACCCCGATTTTCGGATTCAGCGACCCAAAAAACGTACCGGTAAGGTAAGCTCGTTTTGATTTCCAATTTCACGCCCCCCCCCCTCGTATTTTAACTGGACTATTTATAGATTTTTAAATGATTTGTTGAACTCCAGGTGAGTGCCAAATTAGTTTTTGAATTTACGTTTCTTAAAAGTATTTATTTAACTTCACCTGTTTGAATGTTAGTTAGTTGGTATGCTTGGGTCAAATCTTAGAATCAACATTTCGACTAGTTCTAATTAAGCTAGAACTTTGAAATTTTGCATACGCGAAGTCCGGTGACAATACAATATAGTACATCTAATATAGTCCTAAATCCAATATGGGAGACGTCCCATGATGGCGGATCACGTTTTTCTCTACAATTCCCTTAATATGGGTATCAAATTTAATAAGAGGGTTTGACAGGTAAAATACTATAAACTATGTACTGTGAAGTCCAGTATGGTGGACGCCCTAGGATGGTGGATTACCTTTTTCTTCACAACTCCCTTGACATAAGTATCAAATGAAAGAGCTTTGTCTGTAAAATAAATAAATACCAAAAAGTAAAACATTAAATTATGTGTATACCGGGTGACACAGGAGACATGTAACACCCCGTAGCATTTTTATTTAAAAAGATATTGTTTTGAAATTTGGTACACTTATATAATGCGTGACTGTCCTTTTTTAAGTATAAAAAATGTATGTCCACCATTTCCGGTTTCACCGGAAGTGACATCTACTCTGTTATTTTAAATGGCACCCTGTATATTTTTTTTACCTATCTGATTCGTCCCCAGATTCTCTTTTTAACCATGTATCGGAACATGGCATTTGTTTTTAAAATGACAGTTAATATCAATTTTAGTTTGTTAAGTCTAGGTGGCCCTGATATGAACCTTGGCCGATATTGATGCGTAGTGTGCCGTGATATCGAAAGACCTCTGTCATGCAACTTTGTGCCTCATATTTTTTTGGGAATAACCAGTAGCTGAACAGACTAATAAGATCTAACTTATTTAAAAAAAATATCTTTAAGCAACTCACGATATCTTAAGAACCAAGATAGGAACCCCATTTTTTTTACTTCACCTAGTTAAAAAACACTTATTTATCTTTTATTTTTGTCTAATACAATTGCTGTGCTTATCATATTTTGTTTTCTTCATTAAAATTAGTATCGAATGTTATTGCATAGTAATGAATATTGTACTGCAACAAAAATATTTACTAAGCAGGCGGTGGAAACAAAATAAAAGTAGGTAAAACGATTTTTTTAATAAATAAGAAACATCAGTAAAACACATTTGAACAAAATTGATGAAAAGCCATTACACTATGCAATACATTTTTACAACGAATGAATTAAATTAAAATAAAATATTTACTGAAGTACTACATACAAAAAACATTTTTTTACTGCAGATGTTCAAAATGTTGTCCGCTATTATCTCTGCACACTCGTGTTTTTGTGACGGTAGCCCTAAGCACGTTATAACGTAACTGTAATTCAGTAATCCCATCGATTGCTCTTCTGACTCTCATTTCCATGTATTCTCTGTTTGTTGGTTCCTTGAGGTGGCGCCATACAAAAAAATCAAGCGGCGTAAGGTCTGGTGGCCTTGCAGGCCATCAAACGGGCCCATTTGTTCCCATCCAGTTTTCTTCAAACCTTTCATTTAAATAATTCACCACAACTCTGCTGTTATGTGGTGGAGCCACAGACGAAAATTCCCTAAGGAAATTGTTACTTTTGTTGGCGATAATGGCACAAGAAAAAGATAAAAAACGTGTGAGATTCAAATATGAGGAAGACGTAATTTCGCAATCGTATTATATCCCATCTTTGAAAACGAAAATTAACTTCTATTTCATCATCAGTCATATTATTTAAATCGAAGTTCACGGGGTCTACAGGGTTAATTTGTTCATTACCGTTATAAATATCAATTATGTAGCAGTAACATTTCAATTTCTTCATCATTAACACCAGCTAGGATAGCTACTTCTAATTGTTCTTCCATATTCATTTTAAACTAGAACAAATGATAATAATACCGGCACCGGCAATGCCCAACTTGGATTTTTTAGGTTAGGGATAATTGTCAAAATAAAGTATCATCATAAGGTATGAGGACGCCGTTGCAATAACTCACTTTAAAAATGAATGATAAATTGGAATACAGGATACTTTATTTAAAGTTTCTTTTAATAAAGTCAGCTCCTTTTCGTTTTGCAATAACTCTCTATTATCTATAAACATATTTTTTTAAACATTTTATTACCTAATATGAATATATGATGGATTTCAGAGTTCAGTTTAGCATGGCTGGTAGGCCCCTGAAGGGGAGAAATTTTGTTTAAATGACGTTTCGACAGAGTAACAATTGACATTTTCAGGTTCTCGCTGATAGTTGTCTACACTTTTCGTTGTTCGAAATGAACTGACTGAGCCAGTGTACATACATAATTTATATAATTTAATAGTGTATATGAGCGATTATGATAGCCATTATTCACGAAGACGATGTTTGAACCCACGAGCAGTAGACGAGTGGCACAAATCAACTGAGAGAATAATGGTCATAATCGCTAATGTAATACCATGATTTTTCTATACCTATTATACAATACTATTATGATTATGATCTATTAATATATTATGCTAATAATTGTCATATAATTAAAGAGGTGTAGAAAAATAAATTAAACTGAAATTTGATAACATTAGTCGGTACGCACTCGTAAGAAGTGCATACGTTGGAAATCTTAAACAAACAATATGACGATACACTTGGTTGTCACTGTCATTGTCAGCCGCAGCAAGAATTGATCCCGGTCGATTTAAAATATCATTGAATCAGCGAAACAGTGATTTTTTAATTTGCATTTGTGATTGGCCGGACGCAGTGAATTATGAATCAATAATTCACTACAGTATAGGTACGATTTTTCACAAAAAAGTGCTATAATATTGTCATATAATTAAATAGGTGTACAAAAACGTCATAATCGTCTATTGACTTTTGTCACTTAAAACAAACATACACAATTTCTTATAACAAATATTATTATTATTAATATCATGATTATTTAAAAAATAATTTTACTCGCTTAAATGAGTTGAGTGTGTTCAGATTATTATTATAGTCTAGTGTACATCCTAAAGTAATTGTTTTAAGTATTTTTTCTGTCAATATCTTAATTATTTCAAATATAAACATTACTAATTATTGTCCCGCCAACACTTCTTCGGGAATCAGATCGAAATGCATTATAGATCTCTTCGTCCTTCTAACACATACATTACTTCCTTTGGCAACTTTAATATATCCTGGATTACAAATACAAAAGTTTGGAGCAGAACAAACCCCATTTGGACAACCATCAGGACAAAAAGCAACGCATTTGCTGTTGTTTTCGGTTCCAGGAGCGGCCGTATAACCTAAAATTTATATAAATATTTAAACATGAAATCGTAAAATTGGACCCGTGCACTATTTATTTTGACCACCTACGAGATATTAGGGCGCACAACCTAAATATTTCAATATCTTTCGATTTTGCGAAATATTTTACTTGTTTTGTTCCATCAATAATTGAAATAGACATTTTTAATTTAATTTTCGTTATATGTGGTCAATTTCGTGAGTGCTGTGTCGTAATCTCTTCATTAATTTTGGGAAATGTGGTTCCTTTACCTATGCATCGCTAGTTATTTCCTTATTCTGCAAAATATTTCATAATATTTTTGTTATTATCTACACAGAGTGTCCTGAAAATATATCGACAAATATAGATAGGTTATCGAAGACAAAGGACCCGGTAAGGCCCCTTACGGGTTTTTCAACTATATAGATATGCATTTTTAATATATGACAGCCTGTATTAATTGCTTTATTCACTGTTCATCACTTTTATTGCTGTTTTATCAGAGTTTTTCTTATTTTTGCAGAGAACTCGGTAATGGATGACAAATTCGACTGAGACAAATATCCTAATCGCCCTCAGCCTCATCATATCGTGCCCCATATTAATTGTACATATTCGTGTAGTTAAAAAATATATATAATTTGTTGTATGGCCATAACGGCCTCTTTACGGGCATGGTTTTATGAACAAAAACTGCTTATTTTGGCATCCTCTGTAACCCCTTCAGAGTCGATAACTTTTCAGGACACCCTGTATATAGAGCATATCCACTTAAATACTTCCACATCCACGTAGTGGATTGGAAGTATAGTAATCGCAGAAAAATTTTCAAAAATTTTTATTCGTGAAATAGATTTAGAATGTCATGAGACGTCGAGATTTTAAATTTGAGCGAAAAAAAATGTTCTGTCTGTCTGTAACTTTTTTTTGTCCGCACGTTTTCTCCGGAACGGTTTAAGATATTGACTTGAAATTTTGTACATGTGTATATTATAACGAGATCTGGAACTGGATTATTTTTTGAGGATATCCGGTGAAGGGTTGGGGGTTAAATAGGGGTAAATAGGGGAAAATAAGTAAAGCAAGCTTGTAAGAGTACAGAAACTTGAAATTCGGTGTATGTACTAGAAGTTAAGGCCTCAGATTTTTTTATAATAGTTTTCAACCCCCCACCACCCCTACCCCAATAATGGGGTTGATAAAATAAAGTTGAGATATTCATTTGAAATTTCGTACACGTATGTATTATAACGACGTCTGAAATTAGATTATATTTTGAGATGATTCCTTTGAAGGGTTGGGGGTTAATTTGGGGTAAATAGGGAAATATAAGTAAAACAAGTTGGTAAGAGTACAGAAACTTGAAATTCGGCGTATGTACTAGAAGCCAAAGCGTCAGATTTTTTTTATAATATTTTTCAACCCCCACCACCCCTACTCCAATATGAAAAGGGTTGATAAAATAAAATTGATATATTCATTTGAAATTTGGTACACGTATGTATTATAACGACATCTTGAACTAGATTATATTTTGAGATGATTCCGTTGAAGGGTTGGGGGTTAAATAGGGGTAAATAGGGGGAAATAAGTAAAGCAAGCTGGTAAGACTACAGAAACTTGAAATTCGGTGTATGTACTAGAAGCCAAAGCGTCAGATTTTTTTGTAATATTTTTCAACCCCCACCACCACTACTTCATTATTAAAAGGGTTGATAAAATAAAATTGAGATATTCATTTGAAATTTGGTACACTTATGAATTATAACGACATCTGGAACTAGATTATTCTTTGAGACGATTCATTTGAAGGGTTGGGGGTTATTTAGGGGTAAATAGGGGGAAATAAGTAAAGCAAGCTGGTATGAGTACAGAAACTTGAAATTCGGTGTATGTACTAGAGGCAAAGGCCTCAGATTTTTAATAATATATTTCAGCCCCCCACCACCCCATTATTCAAGGGGTTGATAAAATAAAATTGAGATATTCACATGAAATTTAGTACGCATATGTATTATAACGACATCTGGAACTAGATTATATTTTGAGATGATTCCGTTGAAGGGTTGGGGGTTAAATAGGGGTAAATAGGGGAAAATAAGTAAAGCAAGCTGGTTAGACTACAGAAACTTGAAGTTCGGTGTATGTACTAGAAGCCAAGGTCTCAGATTATTTATATTTTTCAACCCCCACCACCCCTACTTCATTATTAAAAGGGTTGATAAAATATAATTGAGATATTCATTTGAAATTTGGTACACGTATAAATTATAACATCTGGAACTAGATCATACTTTGAGATGATTTCGTTGAAGGGTTGGGGGTTATTTAGGGGTAAATAGGGGGAAATAAGTAAAGCAAGCTGGTATGAGTACAGAAATTTGAAATTCGGTGTATGTACTAGAAGCCAAGGCCTCAGATTTGCTAATAATATATTTCAGCCCCCCACCACTCCTACTCCATTATTCAAGGGGTTGATAAAATAAAATTGAGATATTCACATGAAATTTAGTACGCATATGTATTATAACGACGTCTGGAACTAGATTATATTTTGAGATGATTCCGTTGAAGGGTTGGGGGTTAAGTAGGGGTATATAAGGGAAAATAAGTAAAGCAACCTGGTAAAAGTACAGAAATTTGAGATTTGGTCTACATACTATAAGCGAAGGTCTCAGGTTTTTTTAATTAGTATTTTCCATCCTTTTCCACTCCCTTATTAAAAGAGTTGATAAAATTAAATTTAAATTTTCACTTGAAATTTGGTACATTTATGTATTATAACTATATCTGAAACTAGATTATATTTTGACATGATTGCGCTGAAGGAGTGGGGGTAAGTAGAGGTAAATAGGGAAAAATAAGTAAAGCAAGCTGGTAAGAGTATTGCAACTTGAAATTCGGTGTATGTCCTCGAAGCAAAGGCCTCAAATTTTTTAATAATATTTTCAACCCTTCCACTACCCTTACTACATTATTAAAGGGGTTGATAAAATAAAATTGAGATATTTGCTTGTAATTTGGTAGATGTATGTATTATAACGACATCTGGAACTAGATTATATTTTGGGATGATTCCGTAGAAGGGTTGGGGTTAATAGGAGTGACTAGGGGAAAATAAGTAAATCAAGCTGATAAGAGTACAGAAATTTGGGATTCGGTGTATACACTAGAAACCAAGGCCTCAGATTTCTTTCTAATATATTTCAAACTCCACCACCTCCGCTTCACTATTAATGGGATTGATAACGTCAAATTGAGATATTCACTTGAAAATTAGTACACGTATGTATTGTAGTGACATCTGATTGAGATGACTCCATTGAAGGGGTGGGAGGTGGTAAGTTGTGAATAGTAGAAAATAAGTAGGGTGAACTAGTAACTTCATTTTTAACGTATATAGTAGAAACCAACTCCTCAAACTTTTCTATGACATCTGCCCCAAATATTATTAAAATTCTATGACCAATAATTTCCACATACTAGAGTGCAAATATAGTCAAGATGTTTCCTTTAAAGTGACTTGGATGAAGAATCTGGATGTGGAAGTAGTGATTCCTTAGGCAGCGGTTTTTTAAGATTTAGATTTACGACAATCGTAATATTTTTGGTTGTCGAAGTCAAGTTCAATTTCTTTATAGGCGTGTGTTTATTATTTAGCTTATTTAAGAAATACATAATAATTTTAGTAATTTAGTAACATTATCGGGAGCTGAGCGAGAATAGAGCGCCTAGTCAGTGGGATGCGGAATAACTATAATCTCAGTCGTGCATGCAGTGGGTATACTAAATACCTATTCTCGCTCAGCTCCCGAACGTTCTTTCGCTGGTAAAAGTCAATTTTTTATTAGTTAATTCTGCAAGAGATCGATTCCTTAAAAAGCGAATATTCTACTCAAAAATGTCACCATCTCTACGCTGATTTGATATTTTATTAAATTCTAAATTAGCTGTAGAAAAATGTATCCGTCAGTTGGTCTGTTGATACAGAAACACTTTACAGGTCGCAATTCTTAACGGAGTCACTTGGATTTTACTTCCCTTGCTTACCGAAAGGAAGTAAAAATTGCATTCGTGAAAAAATCACCCTTCGAAATTTCTCCGGATTTTCACGTTTCAGGCCTGGTAGATTACGAAAATGAGGGTCTCTCAATTTCGCCAGTCTGTCTGTCTGTCCGTTGGTCTGTCTGTTGGCGCTATATCTGAAAAAACTGTTTAACAGAGCAAACAAATTTGGTGAATAGTTGACGCTACTGTCAGTGAAGAAATGGATAGAATTTGACGGGGAAAATAAACAGCGCGAACAATCTAAAGAGAATAAACAATTAAAAAAGTGTGAGAAATGGCAATAATATTTGGCATATAGTTAACACAACTGGTAATGGAAAACATACAGGGTGGCCATCCCAAGAAATAATTCAATTATGGTGGAAATTTTGAAAGCTGTTTATTTTCGAAAACCTTCCATATTTAGTGGCTTTTATTTATTATTTATTTTTTCTGTCGGTTGACCACTCTGTATATGTTTTAACCAAATATCTACCTTTACTTCTCCCGTTTTTGGTAGCAATAGTAATAACTACATTTCGATTAATACTCTCCTATGTCGTCTCTTAACTAATAATTTTATACAGTGTATCAATAAAAAGGGAAGTGTAAGTACGTTTACCGATTTTTTGAAAATCGCTTCGTCTACTATTCGAATAGAAAGAACCCTATTATTCTCGGTGTCTATTGATTGAATAATCAAAAATAAAATAAGAAAATAATGATTGCTTTGTAAATGGAACACTGAATTGGTCTTAAATTTTTACCGTGTTATTGTTATTGATCCGAGGAAATCTCTCCAAAGACAAAGATTCAAGAAATCGAGAGAACATTAATTTACATCAACTGCACTGAAATTTGAATTTTCCATATCCCGAAAGAACTAGAAACGCTTTCGGGTACCGTTTTTCGTCGAAATTTAACAAACATCTTTCCTAAGCTGTACTAAAATTTGACAGAATATGGTCACGTATTACTTGAGATTTATTTTAAACACCCGGTACATAATTTTTTAGTAACGGATATGATTTATTACATTAGATTGTTTAACTTATTTTATATTTGAAACGAACGCTTTACTTTGTATCGAAAAAGCCTGAGTTAGTGGGAACCAATTTACTGAGTTTACATTGAATTAGGCCGGAAATGCTGAATCGCGAAAAGAGCAACGGTGCTGTAAAAGAGTAAAAACGTCAGTTGGGTTTTAAGTTCGAAAACATCTAGTACGGGTACTGCGTGGCACTAACTCCTCCCCTGGAGAGTGGGGGGAGAGTGGGGTGATGAACGTAATGGCGTTTAAAATGTAAGTAAACTTTTTTATATATTCATTTTTATTAATAAACTTGTATCTTGTTTTTTACCACAATCTTTCATTTTATAAAGTATTCATTCATAATTAAATTAAACCCTCTCGTATGCCACGCCAGTCTAAATGACTTTAGCCATGGGTATCGCCGGTATTGCTCTGGGCAACAGAATAATATGAGGAATACCTTTTGGTTAATAAATAAGCCAAACCATCCCCAAAGGGGATTTGACCCATGACAATACACGTTTCGAAATTGCACTAAAATTGCCATTTGGAAACAAAATGCCCTAAGCTCAAAAATCATGTAAAAAGGGACTTGGCGAACATCGCCATGGAGCTTGCTCGAATGCGACGCGGCGACATGTAATATTTATTAGGTCCTATGCTGTTATTGTGTTTGAAAAATTTGGAAAGCCCCGTAGAACTTATATATGCACTTCTTGAAGCAATAAAAGGTATATCATCCTGACGAATGATAAAATCCCCACTTAGGATTTTAAGAAAAGCATAGCAAATAAAAAATTTAAAATGCATTTTTCTCATCTGTACTTATATTTTTCCCAATCTAACTAAAAATTTTAGAGAAATATCTTACTGAGGGTCTGAATCTCTTGTACCAGTCGACTGTTACATTACTCTCGCCATTGTATAATGCTGCGAAAAATCAAGACCTATGTCTTCGAGGCGTGACCCACTTGCGATTGGTGGGTCTCCCTGACCTACGTTGTCTTATATACAATTAGCTAGGCAGGTTTGAATATTTTATTTTTCGTGTACTTGTTGCGTTTTTACAATCAATAAACAAAATTATTCTTGAACTCGACTATTTGACTAAGCTAAGGTTGACGACCTTCGTGCGGTTCTGTGGCGCGAATCGTCAAATAAGAATATTCATTGTTCACTAAATATTTTCAATTAAAAATTCTGTATTTTTTGTCTACGTTATCTTGCGTCCTCCTTTTGTAAAATTCTATTTATCATCTATCTTTTTACTTCCCTCGCATACCGAAGGGAATTAAGTATTGTATTCAAGAAAAAATCACCCTCCGAGATTTTTTCGGATTCTGACGTTTCAGAACACGTAGATTACGAAAATATAGGTTTTTCAATTCCGTCAGTCCGTCTGTCTGTCTGTCTGTCTGTCTGTCTGTCTGTTGGTGCATTTACTAAAAAACTACTTGACGGAGAGCAGTCAAATTTGGTAGGTAGTTGACGCTACTGTCAGCGAAGAAATGGTAGAAATTTCACTGGAAAATATACAGGGTGGACCGTCTAAACGGAATAAATAGTGAAAAAAATTTTTTTTTGCTCAAATTTAAAATTTCCACGTTTCATGACGCGCTAAACCTATTTCAGAAAAAAAAAATTTTTTAATTTTTTCACAATTTTTCACAATTTTTTTCAACATTTTTGAAAAAATGTTTACCAAGATGAAAAAATTTTTTGTTTGCTCAAATTTAAAATTTCTACGTTTCATGACACGCTTAACCTATTTCAGGAAAAAAAAATTTTTCACCAATATTTTTGAAAAATTTTTTACTACTAAAATGAAATAATTTTTTTTTTCTTTCTTCAAATTTAAAATTTCCACGTTTCATGGCATTCTAAGCCTGATTAAAATAAAAATAAAAATTTTTTTTTTACCATTTGTGAAAATTTGTTTACCACTAAAATAGATGGAATTTTTTTTATTTCTTCAAATTTCAAATTTCCACGTTTCATAGCGTTCCAAATCTATTTAAAAGAAAAATTAGAATTTTTTTTTACTATTTTTAAAAAATTTTACCAAGATAGATTTTTTTTTCTTTGTTCAGATTTTAACTATCCACGTTTCTATGGCATTCTAAAACTATTCAAACAAATTTAAAAATGTTTTTTAAAAATTTAAAAAAAAATTGAAAACATTTTTAATCCATTTATGTATCACTACTATAGAACAGACGAAAAATTTTTTTTGCTCAAATTTAAAATTTCCACGTTTCATGACATTCCAAACCAATTTCGGAAAAAAAAAATTGCAACATTTTGTGTTTGAAAAAAAATTTAACACTAGAATGCTCAAATTTAAAAGTTCCACGTTTCATGACATTCTAAACCTAGGTATTTCAGAAAAAAAATTTTTGGAAAAGTTTTTACCACTAAAATAGATCGATTTTTTTTTATTTGCTCAAATTTAAAATTTTCACGTTTCATAGCATTCTAAACCTATTTTAAAAAATAATTAATTTTTAATTTTTAAACTTTTTTTAGCACTACTATAGAATAGAAGGAAACTGTCCTTTTTGCTGAAATTTAAAATTTCTACGTTTGACATTTTAAACCTATTTCAGAAGAAAAAATTTTGAAAATTATTTTACCAACATCTTTTGAAAAATAAAAAAAAATGAAATTTTTTAACCACCACTATACTTCCACTCCATTAGGTGAATGTTGGATTGAAAATGTGACAGATGGCAATAATATCTGGCATATGCACCTACTA